>JADMNL010000022.1:540725000-541944062 GCA_016271365.2 Neoceratodus forsteri | reverse complement strand
ATTGCAAACCCTGACCTCTGGGTGGAGGCACCCGCCATTGGATCCAGGCCCTCAACCTGTTGAGTGGCAAATCAGGCAGGGTAGTAGCCCTGGGATAGCGCCATCTAGGGTTACATCTTGGAGGCTCACGCTGGGATTGTGTGTCCTCTAGTGGCCATATTTACGAACCACTGTTAAGAAAAAATGGGTACCCGACAGAAGTGGCTGTGCACCGGCTGGTGGAGTGGTGTACTGGGGGAGGAGATCGACCCCCAAAATGCTATGCTTATCCTGGACATCCCCTGGTATCAATACGGACACTGTGCAGGAGTACTTTCCAAGGTGGAAGGTTTACAAAACCCTGTGGTGGTGGGTCGGCATGCTAATCTGCTCACCCACACTTTCCTGGCCCTAGTAGAGTTTAAGGATCCCATAGATAGCTCCAAAGTGCCACAGACCATTACCCCAGAGGGAGCCCTCACTGCTTGGAGAGTGATAACTAAGGACAGTAAAGACCCGGGGGGGAATCAGCCCCCACCACTATCTGAAACTTTTGAGGAGAAATTTGCTGAATGGTTGCTGGGAGAGGGGAAAACTGTGGAGGACTTGAAGAAACTATTCTTGCCACCTGGGGGTGTTCCTCCCCCAACACCCTCTCCTGCTCCAGTGCCCGTAATGGTGGCTGAACCAATGCAGACTCCTATTTCTGCACCTGCCATTAGTCACGACTCTTACCGAAGGTTGAGGATCTTCTCTGGCACCTCCCACCCCCCAAGGGAGGATGACTGGGAGACCTGATAGAACTAGTTGCCCCAAGTGCTAGAATGGCAATGCTCGGAAGGCGGAGCGAAAGAGGGTTAGTGAGAGCCTCGAGGTCCTGCCCTGGCTACCATCCGCCAAACGGGCCAGTAACCCTGAAGCGACTGCACAGGCCTATCTTGAGGCCTTGGAGAATGTGTATGGGAGCCCAGATTCTGATGAGGACCTATGGTGGAGAGTAAGAAATGCACAACAGTACCAAGGGGAGTTGTTGTCTGTGTATGTCTCGGCTGGAAAAATTGTTGCAAGAATGCCTCAGAAAGGGTAGTTTGCCAGCGATTGAACTGGACCGAACCAGACTGGACAGAATCCTTAAGTCTGCCCCTTCTCAGAACTGCTGTTGCTTCAGTTACGCCTGGCAAATCGACTGGAACCCCACCTCCCATGATGAGTTAATGAGAGAAATTGAGGAGTTGAGAAAGGCGACTCGGGAGGTACCTGCACCAACAGCTGTGGCTACGACCGAGTGACTGAGGTGACCCATCAAGTGAAGTTCAGGGGCAGAGGTTGACAGTCAATGAGTGCTCTGACAAGGAAAAGATATGCCACAATGGGGCGAACTGTTGAGAGAGATCCGGAATTCAAAACAGTCCCTTTATGAAGGCCACGCCTGCAATCTGCAGGCCCTGACCTATATCCGACTGCATCTGCTATGGGGGTGGGGTACCCACCTGTATCTCCTGCTGATAACAGCTCCAAACTCAATTCCTTGACCATGGAAGTGGAGAAACTGACGAGATGTCTCCAAATGCTTATCACGCCGCAGACAGAGATGGCACCCAGGTTTCCAGTTAATAATACCCGCCCGGCTCCCAGTGTGGCGCCGCCAGCTCAAACTCCGAAAGTATGTTTCTATAATTGTGGAAAGATGGGCACATGAAAAGGGAATGCCAGTCCCAAAAGACACTGACAAAGTTGCATATAGGCTACAAGGAGAGCTTGGAGAAGAAATCAATGGTTAAGAGGTGCACGACATGATCCCAGTGAGGGCACCAAAATGCTAATTCACGCCCTTTGTGGCAAGGTCAGTTGCCCAGGCCCCCACCACGCCTCCAGACTGGTCCAGAAAGTGGTCCTCCATGGAGACCACTGTAAAGGTGAATGGAGTGTCTACAAGAGCTGTATAGACAGTGGCTCCCAAGTGACAATTATGTTCCAGGATTGGTATCAGAAGCATTTGTCAGACGTACCCTTACAACCATTAGAAGGACTGCATGTATGGGGGTTAAGTGAGAAGGCCTACCCTATTCCGGGTATATCCAATTTGGCTGTCTTTCCCACCTCCGTGGCTGGAGTGGCTGAACAAGTAGAGACCCTAGCCTTAGTGTGTCCCCCACTGGGCTGTATGATGGTGTCCCTTTGTTGATTGGAACAAATGCTCATATGTTCGGAAGGCTGGCACAGTTGTGTTATGAAAACAGGGGTCAAAGACTAGTAGAGCTTTAAGAGTTCGGCTTTAATTAAGAAGGCCTATGAGGCACAGAGAGATGCTGAAAAACAGAACCAGAGGAACCGGTCGGAATTGTATGGAAGAAGGATCCTGAGTCTCTGATCCTGGCGCCAAATGCCCAGTGTACCTTACAGGGAGAGGTCCGTATCAGAAAGGATGTTAAGAATAAAATATTAATGTTGGATGCACCAGGCGATGGGAAATTGCCAGAGGGACTGCTGGTCAAGCTTCAGTATTTTGCCCGCGAGCATCCATGCCAGAAGGGTAATGGTCCAAGTTCATAATGTGTCTGAAAGAGACATTCGAGTAAACAGAGGTTGCATCCTGGCTAATGTGCATTGTGCAGACACTGCAGTGCTACCCAGCAGCAAGAGTTCAAGGAAGAATGACAGAGTAACGCCTGACTTGTTTGATTTCGCGACTCCCCTGCCAGCTGAATGGAAAGTGAGGATCAGTGAGAAGTTGCCCAGAGAGACCAGGTGTTTTCTTTAAAGGAATGGGATGTAGGATGCGTGCAAGAGCTGAGCACAATATCCGCTGCATGACGAAAGACCATTTCGTAGAGGTCTCGACGCCTGGCACCTGCTGACATAGATGATGTGAGACGGCATCTGCAAGAGATGTTAGCTGCTGGTGTAATACAAGAATCCAGAAGCCCTTATGCTTCCCCCATTGTGGTAGTGAGGAAAAAGAATGGAACAGTAAGGATGTGTGCAAGGAGCTGAGCACAATATCGCACAATAAACCGCGGACTATCCCTGATCAGTACACAATGCCCCGTATCAGTGATGCTTTGACTGCTTCCAACGGGAGCAAGTGGTTCTCTGTGCTGATCTCCGCAGTGGGTACTACCAGATCCCGATGGCCCCAGAGGACCGTGGAAGGACGGCCTTTATCTGTCCGCTGCTTCTATGAATTCATGAGGATGCCTCAAGGGATTTCAGATTGCCCAGCCACTTTTCAACGATTGATGGAGCGTGCAGTGGGGACATGAACTTACTAGAGTGCTCTGGTATACCTAGATGATGTTATTGTGTTTGGCAGCTCACTGGAGGAACATGAGAGCAGATTATTTAAGTATTGGACCGACTGGAGGACTTTGGCCTTAAACTGTCCATTGATAAGTGTCAATTCTTTCAAACATCAGTAAAGTATGTGGGACACATAGTATCCACCGAGGGAATAGAGACCGACCAAGTAAAGTTGAGGCCTTGACCACCTGGCCACAGCCCAAAAATCTAAAAGAACTGCAAAGATTCCTGATTCTGTGGTTATTATCGCGCTTCATCAAGGACTATTCAAGAGTGATCCGCCTTTACTTAACCTTACCAAGGGTATCCCCAACCCACAAAAATACTAAAAGTCAGCGCCCTCAAGACTGAAAGAGTGTATTTTCATCCAGTGAAGTATTTGGGCCCGCTGGACTCCTGATTATGAGACTGCTTTTCATGAGATCATATATCAACTACCCATGCTCCAGTGCTGGCCTATGCCGATCCAAGAAAACCTTATGTCCCTGCACACTGATGCTAGCTTGCAGGGTTGGGGGCATATGTTGTACCAAGAGCACGAGAATGGCCAGAGACCAGTGGCCTTTGCCAGGAAGCCTGACCCCATCCGAAAAGAACTATCCTGTACATAAGTTAGAGTTCCTAGCTTTGAAGTGGGCTATTGTTGACCATTCCATGAGTACTTGTATGCTAAAATACTAGTAAAACTGACAATAATCCTTTGACCTATGTGCAGACCTCAGCTAAGTTGGATGCCACTGGCCATAGGTAGCTTTCTGCATTATCTACATATGACTATGCTCTCGAATACCGAGCAGGTCTGAACCACATAGATGCTGATGCTCTCTCCCGGAGGCCTGTTCCCCAGAATGATTGGGTCCGATTGGCAGAACCTGACATTCGGGCACTCTGCCGAAGTTTGACAGGGAGGAACAATGTCCACGGACGAGTGGACTGCATGGTGGATTGCTTGGGACCTCTGAGAATTGCATACCTGCTGCTTATTGCCACTTTTCTGCAATAGACATTGGTGCACTGCCTCAGCTGGACAATGACAGTATCGCGGGCTCAATCCCGCGATCCCATGATCAAAGCAGCTTTAGAAGCCCCTCATGCAGGAAAAGATGTTCCAAATTACGCTCCACTGATTTGAGAACTGCACTGTTATACAAAGAAGGTCCTGTTGAAACTGATCAATAAACTGTTATACAGAGAAACAGTAGACAGAGGGGACAAGTAGACAAACAACAACTAGTGCTGCCCACTGCCTTCGAGACTCAGTACTGAGGTCCTTGCACAACCACAGGGGCACCTTGGTATAGACAGAACACTTGACTTGGTGAGATCAGATTCTATTGGCCTAAGATGGGGGCTGATGTAGAGCAAACATTCGAACTTGTAGTCGCTGCTTACAGAGAGAACTTTTGCCCCAGAGGGCTGCCCCTTGTTAACATCACCACCAGTGCACCCATGGAGCTGGTCTGTATTGATTTTCTGAGTTTGGAGTCAGATCAAGAAATATCAGTAATGTGCTGGTGGTCACTGACCATTTCACGAGATATGCCCAAGCTTTCCCACCAAAGACCAGAAAGCATCCACTGTGGCCAAAGTACTTGTAGAAAACTTTTTGTTCACTATGGGGCTCCACAAAGAATCCATTCTGATCAAGGGAGAGACTTTGAGAGTCGTCTGATCAAAGAGATGCTTTCTCTGTGGGAGTCGAAAGTCCAGAACCACTCCTTACCACCCCAGAGGCCCACAGCCTGAACGCTTCAACCGCACTTTGCTAGATATGCTAGGCACCCTGCACCCAAAGGACAAGCCTAGATGGAGCCAACAAATTAGCACCTGGTACATGCTTATAACTGCACCAAAGTGATGCCACTGGATTCTCCCCTACCGCCTGATGTTTGGAAGAGAAGCTCGACTACCAGTAGATGTGTGTTTTGGGTCTCTCCTGATGGGGTTCAAGCTGACAACTATTTACAGTATGTGCAAAAGTTAAAGGCCCAGCTAACTCATGCATACCAACTGGCTCAAACCATGGCTGCCAAAAGAAATCTGGCCAACAAAGAAAGGTATGATAAAAGGTGAAAGCACAGAACCAGTGAGGGAGATCGGTATTGCTAAGAAATCTGGGACTGCATGGCAAGCACAAGATTGCTGACAGATGGCACCATCTCCTCACATTGTAGTGGACAAACTAGATGATCTGCCAGTGTACAAAGTAAGGCCTGAGAATAATTCAAAAGATGTAAAACAATGCATAGAAATCATTTACTGCCCATTGGACAAATCTTAATTGAGTCTGAGCCCCTAGAAGATGCCCCTCTGGACCAGTGACTAGAGCTGCTGCTAAGAAAAGATCAAGAAAGTCTGCACCTACAGAAGCAAAGTTAAAGTGTTCCCTCCACAAGTCCCAGTTGAGCATGACTGTCAGTCCATATCGGAAGAAAGTGAGAGTGACTTTGAATACTATCCTTCTTACGAACTGAGTCAATTGTTTCGGGCAATCCCTAGTCAATACTGGAGACAAAGTTGGGCCTTCTGGACTGTCTAAGCCCCCAGCTTCATCCCTGGAGCCAATGCTCCCAGAGAAGTGAAGTGCAAAGCATCAGATCAGATGAAATGGAATCATTGTGCATGGTTGAACTGTTTGAGCTTTCAGTGGAGGAAAATGATAGATTGGGGCAGACTGGTGATACACCCAACAAGAAGAGTATTTTGAGTGCCCTGACAGTCCACTGCCAGTGTCCGAAAGCTCTCCATGCAGCCAAATGTTGTGGACTCAGAAACTGTAACTCCTGGAGCTGAAAGTGCCCCAAGTTCTACCTCTCTACCCCATGGAGACTCCCTGACAAGTGAGGACAATGCTGAAAATGAGGCTCAGAGTGCAGAGACTATAACAGTTCCCCAGAAAGACTGGTCGAGCTGTAAAGCCTGTGGTGCACCTCAGTTATGATTCACTTGGGAGGCCTGTGGACTTGCCTCTCAATGTTGTCCATAAAGGAGTGTATGTGTCCCCGAGCTCATTGCCCAAACTGAGCATCAGTGCTAACTCCAAGTTACTTGTGTTGCCCTCTAAGTATGGTGCCCTTGCCCCATCCAGCCCCAAGATAACTGATAGGGAAGGGCCCCCTCTCTTCAGGTTTCATGTACAAGAGGTAATAACTTGAGTTATGGTACAATGTGTATGTAATACAATGTAAAGAGTGACGTACTGCAATGTTTCAGAAATGTGTTCTTGGTAAAATGATATATTGACTGATGATTACGTATGCGAGCCTAATGCAAATGTATATGGTTGCAGTTGAAACTTATGGGGGTACTTGCTTGACGCGGACGTCAAGCTTTCCCAGGCCAGGAAGGGTGTAACCCCCTACAAATGGGGGTTCCCAAAAGACTTCTAGGAGCTTGCTTGAATGCTCCAAGCCTGAATGGTGTTTGGCATTTAAGCCATTTATCAGTGAGTGTTTTTAGAGCCTCTGGTACTGTCTCTTTAAGAGCTGTCTGCTTGCAGACATAATTAGTTTGTATGGGGGGACTGTGTGCTTCTCTGAGTACCACTCGAGCTGCTGCCAATTCACTTCATTTTGCAGTCACTAAGGTGCAAAGGAACCTATCTGAAAGATGTAACTGTTTGCCAGAAATTATTTAGAGTAATAATGAAATTACAGTTTGTCTAACCTGCTTTCTTTGCAGTCAGAACTGTGTCTGCTAGTTCCCCATTCTAGTTTTGAACTGCTGAACTGGACCAATCAGTGTGGGGTAAGCCAGCTCTAAAATGGTGCCTTGGACGAATCAGAACTTGGACTCATAATCTGAGCCAGCCACAAGAGGATTGTATGGGCAGTGACTCTGGGAGATGTAGTTTAGACTTCAGTGCCTTTTGGACCAACAGCAGCAGTCTATTGTGATGACAGCCAATCCAGTCAAGAACTGGGAGGAACTCAAAGGAAGTGCCGGTTTTGTCGGTTGGAGTTTCAGTTGAGCTTTGGCAGTGAAGAAGGAAGGAGCCCTGTGCTTTTTCAGTGTGCAGTTTTAGTCAAAACGTTGTAAGGCCCAGAGTTCCGGTCTGCAGCTTGTTAGGACTGAATCCGTCCCTGTGAAAAGAATCAAAGGATCTCTGAAGAGTAGAAACCAGGCTCACCCTGTAGAAGACTGGAAGAATTGCTGAAAATTGCACTCGGTCTGTCAGGAACTGAATCTGCTGTGTTCTCCCGGTATTGTGCAGTAATTGCGATTGGGATACAGATGCAGCCTGCCTGGTATAGTGCTTTCTTTTACATGGATGTGTGAAGAGGTTTGTGTACCTCAAGTGAGCCCTGCTGACATTGAAGGACCCTATCTTATTTGGAGGTCGTGAGTACTAATTCAGGGTCGCTCCCTGTTGAATTGCCACCAAAATGGAATTACTGTACTGCTGACTGTTTAATTCTCCTTTTCTCTGTGTGAAAGGGCCCCTACCAGCTGCCACGGTTTGGACTAGCCACTAGGGCTTGGGTACCAGGGACAGTAACTGATAGGGATAGGCCTGTGCACAGAGCCATAGGTAGATTATTAGAGTGATAAGCTAATTAACCTGATTTCCCCTGTCCTTGTTATATCCCCTAAATAAATCAGAGCTGCTTGTTTCAGCAAAGTTATACTGCCTGAGGTATTTGTCTATGTTAAAGTACTGTACTGTGATTGCTGCACTGTATCTCATTTCACAGGAGGTCCCAGTGCCGGAACCAGACCTGGGGTAAGTGTATACTGTGAAGGTAATTCTGATATATTGTAGTGGACTAGTGGGAAGAAAGGGGGTTGCAGTGTCCAGAGGGCTGTGACCAAGTTAGTTTAACTATTGCAAACCCTGACCTCTGGGTGGAGGCACCCGCCATTGGATCCAGGCCCCTCAACCTGTTAGTGGCAAATCAGGCAGGGGTAGTAGCCCCTGGGATAGCGCCATCTAGGGGTTACACCAACATTTGCCACCGAGGTTTATTCCCACTTAAAGCACAGAAATATTTTGGTTCTCTTTTACCTGGTTATCCATTTTTTTGGGCCAGGTCCTGAGTTGAGGAGGAATTGGAGGGCGTCGATCTTGCCATCTGCAGTGCAGAGTTCCTGTGCGGGAGTACAGGAGTTGAGGAGCTGTGGTTGCTGGCAGTTGCTGGAGTGCAGGAGTGGAATAGGAGCCATGGTTGTGGGCAGTTGCTATTGGCTGCCAGAACCAAATTGCAGGGGTCCTGTTTCGGTGAACTGCTGACCTAGAATCTGGCTGGAATTGCTGCCATGGCATCATTGTGGTTGTGTTTCCTCGGCAGACTAAGAGACTGCTGGCTCCTCTGTTCCTGGGCCTTGTGGGTTGCTGGAGCTGGATCTGTCCTGAACCTGGGGAGGGACTTGCTGGGGTGGTTGGCTATACGGGGGACTGGGTCTGGTGCCGTTGGAGGGTGAGTATTGTAGTACCCAATTCTCTTTGATCTGTTGGAGGGGGACCGACTGGTGAGCCTGTCCTATGCTGGGACTTAGCTGCAGCCTTACACCCTGGCGGCGTCTCCTTGGGGGAACGGTTAGGCAGCTCATAGCAGAGAGAGAGGCCTTTTTACCATCAAAGCCTGATGGTGTCATGAGATGCTCCAGTGAAAAGAACTTCATCAGATAGATTTCCTCCCCTTTATTTTTGAACCTGGTGGGCAGTGGCAGTGTTCTGTTTTGACTTAGATAAACTGATTAATCTGCTTATTGTACTCCTGACCTAGGTGGGAGATAGGTTTGGGAGATGGTACTTTTTCTTTCTCTGGTGAGGTGAGAGCTCCCAGAGGTTAATAATTATTTTCTTTGGAGAGTGTTGTGGTGACTCTTTATTCTGCAAATTAAACTCACTTTTACATTATTTGCTGCTCCTATTTTGGATATATTTTTGTGTTCTTATTTTGTGTTATTGTTATGTAGTATATGCTTATTAAATTAAGTTTTTGAGTATTTTGTAAGGTGCGTGTGTGGTGTTTGGAAAGTTTGATAGGTTAGTTGAGTGGTGGGGTGTACGAGTGTGGTGTGGATTTTGTGTATGTGTGGTTGTTGTACTCTGGGTGCTTGGGGTGTGTGGCGGACATGTCTTGGGAAGGTGCAGTGATGGTCAGGCATTATTCCCCCTCCAGACTTGGGGACCTCCATCCTTTTACTTGTTCTCCACTGTCCCCAGAGGTTTACATGCGGTGTTGAGCTCTGGGGATCATTAGAAGGAGGAGGGCAGGGGCTGGGCCTGGCGGGGGAAAGGAAAGGAGTGAGCGGATTGGGATAGTTGGAACTAGAGATGCTCTGGGGTGAAATGGGTCCAAGAAAGCGGTCCTTTCTGTCTGGTTATCATACCCATGGGCTCTGCTTGTAGCAGGCAGGTAACATGGTCTTCCTTGGTTACTCATCCTACTCAGGCAGTGTTATGTAATGCCAGATCCATTAAGAACAAGACTGCTTTACTAGTGGATCTTGTTGGGTTATTGGACCTGGCTTCATCACCAGGACCCAGCTGGATGAGAATACTGGCCCAGTTTTGGCCTCTGCAATTCCAGGCAGTTACTAGGTGATACACCGCCCGAGGATGGATCATATAGGGGCGGGGGAGTTGCCATCTGTTTTAGATTAGAACTGAACCTGGTGGAGGTGCCAGTGGGGACCACCAACTCCTTTGAATGTATCATGGGCAAGGCTGTAGGGTGCAGGATTCTTCTCATCTACCATCCACCAGGAGATGGGAAAGCTTTCCTGCAGGAAATCGCGGACTTCTTTGTCGACCTGACATTGGGATACCCCAAATGGCTGATCCTGGGGGATTTCAATGCCTGGGTTGATGATAAACACTCGCAGTTTGGTCAAGACTTCCTCCAGCTAAAGAGTTTGCTGGGCTTTACACAAGTTATTTCCTGCTCGACCCATATTGGTGGTCATTCATTGGACTTGGTGTTCCTCCTGGAGATGGAGATATCCGATTTGGTGGTGGAACCAGTCGAGTGGTCTGACCATGACACCATTGGGTTCAGTTTTGTGGCCCCCCTTAGTAGGCCTGTCCCTACAGAGATGGTCTGGTACCGCCCTTTGATGGGTGTTACCCCAGATGGGCTAATGGTGGCACTGGAGCTATCGGGTTTATTGAGTGAATGCATGGATCCAGGGGACCTAGTATTTGCCTATAATAAGGTGGTAGTGGCAGCCCTGGACTCCATTGCTGCTGTTCGTGTTTCTCCCCTCATTCTTCTCCCAAGGTCTCCTTGGTTTGATGAGACTTTGAAGGAGCTGAGGAGAGTGGGATGAAGGCTAGAGACAAGCTGGTGGAAATCGGGCCTGGAATGTGACAGACTTATATTGATGGACCATTATGGAGACTATCAATCAGCAATTACCCGTAAAGCACAGGATTCCTGTCCAGGTAAATTGCTGCTGCTGTGCAGAATCGACTAGCTCAGTTCTTCCAGACTGTGGACAGATTGCGCAATCCAATCTGTCTCCAGCCTGGAAGAACTTTTCATAAGAACGGTGCGAGGAGTTTGCTCGATTCTTCACAGATAAGGTTGCCACAGTCAGTTCTGGCATCTGTCCAGCCCCCTCTAATGGGAATTGTGGTGGTCGGCTGGAGATGTCGGGCACCCAGTTTACCTGGTTTCACTTTCGCCTGCCCACAATCAATGACATTGTGATGGTTGTCCACTCACTCTGACCAACCAACTGTAGTTTGGATCCAGGCCCTATACTCCTCCTAGTAGGATGTGTGCATAAGATTGTCCTGGTCCTTGCCAATATAGTCTGGAGGTCTTTGGTGAGGGGGATCTTTCCGGATCCCCTGAAGGAGACCATTGTTTGGACCCTCCTTAAAAAGCCCTCTTTGGACCTGGACTGTCTGGCAAATTACAGACCTGTCTCTAACCTACCCTTTGTGGGTAAGGTTATTGAGAAGGTGGTTGCGTCGCAGCTGAATGATCATTTGACCAGCCACAATGTCTATGATTCTCTCCAGTCTGGATTTAGGAAAAGACATAGTACCGAGACAGCCCTTGTCCGGGTACTAAATGACCTCCTAATAGCAAGAGATCGAAAGACCCGTCCATCTTGGTCCTTCTAGATCTCTCAGTGGCATTTGACACTGTAGACCATAGTGTGCTGTTGGAGTGCCCGTGGTTCATCTGTGGACTGTCTGGTACAGTCCTCAGGTGGCTTCGATCTTTCCTTGAGGGTAGGATTCAGAGAGTGGTGCCTGGGATATTTTCCTCAGCCCCCTCTCTCCCTATCCTGTGGGGTGCTGCAGGGCTCCATTCTGTCACCCATGTTGTTTGAGGTGTATATCCTGCCATTAGGAGAGATTATTAGGTGGTATGGCTTGATTTTCACTGCTATGCAGATGATACTCAGCTGTACATGTCCTTTGTACTCAGTCAGGATGATGCTGTCTCAGTTTTTAACAACTGTCTAACTGAGATCCAGGATTTGATGAGTGTGAGCTGGCTATGGTTAAACCCGACAAAAACTGAGGTGCTGGTTGTGGACCCAAATCATCAGGAGGTGGGTTTGTTGGCAGGACTTCCCTCTGGACTATGGCTCGGGGGTGTTCAGCTAACTACCTCAGACCGGGTGCCGAACCTGGGCGTTATTTTTGACAACTGCGAGACCCTTAAATCTCAGGTGTTTGCAGTTGTCAATCCCTCTTTTTAGCATCTGAGGAATATCGCCCTGGTGAAACATCTGGTTCCTCCTGATGATCTTCCAATGTTGGTCCACACCTTCATTACCTCCTGCCTTGACTACTGCAACTCCCTTTACCTAGGGCTACTGGGGGTTGATATCCGCTGCTTTCAGCTAGTGCAGAGTGTGGTAGCTAGGCTGGTGACTGGTACCTCTAGGACCAGTCATATAATGCCTATGCTCTGCGAATTGCACTGGCTGCCAGTACAGTGGCAGATCACCTTCAGGGTTGGTTTGCTGACCTACAAAGCCCTACACAATCAGGGACCTTGTTACATGCAAGATCTCCTTCGCTCCTACTGTCCCTTCCGCTCTCACCAATTCACCGACGAGGGATAGCTAGAGATTCCCAGGCTCCATTTAAAGACATCTGGGACTCGGTCATTCAGTTTTATGGCCCGACCCTGTGGAATTCTCTACCTCGTCGGGTGAAAGATTGCCTGACCGTCCAAAGTTTTAAAACTGCACTTAAAGCTTATTTATTTGGCCTAGCCTACCCTGATTTTTGGGCCGCTGTTGTAATTTACTGAATTTTAAATTGAAGTATTTTTGTTAAGTTATTGATGTGTTTTAATTATTTATTATGTTATACAAGTGCCTTGGCTGCTAGAAAGGTGCTTTTTACAAATAAAGTTTGCTTTGCTTTTCTAAACAACCACACCAGGGGTGTTATGGCAGAAGATTGAATCTGTACACAACAAGTGGCAATGCTGAAGCTGGAAAATACACTTTTCGCTGCACCAAGGTATTTATCTGTTGCTGGGGCAAATAACCAAAATCCTAGGGCAATTGTTCATTGTAGGGACAATTTGCCAGGAAGAGGGACAAATCACCACAGTGCAGGGCAATTGTTTGTTGTATGGGCAATTTGCCAAGAACAGGGGCAGATCACCAAAGTACAAGACAATTTGTTAATTGCAGGGGCAGTTTGCTAGGAAGAGGGGCAGATCACCAAAGTACAGGACAATTGTTTGTTGCAGGGGCAATGTTCCAGGAACAGGAGCAAATCACCAAAGTACAGAGCAATTGTTTGTTGCAGAGGCACATAACCAGAATCCCAGGGCAATTGTTTGTTGCTAGGGCAATTTGCCAGGAACAGGGCAAATCACCAAAGTACAGGGCAATTGTTCGTTGTGGGGCAGTTTGCCAGTAACAGGGGCAAATCAGTGCAGTGTTGTGGCCCACCCCACCACTCTCGGTTATTCCCTCCTGTGCCCTTACAGTGCTTTCAACCAATTTTAAATTAAATACATTTTATTTTTTTTGCGGACAGTACCTTGCTGACTTACCACCCAGGGCCCGGGGTGTAGGAGCTACTTGAGGGAGGTGGGAAGTCTTTCTGGCAGAGGGAAGGAACCATTACGGGAGAAGCAGGCAGTGCGGTGGATGGCAGAGGGCCTCTGGAGGGCCACTAGTTTCTTTCCGTGGAGATGTGGCTCTTCTGGTCTGTCGACGAGGACCAGAACACTTGAGCAGCTAAAAAAGAAAGTAGAGACAGTGCAGCCCATGCCGGAGTGTCTGAGGGAACTGGAGGTCCTCTCTTCTTTCTTTCTCTTCGGCGACCATCACTGGACTTGAATCAAGCAGGACACACTGGGACACACACCGGAGCTGAAATAGGAGCACTTCAGGCGTCTTCACTGGCTGGAGGAGGGGGAACCACCACAGAATCAACGGGACCATCTACACACTTTCAGGTAAGTTATAAGTCCCTGTTGCACTCCTGTGACCCACTCAACTCCACAGCCCAATCTGATTTGCTAAAAAATGTCTGTTTCTCACTTGAAAAAGCACTCGGGGTTCTAATTCTTGAACCCCAAGCCTGTGTCCAAAACCAACGGCCAGGATTTGAAACTGAGACCATGCGGCGGGCAGGGACGGCATTCCCAGCACATGGATGCCCACTCCCGTGCTGCATGCTCAGCTGGAGAGGGGAGGGGGGATAGAATAGAGCAGAACAGGCAGCAGAGACATGAGAGAGAAAAACTTTTTGGTTTTTACTTTCTTGGCCCTGCTCAGCCATATTAAGGGGTGAGGACACACACAGGAGCCCCTATACCTGCCCCCTAAGCCCACACTGACAACTGGGCACTCCAGAGCACAATATAAATAAACTAAACCCCCATTTCTGTAGTGCCCCCATACTTTGGGACATTACACTTGTTATTGGACTGTGAGCCCTATTGGATATATACCTTGTGGGAACATAAGCACCCAGGTGTGAATGGAAAAAACTGATGTAATGCCACTAATAAAGAAAAGAAAGAAATACGATAGAATTATGTATATATAGCTAGAAGTGATGTGGTCATGATATGCTCTTTTTTCCACCAGGTGGGGCTGTATACATTAAAATGCACGATGAAACCAGAAGCCTAGATGACTAAATGGATTCAGCATTTAGCTGTTTATGAGCTTTCAATATAAATGAATTTTATAGGTGGTGCTGTATACCTCATTACCAGAAGTTCAATATAGAAATGAATTTAGTCTTTGCTGTAATAAACAGATAAAAATATATAATTTTTTTTTTTATTTGATAGGTTGTACAATAGTACTGTTTCAAATAGTTGTGTCCACAAGTACCTCAAGGACATTTTATGATCTCTTTTTGGCATAGAACTGATCTTGTACCCTAGGCTACTGAATTACTTAATTGGTATTAACCATATCCTACAGCTGGTAGCCAAAAGTTGGAATTACATAATTTTGCACAGTTTTTTCTGCTAAGCACTATTTATGCTTATTCTACTGAGGTTATATGGAGTGTTTAAACACTGTTACTGCTTTCAAATGTATCTCATATATGTTGTTTTAACTGCACTGTCACTTTAAGAAGTAACTTTTTTAACGAATGTGGGCATTGGGGAGTACACCCTCCTGAGGATGCACGTGATAAGTAAAACCAGTCGAGGTGTCTCCGATCTGCGGGGCGGCTGCTTTTTGTATGAAGCACTTATTTGAATAAAAATATTTTTTTTGCACAGTACATTGTGGTGCCCAAGTTTGTGGACTTTACTACTTGTGAGAAAGTACTGGAGGCACACAAGGTGTGTGGAGCTGCAATTTCATTTTGTGCAGTCAGTGAAAAGTGCAGAGTTGAACAGCATAAAATATTTTATTAAGCATTGTAACACAACAAGCATGTTTTAACATGTCTTTTTAACATGGCAATATTTCCTATCCAGTGCTTGTCATGTTACAAGTGTATTAAGCCACTCGAAAGGAAGCTTCTACTAGGGAATTAATGCATGGTTGGGTGGTTGGGGCACTTGGCCTGCGGTCTCGTGCTCCAACCACCCCCAAACCATGCATTAATTCCTTAGTAGACACCTCCTTTCTTGTAACTTAATGCTTACATAAGCTACATCATACAGTTCTAAAACAGAACTTCCACGTGCAAATTGGAAACATTCAGTTAGTTTTTTGAAAGCCCTAAAATGAAAGAACAGCAACAGAATTGAAACCAGACTTTAAAAACAGCATGTATATGAACAAATGGCTTACAGTTTCAGTGCAGGTTTCCTACAAATAATAAATGTGCAGTGCAATCTACATTTGCTTTGCTGTACCTTTCATGCTGTAATGTCTGTTTAAATTTGGTAACTGTATCACATGGCTTTTTGTTGTCCTGATTTGAAATCTGTGTGAATAAGCTGGACATGACTATATTAGTTCAAGACTGGAACCTTTCTGTAAACACAGTCCAAAGAACTCCCTGTGCTCCAGTCAATAAACTGTTCAGAAGAGTTAATGAGTTGTATTTTTGATAGATTAATTTTTAGTGAGACAATTGTTGTACAGGTAAGAGGGGCAGTGGGAGTCTGTACAGAAAGGTATGCTGTACAGTGTATTCAAGATCATTTCAGGAATTTGGCAGAAGAATCAATCAGTTGCCTACTTAATTCACTGTGCTGGAAATTAATAGTTGTTTTTTTATTTTAAATTTAAACTTTTTTATAAATTAGTGCTGCTGGTCAGCACCCCTATCAGACCCTGGCTACTTCCATACCCCAAGTCAACAGTTAACTTCACCCAAGTTCTGCAGGTGCAGGCCCGAGGTACCTGTGTTTTCAACCTGGCAGCTGCCTTTTTTTTTTAAACAGTTTTTGCCCATGTTTTCCCCCAACCCGTGCTCTACCAGCTGGCCTGAGGAGCACTCAGTGTGCTTCTGGAGGAGTGAGATCCCTGTCCCAACTGCAGCTCTGGTCATCTGACTCCAGAGTCTGAACCCAGGTCACTGGTATGGTAGCATCACTGGGCCGTCAGGTTGCCCCGTTCTCTTGATTATCTTTCATCAGTTTTAATCACTCAGCCATCAGAAGTCCTGTCCCATGGACCAGGATCATGCCATGTTGCATGCTTTAGGGAGGGGGATTGGTATGTGGGTGCCTGGGGGAGAAAAGCTTGGTTATTGTATTTAGCAGTATGGGGAAGGGGCAATAAAGGTCCAATGCTATGTATAAATTGTGTTTATATTGCCAAAAGGGGCTATATCATGGCTGTGTTGTACCAGGTATGTTTTCTGGCTTCACCTTCACTCGACTTACTGGGAAGTAGGACTAATTTCATGTGCCCATCAATTTCAGCTTGGCTTCCAAGTCAAGAAATTGGATGCTGAGGGCCACCCAAATG
Organism: Neoceratodus forsteri; assembly: GCA_016271365.2. Taxonomy (NCBI): domain Eukaryota; kingdom Metazoa; phylum Chordata; order Ceratodontiformes; family Ceratodontidae; genus Neoceratodus; species Neoceratodus forsteri. Next base: position 541,927,451 of record JADMNL010000022.1, on the reverse strand, counting down.
GCCTTGTTTCTGAACAACTGGAACAAGTTTAAGAGAGAGTGTGGGGGCCTGGGAGTGTGGTGACCAGGTGTGTTGAGTGCTGCTGAGGGCATTGCAAAGAAGTCAGGAAGATGGCAAGGTTCCGCTGTCACTGTGGCCCCTAGCAGTGAACTGTGGAGTCTGCTCCTTTACAGTGGATGCACTTGTGCTGTAGTTGGTGGGGGCTAGCGGGGGTTGGGGCTGTGGCAAGTGACACAGGATTATGCCCCACACATGCCTGGACTAAGAGGGTGGTGGTTCAGGACAAAAAGCTGTAAAGAAAATGGGGGGATGTGATAATGTGACTGCATCCCCTCATTGATATGCAGTATTCTCCATTGGCTCAGAAGTTGGCACCTGTCCCAGGCTTGAACATAGCCAAGCTACTGCAGCTACTGTGGAGGGGTGGGGGGGGGTCTATGACTGCTTTTTGACATAAAGTAGTAAGGCATGTTTTTCACCAACCTAATTTCTTACTTTTGTTTTGCAGCAGCTACTTATTGACAAACTACACATTTGGTACCAAGGAACCCCTGTATGAGAGGGACAGCTCTGTGGCAGCTTGGTTCCAGCACATAAAGGAAACATAGAAACATAGAATTTGATGGCAGATAAGGACCGCTTGGCCCACCTAGTCTGTCCATTTCCCTACCTAATGGATAAGCTGCAGATCCTAGTTAACCAACAGCCTACTTCCTCCTACCCCCCACTAGAATTGCCTTATGTCTGTCCCATGCATTCTTGAATTCCCCCACTGTTTTTGACTCTATGACCTCCTCAGGAAGACTGTTCTATGTATCCACAACCCTCTCTGTGAAGAAATACTTCCTCACATTACCTCTGAGCTGTCCCCCCCATCTTCAAATTGTGCCCCCTTGTTTTTGCACATCTCTTTTACTGAGAGATGCTACTCTCTTGGACTTGGTTGATTCCCTTGAGGTATTTGAAAGTTTCTATCATGTCCCCCCACTTCCTCCTTTCCTTGAGGCTATACATCTTTAATTCCTTTAGTCTTTCTTCATATGTCTTCTGATGCAGACCCTGCATAATTTTGGTTGCCCTCTGGACAGCCTCTACCCTGTCTATGTCTTTGCAGCGATGGGGTCTCCAAAACTGTACACAGTACTCCAGATGTGTTCTTACCAACTGTATGTACAAAGGGCCAACAACTTTCTGTTTTCTACTGGTGATGCCTCTCCCTATGCATCCCAGTATCCCCCCAGCCCTCCTTACTGCCTTCTCACATTGCCTGGCCCACCTTTAGGTCATCTGATATGACTACCCCCAGGTCCCTTTCCATTTTTGTTGTTGTCAGTATCTCAGCCCCCATTGTGTACTCTTAACAAATTTGCTGATGGCACCAAAATAGGTGGGATTGGAAATACTGATGACTAGACAGGTAGAATCCAAAATGACTTAAATAACATCATGGAATAAGTCAACAAATGGGATATGAAATCCAATAGTTCAAAGTGTATGATCATGCACCTCCAGTTTAGCCGCAATGTCAGCTACATCACCGTGGTCTCTGCAGCTCTTCAAATTGCAGCTCCTACATACTCACATTCTCCTTGAATGTACTTTCTCTCTCCCAATCATTGTAATCCCCCTCTCAACCTGTTCTCCTCACTTAAACCCTTACTTCCTCTGTACCGCAAAATTGAAATTCATCCCAGAAGCACACGCTGAATACCGCCAGCAGACCCTCACCGCTCACACCACGCTGTTTCATACTGTGAAACAGCTACTATTCCTTACTCACAGGCTGTCTCTCGGTGACAGCTGTGTGGCCTTTGAGCTATAATCTTTCATACTACATGATTCTAATTCTGTCCCTTCAATAACAGGAGATAAAGAGCTCTTCAGTCCTTTGGATGAACAGTCCTTCTTGGCCAATCTTTTCTCAGACATAGTGCAGACTCCCCCATTAGTATTGTGTCCTGTGACTTCTATGTCTGCTGAGCAGTATGCCTCTCCAGCTTCATTTTTAGCAATGCAGATGTAGCTTCCACCATCAGCTGGAACTACATTTCTTTTTATGAGGACATGAGTGTCACTTAGCATTTGCACTCCACTTTCGGAACAGGCCACTATCATCTGATCTTTCACCCAAATAACTTGAGGTTTTGGCCTTCCTGATAAGGTGCACTCCAGGATGAGGTCTACCATCTTCTCCCACCAAAAAGGTTGCACTGGTGAATTTCACTTCAAAATTTGGAGCTTCTCCTTGTACATAGTGAGCATTCAGCACTAATTTATCCTCCTCTGAGCCAGATCTCCACCAGGAACATGCCAACCTCCATGCCTTAGTCTTCAACTGCCTCAGATTAACATCAAACCAAGGTGACCTGGGGTGGGACATTAAGGGGTGAACATCATAGGCATCAGAATGTTGAAGGCCGCCATAAGGACTTTCTTATAACCCTCCATGATATTCTTTGCACCTCAGTGCAAGCTGATACCATTCTTGAAATGTCCAGAATCACCAGGATATTATTATGCTCCAGATTTCTTACTGGGTGATAAATGACCATCTTCACTGGGGGGGGGGTCAAAAAGGGGTGAGTCACAATGGAACTGTACATCATGATAATCTGACGACCTGACCAGATCATCCCTGACATCACAAATGGCAAGACTTGAAGTGAAAACCAAGTTTAAGGCATGACCTTTTTGATGGGTCCTTGTGGTAATTACCTGTACTAGCCCCATTTCTTTTTGGGAGGGGGCTCAGTGCATAGGTGCTTCAATCATTGTATCCACTCTTGAAGTCTTATCTTTTCATCATAGCCAACTTCCCCCACCAAATTAAATTCCTCTAATTATTCCCTGCTTCCCAAGTAGTTTATAAAGGGTATCCAAATCAAATTATATTTTTCCTTTTTTTCTTCTAAAAGATATAATGATTTATCAACCTTACTAATGTCTAACATCTAATCAACCCACTTCTTATAGTCTGGAAGCCCTGGGCCCTTCCAGTTCTGCAACAATACTTTCTTTGCCACAGTTAAAGCTGTGTTCAAGAATATCTTCTGATATTTCATATTATCCCTCTGGTGTATCTGATAACCAAATATAACAATTCCTAGATCAAAAGGGATATCTTGTCCTAATATTATTCCCATAGTTATCCTTATCTTATCCCAGTAAAGTTTTATCTTATCACATTCCCACAACATATGGATAAGAGTGCCCTTGATCTTAGTGCATCTCTGACAGAATGGTGATATTGTAATTGCCATTTTGTGTAACCTACTAGAGGGGTCAGATAAGTCCTATGATATGCGTTAAAAGAAATTTGAAAGAGCTTATTGTTCTTTATACCTAAGGCCTCTAAATTACTGAACCAAGTCCATTCATGGTCAGGGATAGAGTCTAAAAATTCTTTTTCCCATGAGCCTTTGAGAGAAGGGTCAGGAACTGCTGATTCCCCTCTCAAAAAAAACATAGATTCTGGATAACAGATGTTTATCTGAATCTAATTCTTTGGAAAAATCCTCCAATATTGTTCCTTCTACCTTGAAAGAATTTTCATTTTTTTTGAAGATAAAACTCTTAACAGGTATTGCCATACATGCCTATCTAATAGGCCAAATTCTATTTTTAACTGATTAAATGTTTTAACTGAATTTTGAGAGATAAAGTCATCAGTAATACGGAGTCCTTTCCCAAAATACTACTGCTGGTAACTGATATCATTTCCCGAAGGAGGAAAAAGTTTATTAATAAACATAGGGGTTAGTTTAGATAATCTATCTTGGATCTTCATATATTTCAAAGTCTTAGACCAAACATATTTAACTGTTTTAGTTGTTTCCAGCATTTCAACATTCTGAAAAAATGCAGTAAGAGAATTTACTAACTCTAATGCCGTAAGAGCTTTCTCCTCCACTCCCAAACCGGCCACTAAGGGGTTATCTGGCTTATGAAACCAGTGATATACAATCTCCAATTGAGCTGCTACGTAATAAAAGCAGACATTTGGACAATTCAAGCCTCCTTTAGACTGATGCAAATATAGTTTTTGTAATGCAATTCTAGAATGTTTTCCCTGCCAAAGAAAGTGTCTGATTATTCTATTCAATTTTAAAAAGAAGTTTTCCTCCAGGATTACTGGGATAGTCTGAAATAAAAACAGAAATGTAGGTAACACATTCATTTTAAGAATGCTTATTCTTCCCTTGAATGTTAGTGGAAGGTATTGCCACTTACCAAGATCCTTTTTAAGGGCATCTATTAATGGATCATAATTCAGCTGAATCATTATGTTCATTTTCTGAGTTAATTGCACCCTAAATATCATATGTTTTCTTTATTTAATATTAATAACTGAGGATTGGTTATATGTGAGGGAATGCCAAAATATAAAACTTCAGTCTTATCACAGTTCACCCGATATCCAGACCCCCCAAATTCCTGTAGAATCTCCATAATAGTAGATAATTGATTATTAGGATTTTTTATTGTGAGCAGAATATTGTCTGCATAAAGCATAAAAATATTAGATACCTCTCCTATTGGTATACCCAACAATGACCATTGAGATCTGATTTTAATAGCCAACTGCTCTAAAAATAGAGCCAACAGTAATGGGGAAAGTGGGCACCCCTGTCTGGTCCCTCTAAATAACTGGAAATATGATGAACCATTTCTATCTGCCTTAACTCTTGTTTGTGGTTTTTATATATTAACCTTATCTGATCCAGGAAGTTTCCCTCCATCCTATAACTTTTCAAAGTTTCAATCAGGAATGGCCACTGCACTCTGTTGAATGCTTTTTCTGCATCTAACAAGAGAAGTGCAGTGTCTGTTCCTGCATTTGCCTGGATCAGGTTAACTGCACTTCATATATGACGGTGTAATCTCTGACTTTCCACAAACCCTATTTGATCTGGATGTATAATTTTACCCATATCTTTTGCCAATCTTGTTGACAATTTTTTTGTATAGATTTTATAATCACTATTTAACAAAGAAATGGGGCGGTAAGAGCGACACTGATCCCGAGCTTTCCCCCTTTTTTTGAATTAATATAATACCTGCCTGGTCAAAGGATGGTGGTAACCTTGTACTCTTATATATGCAAGAAAATACCACCTTAAGTTTTGGTACTAATGAATTTATTTGTTAAATATTTATAAAATTCAAAAGGTAGCCCATCAGGGCCTGGGCTCTTACCGTTTGGGGAATTATTAATAGTAGTAGTAATTTCTTCTTCCATTAGATCTTTGTTTAACCATTCCATCTCCTGTTCAGACCATTGTGGTAATTTCAATGCTCCTAAATATTCCCTGATTTGAGTATTATCCATTTGCTGCTGAGGGGTATATACTGTAACTTTTTATAAAACTGTGAAAATCTCATTGATTCCCTGTTTTGTTGTTATTAAAACTTGATTTTCATCCATTATTTCTGGAATCAAATTTTTCTTTGCCTCATTTCTAAGTTGATAAGCTAAAAGCTTACCTGGAAGGTCTCCTGCATGATAATGTTTGGCCCGTACCCGACATATTTCATTATTGACCTATTCCTGTAATAATTTTTCTAATTTATCTCTATCATCATCTTAATTTCTGTTTCGTTCTGATCTATTAAGTGCATGCTCATCTTGTGTTGAGAGTAGTTCCTGCTCTAGTCTTTGAAGCTGTGATACCCAAGATTTTTTCCTTACACCTACCTGTGCTGCTATCCAGCCTCTAAGATAAGCTTTTATTGAGTCCCAAACCATCAACAGATTTTATTCTTGAAGTGTATTAATTTCCCAGTACCATTCTAGTTCCTGTTTTATTTTTTTCTCTAAATCCTGGGTAATGCCACAAAGAGTTATCCAAAAACCATTAATAAGTAGGTAATGGGTGTGTTGGAAATATCTTGAACTTTAACCAAACTGGTGCAGGGTCTGAAACCCTAATAGGTTCATATGTTGTATTGTCAACATATTTGATTAAAGACTGAGGGACCAGAAAAAAATCCAGCCTAAAATAAGTATTATGTACTTTTGAGAAATGTGAGAACTTCTTCAAAGTCGGAAAAAGGGATCTGAATGGGTCCCAAAGCTATTGGTCCTTCATGATCTGTTTTAACAGCTTCAGAGCCCTTTTCTTTCTGGACAGCGCAGGGGTTGCTCAATCCAAATAGTGAAGGGTTAAGTTAAAATCCCACCCCTAATGATAAGTGATGAGCCAGATTGACCTGCTTCCAACATAAATTCTGAAAATAAACCTGGATCGTCAGTTTTTGGACCATATATTGAGGCCAGTGTATATTTCATTCCCTGAAATAAAAGTTCAAGTATTACAAATCTACCTTTTTGGTCCACCACCAATGTACAAAGCTTGTAATCTAAATGATTTTTAAGCTATATAGCCACCTCTCTAGCAGAAGCAGAAAAAGTAGTAAAGTAACCTGTAGCCGTAAACTTATTTCCAAAAAATCGTGCATCAATGCTTGTGAAGTGTGTTTCTTGAAGAAATAAACAATCAATATTCCTTTTATTAGCAATTTTGATTATCTTTTTAATTGTTGCTCTATCTCTGGCCACATTCAAATTCCAGGACAACACATTAAAGCCTATCATCATAAAAAAAAAAATTAGACGCTCTCTCCTTTGTGCCCTCAGATCCTTATTTACCCCTCCCTTACTAATATTGTTAATGCCTCTGATAGGACCCATGACCTTTAATGATAATTTGCTTTTGTAACTATAATTTTTGAGTTCTGATCTAACCAAAGAAAAAAAGTTTTCCTTATTTTACCGGAAACTTCAAAAGAAAGACAAAAATATAAAGCAGAAAATATAAATAAATAAACTAGTGCACCCATGCTCAATTTTTTTGTTTTGTTTTTTATTACTGCATCCTATTTTTGGAAAAACTAAATTACTTAACAAAAAAGAGAACATTTCTTGAAACAGAAACCCTCCCCCCCTCCCTTTTAGGCATCCTAAAAGCAAATGGACAGCCCTTATCCCTCCCTCCATTGAGGTTGCTAGAACCTCACTGAGTGTCAGAAGACAAACTGAAGAACTTCTATTCAACCTCTCCAAGGGTCATTCTGTGCCAAAATTTTTCCCTGAATCTTTTCTCCACCCCTCTCTCCCAAGCCCCCTAGAGCCCCCCAGCACACAGACCATACTAACTAACCCCAACTTTGGATTGTTTATGATGTTGGCTTCCATGATTCCTGTTCTGAAGTGTTATTGAAATATTTTGCCCTAGAAGCTAAAGTCTCTTCTACCTCCTCAGGAGAGAAAAATAACATTATTTTACCATCAAGGTTTACCTTGAGTCTTGCAGGACACAACATTGTGAACAAAATACCTTCCTTCCTAAGTCTGTCTCTAATATTATCAAAACTTTTTCTTTTTTGTAGAACTGATGGGGGAATATCTGAATAAATCTACAATTTCAAACCTTTGTAATATAAACCTTTATATATTCTTGCTTTTGAAAGTATTTTTTCCTATTCTGATATCTCAGAGTTTTTACATATAGAAATCTACGTCTGGTTTGATAATTTTTTGATCCAAAAGTTCTGTGGGCTCTACCCAATTACATTTTTTGTTGAGGGTGTTGGAGTCCCATGGCTGTGGTTAACAACTCTTCACAGTACGAGAGTGGTCTAGGCCTTCTGACCCCTCTGGCAGACCCCCGGTCTTTAAACTTGCCTGCCGATATCTTGATTCCAGATCTTCTAGTTTAACTTTCAATAATTCTAACTCTTTACTACCTCTTTCCACATTCTTAATTAGCCCCAGGTATAGTATCTTCCATTTTCCCTATGTGGTCCTCACATTCTGCAGTTCATAAAGCCAGTCCCTCAAATTTCTCCACAGCCTCTGAGAGCTTATTTGCTAATGAAGAAATTGCTATATTGACTGAAGAGAATCCTTGCTTAATTTCTTTTAGAAGGGTTTCTTTTATGCTCTCTTCACTTTCACTGAAAGTTTCATCTGCCATGTTTTTTTTCTTCTTTATCCAACTCTGAAATCCCCTCTTTCTCTCTATCCTCATTTTGATTTATTAAGCTTTTAGATTTCAATGTGGTGGCCATGAGTACTGTGTTTTCCTTTCCCCCTCTATCAAAAATATTGTAGAAGCAAGTTGGGGATGCTAAAATTTCGGCTTCATGCAGAGTTTTCAGCTTGTTTGCTCCAGAATCTTTTGCTTTTGTTTTACTTTATTTCCCCTTTTTCTTTGCTTTTATGCTAGACATAATGTTGTACCTTTTCTTAGCACCCAGGAGTAAGGTAGTATTGTCCAGAGAAATTTTATAATAAAGTGAACCCCTGTCCTGGGTTTCCCAAGGCAGGGGGTTACCTGTCCCATTGACAGCTGAGCTTGAAGAGTTTTTCTGAGCCTCCATTGCTGATCAGATGAGATTCTCGTAAAGGGTTCTTCAAAGTCTGAATTCTCTCTGCTGGTCGCGTAACACTCTTGAAATCTCTGCTACACGGTGATACTGTTTTGACATGCCCCGCCACTGTAAATTACGAAGAAATTGAGGAACGCAATAACCGAGCATTAAAAGCTGCTTTTTTTTTCTGAAGTATCCATTTGCCACCAGCCTTAACTTAAGAGAGCAAACACCACTGCAGCTCCCTGAAGAGAAAAGAAAATCAGCGTACCGAGAAAGGGGACCACCCAGGGGGGAAGGAGAGAGGTGGAGAGACCAAATGAGCTAAGTTTCCCTTACAAACCACTACATTTTTTCTTCTACCAACAGCTCTCCCTCAGAGAGGCTGCGTTCCTCACCATGCAGCAAGTTTCAGCATGAGCACCCCAACATGCGCAGTTGGGCATGACTCATCATCCCGTGAAGGAAGAGTTTGACAAAACTGGGATGAGGAAGATGGTAGAGGGGGTCCTGATTGTTCATGAGCACAAGCTGCCACATGTTCTATTACTACAGCTGGGGACAACACTCTTTCAGCTGTGAGCATTTGTTTAAAACTCTTGGGCCAGTCCAATAGCCTAGTTGAGGGCACATCACTTTCCTTGTGGGGATCTGGTTTCATGTCCTGAGTCAGAGTTTCCCAGTTGGGCTGCTTGAGGCTCATCGTCATCCCCAGTGGATGTACATTGCCTCTGGGGAGAGACTACGGCAGTTGCCTCTAGGTGACTGCTCATTGGTGAGCCAGAAGGATGCACAGGGAGCCAGTTAATGATGGTCCCACTCTTTAAGGAGCTTTCAGTTGGGACATCTGCATGGGTTCTCTAACATCATGGATGGACTCCTAAACATCCATCTCTATGACATCCTATGCTGGTTTTTGGCTCCTTCCTCTTGAGTCAGTTTAGTCAAGTCCCTCCAAGCTGGTTATGATGTGTTAGTGAATTCATATGCCTTGTGAATTTCTTGCAATTTCTCTGTGCACCTTATTTTTATGTGTACAGTATTTAAATATATGTAACGAACGTCTTTTGCTCATTTATTTAGCCTCATGCATTTCTACCTGCTGCATGCCCCCCAGAACCAGGTCACACTAGGAAATATAATTCAGTTCGCCTTCCTGGCTAGATTTAGAAGTAAACAAATACATTGTTTGGGACACATTACGTATGTGTGATTAAGAGAAGGAGGGTATTGCACAGACAAGGGCAATGTTATTCCATAGAGGAGTGAGCCCAGCAGACTCCCTGACAGAGTTTTTGCAGCATCCCCACCCCCCTCTGGCTGATAATGGAGCAGAACTGGTGTCTGTTGTGGAGTGACTGGCTCACCTAGTCAGAGGGTCTGGTGTAAGCAGATCAGTAGACTGCGATGAGAAACATTGAGGATTTCATTTTATTTACCAAGAAATAGCATAAAGTAACATAGTGTTGCTGTGGCACCATCTCAGTATGAAGAGAGGAGTAGGTAGGGTGGGCACCCTTTTGTTTATAAGTAAGTCATCTCAGTTAATGTTCTGGGCTGGTGGTATGGATCCAACAATGCAAGAACAATCAATTTATTCAGCAACCAGCCACACCTTTTGTTTTTCATAAAATTCACTTTTTAGTGAGCTTGTTTTCTAATTACACCATGATCCCTTGTAGCCTAATATTTCACCTGATCTCGGGCTTCATCAGGGGCTAGGATCTATGTAAATATACAAAATATCATATTTAATATGGATATAGTTAATAAATTCCATAACTTCAAATATTCTTTGTTATACATTTTCAGTCTGATATAGCCCTAAAAGGACTCTATAAACTTTAGTATGCCTCTCATACATCTATTTTTAAAAACTATTGTCAAGATAGACCAGTGGATCCAAAGGAAAGCCAAACACTAGATTACTGAAACAATTTTAAAATAAATGTTCTTATTTCTCTTTCTCAGTGGAATTTTTTACCATGAAACTTTTTCTAGTAAATATTTGATCAAACTTGTTTGAATTGTATTTACTTTATGTTCAATTGCTTCTGATTTTGTTCTAATTTCAAAACTGATAATTTTATTTTCACATCAATCTGTTGGTAAAATTGCATCTGTTCATTCGGATGTCTATTACCTCAAATGTATCCAATCAACATTATGTCGAGGGAATCCTAGATATAACCAGTACACTCTCATCTTTCTTGCAGGATATCAGTATAGTGTAGTGGTTAAGAGCACTGAGCTACAAACCTGGAGAACTGGGTTTGAATCCCGCAGCCACCACTTACATATTTTGTGACTATGATGAGTAAGTCGCTTAACTTCCATGTGCTTCCTGGATGCACCTGGAAACAAGCCTTGGCTTAGTGTATCTTTCCTGGCAAAAAATTGTAAATAAATAAAATAAAAGTGATGTCTTGTCCACTGATGTGGAGCATTGACATCACTCTCCTAGTCAGCGGATCAGCTTTGATGGGGCTGCAGAACAGGTGGAGGCAAGTGTGGCGGTTGAAGGATTGTGCTGGTGTAGTAAGCCTGGATAAGGATATGTGTGTTTGTAAGTACACGTGTGTGTGTGTATGTGTGTGTGTGTGTCTCTCTCTCTCTCTCTATATATATATATATATATAAATACACAATTTATGCATATATAATGTATTCCAATTTACTAAAGACTGCATTTTGTAAATACCCTTGTTCTTCCTAGGTATTGCAGTACATTTTGCCAGTCTGTGTAAAAAAAACTTTCAGTGGGATTTTGTGAATTCAGAAGCACTTGTTATAGCATCTTATACTGCTTACCATGATGTCATACAGTAGCATAAAGAACAGCAGTAGTGAGGTTAGTTGTGAATAGTCCACTGTTGTTGATACAGTGGAGTAAGCACTTCAATCCTGGGGAAACTGCTAGAAACCATTATAAATGAACATGTAGCAGAGTGGCTGGAGGTAGGCAGGCTTCAGGAGAAGAGGCGTCATGGGCATGTGACAAGCAGATCATGTCAAGCAAACTTTATAGACTTCGATTGGGTCAGAAAGAGCCAAGCAATACACATACTCTAGCTAGACTTTAGCAAGACCTTTGACTGTGTGGCCCACAGTGATAACACTGAGGATTCTGGGGATAGTTGAATTAGTAACGGACTTGGGGCTGAGAACTCTGAAGAGAGTTGTCAACTGGGAATACTCAGTGGTTAGAGAGGTTTGAGGTACCACATGAGTTTGTCTTGGGGCTGGTCCTTTTCAATATATTCACTAATGCTTTAACAGTGAGAATCCAGAGTAAAATATCCTACCGGAGGACATACCTGGTACTAGCTGACTCCCACACTGTCTTATAGCCATCCCCCTCTTCCCATAGTCAACTTTCTTCAGTCCCCATCCCTGTTAGCAGGACAAAGCCTGTACTATGGGCTGCTGAGGTCCTTGTCTCTGTGTTCCCCCCATAAGCTCATAGTCATTCTCTATTTAAGGTTTGTGGCAGTAGCTTCAGTAGCGGGTTACTTGTTATTCTGTAGTTACATTCCGCATTATGTCTGTTTGCATTACCATTGCACTGTTTGTTTAAATGTTCCCTGAGTTGTTCTTATTGTGCACACTCCTTCCCATGAAGTGTGAACCACATGGGGGCAATTCTCCTTCTGTTGTACTGTATATGCCACTTACCTGACGTGGAACCTTTGCAAAAGATCTTTCACTCAAAGGTTTTTTACTAAACAATGAAATAAATAAATGGATCTCTTTACAGTGGCTATCAAAACCTGTCTCAGGGTGGGCACAGGGGAAGGAATATGGGACATAAAACCTAATCTGGAAACACTGGTAGAGTGATCCAAACTTGATGTCAAAAACTGTAAAGTCATGGGCACTGGCAAAAGAAATCTAAAAACAGAGAACTTTTTGTGGGGAGTGAGGGGGGCAGACAGACACCCAAGGAAAGGGGCCTGGGGATCATTATTAGTGACAGTCTGAAATTCCATACCACATGCCAGAAGGCTGATGGAAAAGCAAATAAAACATTAGGGTGCATAGGGAGGGTGGTTGTTTTGTAGAATGAAGGTGATTCTGCCCCTGTACAGATCCTTGGTGAACCCCTGTCTCCCGAAGTACAGTATGCAGTTCTGAAGCCCACATCAGAAGGAGGACAGGAACTTCTTGGAAGCTGTTCAGAGCAAGGCCATGAAGATGATTCAGGGGCAGCACAGGAAGGCAAAAAGGAGATGCTAGTTTCCTCAAGCTGTCCTATACCTCTTTCGTATCTCTCCACTCTTGCTACTGTATTCACTCCATATTAAGCTATTTTTCTCCTTACTTTAACAGGTCTGACAGGATGCTACTTCTTCCCCATCAGATAAGTATTACTCTACATCTAAATTGTCCTATCCTTCCTATTTATTTCCTAAGAACTTCCAGTCCTTTATGACCCCTTTCCTATATTTTATTTTACAGGTCCCTCAGATCTCATCACTTTAGGACTCCCACCACTAACTTCCTCATACCCAGGTAAGAGACACTCTACATATTACCTAGTCTTGCTGGGTTTACTGTAACAGTGTGGTGCTGTGACCACTGGGGGTAGGAGTCAGTGCTGTGACTGTTAGGGGATGGTGATCTGTGCTGTGACTGTCAGGGGTGGGTGTCCAGTACTGTGACTGAGAGTGGATGGTGTCAGTCTTGTGACTATCAGAGGGGTGGTACAGTCCTGTGACTGTTGGTGGTGAGGGAGCAGTGCTATGACTGTTGTGGGAGGGTGGTCAGTGCTGTGACTGCTGGGAGTAGGGGACTGGTGCTGTTACTGTCGGGGGATGAAGATTATTCTTGTATTCTTTTTAAATGTATGCAAATTCTGTTTGTTTGCCAGTCATGTACCATTCGTGAGCCAACCAAGGTTTGTCTGTGGGGGAAAGTCATGTGAACACTGATGTCAGAGCACTGCCATTATAGTCCTTGTAATTATGTGCCCTGCCCTACATGTGTCTTGCCCCCCCCCCCTGCAAGTATTTGAAAGCATAGAGACTCTAGACTAGTTGAAGGCAATGTATTCCAGTGGACTGGAGATGTTACTTAGTCTTCTGCTTTCAATGTAGATCTTGAGACCACTGGTAACCCTTCCTCAGCTGAATGTAGCAGTAAATGTGAGATGTAGGGGGGAAATGATGGTACAGGAATAGTAGGTTCCATTCAAGGTTTGTATCTCAAAGTCAAGACCTCAGACAGTCCTCAACCATTCAGGCAGCCAGTCAGTTCACTGCGTAAAGGTGTTGTTTGCCCTGACATCCCAGTTGATGTCTGGGGCCTAGTTGTTGCATTGTGTAACATCTTCATGTGGTGGAAGTGATGTGCTCATGAGCCCACATTGTGTGTGTTACACTAATCACGGTGCAATGTGACAAGTGCAGGAAATACCAGCCATGGCAGTGGGTGCTAAAACCATTAACGGTTTCAAGCATGGCTCGGACAAAATGAAGGGTATAGTGGTTGCTCAGGATAACAGTCTGGGAGGGGAATGGTGGGCGGTTGGGGAGGGCAAGGACCCTGGATGGACAGTAGGTCCAGGGGTTAGATAGGGTACCATAGGAAGACTGGATGGACCATTGGTCTTTTTCTGCTGTCATTGTCTATGTTTGTATGTTTAGTGTGGTCCAATCCAGCAATGTTACTAGGCCAAAAACTAGGGACATGTACCTTTTCAAAAGGCTTGAGGGGGAGTTGGGCAGACTGTCTTCACTGCTGCCCAATCAATTGTGTTTCAGAGGCTAGATAGATTTTATTTATTATTTATTTGAAAACTGGTGACTGGGAGAGGCACACTGAGCCAAAGCTCACTTCCAGGTGTGACTTAGGGGAGAGGCAACAGGTGAGTAATGTTACAAACAAATACAAACCAGGCTGATAATGAAATTGCAAGAACAATAACATAAAGTGCATGAGTACGGTACAGACAGTAAGGCCAAACATTGCAATTGGGTGCCAAAGAAATAGCATGCAAAATCAAAAGCGCTGGTGCAAATATGTTAAAATTTGAAAAGTGCTGGGAAAACCCAACCTTGCATAATAAGATGCTGAAGCCAGTGTTGAGAGGTGGGACCATGAGAGGTAAGGAAGGTTTCAGGAAGATGATTGGCAGGAACAAGGGGGAACAGATTTAAAGAGCAATTCTGCACTTCAGCATGTGGTTTCATAAATAAGATGTTACAGCTGTTACACTTTACTAGAGAACACATTTGTTTTCATTTTCAGTGTTCCTTTCCATGATTGGCAGTCCATCTAAAAAGTCTCTATAGAAAACATTTGAAAACATTTGCCTCTCCCGTGTTAACCATGCAGTGTCTTTGTTTATGACATGATAGTCTTCAACATGACAGCAGGCTGTGATGCTACGAACAGCAGCTGTGTGGTTAGCAGGAGATGGCTAGATACATTTTGAAAGATTCAGTTAAATAATTGTTGCATCATCCTCAACACTGAGTTGACCAACAGCAGGGAAAGGTAACAAAAAATAATGAAGAACTAGAAAACAATAAAGTTAAAACATAATTGGTGTAACTCTAGTGTTTATATGTTTTTTATAATAGCTGGTTAGCGATGATTATCAGTTGTGGGCAAAAGCTGTCAAATTCCATTATACAGTACACTGGTGATTATACATGGCAGTGTATAACAGAGTTTGATTATGCACATACACATATAATCACCTATGTAAAATGGAGTTTGATTAAGTACGTTTTGCAAAAATTCTAAAATAAAAACAATCAAAATCAGAGACACCAGTTATTATAAAAAAATAAAACATTGGGAAATGTGTGTCAACTTGGATTTTATGCACATCCTCAGTGTGCAATGCCTTGATAAACTCCTTGAGCTTCACTCTCAGGGTTTATGGGCATCGCACTCCTCAGGTGTGTTTAAAATCCTTGTTATACACATTTCCATGCATTATTCTACATGTCATAGTAGAGAGTTGCTCTTTGAAGTAAGATCTTTACTTGTTGGATTTCATAAAGTAGTAGCAGGCAGGAGCTGTGTGAAAATTCCACTCTGCAGGATGGAGTTCTGGAAGTTGTTCTATGGCACTGTGGAAACAGCATATTGCTTATTACCCCTGTGGTAGGCAAGTTAAAGGGTGTGCTTCCACCTACCTGTCACTGCAGCAGAAAAACTACTGTCTGCAACATGAGCTGGGTCATCAGAAGTTGGACAGGGGGAAGGAAATAGTGTCTAAACAGATGATCCTTTTCTACAGGGGGAAGGTGCCAAATTCCCACTGCTACACATATTCCCAGGGGGAAGTGCAGTGGGAACTACAGGGGAGCAGAGGATGTCACTGACATCATCAGTTGTTTGCATATGCAACCTGACGCCCCATCATTAGAAGTTGTTAGGTAAGAATGAACAAAAAAACTGGACAGAAAAACCTCACAGAATGACAGCTATGCCACATCCAGAGACCCTGCACTTGCTGACCTGGGCACTTCCTGAAGACCAGCTAATAGTTCTGAAGTACATAGTCCAGTCTGAGAGTCCCATGGAGTATGGGGGGAGCCACAGCAGCAGTGTGCAGAATGGTAAATCCTGAGAGAAGACTAGGTGATGGATTTGGGATGTGACAAAGGCTTGGGGGAGGAGGGTTAAAGGGCTAGTTGGATGCATGAGCACAAAACAGTAGTAATAAAGGTATTGCTTCCTTGAACAGTTGAGCTGGTGAGGCTGGGGTATTGTCTGTGGATGGCAGCAGTCTGGTTTGCTGTGAATCAGAACAGTCAAGATCAAATTAGAATTATTTAGAAATGGACAGGAAGGGAGAGATGAGATGAAAAATAATGGAGTGGAAGATGGAAGCAGAAGGAGAGATAAAAATAAGAGGACAGAGGTTTAACCAGAGAGATAGAAATGAGGAGATGAAGAGAGTTGAAACTGATGGTTTTCATAATCTTGGAAGCTGGTTAGTCCCTTTGTTTGGAACAACACCCATTCCACACACTGCTTCTCTTCTTCAGAATTTTCATTCAAAGCTCCACTTTGGGTCCTCTCCACACACACCTGCTTCTCCAACTAGGCCACACTCCACTCCATTCTCTTCATCACCTCCTCTCTCACCCCCCACTCTCCCCAATTAATATAATCCCACGGCTGTCTCCTTCTCAACAACACACTTTTGTACATCCCCTATGGTTTTATTCCTCCGTTCTGACTCCATTGTTTGAAGATTTCCAATCCCCTAAACCTTTTCAGTCTACCGTACTTGAGCTCCCACTCACTTTGTCATCTGCTCTGGTTTTCCTGAAATTCTAGGTACTTTTTCTCCCCATCAGTATGTATATCTGTACTTTAACCTGTATTGCATTATTTTGTATACTGTTTTTCACACTGTTAATGTCATATTTATTGTATTCTTTTGTATACGTACCTTTACTTTTTATTGCCTTTACTTCCTAAGGTGATGTATGTGTACCATATAGTAGCTGCACTGATAGCAATGTACTGCATTTATATCATCTTCCACAAATATATCCCCACCTCCCCCCATCACTCCTGGAAATAAAGCATAGCTCTGTGTGACTTTCTCAATCAACCCATTTCAAATAGATAAAATAAAAAAGGCATATAACGTTAAAGGACAGAAGAAAGCAAGAAAAGAGCAAACCAAACAGTAAATGTCACTATGAAGGTATAACCCATTAAATTAAAATTGTCATTCCTCATCTGCTTTACAGTCTGGCGGCACATTGCATGTATAGTATTGCCTTCCAAAATGCACCAAAATAGGCATAGTTACAATTTTTTCCCAGAGAGACATTTGGTGATCTGCAGTTACTTCCCCTTCCTACTCTATTTCATGTTTAGTGGAGTCTCTCTGCCTAAGTGGGCCTGTCCACACAAGTCCACAGTCCAAATTACGCATTTTGTCTCATAATCCTTGTTCAAAATGGCTTCAGCCTTGTGGTACAGGTATATCATAGGGTAAAAGCTGGTCCTAGTGGCCTGCCACCAAGGAATTCAGGAAGGAATAATAACTGTACCATCTAGTGATGAGAGGCTGATGGGAAATAAAGGAAAAAAGCTCAAGTACCCTCCCAGCTAATGGGAACGTCCTTCTAGCCGAGTGCTTACAGTTGCTGCCTTTGGGAGGCAGAATCCCAGGTTTGATTTCTGGCAAGGGCTGTTGGTACATCTGCCCAAAGAAAGTGACAGACATAGCACAAATGTAATGAGCTGGTAAAATCCTTTGTCCCAGCTGGGAAGTATGGTCACTGACTGGCCTGTGCAAGTAGGAGAGTAAAACTGTGGGATTGCCAGCACTGCCAACTGGGAAACCAGAGTTTGCATGCAGTCTCCAGAATCCCATATGAAGACAGGCTAGTGGCTGAGTGGGTCACCAAGGTGAGACACTTGGCACCAGGAAAAGCTGGGTATGGTTGGCTTGCCCCACTAATCAGTGCTGTTTCATTGCTACTATGTTATGCAGACCTACGTGCAGGTCCACTTATTACTACTCTGTTTACTGACCTACGTACAGGTCCACGGTTGCTTACACAATCGATTGATCATGCCTACTGCATCCTCTTGATTTCAGCCTCTGGGATGTCTGCTGCACTCAATCTGCTTTCGACATAGCAAGGTCTCAGCACTCACTGCTCATTATGATCAGCACACTAGTGCTCAATCAGCTCAACAGCTTCTCAGCTCTCAATCTAATTCTGGGGCATGCCAGCCATTCTATTCTGGCACAGGGTTCCTGCAGCCGACAGTCTCGCTCTGCATTTAGTCCACATCTCACCTGACCCATAGCTTGGAATGTCCTTGCCCCAGGCTTGGCTTTAGCTGCCTGCTACGTGACAGCAGCTCCTGTCATAGAATTTAAGACTAGTGGTGAAGGGTGGTTACGACAATCTCCTTTGGCTCTAGTGTTCCACTTTAACGGTTGTCCATTGGCTTTAGTGGTTTCCCCAGCAAGGCACCTTCACTGCATTCTCCCTGTGGCTGCCTCTGGTTCACCTGGTTTGAGTTTAGGGTGGGTAGGCCAGGTGAGTGCCTCAGCAGTCGTTGCTCTCCTCCTCCGCCTTGGTTGCACTTATTGTTGCAGAGTTTTCTCGCAACCTTTAATGACATTCCTGCTAGGGGGTTTGAGTGAGAGCCTTCATCCAAATTGGAATATTTTACACCTCCCTTAATTGGGTTTTCCAAATTGTAGCTGCTGAACTGTCACTAAATAAATTATCCCAAGCCTGGAGGGAAGGTGACCTACGCCTTGGATCCCAAGAGATTTCCTCCTCATAGGTTTTTTTTCTCTCCTCCCTTGCCTCAGGTCATAACTGTTAGTTAGCATAGTAGAGTCCCCTAGTTTCTTTAGGTGGGTTCTGCTGTTGGATGAAGGTGGAGAATGTCCTGCCATTCCCTCTTTCATTAGAGGATTCCCCTCATTCTCAACGCAAACCATCAGTATCATGCTACGCAAACCTGGGCATTTCATTACATTATCAAACTGAGCATCTCATTATGTTATCAAACTGTACTTCTCTACTACTACATTAGTCACTGCTCCTATGTCACGGTTACTGCTTGCTCATAAGCTTCGTGTCATCTCATTCTTTGGTATATATTGCACTACATTTCTTTTGGGGATTCCTAAAGTACCTTTAGCCACTGGAATCATCCTGTGGCACCTCTAGGGGTGAACCCTCTCTGAGAGTTCCTTGCCTTTTGTACCCCTACAGGGTGGTAATTCTTCTGGAATAGAGAGTGTGAATGGCCAAAACCAAACTAACACAGTTTCACAAGCATAACACTATACTGGCTGCGCAGGACATTGAATTGGAAAGGCTATGCATGGAGTTCAATGGCCAAGTAGCCAGCCACTCCCACTTCCTGAGCTATATAAGCAGTTCCTCTCAGCCTTATTGTGCAGCACTTTTTCTTTGTCTCACCATCCTCCCCTCCCCCTCCAGCAGCAGCAATTCTCTCCTTAGGGGGATTCCTAAGGTACCTTTACCCACGGAAATCATCCCATGGCACCTCTAGGGGTGAAATCCTCTCCGAGGGTTCCTTGCCTTTCGTACCCCTACAGGGTGGTAATTCCTCTGGAATTGAGAATGCGAACGGCCAAAACCAAACTAACACAGTTGTACAAGCATAACACTATACTGGCTGCACAGGACATTGAATAGTTTTTTTTATCACTTATGTATCACTGCTGTAATATGATGTTTCTGTTTTGTGTACTTCCTTCAGGTAATCCACCAATATGACACCAATGGTGACAACACAGAGTCTTCTGGCAATGGTAGCACAAACATCCACACATCAGTTGATGTCAGAGACATGTTCAGTGAGGACACTGAAGATGAAGCAGTCACCCTTGCAAATGAAGTATCCGACAGAGCAAGGAAAAATGTGTTTACACGTGGTACACAGAAGTCTCTGCATTGACCCCCATGTATAAACGTAGGTAGCTATTCCTTACCTGTTGTCACAGCTTTGCAGTGTTCATTCCAACATCAATTTTTCTTTTTCTACTTCAACTGCTGTGGTTTCTGTGAACATTTCATTCACAAAATACTTTTTTTCTTACATGATATATACATGACAAATGTTCTTGCATGGGAGAAAAGTATTTGCTGCACCTTTCACCGGTGTCTTTCATACTGATGCATGATTTCACATGTCATCTCATGACATCCATGTGGTAGTACTGTGGGGTCTGTTAAACTTCTTCACAATACTCTATGTATCTGTGTCACATGACTGACAGACTCCTCTGATATGCAGCACCCCAAGACAACATTGATATCAAATGAATAGGCATCCATGTTGTGTGGCACCACACCCACATGGGACATGTCCATCAGCATGAGTATGCAGTATAGAATATGTTTGTGTGGTGAAACCACATCCCCCAGAACCAGTGATGAATCACTAATATATGTCTCTGGTGTGCATTGCCACACCACACACCCCTTGAGGACCCACCCTCTGTCACTGATACCAATACAGTGTGTTAACTTGTTGTCCTTTGCTACCCAAATACACTCTTGTTAGGCCTTGTACGGCCTCTGTATGGCCTGACTATGTTCACGTGTACACTATAATGTATACTGTATGGATATATGCTCACTTGATTCCGCTCCTGGACCTCCCCACCCTGGTGCATGCATTTGTAACATCTAGACTTGACTATTGTAATGTGCTCTACCTCGGGGTCTCTGGAGACACTCTCCATTGACTGCAGCTGGTGCAGAATGCAGCTGCCAGGTTGTTGACTGGACAGTCGAAATACTGTCGCATCACCCCAGCACTGCAGAAATTGCGCTGGCTGCCAGTTAGATAGAGGGTGCTTTTCAAGGTGGGCTTGCTCACCTTTAAGGCCCTACATAGACTGGGAACTTGCTACCTGGTGGACCTTCTTACACCTGCTGCCTTCTGTCCGCTCCTTGTGATCCTCCTCGAGGGGCCTCCTAGCGATTCCCAGGATGAGGTTGAAAACTGCCGGTGATAGAGCTTTTAGTATCGCTGGCCCCATCCTGTGGAATTTGCTTCCACTATTGGTGAGGGAGGCCCTTTCTGTGGAGGCATTTAAAGCCCATCTTAAGTGTTATCTGTTTAGCCAGACTTTCTTGGATACTGGGTGACAACATAGATTATCAGTCCATTTTTAAAGTAAATAGGATGATTATTTATATGCAGGACATTGCTTATTCTGACATGTGATTATTTATTATATTGTGAGATGATATTTTTTTAAATTCCTGTGTGTTTGTATGGCGCCCGGAGCATCTGGGATTGGGCACCAGAAAAATACAATTTGCCTTGTCTTGCCTTTCACCTCATATGGAGGATGACTTAGAACTTCAGTGAACAGCTTTGCCTGTTGCCATATCAGTACTGCATCAACATCCCCCAGAGATACTTGTAATTTGGGGGCGAGGGGTTGTCTTCTGTGGTGTCAGCAAGCAGTGCATGTCTTAGTAAGTAACTCAGGAATGATTACTGATGCTTATGTGAACAGGAATTGGAGGTTGGCAGTGTTAATACAAAAGTCAAGTGATTGTTTTGTCAGACAGGGGATGTATACTCCCGTATTCCTATGTGCCACTGTATGCCATGGATATGTATTCATACTATGGTTATGGTGTGGGGCAACGCCATGTACCGTACAAAATGTACACAGAAAGGTCGTATTTGAATGTGGTTGTCTGTTCTGCTAACCACCACTTCATCTAACTTTACATGGAATGTGTGTTCGATGATTCAGTGGTGACACTGTGTGGAAGAGTGTTCAGTGAGTGCCATGTTATGGCCAAGGGGGGCTTGCATCTGTAGTACTACCATCACGTCATTTGAGGTGTCAGGTGCTGTACTGTCTTTTTTTTTCCTTTCTTTTTCACATGGTTTGACAAGAGCCAGTACTGGTCACATAAATTTTAACACTGCATCAATCACCTGTGGCCCTCCTTACAATTATTTTCCAACTTTTTTGGGGGGTGTTCAGAAATCCCCTAGACTAAAAGATGCATGTACCCAGGCAGATCCGATGGTGCATCACTTATAAACATCAGCACCTGTCCTCACTTCTGAATCATAATCTGACACTGAAGTGACTGACAATTCTAAGGACATTAGTTACTGTCCCAGTACAGCAGACACCAAAAGTGTTTGCCAAAGTATGCAGCCAATGAAAAGGAAATGTAATATCATGTCATGCCACTTAATCTTCCTAGACATATAGAACTTGAATCCATTGTTTAGTTGTACATCAAGAGTAAATAAGAACTTTTCTAAAATCAACAGACCTGAAGTCACTGTTGATGAACAACCTTCCCAATAGTGTTTGAGTCATCTTTAATTAAGTTATTTCATATTTGTATACAGTGCCATGCAGCCACACTGCCAGTTATCACCCACATAAAAGGGCGCTCTGTAGTACTTAAACAGAACTGCCATGGCAGTGGGTATAAACACACATTGGTGTCACAACTTCACATTACTGACTATTCTGCTATCAGTGTTCTTATATCTGCCAGCATTGGATTCAGTGGACTTTCTACTCAACAGACATTGCATATGCTGCGTGACATTAACATCCAATGCATATCTGAGACAACGTTCTGGCAACATTTTAAAAATTTAATTTAGCCAACTGTTCACAAAGTGTGGAATGTGTACATAACATCCACTGTCAAATGCCATAGAGAAAACTGATGGATTCAATGGAATGCCGGTGAACAGGTTGGACATGTGCCTCTGAGCTCCATTGCGGTCTCTCCCAATGGTCAAAATTAACTTTGGTGAACATTGTTTTTTATTTTGTTTTTAGTTTGTGGTAATTTTTGTTTAATATTTAATCTCTGGTTCCAAGTTATATGAGTGTGATCACTAGACTCTATCTCCTACATTAACATTAACCATTTCAACTGCTGATAACGCTACGCAGTCCAGGCGCTTAAAGTTTAATTAAGTCTATTTTCTACCTGATGCTGCTGCAAAACATCAGACTTGGTATAGTACTCTTCTTGTAGCTCATGGGAGATCATTAAATCAGATATTTTTACACACCATTACAAAGTTAGAATTACCACAACAAAATGACCACAGAAATGTCTACGCCAAACCTGATTACTATGGTGGATGAGACTGAGGTAAACACTAAAAAACAACCTTCGAGTATACTACAAATGGATCGGAGGTAACCCTGGTTCAGAATCTAAAAAATTAGCAACAGATGGTCTTCTCACAGTAGCGCATTTTGATCTTTTAAAGCAAGAGATAGGTGGCATTAAATTAACATTAAATGAAATATCTGAAGACATAAAAGGAGTCAAGGGCAACTGGCATCTCATAGTAAAAGAATATCAGATACTGAGGTCAGAATCAGTAGTATAGAAGATCTTAATGTTAACGAAGAAGCTGAGTGCATATCTAATTCTAGGAAGTTGTCTGTTTTAACTGCTAAAACTGAAGACCTACAAAACAGGAGTAGATGAAACAATTTAAGGATCTTTGACTTAAGAGATGGGATCGAAGGTTCAGACCCAATTGAATTTGCAAACAGGCTGTTCATTAGTATTGCTGACCCTCCAGTTGGTGCCTCCAGATCGATCATTGAAATCTATGCCATCCAGAAATGACAAACTCAGGTCATTTGTATTACATTTTTTAGACTTTCAACAAAAGGTCAGCATTCAATGTGTCTTGCATGACACCACTGCCATCAGCTTTGAAGGCTGCACTATTAAAGCATTCAGTGATCTCCCACATGAGAGACAATTAAAAAAAGGGATGCCTTTTTTCCAGTCAAAAAAAGGCCCAGAGAAGCAGGTCTAAAGTATGGGCTACTCTTCCCCACCAAGCTCAAAGTTAGGGCACCTTCTCGCACTTTTCAATATAGTGGAATTGAGGCAGCAATTTGGGGACTACCTAAAGACTTCCCACAGCTATTCTCTAATTTTAAATTCAATGCCCAAAGCTGTCTAATTTCTCTCTGAAGATGGATCACTAAATTAACAATGGCCCCTCTTATCTAGCTCCCTAATACACCAGCAGTCGAATATTTTGGTTCATTCCTGCCTTCAGAGAGTTTGATGCAAATCTCGTGGGAACTGGGATGACCTTACGGCTGAGCTTTATGGGTAAAAATGACGGAACTCACCAGATTACACTTCAGTTCAAGACAACTTTCTCATAATATAAGGGATATTAGTAAAGTAGGTTCCTTTTAGCAACCAGTTCTTGCACAACCTGATATGAACTCTAGTAATTTGCTCATTTAAGAATGTCCAGTGAATGAAAATGAACCAGCGCATCGTGTCTCATACTGGACATCTCAAAGTAAGTGGACCTCATGGTTACTGTAATACTTGCTTTTTTTAGTTACTTGTCTCTTGCGAGAGGAGGCTGGGTTCATCGATTTCAAATACTGTAGAACTGTTTATTCTCATGCAAGTTAAATTTTGCTCATGGTGCTAATCGGCCACAATTGTGCAAACTTAATTTCATGCTTTGAAATCAGCTCCTAATTTATGCCCATTGAAAATGTACAATTTTGGCCAATTACCACCATTTTATTTTAGCACAATTATCACTTAAGGGAATATAGCTATAATTATTTTACAGCAAATAAAACCTGTTCTACAGTACTATTACTCCAGAAACAGTAGCGGGAATAAATATCCATGGCTGCAAATTGTGAGATGTCCTTTGTTCTCTATTATTATCTGTGTGAAAAGTAACAGTCTGCTCTTCTTAGGACCTTCCTTTTACTACAATTCATCTGCATGTCTTATAATTAAAAAGTCGACTGCCTGCTTATTAATTGTACTAAAAAAAAGAAAGACTAAAACAAACAAAAGACAGTTAATTTGTTAAATCAGACTTTTTGCGCTTGTGTGATTATTTTGTGCTTCTCAGTCCTCAGGACCTATCTCATTAGTTACAAACTGTTGAGCTACAAAGTTAGTTTCATCTAAGTTATACTAATTCACTCAGCTTCTTTTAATTTTTAAAGACTGGAAGTCTGTGCAGACTGACCATCAGCACAGATGCACATGTATACAAGCCATTACATTATCTCAGTTTTATTGTTTATGTCTTAAAGCCTTTACAAAATAAGAACTACAAGCAGCAAACAACATTCATATACACATATATTAAAATTGACATAAATAATGGAATACCATCATAATAAATTCATTATATTATATTATATTATATTATATTATATTATATTATATTATATTATATTATATTACGTTGTGTTGTTGCTAGGCTGATTTGGCCTTAAGACACTTACTTGATTATGGTCTAGCAATTAATTGTATCGATCTGTTAGAGTACTTAAAGTTCTTTTCACTTGTATACTGCTGAATGTATATCTATTGGTACATAGGGAGAGGGCATACTTTAAAATTACCTTTAAATTTCCCCTGCAATTATAAATTCTTTTCTTTTTGTTTTTGTTCACCTGAATAATTAGATTATTAGGGAGAGGTGCTATGCTCCTTGCCAAACTTGCATTCAGGAATGGTTTTGGGTTTGGGGATTGTTACACTCATATTGAAACAAAAGAAGTCAGACAAAACATTTTATGATTGTGCTTGTTTTCATGCTATCTTCATTTCTCTCTTGTACATTCTATATGTCTCTCTGTCTGTTTCTGCTCTATCTGTACAATGTATACCACAGAGCAGACAGATTGTGGAATATTTCTGGTGGCTAGTAGACATTTAAGATGGGAACTCTTACTTATTTTTGTTATACTAGATCTGCCTGATACTAATACTGTAATTAATGGCTGGCTCGGATGAACTGACGCTTGTCACTTGGAATGTCAGAGGTTCAAACAATAAAATAAAAAGTACTCTGTCCTGAGACATTTATACACATTGGGTATCTCTATTGCATTTCTCCAGGAAACACATCTCAAGTCTAAGTATTGTAACTTAATGCATAGGGAATGGGTGGGTCAGGATATTGGTGCAGGTAATCACTCAAAACCAGCTGGGGTTCTGACTCTTTTTAACAGATCAACACTTTTCCAAGTCACTAAACAAAGGAGGGAAGACAGCTGATATGATTGAAACATTCAAACACCTTAAGGGCATTAACAAGGTGAAAGAGTCTAACGTTTCAATATAAGAAAAATAGCAGGACTAGAGGACACAGCATGAGATTAGAGGGAGGCCGATTAAGGGGTAATGTAAGGAAGTTCTTTTTCACAGAAAGGGTGGTGGATGCATGGAACAGCCTATCTCAGGAAGTGGGGGGTATGAATACAGTGCAGTGCTTCAAACTGGCATGGGATAGGCATAAGGGAGCAATACAGATGAGTATGAATAGATAGACCATTGAAAGAGCAAAGGCCAATGGCACTTTCATAAGGTAGGAAAAGAAATGGGCAGACTGGGGGGGCCTTACGGTTCTTATCTGCCATCAACTTCTATGTTGCTATGTTTCTATGTTTCTAACAAGACATAAAGAAAATGGGGATATCAAGGCTCTAGATATGTTATTTTGCTATCCAGCAGCCAGGGTCTCTCAACTTTATTTTTGGTTATCTTCAAAAAGTCAAGATGATTATATATCAGAATGGAAGGAACCTGAATCCAATTTATGCAGAATTGCAGGTGTAGATTTAGATACTTTGCTTTTTGCCACAAAATGTAAAGTTCAAGGCTCCAAGGTCATTTCATGTTCATTTCAAATACTGGTACACATCAAGAGACTTCCTAATTCTAAGATGCAGCCCCTCTGGGCCAATGGTAACTTTATGGTGAATGGTACTGGCCTTTTTAATTTGAGCTGGAAACAGAGTGGTACACATCAAATTCAGGATATCTTAGAAACAGATGCCCTAATGCCTTATAACACCCTAGCTATTAAATATGACATGCAGGTGGAAGAAGAAATTTACTTTCAGAAGGTTAGAGAGGCATTATTAGCTTTCAGCCATCCTTGAGACCAAATCCAATGATAAAACGAAACACTTCCTCGGGGTACTACGCTTGTCTCCCTCTATTTCCCCAATATATAATTTCCTTTTGTTACATTCCAGGCCCATTCTGGAAGATCCAAGGAGGTGGTGGGGTAGAGAACTTGTGGTAAGTACAGATGACTGTAACTGGAATTATATATGGAATTTCTCACTTAAAGCCTTCAGAACTGGTAAGCTCAGGTTACTACAGTTTAAAACTCTACACAATCTTTATTTTACACCAGTGCACAAGTACAAGATGGGTATTAAGACAGATACTATTTGTACTAAATGCAATACAGAAAAGGGTTCACTACTCCACATGTTTTGGCAATGCTCAATGATACAAACACTAGGGGATGGGGCTAGGGAAGCGTTTCTAAGTATTCCTTTTTTACATGACTCGGTTAGTCTTGAGATATGTATTACTGGGCATTTTGATGAAGAAAATGTTTGGACTAGTGAATTGAAACATTCATTACTTCTCATTGAAGTTTCTGTTAGGAATATAATACTCAAGTATTGGCTGGAGGATAGGGCCCCTTCTGTTATTGAATGGAAAGCCCAGTTATTAGAGTTAATCAGGTCTGAAAGAATGGCATTGTTTATTAATGGAATGGGGCATATGTTTGCCAATAGGTATGGTACAGAATATACCTTATTGTGAAGACTACCCTTGGAACAATGAGGAAATATTCTCTCATCTCTTTAATGTCATAATTCTAGGTATTTAGGTTTCAACTTGTTATGTATTCATGTGTCTCAAACTATCCAGTCTGGCTGTATTAAATACAGTAAGACGGAGCTTCTATCTTGTCTTTTCTATCCTCCTGCTTTCCTTTTCTTCCCTTTCCTTTTTATCTCTCTTCTTTTTTTATCCTTATTTCACCTTCATCAAATCATATTATTCTATTACCTTCACTCTTTGTACACTACGCTCTGGCTTAAGTGACATGCACATATTTCAGTTGATCAAACTATTACAATAAATCTGGGTAAACTGATATCTTTGAGAACCAGCTGATAGTAAATATTCAAGTAATTGTGTTATGTTATACAAGTTATTCTTAATAAGTCATTATTTTATTAATCTTCTTTTTAATGTGCTTTTGTTTAGAATCTTTAATATAGTGGTATCAGTTGGTTAGCTTTCAACTATTTACTGCTGATGCCCTTTATGGGATATAATATTTGATTTGCCAATTTTCATTTTACTTAGTTATGTTTTGATAGTAGAATCATTTATATTAGGATGCTCAATGTTACGTGAAATGTGTTCTCTATGATTGGATTTTTCTTCCTTCATATTATGTACTCTTATGTGTACTGTATTTTTATTTTCTTCATTAAAAATGTATTTGATAAAAAAATAAAGGAAACCAGTAATAGTGTCATCCTTGTGGGAGATGGTAAATGTGACAGCCCCGGGAACTCGGCCAAGTTTGAAATGTATACTGTCATGGAAATGCAGCATTGTAAGGTTATCAACATTAATTTGGAATGGGTGATAAAGTATTACTATGTTTCTATTATTTTTTTATAGTGTATAAATATGTACTGATTAACTGCCAGTACAGCCACAACATGTCCATGGTAATCCTGCATGTACCAAAGATAATCAGATCAGTATCATTGATATGAACATTATTGATGCTGTAGGCATATCACATTGAGGCACATGTACATGAAAATCTTATAATTTCAATCAACATTTTATTTCATGTACTTTTTCACTTTTAAGAATGTCTTGCCCTTGACATTTCCTTGCAAAATACTTGCTATCACCATGTCATTACAAATGTTGTGTTGCTATATAGACAACTGGCAGTACCACAGATGTCATTACAAACATGATGATACTATATGTGACTGCCATTTTCTGTAATCATATATAATATGCACGTGTTACTGCCATGTCTATGGAACTGAACGACTACATTCAATATGACTAGGTTTGTGGAATTCTACAAATGGGTAACATCGGAACTGGACAGGGAAAGCCTGTGGATGTATTATTCTTGGACTTCAGCAAGATGTTTGAATCTGTCCCCCACAATGGTCTGGTGGAGAAACTGATGGGGTTGGGAGTAGGCCCTTTGATGGTCAGATGGATCGAAAACTGGCTAGCTGGATACACCCAGAGAGCAGTGGTCTGTGGGGAGCTCTCGAACCCTAGAGAGGTTGGTAGTGGGGTACCGCAGGGATCGGTCCTGGGTCCGATCCTGTTTAATGCATACATATCTGACATCAGGGAAGGTATAGGGTGTGAAATGAGTCTCTTCGCTGATGACTCCAAGATGGGAGCAGTAGTTGAGGGAGAAGAGGGGAGGTTGACCTTGCAAGGGGACCTGGACACCCTGGAAAGCTGGGCTCACACATGGAAATTAAATTTTAATATCACCAAGTGCAAGGTGTTACATCTTGGGCGGGGAAACTCTAAACACAGGTACACCCTGGGCGGGGAGGCGCTGGAGGCCTCAATAGGGGAAAAAGACCTAGGGATCATGGTGGCTGCATGTATGAATAACTCTGAGCAGTGCAGGAGAGTGGCTAGCAAGGCAAACAGGATGGTGGGATGCATCGTAAGGGGGATCACCTCTAGGAGCAAGGAAGTGATTCTGCCGCTGTACAATGGACTGGTTAGACCACCCCTTGAGTACTGTGTACAGTACTAGAGACCACACTTGAAGAGAGACATACAGCTCATGGAGAGGGTACAGAGGAGGGCAACTAAGATGATATGAGGACTAGGGGATTTGACGTATGAGGACAGACTTGAGGAGCTCTGCCTGTTTTCATTGGAGGAAAGGAGAGACAGGGGGGACATGATTGAGGTCTTCAAGTACCTCAAGGGAATAAATAGAGTAAACATGGAGAGGATCTTTAGACTAAAGCAGGGAGGTATCACCAGAGGGCATGGTTTGAAGTTGGAAGGTGGAAGGGTGGGGGGAGAGGAGGAGGTTTTTCACTGAGAGGGTGGTGGACCCTTGGAATGCACTGCCTGGCGAGCTGGTTCAGAGATCCACAGTGGAGGGCTTCAAGAGAGGGTGGGACAGACACAGAAAGTGGATGTATCAGATGATGGCCTGTCGGGGATGGATGATAGGGGTTTCTGGAACACAAGGGGGGGCCTCAGCACCCAACTAGGGATCTGAGGTTCAAGCAGACTCGATAGATCGTAAGGCCTAATCTGCTGGCAAATAGTATGTTAGTATGTAATTCCACTTTTCAGATGCTTTATGGTGTAATGAAGGTCATAGTATTATGGAAATTCTGCCATGGATGCATCAAGTAAGTCCTGTTGACATAAGCAATGAAGTGCTTAAGTGCTAGTCACGCTGACTAAAGCATAGCACTTCAAATACCAGAACATATTTTGGTTTACTGCACTGACTGTGACATTTCGACAGCACAGTCCCCTAGATCGACTACTATGCCACGTCACAGTAGGGACCACGCTGGAACCTGGCACTGTCTGTCGGGAGTCCTGCACCCACACAAATCAGCTCCAACTCGGAGTTGAGAATCCTACGTGGAGAGGTGTGGGGGGTTCAGGAGGAAAAGCCCCCCAAAGAGAACACTCGATTTAGTTTGAAACTGGCAGCCAACTGCAAAATGCAGTCGACCTGCTGATTTCACTGTCTGGTCATTCGACAAAATTTTTGTCGATGACCAGTTGTGGATCCACATATTTTCCATGCATTCCCTGGTGGGATGTCTGTGAAGCAAAACAGCAACCATCGAGGTGAGAAGTTCTGAAATGCGGATGCAACAGAGATCACACTTCATGCAGCAGACCTTACTCTATCAATGTGTTTTTACAGAGCAATGAAGTTACAAGTTCAAACCATATGGAGTTTGAGTGACTGAAGCACTGCATACAAGGTGTTAGAGAAGATGGCTTGTGACCTGTTGTTTAGTAACTGACAGGCATCCTCAAATCCAGAACTATCTATGTAAAAAGGAGCCTGACATACAACATCAGTACGATGTGTGGCACTTTGTTAAAGGTATAGCACATACCATACGGAGTGCACAACTGACATTTTACTGGAATTTGGTACTCGACAGCAGGGAAAACAACAGAAACAGTTTATGCTATGTGCATATTTACCCTTTCACCCATGAGGTTGAAATTCAAAATGTTATAGTGTTATGCACTGTAAAGTTACATTTTCACAGCATATTATGGCTGTGACATTTCTTTGCAAACGTTCATTAACACTTTCACATACTCTATATGGGTAGTTGTATTTGTTGTTGTACTGTATGCTTATGATACTAAAAGTACGAAAATGTATCATACTGCTACTTAAAACCTGTCCAATATTGGTGCATGTAAATGCAATGTAGTGTGTCACAAATCACTTCGGAGATGAAGATCACTTTGGCTACCATCTTTCCATGTGTGATAGCCAAATCCATACTTTCCATGACTATGCGCATAAGAGTGCAAGAAATCACTTGGTGGTCAGGGACAGGGAGGCAGTTCACTGTTCTCTTACACATTCCAGTAGCAACACTGATTGTCTCCCTTCCCATTAGCCACCTGACTATCTGATTTGTCGCACCAGAATGACACATATATAAGTACATTTGAGGGTGTGTGTCAACGGTTACTAGTCGGCCTCCTTATGCCTATTCAGAGGCATGAGGCACAGTCAGGTACCTTCAACCACCACAGAAGTGTGACAATTAATGGCATTGCCGCACAGGCAGAAGTGTGTTACTGCAGTTAAGAGTGTGACAAATTATCTCGCAAGGCGTGCAATGACCTTTTAAAAGACTTTTTTTGAATAACAGAGATTTAAAGCTACCAGCCAACTGCCCTTCAGCACACAAAGCAAATTCTGAGAAAAGGATAGCCACTAAGAATACAAATTTGGCTGCCATATTTTGAAAGTAAGCAGCAAAATAGACTACCGTTTCCAGATACTGTGTATTTGACCCACCCTGATTTTTCTTGAAGAAATTGTTTTAAGTGATAAAAACTTTGAAAAAAGAAGAAATAAAATTAAAAGTTATACATCAGATATGCAATAAGGCATGACAGGCTGCGTGAGTATGACTCAATAATCACATGCATCTGTAGGTTGTTGTTAGGCATGTAATGGTGGTTTGTACAAGCAAAAACTGTTATTTGGTCAATGTTTCTTTGGTAACAGGGCAGATGTCATTTTCATTTTTTTGCGTTTTGAATGTCCTGTGTTAGGGATCACCAATAAACTTGAAGTAACAGCCTCCCAAAAGGACTGTGACATCATCCGTGACTGGATACCCTCCATAAGAAATATGCTAGACTGGATACCAAGACCTACTCCAGATGGGAATGGCGATGTGATGTTGGCCAACTTACTGTCCATCACAAACCATGTACAAAATGTTCACTTTCATGACAATGCCTTATTCCCAGCTGTGTGCATGAACCTCTGGATGACGGTCAAAGGAAACGCAAATGGATGAAACCAAGTCTGTGTACAGTAGTCAGTGTATTCCTTACTAATGTTGATTTGAAAATGTTTCTCTAAACAGTTGCATCACACTATGGCAAACATATTATAACCCATCTGTAATCAGAAGTCATTGTTTAGTGCTACAAATGTGACCAACGGTCCGTATTTGTTCACATTTTGAATAACAGTATCCAACACAGTCTTGCTCCTGCTATGAACATTGGAAAAAGAATATCAATAATTACAACATATTACAACAAACTGTGGTGTCAACGATTATTATAAAATAGGTGAGAGAAATACTGTACTGTAGGGGAATCCAGTAACATGACCGTCCTGCTATCCCAGTACAACTGCACAGGTCAGAAATGTTTAACTTTCTGAACCTCATTGCTTGGTCATAAAATAAAAAAAACAGAGAAGCCAGTTTATAATTGCAATAAGGCATTCCAGGCTGTGCCTAATTGTGGGATAACGGCACTTCTCAGGTGCATAAAACCCTCAGTTTCACCTTGAGCTTTACTTCCTGAGGTGTGCCATTATCCCACAGTAACGCACACCCTGTTATGCCTTATTGCTTAATTCACACACTCAGTAGTGCCCACGTAGTAGGCATTGTCACACTTGCCATGTAGCATATTTGGTACAGTGCACTAATAAGATAAGTCACTGAAAACCTCACACATCTACTTGCAGCAGTGTACAGTGATGATCCAAGTATGATACTGGGGATGGTGCATGCCTTGCATCAGCTACTTGCATGGTGCCCATATCGGTGGTCAGGAAGTGCATGTGCCATGACTGTACTAAATGCATGACAGCTGACTGCTGACATGGTGCCTGGCTTATGAGGACAAAGAAGAGATGTGCTGCTATTTGTATTATGCTTCGATCATCCACCCAATGCTCTTTCTGTCACCAGCCTATCAGCTGTTGCTGAGTCCTGGGATTAAACCTGTTGACACAGACATGACTACGTGATATTGCTTTATATATGCAGTCAATCAGTATGATACTGTTATTTAAGTTTAGTTGTAGTAGGGTAAATTACAACACTTATTTTTATCCCAGGCCTATGAGAAAGTCGAAATGATAGTGACATCCAATTTGACAAAAAGTGATGTACGAATGCTGTCTCCATCAGACATGCTCACCAGAGTCATTCCATAGTCTAGTTATATAGCATGAACCCAAGAGTTGTGCTTACAGTTACTAAGGAATGTATACCAGGAAGGCTGAAGAATTATGTAGTGTGTATCACATCAGTGCTACAGTACATATTAAAAAAAATTGTATCACCAACACAACTGTTTTGATTGGCTACGAGCATTGTTTCATCATTATTGCAATTATTAAGTATTATAAAATGGCAGTGGGAAATCCAGTAATCTGATTGGCTCTTGGCCATGTACAAAATATGTTTCATGCATGGTAAAAAAATAGTTCTGTCCAACAGTGAAGTGTCCAGAGCCATGATCAATGGGCATTTGAAACACTGGCATTTCAGTTAGTCTCCTACAAACAGAACTGATCTTCCATCACAAACATGGCTGCTATTTTTACACTGTAAAAAAACTTCAACTGGACCCTAAAAATAAAACTACCTTAAATAAAAAATAAAACAAATTAACTAAATGTTGTTTCCATGACCATCACACATTCCTAACATGCATAAACAGATTAGAAACATTAAGTATTGTTAATAGTTTTCACCACATCTGTTTCTTTGCTGACAAGAAAAATCCCCATTCTTTCTTTACCTGCTCATCAGGGAAATGTCTTCTGCTTGCCCTGATAGTTAGATAATTGAGTCTCTGGCTGTAACAGAGGCCTTTGTTGTGTGTGTATACAGTATGTTAGGGAGACAAACATTCTGTCAGTGGAACTAAGTAGAATTTTGAATCCATGTATTCCATGGGAGACATTCCATATCATGAATCTTGATGCCAGCAAAGAACAAACCTTGTCCAGCAGTAATACAATGACATCATTTGCAGTGGGCGGAAGGACTATTTTATGATAAAGGCACACAAGTAAATCTATTGTTTCTACATATAAACATGCTTTTCCCAACTGAAAAAAGTTTTAAAAAAAGGAGGCCATTTTATAAGTGCAAAAAGCCATTCTGGGGTGTGTACAAAACATATTTTACCGCACTTCCAGTGGCTGAAGTCACTTGGCCTGTGGTCTCGTGCCTCACCATGCCCCTGGCCATGTGGCAAAATGTTTTATACACACCCCATCATACCTTATTGCTTACCTATACCTGTGCTGGCCAGTGCAATGCTGCTGGCATCATCATACCACTATGGCATTTACATGTGTTGTGTTAAGTTAACAGTGACTTGATCACCATGTATATATGTGTGGATCTCCAATACACCTTATAAGGCATTACACACCCAGGCAGTGATTTCAGGACCATTAACATAAATCATGGTGATGGATTACTGCAGTGTTGCTATCAGTAAAATTACAAACGGAAGCAATCTTTACAATGACTTTACAGGATGCTTTTAGCAGCAATTCACTTCAGTTCCACTTCAAACAGGGAGCAGGTGATGACAGTCACAGGTGAAAAAAGATTCATAGTTGACATGCCTAAATATAAAGGTGGACACTGTGTTGCGGGGCCAAAAAAAATACTTACACCATATGGTGAGTAATCAATTTATTGGATTCACTGAATTTCAAACATAAACTAAATATTTAAATGCATTTTTTACATTTAACTCGAGGAAAATAGGAAAGAGCACCAGGATAGGTGCGGTGCTACATACGATCCAAACAATGAAAGAAACTAAATACGAGCACCTGCACAGCACAGTCAAAGTGTCTTGTGGATAAAAACTCCAAATTTTATTACAGACCAGGACGTACACAACATTAACTGAACTGATGTTTCACTTGGCCGGCTGCCAAGCTTCTTCAGAGTAAATGATACCTTAAAAATGCTTTGCTTAAATATTCTAGTAACTATGTCATGTGATTTATATACACCAATGTGAATACAACACCACTAATGCACTAATCAATTATCAAAACTTTAAAGATACACATGATATATCCATTGTTCCCATATTATTACTAAGAATCACCCTAAATATATAACACAGTACTTGGTAACCGCAAATGGAATGTTACATAAATATCTAGATATAAATATCCATAAGCCATCCATATAAATGAAAAAAATATATATATAAGATATAAAATGAGGTGACCAGGCATAATTACTTTGTAAAAAATGAAAACACATACATTAGGGAGAATAACACATGTGAAATGTGATTGTTTTGTTTTTTCTAAATATTTAATTCACAACCCACTTCAATATTATATTATTATGAGTTATCTGTTTCACGTAGAACATACAGCTGTATTTGCTTATTTAAAGTTCTTTTTAAATTATGGATTTTCCAGGGTCCATGATAATGGTACTCATAATTTATTTATACTTTTTTAGAAAAGCAGCAAGTTCAATACTGTCATTAAGACCCTTATTTGTACATGCTCCTAAAGTATAAATCCAAAAACTCTCTCTCTGACCTATTTTTTTGTTTAGGTCTCCACCTCTTGGTCCTAATGAAACTAACTCCAAACCCAAGAAATTGAAGTTATGATTACTTGGACCACATTTTAAGATGTGTCTGGCTATAGCATATGAGGCATCACATCTTTCCACTGCTCTCACATGTTCACCAGTTCTGACTTTTAATTTCCATACAGTCTGTCCAACATAATAGGAGCCACACTCACATGTTAACAAGTATATCACACCCGTACTGTTACATGTGATGTAATCATGCAATTCCACACTGTTTCCAGTAACTGGATGTTTAAAGGTTTTACAACAATTAATATATTTACAGTACATGATTTTGGGCAAAGGTTTATCATTTTGTCGAATCCAAAATTGACTGTCCCTTTACTACTAGTTTTTCTAGCCAAGCACGTGAAATAAAACAAATTATAGTTAACAATTGGTCCATTTTAGAACTAGAACCAAAATTGAAAGGAATGATTAAAAGTGGACCTAATGTTGTGTACTGGAAGTGTAAAAGTGTAAAAGATTATGTGGTTTCCAATATGGTGGGCTCCAACACGAAAGATAAACAAACATTGTTGACATCAAAACCAAAGGGCACACATAGATGTGGGAATTGTATGTACTGTAAATATATTAATTGTTGTAAAACCTTTAAACATCCAGTTACTGGAAACAGTGTGGAATTGCTATAGCCAGACACGTCTTAAAATGTGGTCCAAGTAATCATAACTTCAATTTCTTGGGTTTGGAGTTAGTTTCATTAGGACCAAGAGGTGGAGACCTAAACAAAAAAATAGGTCAGAGAGAGAGTTTTTGGATTTATACTTTAGGAGCATGTACAAATAAGGGCCTTAATGACAGCATTGAACTTGCTGCTTTTCTAAAAAAGTACAAATAAATTATGGGTACCATTATCATGGACCCTGGAAAATCCATAATTTAAAAAGAACTTTAAATAAGCAAATACAGCTGTATGTTCCAAGTGAAACAGATAACTCATAATAATATAATATTGAAGTGGGTTGTGAATTAAATATTTAGAAAAAACG
The DNA here is from genome assembly GCA_016271365.2 of Neoceratodus forsteri. Taxonomy (NCBI): domain Eukaryota; kingdom Metazoa; phylum Chordata; order Ceratodontiformes; family Ceratodontidae; genus Neoceratodus; species Neoceratodus forsteri. The sequence continues at coordinate 541,890,554 of JADMNL010000022.1, read as the reverse complement.
AAACAATCACATTTCACATGTGTTGTTCTCCCTAATGTATGTATTTTCATTTTTTATGAAGTAATTATGCCTGGTCACCTCATTTTATATCTTATATATATATTTTTTTCATTTATATGGATGGCTTATGGATATTTATATGTAGATATTTATGTAACATTCCATTTGAGGTTACCAAGTACTGTGTTATATATTTAGGGTGATTCTTAGTAATAATATGGGAACAATGGCTATATCATGTGTATCTTTAAAGTTTTGATAATTGATTAGTGCATTAGTGGTGTTGTATTCACGTTGGTGTATATAAATCACATGACATAGTTACTAGAATATTTAAGCAAAGCATTTTTAAGGTATCATTTACTCTGAAGAAGCTTGGCTGCCGGCTAAGTGAAACGTCAGTTCAGTTAATGTTGTGTATGTCCTGGTCTGTAATAAAATTTGGAATTTTCATCCACAAGATGCTTTGACTGTGCTGTGTGGGTGCTCGTATTTAGTTTCTTTCATTTTTTACATTTCTAGTCAACACTGCATTTTTCATAAATGCTCATGTATATCACATCCATACTAATAGTTACTAAGATGCTTGAACAGTATTGTTCTATGCAGATGAGAACTTCCAAAAGTTTTCCAGTGTCTGTATTCAGTTCAGACCTGTACATGTATTGTTGCTATATGTCTGTCACATAAAACACAAGTATTTCATTGGAAACTACTATGGTCAGGAATGCATAACAGTAATAAAATGAAATGGTTGTTCACAGTTATGTGCTGTGTAATGAGCAGTGTCCTCTTGGGATATCCTCATGACTTGAGAACCACGAAGGGAACATAAGTGGATCTCAGAACCTAAGATGTCACAAGATGACAGTGAAGCAATAAGGTAGCACCTGCGGTTACAGCAACCATAAGTTATGAACTCTCTAGGGGTGCAATGTGGCATGAATTGATGATGAGTGTCATATGCCATTAATGGGTGATTAATATATGATCACTGTAACTCCTGTAATTAGACAATGTTTTTATATCTCTGTAAAAAGGGCTCCTTTTATTTTCGCCATGCATGCTAATGCAAGTCGAACATTTTGCTATGCACAGGGTTTTGAGAAGTGTGTCACAGTGGTCCAATGCAGGAAACTCTGCAAGGGGCTTGACCAATAATCATTAAGCCTGATCATGACACTGTTTGGCATGAAAGTGAGTGGACCTCAAAACAATGTGCCAACAGTCACATTCATAAATCAGCTCTTTCAGCAAGCACAGCTGATCTCATCATGTGCTCCTAGCCTGCCTGCTCCCTTCCTCCTAAACATTACAGCAATGGAAACTGAAACAGCTTGTCAAATATTGGTTGCCTATTAAACTGGAGATTGGTTTACTCCCCCTCAAAATGTGATAACTTGCACAATTAAATGCTTAGCAGTTAAACATTTTCTTGCTACTAACTTCAGTTGGGCAGGTATACTCTTTCAAGAAAGATTTATACCTCATAAATGTCACCCTTTCCCAACAAGGAATCTCCTATAAAGGTTTACACTTTTTTTAACCATTTAAGACAAATCTGATAAGTACAGTCTCAGACATGGTTTACTATAGCAGAAAACATCTGTAAAGAACTGTTATCTTTTGTTACTAATTTTACTATGCTCTTTGAAAACAAATACTTATATTGGGCTTTAGATGGCAAACACATTATGGAACTTTTAGCCCTGGAAACAGTCACCTTTTCTGGTTTCAAATCGAAGTGATAGCACAGCCAGCAGTGTCTAGAATGCATGTTAGTGTAGCAGAAGACAACTACTACTACTTTAACCCCTATGACAAGTAAGGAATGGTGTCATTTGTTACTGTTTTTACTATGCTTTTTGGGAAGAAAATATTTATAGTGAGCTACAGCAAACACACACAAACATACTGTTCACACCATCGTCATACCTAGTAGTACTATTCTAACTCAGCCCCTGCCACCTCCTTCACCATGACTAATTTTTCTTAGAGTATTTTATGTTATGTTGTTTTGCATTTTTGCATATGACTCTGGGCTGTGTCTGCCCTCTACTATGGAATGTTGCTCAGTTCTATACCTTCGCTACTAATGTAATATACTGACTGATTGATGTCATGCACCTGTACTTGTGATGTTTTACTATGTCTACCGATGAGGAACCTTTGCAAAAGAGTCTTTTGACTCAAAGGTGTAATTCTGATTTCCCAATAAATAAATAGCCACAACATTCGAAATAAATACTGCAATCTATTATGTTATAAAACAATAAAGAAACTGTTTGTTTATGTCAGTCGTGGTAATGTGGAACACTGTGAAGTTCAGTTTACAGTAGATGTCCTTTAAATATTTCTTAACCTATATTTTGTATCCTGAATAGCACAGGAGAGATGCTACATCTCATTCTCATAGGGATCTTCATTTTACACATTTTTGCACTGTGTTTACTCAGGATGTCTCAGATTAATTGCAATATCTTGTTTTCAGTGGGGTCATGGTTTTACCATTTTTATAATGTATTTATTCAGGGTAGCCTAGTCCAGATGTAAAATATTGTTTTCAGCGTGTTTTGATTTTACACAATGCAGCATAATATTGGGCAGATGTAGAGCCCCATGGAAAATAATATGCCACGCCTTCTGTGAACTGTCCAGGCTAAACACAGTATGTAGCAATCAGTAGGCATATTCTAGGAAAACACACTGGAAAAATGTGTAAAAGGAAGATCTCATCGAAACTACCTCTCAGCAGATCTACACTGTGTAAATTCATTAGAAATAATGGGTAAAAGCATGCTCACACTGTAAGTGATATTTTACAGGATATGCCAGTTGAGATTCGATATATCATATATCGAATCTCAACTGGTATAGCTTGTAAAAATTCAATATTTAAAATGGTTTAAGTGCTTTACCCAAATGAAATAAATATTTTAAATATTGACTTGGCTAGTCTTTCCTCATAGGCCTTATCCCATGTGTCCTGTGCCATTGTAGTTGCCCTCCACTGCACCGCCTCCAACTTGTCTATGTTTTTTCTCAGATGGGGCCTCCAGAATTGGATGCAGTATTCCAGGTGCGATCGCATGAGTGTCTTATACAGGGGCAAGATGACCTTCCTCTTTATACTCCTGATACCCCTCCCTGTGCATCCAGGCATCTGGCTAGTCTTTCCAGCCGCCTTATCACACTGCCTAGTTTCTCTTAGATCCTGCAAGATGATAGGTCCCAAGTCCCTTTCCTGCTTTGTGACTGTCAGTACCTCCCCACATAGTTTGTACTTTGCCCCTGGGTTCTTGTGCGCTATCTGTGTGATCCTGCAATTCTTTGCATTAAATCCCAGCTGCCATTCATCAGACCATTTCTTCAGTTTTTTTATTATGCTTATGCCACTGTTTTTCCCCATTTCACTCGACTCCCCATGCCAAGGCCACGCATGCGCCTATAGAGGCATGCACATGCTGTGGTTCCACAGTGCCCTCCTTCTGCTTGCCACCTGCCTGCCTGTGCTACCCTCAGGTCTCCACCTGGGGGCAGTTGGACTGCGGAGGGGGGTGACAGGGTCCCTCGCCGGAGAGGAGAGCTGCCTTATGGCTGCTCAGTCATGCTTCCTCCCTTTCCCCTAGCTGGCCTTCGACGATCCGGGCTCACTCCCGAACCTGGGTCACCGGCATAGCATTAGGTGTGGCATCCAGCAGTTCAACCCTCAGCACCACTGAGCCAGCTCTCCAGTTTTTGAAGGTCTTCCTTATTCTTTATTCTTTCAACACCCCCTGGCATGCCCATCCTATTGCATACCTTTGTATCCTCTGTGAAGAGAAATGCCTTCCCCTCCAGTCCCTCTGCAATGTTCCCAACAAAAACATTGAAGAGGACCAGCCCCAACACCAACCCCTGCAGCACCCTGCTCATCACTTCTACCACTCCAGAGTACTACCTGCTTACCACAACCCTCTGACTCCTGCCATTCAGCCAGTTCTCCACCCACAGAACTATTTTAAGATCCACCCCTAGGCTTTGCAGTTTGTTAATCAGCCTTCTATGGGGGATGCTGTCAAAGGCCTTTCTGAAGTCCAGATAGGCCACATCCACCGCACCTCCCTGGTCCTACCTTAGTTACCAAGTCAAGCAGCAGATTAGTACAATGAGTTAGTGCAAAACACAGTGCTTATTGAAAATACAATAAAAGTTAGTCTTAGATGTATAAGTAAATAAATGCCATATAATGGCTCCACCAAGCCACAGCTACATAAATTTTGCCTCAATCCTTCACATTGATGCAATCAGGCTGACATCGCCGACACTTCCCAACAATGACCCACAACATGCCGACACTGACCGCCACACTTAACTGTATCAATGCGGGGGCTGTGTCCCCCCACACCCCACATGTGGGGGGGCTGTACCCCCGTATCCTCACTGCTTTAACTATCTAACTCCACATCACATGAACAGTGGAGTTAGGTGCATATCCCCCCCATCAACGCAAAGTCCGTTGACATCAGGGTTTCGATGTTGGGGAGTAGTCAGCGTCTGTGTATCACAACAATTAGAAGGTGCAGTTAGGTGGTTCTTTGGTTAGTGCAAAAAGTGCTAGTCTACATTTCCCCACCATCTAGCTGGGTTTTAGCCTTCTGCATGTCATTGCTTATTTAACTGAGGTGTCTACAGGCACTCCCCACCCTCTGATATCCCTCAGAGCCTGAAAAGAAGAAAACAGTCCCTTGATGTCTTTTCTTTTAATCTGTAAACATGTGTATAGATGGTGAACTGCTATGTTATACTCACTGGAATATATATGCTTATATGTGTATATGTGTTAGTCAGTGTGTGTGTATCACAGCAGTTAGAAAGTGAAGTTAAGTGGCTCAGTGGCTGGTGCAAAACTTGCTAGTCCACATTCCCCCACTATTTAGATCAGTTTCAGCCTTATGCATGTCACTGTGATTTAAATGAAAGTCTGTTGCTGCCCCACCATAACTGCCCCCCATAACTGCCCCCCATCCCAACCCATCCCAAGCCCAGCCCATATTAGTCTTCTGGCACAGGGATCTGCTCCTAGACCTAGTACAACATCAATACCAGTGGTGAACATCTGGCATTGACAATTGCTTGTTTTATAGGTAATCATAGTTTTACAATTACCCTGTTTGCAAAGCCAAATAGTATCTCCGTTGTGCACCACTATGGATTGGGATCTGAGAGTCTGGATGTATGACTCTGATTGTAAGTTAAGTGCTGTTGTGCAGTGGCACACCAAGCATGAAATCTTGGGGAGGGGGGGTGGCTAGTGCCCATTTTTTCTTCTCTTGCTCCCAAGATTGCATTTGTCCATTACCCATCAGGAGGACCTGTAGCACGTTCAGCTCCTCCTTCGCCATCCAGCAGAGCTGCAGGTCAATTTGCACACTACATAGCTGAGACTTTATCTCCTGCTCAGTTTGTCCCATTCCCATACACAACCCCATCGCTGCCATCCCAGAACATGTCACTAGACCAGGCCCACTCCGCTAGGCACTCATGACACATGGTTCAGTTGACAATCCAGCACTGGACTGGCTAATGTTCACAAGGCTCCATGTCCCACTCCGGATTCACTCCCTTTTACAAGCCCACTTCAGATCCTCCCCTGTTCACACTGCCCCATGTCCCGCTATGCCCTGGATATCATGTGACTAGGGGCAGGCCAGACTTTCCCCCTTTGGCCCAGATAATAGGCAGCCAACTGCAATGGGAAGCTTTGTTCAGTCTCTCTCAGCAGCACAAACGCTGTCTCCCTTTTCCTTCAAACCATGCTCAAAGGGTGCTTGCCCACACATGCAATCTGACTACAGAGTGCACCTGCCCCAGGACACCACCACCTGCCCACATTGTGTACCTCCCCTGTTACACAACCACCCCACCCACTGAGCACACACCTGGGACACTTCTCTGCATACTGAGCATATCTTCTCCTAGACACCACTCCGCCACCCTCTTTCAACTCTCCATAGCCATCTCATCACCCATAAAAGGCAAATCCCCTAGGATACCACTGTGGAATTACAGTGCACACCTGAAGCACCTACCAGGATACTTCACCACCCACCAAGCATGAGCACCTACCTGGGATACCAGCACCCTGTCCACTGAGTGCACCCCAAGGACACCTCTCCACCTACTGAGCAAGGTGAGCATATCTCTCGTGGACACTCCACACACCTGTGGCACCTCTCAGGACATTTCTCAGCCCACCAAGCACACCTCCTTGGGAAAACACTACACCACTCTCCTCCCAAGACACCTCTATGCCCACTGAGCACACTTCCATGAGACACTCACTGCCACTGTATCCAATGTGATTTCAGGACACGGCTCAGTCCACAGAGTGCTTAGTCCAGGGACTGGCATGCTGGGGGGCTGGGATCACTGTGTGTTGGTTACTGTCAGTTGGAGGTTACTTACTGTGGTGTTGTCAGGCATCTGCTAGGGGTTTAGGGTCATGGCTGTATGAAAAGGATCAGCAACACACAGACAATTAATGAAACAGGAACATCTGGCAGCAGTACAGTCAGTAGTGTATGATCACACAGATGTGAGAGCTGCACTTATCTGCTCATAAGATGTAGTCTGAGTCTGGTTTCACAGCCCATCAGTCTGCATTCCATGTTGTGACTTCATTCTGTCTGTGCAGACATGTGCAGCTCACAGGTGCCCATAGACACTACACTACTGATACTACTACTGCCAGCTGCTCCTGTTTCATTGACTGTCTGTCTGTGCTGATGAATCATTTTACATGGCATGGAGGTCAGTAACCCAGATATGGGGACTGAATGTCTAGTGGGCCGATACGCCTCCTCCTACATAATGACTGAAGCCCAGTTGCCAATGGGATGGAGGTTGCAGCACTTTATTCTGAAGGGAGTGTTGTAAGTAATTCCTACTTTAATCATTTCATTTCATTTTATTCTTTGTTAACCAGGTAAGGACACTGGACCAAAGGTCCCTCTTCAGGCCCAACCCGGACATACAACAAAATGCATACAATCAAAACAAAACATTAACAATTACGAATGACAATTACAATCTGACAAGGACAATAAATATTGCTTGAGTCTCAATTTAAAACTGGATACAGAAACAGCCAATCTAACATCTTTATCCATTACCCATACAGCCTTTCCATGCTCCTTTCTCTTAACTAAATAGATTCTGTACTGTTCTGTCTCTTTAGCTCATTACAATGTAATTTTAATTACAGCTAATCATCATCTTTACTTCACCAACTTCCTCCAATCCTATCCTAGCCCACCTCTGTACACTTTCCTCCTTGTCCTATTTGCTCCTCCTGTCTCTTGCATTCCATCTTCCTTGACTACTAGATGGCACTCCAGCTTGTTTTTAGCTAATTGGACTGCTGCCCAAATGCTGCCTGATGATTTTTACTGTTGCCCTTTCTCCTTTGTATTATTATATAGTTTTTGCAGAATCAGTTGTATCTATTTGTATTTCTGCTTGTTCCCACTACTTGCACTGTATTACTATGTTTGTAATGCACTTACTGTTTAAATAATTGTACTGTCATTTTGTTCAAAATGTTTTGTTTCTGTATTCTCCCGGGTCATGCCTGAAAATAGTCATTGCTATGGCTAATGCACCTTACCGAGTCAACAAAAACTAAAGAAATAAACATCAAGAGGAAAAACATTCCAATTTTTTTGTGCATTCACAGAGAAAGCTCGTATTCCACTCTTTAATCGCTAGCGAGGAACATTAAATAGAGGGCCATTAGCAAACCTCAGACTTGGTAAAACATTTCTAAGAGAAACTAACTCTGACAAAGGAAAAGACATTCCAAAATAAAAACTCTTAAACAATGCACATCCCACAAAATATTGAATCCTATGATCAGGTGAAAGCCAACCGTATTTAGAATATAGATAACAATGATGGGTCCTACTTGGGGCTGCAAATATAAACCTACATATATTGTTATAGGTAACAGTTAAGGCATGCAATTCCTTATGACCTATATTAAGGTAAAGACTAGATGCATAATCAAAGTGAGGTAAAAGGGACCCAACAGCAATAGCTCTCCTAGTGTCAGGGGAAAAAGTAAGAAATACATTTATATAGTAAACCAAGTTTCCTGTTGATTGTTTTAGCAACCAGTTGAACTTGGAGAGGAAAAAGATAGACATGGATCTAGAATCACACCTAAATATTTAAACTGCGACACCTGCTCAGTCAGAAGACCATGCTGATCCAATATATCAAGCCTTGGATTATCCTGAAGCATTAATGGTGTGCCAAAAAACATGACCTTAGTTTTGCTCGAGTTTAAAACCATAGCATTACAAGATAACCAGGAGCAAACAGACCCAAAATCCTCATTCAAAGCGGAAGACAACTCAACCAGAGACTCGAATTGACAATAGATTATCAAATCGTCCGCATATAAATATGTACTGCTATGTTTACAAACCCTAGGCAACTGGTTAACAAAAACAGAAAATAATAAAGGGCCCAAAATGGACTCCTGTGGAACGTCACAATGAAATGAGGACACATCCGAGGCAACAAATCCAACCTGAACATATTGACATCTATTACACAAATAATTGAGAACCCAAGAAGCAACAGCTACAGAAAAACCCATTTCCATTAATTTATAACAGGCAAGATAATGGTCAATCAGATCAAAGCCTTGGTCAGGTCCACGAACACTGCCCCCGTCAAACTACCTCTCTCAAACCTACAGAGGACAGTGTCCGTGAACCCGACCAAGGCTGTATCTGTCCCATTATATTTCCAAAAGCCATGCTGTTGTGCAGCCAGTAATTTATGGGAATCTAGATACTCATTGATCTGAAATGCCACTAATTTTTCAAGCAACTTGCCAAGTGGGTTCAAAATCAAAATAGGCCTAAAATCATCCAAAGAAACAGCATTAATTTTCTTAGGGATGGGAACCAATCTAGCTTTCTTCCATTTGTCAGGAAATGAACAAGTAACCAAAGACAAATTAAATAAATAACAAAGAGGATCAATGATACATGGGATGCACAATTTCAAGAATCGGCCATCTAACCCTCCTCCACAATCACTACCCTGATCAGGAAGGGTCAATAATAACTTTAAGACTTCAATTTGAGTTATGTCACTAAATACAAACCTAGGTCGATCCAGAGATACATAAAATAACTAAAAATTATTTAGTCAGGGTCCGTAACTGTATCTGTGCATTATGTGGGGGTACTATTACCCTCTTAGGCCTCCCCTTGTGTGCACCTGCTGTTGTGACATTTGGCAGATTTTCTGTTGGTATTCCAACACTTCACTTTGACTGTGTCTTGTCAGTGAGCCACTTGGAAAAGGAACCACAACATTTGGAAAGAAGTGCTCAGTGTTGAACCAAGGTATATTTTGTAAAAAAGAAAATTCACAATTGAATGCCATATTATGCTAAGTAATGGAGAGTAGTACAGTATGGAAGGCTGGCGGTCCAGTACAAAGAAGCCTTGCTACTCACAGGGTGTGTTTCATTTTGCTCACACTAGCCATTGCTATGCATACATTGACAATGAAATATAGAAACATTGAAGTGAATCAGTTAAACATTGAAGTGAATCACTTCAACATAGTACAGCACAGTAGCATTTTACTAATCAAGGAAAGTTACAGCACTGTCCCATGGTTGTGTTGTGTTTTATGTTATTACATAATAGCAATAGTCACAGGGTACTACGTGTTACCCAACAGTTATTACAATGGAAAGATCGACATGTGAAAAAACAGTATTACAAATACATGACAACATTTGCAAGATAGTGAATCATCTATGTTATGCTTCTTTCACACTGTGTCCATGTTCTGTAATCCATACCTTCATCACTGGTGTCAGGTTTTGTACATGAACTTCTCACCAAATCTGAAAATGCTGTTAAGCTGGGAAAACCCTCACAGGATTGATTTCGTAGAACAGTTCTCCCACCTCTCACATCCCAATTCCCAGCTGTAGACAAGCAGGCTGCCATCAACCAGTGGCATAAAAACAGAAATTTCAACTCTAGACATCAGACCATCACTGAGGAGGCAGAAATCCAACATAATTGTAAGAAGGCCAGCACGCTCAAATTTTCATAATGGCACATGAGGGCAGGATGACACAAACTCTTCATCCCCAGCACCATCTCACAAAGCTGTGAAATGCAAAAAATTGAAGCCGTCTGTGAATAAGGAAAATAAATATTTGTTACTATTACTGAATTCAGGGAGAAGCATACCAATCTGCATATACTTCCCAAAGTACCAAGTTTGCTGTTATCTTTCATTCACCAGTGGAAACACATCTGGTAGGAGACTGGGGTTACAGGCTGGTCAGCTTGACCTCAGTGGTGGGGAAAATCATGGAATCCCATGTTAAAGGAAAGGATTGTGGCATATCTGGAGGGTAGTGGGGTACAAGACCCAAGGCAACATGGATTCACAACAGGAAGATGTCAAATCTGATAGATTTCTTTGACTGGGTAACCAAGGTGGTGGATCAGGGAGGGGTGGTGGACATAGCCTACCTAGATTTTAGCAAGGCATTTGACACGTCCCACACAGGAGGCTAGTAAACATGGTATGCAGTATGGGAGTAGGTCCCAAGGTGGTAATCTGGGTCAGACATTGGCTGAGCAACAGGACACAGAGGGTGGTAGTAAATGGAGTTCAATCCCATGAGAGGAGGATGACCAGTGGGGTGCCACAAGGCTTCGTTAATGACATTGTGGAGGGGCTGGAAGGGAAAGTAAGCCTCTTTATGGGTGACACCAAGATCTGCAATAGGGTAGACACTCCAGATGGGTTAGAAAAAATTAGAAGAGATCTAGGCAAACTGGAGGTATGGTCAAGAGAGTGGCAGTTTAAATTCAATACATAAAAGTGCAAAGTCATGCACTTGGGCCACAGGAATCCTGGAGAGGAATACAAAATGGGGGGAGGGGGATACTAATAACAGCAAAACTAGAAAGAGACCTGTGGGTTAACTTAATGGATGGCCTGAAGGTGGCCAAACAATGTGAAAAGGTGGTGGGAAGGGCCGGAGGGATACTGGGGTGCATAGGAAGGGGCATCACCAGTAGAAAACAAGAGGTGGTGATGCTACTGTACAGACAATTGATCAGGCCACATCTGGAATACTATGTTCAGTTCTGTGGACCACATCTCCCGAAAGACATTGACAGAATAGAGGCGGTCCAGAGAAGGGCAACAAAAATGGTGAAAGAAATGCACCAGAAAACAAATGAGGAAAGACTGAAACACCTCAATATGTATACCCTGGAGAAAGGAGGCCAAGGGGGATATGTGCAAGAACAAGGGGTCATAATATGAAGCTAGAAGGGGAAGACTCAGTGGTAAGGTGAGGAGGTATTTTTTCACAGAAACGGTGGTGGATGCATTGAGCAGTCTCCCAGAAAAGATCATAGAGGCTAAACGATTGGTGAGTTCAAGAATGCATGGGACAGACAGAAGGCAACCCTAGTGGCAGGAAAGAGAGGTTAACCTGCTGATCATTTAGGATCCAGATAGGTAGGGAAATGGGCAGACTAGATGGGCCAGGCGGTTCTTATCTGCCATCAGAGTCTATGTTTCTATGGTATAAGTATACATCTTCACTCCTTAAGTGCACTGCATAATATCAGTTATGTATTGCTCCATGGCAGTGCATACTGAATGCGTAACTGTCATTGCTGTTGCAATACAATTAATCAATAAGGCATGACAGGTGGTGCATTATTTTGAGATAAAGGCCCTCAGTTGGGTTACAGCATGAGACAAGGCCCAGTGCTTCCACCACCCAAGAAAATCCATTAGCCCACGATAATGCACTGCCTGTTGTGTTATTGTGATTACGAGATGGATTATGTTTAGTAACCTGAATGGTTTTCTTACACATGTTGGTGTTGAGATACATTCAACCATGCCATTGTGCTGGTATAACGGCACAGCTGGAAGTACATCGTGGCCAATCAGGAGCCATTATTCCTCAGACACTTACTTACTTTATGTCACCACACCACATGGACATGGTGTATCAGACATGGTTGGGTATTGGGAGGGTGAGGGGTGCCACTGTAGACCAGTGACATGGTGTTACACACCATAAGTGCACTTGTGACTAGTCTAAAATACACATTTGTAGTCATTGCTTTCCGCTACAGAGCATTTATGCACTTATTTATGATTGTTGTCTGATATGCTCTGAACTCTGCATTGTTTTATGTTACTCAGGTTTTGTCCGATCCACTGTTTTATGTTTTATTGCTACATCACCTGTAATTGCTGTTTCCTTTGTTTGTAACTCTCCCGGGTCATGCCTGAAAATAGGCAATGCTTTTGTCTACTGCACTTACCTGGTAAACAAAAGCTAAATAAATAAATGATTGCTGATCTGAGAAAGCCAGTTGTGACTACAGTATTTCCTTGTATTAAGGTCCAGGTGGAGGTAGGAAGCCTTGTGTTGTCCACCCCCAACAGTCATTGCTTACCTGGAAATAACAGCTTCTTGATTGTTATTGCATAAACAACAAGACAAGATTGCTGGGGTTGTGACAGCCACAGTGACTTTGTCTTGTTACCAGGTACTTGTGCACCCTTGAGAGGGCAAGGGGTCAAAATGCTGCATACCAAAATAGCGCGGCACACAATGCCGCAAGCAAAATGCTGAAAGGCAAAATAAGGTTGGGCAAAACACTGATCGGCACAAAATGTCACCCACAGAATGAAAACAAATAGGGTGATATTTGAGATTCTTTGTTCTGTCAACATCCCTGGCCTTCTCGGAGGTCCCACCTGTGTGGGGGCAGGTACCGGAGCAAGGAGAAAAATCAGGCAAACCGAAACAGAGGAATTCAATGGCACACTAATGAAATGGTGTCAATTGAAGGGCTTCCACTTTATTGGATCCTGGGGGATTTTCTGGGAGAGATGGCTCTTCAGACCGGATGGACTTCATCTCACACAAAAGAGGGAGTAAGGGCACTGGCACAGAAGTTTGAAGTTTACTGGACCATTTAAATTGAATGTGTGCATGTGTGTGTGTGGGGGGGGGAGCTGGGGCTTGGGTAACCACCAAGATCCAGGAACAGGTGGTGTGCCAAGCTGACTGTCCCCCCAAAAAGGAAAACCCGGAGGAGATTAAAAAGTTCCATACAGATGAAATTCAGGGAAGGATATGAAGTGGGACAGGTGATGCAAGAGCGTCAGGAAGGGGCAGCTGGGAGAAAGGGGTAAATGCCAACAGCCAGCAGAAAGTGTGCTACAGGCTCATGGCAAGGAGTCTGTCTCAATGCCAGGAGCCTGGGCAACAAAATGAGTGAACTCCACGCTCTAGTGGCAGAAACTATTATTGACTTTGTTGCCATTACGGAAATCTGGGCCACAGGCAACAATGACTGGAACCTTGCAGCACCTAGCTATAGGTAGCACACTCGCCTCCGAGGCAGGGAGATCAGAGGGCTGTGGGTTCAGTTCCCACATCTGGTACTTGGGTTAATATCCCAATACTAACACTGTAGTGCAGCATGAAGAGGGGGTGCTGCACTTCTGAGGTGCCGTCTTTCGGATGAGACGTTAAACCGAGGTCCCATCTGCCTGGATTGGTGGGAGTTCGGGTGGATGCTAAAGATCCCATGGCACTTATTGAAAAAGAGTAGGGGAATTTTTTTATTAAGAAACAGAAAAATAGGAAATAATCAATACAGTGGATCAAGACACAAAACCGTAAAGCAAAACAAAGAAAAAACATAAGCATGTATTACAGCATACAATGAAAACCATGTCCCCACTGAAAACCATAAAAAAGAAAAATAAAACAAAAAACAGCCCTCTCAAAAAGAAAAAGCAGTCAGTGAAAATCAATGCCAAAGTTAGTAATCCATGGTAGATGCTTCCACAGGTCATATAATAGGGCTTGGGGAACAGTTTCCTTCTCAGCATTATAAATGAATGACATATCTTTTGTAATTTTATAAGCCAGTTCAGCATAAGTGTGGTCCTTCTGCTGTAATGTAAAAATACATCTTGCCATCCAAATATTCCATTTAATCACAATAAACAAAATGCAAAGAGTGTTCTTATGCCATTTAGTCCGGGGTCCTGTAAAGTGACCATATATTAGAGTCTGATAAGTAACAGATTTCAGACACGGAACGCTCCAAAAGGTGGACAAAAAAACCCAAAAATGTTTTTTAAAAGTACAATCAAAAAAAAGATGCATCATGGTTTCTTCCTAATTAATGCAATGGGGACAACTACATATGTGTTCTTGTAATGGTTTATGTTTTTGATTGGCCTTAACATTTAGGCTTTCATAACAAGAGAGCCAGTGAACATCCCACATATGGGCCGGTACCCAGGTATTATGAACCTAATACTGAAGAGAGCTGAGATAAACAGCCGGACATTTATCAAAAGAGTTCTGTACAGTACAAAGATCATCTAAAAGTCTATTATACAGAGCTTTGCATGATAAAGAAAGAAACATATGTGGCGTAACACACCATTGCTTCAAACGAAAGAAAACATCTTTAATATACAGAGAAGTACCAGGAGTCTTTTTAATCTGGCAAGAGACCTGTTGTTCCCAAGGATGGAACCAATGGCTACACGCGGAGTGTAGCCATGGTTCTCATACCCTATGCACATTCACCAACAAAGGCCTAATATTGTCCATCAAAAAAAATACAACTAAAAAACAACAAGGGGTTAATCATGTGCACACCACCAGTTGGAATAGGTAAATAAGTAATATTCCGCTTCAGCGGGTTCAAACGACTCCCCCAGAAAGCCTGAAAAAACACACTAAATAAGGAGGTTTCTAATTTTTGTGGTATAGGAAACACAGAACTAAGATATAGAACGACTGGAAGTAGAAAAGATTTAATTAAAAAAAAACCTCTTTTTTTTCCCCAAACTTCCAGTTATTCTAAAGAGCCACTTTGCGTTTCCCAAGCGCCAGTTTTTCCTCACAATTCAAGACATCCATATTAGGAGAACCATAAGTAATACCCAATATCTTAAGAGGTCGGGTAGAAATATTAATATGATGGATGTGTTCCAAAGTAGGCAAATCAGGTTGCAGAGAATAACCAGCACATTTAGCAAAATTCAACCTGGCCTCAGATAGTTCCCCAAACCCGGAAACCAAGTCCAAAGTCAGGATAAGAGAGTCCTCATCTGCCAACAGTAAAGTCATGTAATCTGCATACGCAGTAGTAGAATACAGAACTGTTAAGGGGCCATCAGAAAGAGGGTTAATATTGCAGGAGGAATTTATCATATGCAACAAAGGATCAATAAAGATGATTTACAGTAAAGGGCTAAGAGGACAGCCCTACTGCATCCCCCTGTGTAAGGGAACCATGGCACCCTTCCACCCATTAACAATTGGAACCACCATTGCAGTCCTATAAAGGGACTGAATGCCAAAAACAACAGTATCTGACACCCCATGGTGATGTAAAACTGTCCATAAAAAATCATGGTTAACTGAATCAAAAGCTTTATGTTGATTGAGGGACGCAATAGTTTCTCTCAAGGGGTGATGGAGACTGCGTTCCATAATTTCCCGGAGCAAAATCAAATGGTCTGCAATCTTCTTATGGGGGACAGAGCAGGACTATGCTTGTGTAACAACAGTTTCAGCCAACGGCAAAAGCCTTTTAGTCAAAATTTTCGCATACATTTTTAAAGTCAGTATTTAGTATACATATCAGTCTACGATTTTGTAACTGAGATTTATCCCCTCTTTTGTAAAGATAAATCAAATTACCCTTAGTTAAATCTAAAAGGACATTCCCCATAAAGAGAAAAGAAGTAAACAATAGTGCCAATTCACCATAAAAATATTCCCCCATCAGTTTATAAAGTTCACTGGCTAGGCCATCAGGGCCTGGTGAAGTATTAGTTTTAAAAGACGAGATGGCAGTCAGAACTTCTTGTGCTGTAATATCGTGGCTCATAGTCAATTTAACATGATCAGGGACAACGGGGAGAATGATACCAGATAAATAGGACAAAAATTTTGAAGTATCAGTAGGAATAGTAGAAAACAGTTGTTGGGAATACCTACCAACTTCGTGCAAGATATCACCTTTTGTCTCAAAAATTTCACCAGCGGGACCAGTCAATCGAATCATTTCCTTTTTACCAATTTTAACATTATTGTATTGAAAGGGGAAAACCACATCTGCAGTCCCCTGAATCCCAAATTTATGCTGGTGGTACAATTGGCATGATTTTTGGTCATGAAACGATTTCATAGTGGATTGAAACTGTGAAATTTGGGCACTGACATCCTGGGTGGTGGTATGAGCCAAGGTTAATAGTGCAATTGTTTCCTATGCTGTAGATTAACTAAATACTTTCAACAAGCACAGTCCCAGCTATATTGTTCAATAAAACGTCGCAGATCTCACTTTGTATCAGCCCACCAGTGTCTAATATGAGAATGACAAAGTACTACAGACTTACGGGCCACAAAAAACTGCTGCAACAAGGCAGTAAACTCCTCCTCCAGCAGTGAGGTAGTGTTAAACTTCCAAGATCCAGGTCCCCTGGAAGAGCAGCAGGATGACTGATCCGGACTTCTACCATGTTGTGATCAGAAAATTCCACTGGCCACACATGAGCCTCTTAAATGGCTAAAATTTGGGAAAGAAAAATAAAGTAAATTCTGGTCGCTAAGTGACCTTTATGAAAAGTAGGAGAATGAAACTTAGTCAAGGTATGATAGCTGTTCTTCAAGCAGGCAAGTTTGAGCATCTGATTCAACAAGAGGGGGTCACAGAACAATTTTGTTGTTTTACAGTAACTACTCTTATCCTGTAGACGCAAACCATCAGTTAAAATTACCCGCAAAAATCACAGACTTGGAAGTGTGCAAATATGGCTGAATCAGTCTAAGGAGTTCGGTCCATAAAGCCTTAGTCTGAGGAGCATAGTGATTAATTAGTCTATAATGAACATGCTTAATAACAACATCAAGAATCAAAAGCCTGCCAAGGACAATGTTATACAATTTAAGCACCTTAAAATCAGGCTAGCAAACAATAATGCCCACCCCAAGACATGTCTCTTGGCCAATAGACCAGAAGGATGGTCCAACCAGTCCCTCTGGGCCTGTCGAATTTCATGAGCTATATGAAGGCGGACATCCTGAAGAAAAAATAGACCTTCCCTACAATCATGTAAGAGGGAGAATACCAGGTGCTGATGTTCCACTCTCTTTCTGCTATTGGTATTAAGAGTGTAACAACGTAAACAGTCACCCATAAGTAGGGAAAGAAGGGAGGCAAAAATCAAGGCTACAACCAACTGATTCATGATTTCTTTTTCCCAGAAGAAATTCTGCCTTTCATTTTAACCTTAGCCTTCCTCTTGTGTTGCCCCACACCCCCAGAGGTTTCTCAGAATCAGTGGCACGAGCTTTGCAGGAAGAGGATACAGAGGAAGAATCAGTATCCCCTGCAGAATCTTCAAGATCTGCAGCAAGAGCATCATACCTGTTTTGAGTAGGAAGGCTGTCAGTTTTAATTGGCTTGGGGGGGGAACATCTGTCGAGTACGAGCAGAATGTCTTAGGGAGTCTCTAGTAGGCCGGACTGGAGAAGGCATTTCCAAAGGTTGAGACACCTCAGGCTCCATGGGGGCCGAGATGGGAGGCACATCAGGTGCAGCACTAAGCAAAACAGGAATCTCAGGAATGACAATAGGAGAAGGGGGGAGCAGCATCCAGGACAGGGGGAAGGTCGGGAAGGAGCCTAGCTTTGGTCTTCATCTTTTGTGCTAGCGAAATCAGTTAAAACTGATCCTCACCAACATGCTCCAGCCTGTTATGTGCTGCCCAAACAAAATTTTGAAAAGTGTGGCCCAATTCATCACATAAGTTACTCAGACTTTCATTAAGGCAGGAAGATCCCACATGTCCCAATTCCCCACACAGCACACTTCAATTTATCCAAGCGTTACTAATGTGAGAGGTATCCCCACAACGATAACAGGCCTTAGGTTGGGGAAAATAAAACAGAACACCCTGATCTCTTCCTAGAAAAAAAGAATTAGGGAGATGCTGTAAACCAGTATTCGGGGAACATAATAACACCTTCACCCTCCAACCCCCAGTCCAAATATTCTCAGAGTCTAAGATGGCATCAAGTCCCTCCAAGACAGTACAGTGTTTCTTGAGCCAATGGTCCACATCTGCTTTCTGTGCCCTTTCATTGCGAAAGAGAATAGTGACTGACTTGTAAGCAGGCTTGGTCAAAGGAATGGCCAAAAATGGAGCCCAGAGGGCAGTCCATTTCAAAGCATTATATTAAGCCGAAAAGCGATCCAAACCCTTACTCGTCTTAAAGCTGATGTCAAACACAGTCTCCCCAGAAACATGGATCAGGGCAAAAGAATTTTAGGGAGTCCTTAAGTAGAGTTCTGGCAACAAAAAAATGGTATGGGGGGGGTCAGCCATACCACCAGTATAGGAATGGCATACAGCATTGTGGCATTTGGCAGGCAAAATGGGTTGTTTAAAAAGGGAGGCAAAAAGTTTCCTAGAGGCAGTAGGCCTGGTATTCAGAGGAGCATCAGGAGGACCCTGAGCATCCTTGATGGGAGCAACACAAGTCGGAAGACCAAGGGTAGGATTTTGGGTTAGCTCTAAGTCTTCAGGGAGGGCCAAAGGATCCTGTTTTTCAGCTTGTTTATCTAGAGGCTTCACACACGGACATTGCAAAGCAGGAAAATCAGCAGCCCCCAGCATACGAACTGGGGAAGCCCCAGATGACCTTTCCCCAGTCACAGTATCTTGTTCCTACCCAGCCCCCACTAGGGCTTGTTCCACAGACTGGTCAGGCACAGTTTTCTCTGGGATGGTAGGAGGCTCAGAAGACAAAACTGGAACAGAAGGGTCAGAAGGAGGAAGAGTACTCATAGGTACATCGGGAAGAGGAAGATCCTGCTCTGCTGAAGAGAAACCATTCACGTTCTGAAATTCAGAAGCCATCACAGGCAGCTGTAGAGCTCCGATGTTGGCGCTATGCTGGGAGGAGAGGACAACTCCAGCCACGCTGTCGGACGCAAGCTGCCGAATCTTACATTCCAATTTCATTTTGTGGATGAGAAAAAGACGTTTCTCCTTCTCAAGCAGTGTACATATGTAACCCCCTGTTGGCACTAACATGAGAGGGCTACTACCCCTGCCTATGTAGCTAGTTTACAGGTTGAAGGGCCGGGGTCCTATGATGCGGTGCCTCCATTTTTATAAGTTGAAACTTGGGGAGAAAGGTGTCACTCGGCATGTTGGCTAGGTTTGGCTACTCTGCACAGGGGCCCCCAAACAACTCCGGACACAGGAAACAATAACTGTAATGTCCAATACCAGAAGTTGGGATTCTAAAGTGTGGCTTTTATTCACATCCAACAGAATAACAAAGCATAGATGGACCCTCATGGTGCTACACTCCTGGTAATGCAGATTTATGGAGATCAGAACACATCCTCTTTTCACTGAAATCCTCAGGTTTCAAAACACTCTGGGCATTCAGCCCTAACTCAACTCTTTTTTGGTTTCCCCGGCTCAGCTCCCTTACCAGCCCTCTGGACTACCTTTCTTCCATAGCTCGGCTCTCATGCCAGCCCTTTGGACACTTTCCATGTAGCATGGAACATTCCTCAGTGGCTCCCAAAACCACATCTGAGCACTTCTGGCTCCATCAGGGAACTTTCTTCATCAATCCCACGTCTGGGTACTTTTCTCAGGCACTGGCCAAGTACCTGAGAGAAAGTAACAGGTGTCCCAAAGCAAACCCTTAGAGGTGAATTTGGCTACTACTGATAAGGGGGTCTCCCACCTCTCGCTCCCATAATTCATACCCGGCCATTTCTCTGGACTTTAACACCTCATCCTCTGAAAACACTTTACTGTGTAGATTCTCTTTACATGTATCTCACATTTAATCTACTGTTCTTCCACCCCACATGTGCTGAACTTGAAACATACTTAATGAGTGGCTGTGTCCATTTCTCTAGACCCCCACAGAGTTAAGCAGTCCAATTCCTACAACTTTTAACTGTACTTGGCTGTCTTTTCCCGACCCCACAGTAACAGTCACTTACCTTCATCTTGTCTCAGGTGAAAACACTTTGGCCCTTTAACAGAGCAGACTCACCCCTTGGTTGCAGGTGCCCCACAGGCTTTTTTCTTCTTCAAAGAATCTTCTTCAAAGAAATCTCATCCAAACTTCTGGTGCCTCAGCATGAACTCAGAATTTAGGCAGTTTCTTCTTCCCCTAGCCAGTCCAGGGGATTGCCCCTGGAAGTAGATTGAATTCTTCCCCCCAACCCCACAGGGATGGGCCCTGAACCACTGGAAGCAGTGTCTACCACTTCACTTGGCTCTTCTTGTGTTCCTCTTCAGGTGAGAACACACACCTCTAACAAAAAAATAGCTCTTTGGCAGAGCTAAGGGCTCTGTGGGCCTGCAGCAGCAGCACAACTCTTCCCTCTTCAACACTCTACTACTGAACTGTTTTCAAATTCCCCAACATTCTATCCTAATTTCCCTAGCTGCAACATTCCAGTGTGGCTTATGCAGCTATGACAGCTCTAAATGATGTCATAGCTCCAGCTCAGCAGAGACTGAAAACTGAGCAAGACATAGTGAAATCCATTTAACTGGAGTTTCACTAGCTGCCTGACCCTGCCTGCCACTAGATCTAACTAGGGTTCTAGTAACCCCGGGAAACAGGGGGGTTACATGTAGCATCAGGGTTTCTCCAGTTGCAGAGCTAGAGCCTGGTAAGACATCCTCCATATCAGAGCATGAGGCAGAATCCTTAGCAGAAACATCTGAATCTGAACCTCCAGGAAACATAGCTGAATACACTGTAGAAAAAGCAGGATCAACATTCTCAGCCACCAGTTGATCAGGAAGAGTAAAATCCATATCTTCAACAGCAGCCATTACAGCAGACCCAAGAATAGCCTCTTGCAAAGGCAAGACAGAGGGTGAGGCTAGGCCCTCTGTCTCAACAACACCTCCAGCTTCTCCAGCCATCACCAAAGTAGCCATCTTGAGAGATGGCCAGCAATTCCCCCAGTGGTGAGTAGGGGAATTTCCCTGGTGTCCTGGCCAAATTTCTCCCATTCACTAAAATACTACCAACAGCTTAATCTGGTTCAGTTTCAGTTGCTTACCATCTGTATCCCTCCCCCCGGTCTCCCCTGAAAAAGGGACTTCTAGGCCCAGTGGGCTTACCAGGTCAACAAAATTCAATAAATAAATAAAATAAAATATATTATTCAGGAGGAATAGAAAGGTAGGAAAGGGTGGGGAGGGTGACCCTCTATGTGAAGGAAAGCATTGAGGTGGCAGAACACATTAAGTGCCAATATTTGCACAGAGGATATAGAGTCGCTATGCATACAGATATGCATGCAGAGGGAAGAAAAGCGCATATGGGGTAATATACAGACCTCCACTGCAAGGGGAGAAAAAGGATAGACAAATGGCTGAGGAAATATGAAGGATGGCTGGAAAGGGTGAGAAAGTGATAGTTGGGGATTTAAATCAGACGGATGTGGACTGGGGGTTCCGGTAGCCAGGAGCTATAGAAGTCAGGCTTTAGCGGACACAACCCTGGATTGCCTTCTGACTCAACTAGTAAAGGATCCCACCAGAAGGGATGCTATCCTGGATGTGAGCCTCACTAATTCAGAAGTAATCAGATCAGTCAAGGCTGGGGAGCCATTGGCAAACAGCGACCACAATACTATCTGGTTTGAAATATCCACAGGAGATACAAAATACACCTCTAAGGTGGAGGTCCTGTGTTTTATGGGGGCAGATTTTAGCAGATTAAGGCAGCTGGTGAGAGAAACACTAGTGAGCATCATGAATAGGTTAGGGGTGGAGGAAATATGGGAAGACATAAAAGAGGCAGTCCTTGTGGCTACCAGGCTCTGTATCAGGACAGTAACCAAGAGAAATAGGTATAAGACACCCATATGGTTCTCAGCCACTATCAGAGAGGCGACTGGGGCCAAAAGAAAAGCATATGAAAATTTCAGACAACACAGGGTGGAGAGGGAATCGGAGGAGTAAGTACAGAAAAGCAGGGTGTCAGCAAGGGAAACCAAGGCAGCAAAGGAGCATCAGATTGCAAGGGGAATTAAATTAGGGGAGAAGCAATTCTTCCACTATGTCAGTGAGAAAAACTTGGCACTTTTCACCAGGAACACCAATTCCACTATGCGTGGTCATGGGTGGAAATTGAAGGGTGGGAGTTTCAGGAGGGACATCAGAAAATATTATTTCTGGGGACTTCCGGTGATGCAAGCGTTGCTTATGGCCGCTTGAAGCTGAAGCTCTGCCTGACTTGATAGAATCCTAAACCATCCTGGCATCCAAAAAGAGACAAAAGGCTAGAAAACCCACAAAAGCTAGCCTACATATGGCAATGAGACAAAAATTGAGAGAATTTGAAGCACCAAGTATGTCTAAGGAGCCGATCCAGCGGACTGTAGCCTGGCAACCCCCACCAGCAACCAAACAGAGCTCACAGAGTGAAATGACTGAACCTGAACTGGAACAGATGGAGGATGGTAATGATGAGTCTGAATTTACAATTACTTCTAAACAACTCTGCACCCAGTTAAGCACAATCTGTGAAACACTGAAGCATATTGAAACAGCAGTGGCAGACACTAAATGAGACCTCAGGGTAGTCGAGAGGCGCGTGGGAGCAGTTGAGGCCTGTCTGATGGATTATTGCAACGAAACCAATGTGCACAACTCCACATTGCTAAACCTTCATTACAAAGAGATACAATTGAGTAAAAGGTTGGAGGAACTAGAAAACAGGCACCGACGAAACAATATCAGAGTTCACGGACTCCCAGAAAAAATGGAGTAGGGGGGACATGATACTCTTTATGGAGAGTTTGTTGTGGGAGTTGTTAGGCTGGCTCAAGGAGGAGCCATTAGGCATAATTCGAGCACATAGAGCACTTACACCCCCACCAACAAATGTGAACGCCAGACCGAGATCGATAATTATGGCATTTCTGGACTTCAGAGTTAAGGAAAAGGTCTTGAAAATGGCGTGGGGGTGCAAGGAGATTATTTTTGGAGACCAGCATCTTTATTTTGACCATGACTTTGCGGCATCAACATCATTACAATGGCGATTGATACTGGCTGCTATGAAAACCCTGAGGCAGAAAGGGATGAAGGCCTACCTGGACTATCCAGCCTTACTTCGGGTGAAGACATGTGAGGGGGCAGTGAAGTGCTTTGCAGACATTGTTGAGACGAGCAATTTCCTGATAGATCACGGGATCAAGCTAGATGAGCTGCAGTCTCGTTTCCCAAGGCAGGAGCTGGAGGTCTTGACCTGGCAGTCGATGGCAGGGAGAAGAGCCGAGGCCCAAAGCGCGGATGTGTGGCAGAAGGTCCGTAGGGCAGTCAGGTCCAGGTCAGCATCAGCCGAGAAGGCCGCCACGACGGTGGAATCCCAGGTGCAACCCCATAACAACAAGGGGGCAGGCTGAGATGCAACCAAACAAGACTGAGTAACTTTTAATCTGCAGGGATCTGCTAGCTTAGATGGAAGTGAAGACATTAAAATCTTAGGTCTTGAGGGAAAATGAAAAATTTGGAATACTAATATATGTCCAGGATAAAGTCTGAGAGCCTGGTTGGAGGTGGGGAGGGGGAAGCAACGGGGCATGCAGCTAATCAATGTTTATAAAATTATTATCTCTAACCTAACTTACTGGAGGGATACTTCCCAGCAAGACATGAAGGTGCAGGCACATTGTGGCATTGCGGTTATTCAAAGACCTTTGTAGAGATTCATGTTGGACAAACTCTGCCCCCTCCCTGTTTCCCCCCTTTTCCTTTCTCCTTTTCTCTTTCCCTCTTCATTCTTTTCCGGATTTTCCCTCCCCCCCCATGGGTACCAGGACTTTGTCCACGGTATAAAAATCAAGGATCTTGTCGAGCAGGCTGAACAAAATGTCAAGGCCTAGACGGCTTAATAGCCTTAGACCTTGCAAAGGGTGAAGAGGAACACCCCACACTTATAAGCTCAGCTAATCACCCTACTGACCACAGTGTGGAAGAGTGGTCAGCCAGGGAGCACAAAGTATTGTCTCCCTAAGGTCTCCCGTTTTACCATCATAATAAAGGAGAGATCTATTTAGGGTTATATAGATCCTTTTATGATCTTTATGTACCATCTGAAGTATCACCTTGAAGTACACAATGCATCAAAAAAAAATGCACAGCATGACAGAGGTGCAAAATCTGTCAATTTGTATATAGTTATGAAGTGGTTCGGAAATGTGATATTTTTCTTTATGTTTTTTGGCAATGGCGGTGTGTGTGTCGAGTGTAATCTTAGAGGGGGGGGGGCCCCCTGGGGGTCGGACCATATTTTTTTATGATTAGCGGAATATGGGTGACATCCAAATAGTTACATACAATGTAAGAGGCCTGGGGAGCCCTATCAAAAGGGCGAGGGTTTTGAGAGAATTGAGAGACTTTAAGGCAGATATTGCCTACTCAAGAGACCCATTTAACACAATTAGAACACTCTAAATTAAAGAGGGCATGGGTTGGACACATTTTTTGTCCTCTTGCCAATCAAATCCACACAAATGAGGGTAGCTATACTGATAAGGAGAAATCTCCCTTTAAGGAGACAATCGTGAGGTCCGACCCCGGAGGAAGATATATATATGTAGAGGCAGACCTGGGCGCTCATAAGTGCAGCATCCTTAACATATACGCTCCCAACGAGGAAAACCCCAGGTCAACTTTTCTAAAAAAGATGATGTCGGCATTTTCTAGGTTCGACTCAGTTCTTAGGATAGTGGGAGGGGACTTTAACACGATTCTCTGTCCCCGCTTAGACAAGTCGGAGACACAGTCAGGTAGAACATCCAAGGCCTCTACAACACTTCATAGACTCATTCATGAACAAGGTATGACAGATGCATGGAGGTTCCTGCACCCTACCATGAGGGATTACTCTCTGTACTCACCCAGACATTTAGGCTACAGCAGGCTTGATCTCCTGCTGGTTCCCACAAACTGGACATGGGCATTAAATTCAGCCCGAATAGGTAGTTTTACCTTATCAGACCATGCCCCGGTCTTGCTAAAGTTACGACTGGGAGTCACGAACCGCCATCACACGTGGAAATTAAATTTGAGCCTTATTAATAAGGAAGAATTTAAAACAATGATAAGAACAGAGATTAAACAATTTCAAACATTTAATAACCAGGAGGATACCCCTTCCCACCCACAATATATTGGGATACCCTGAAAGCATATATAAGGGGCAAAATTATTGCCTATGCTTCTAAAGTTAACAAAGATAGAAAAGAGGAACAGACAAAGCTAGAAAGGCAATATCAGAGCTGGAAACTCAACATAAGTGAGACAACCTGATAGAGACAAAAAAGAAGTTAGAGGAGGTTACAGAAAAGTTAACATGATTAGCAAACCATCAAGTAGAAGCTAGTTGTAGGTATGCCAGACAGTTATTTTATGAGAAGGGCAACAGGGCTGGAAAATTACTAGAGGCTCAGCTCCGCAAGGAGGCAGCGTCGAGGGCAGTACTAAAACTTAGAAGGGGATCAGATCATTGTCTGGTCACATCCCAAGCAGACATAACAAAATGTTTTGCTGACTTCTACCAGAAGTTGTATGCTGTGGAAAGATGCCCTGATCATGAGGCTAACATCGCCCAATATCTGAGGGGGATTCATTTCCCGGTCCTAGATCAGTCTGGAAGGAAGAAGATGGGGGCCCCAATCACTATGCAGGAAATTAAAAGTCAAATTTCCCTACTTAAGAACACAAAGGCTCTGGGATTGGATGGGTACCCCACAGAATTTTATAAGACTTTCCAGACAGACCTTCTTCCCATTCTATTGGAGACGTTCAACGCTGTCCTGAGAAAGGACCTACCGATCCCCCCATCATGGAACTATGCAAGGATATCGGTACTGTTAAAGCCAGACAAACCACCAGAGGAATGCGGATCATATAGACCCATTTCCCTGTTAAATACAGATCTAAAATTATTCACGGGTATACTGGCTCGGAGGCTTCAAATGGTCATTGGGGATCTCATACACCCGGATCAATCCGGATTTATATCTGGAAGATTCCTAAAGGATAGCATTAGACGTCTCGTGAATATAATTTCTTCTCAGAAAACAGCTACATCCCTTAACCTGGCAATAAGTATCGATGCCGAAAACGCGCTCGATAGGGTGGACTGGGTTTTCCTCCAATCAGTTCTTAGAAAGTTCAATCTAGGTGATAACTTTATAGGAGCTGTTGCAGCGTATACTCCCAGCCAGAAGCAGTGATCAGTGTAAATGGATGCGTCTCGGACAGATTCCCTTTATCTAGGGGGACTCGTCAGGGATGCCCACTTTCCCCACTGCTGTTTGCTCTCTCATTGGAGCCTTTGGTGGAGCAAATTAGACAAGATCCTTGGGTAGTGGGCAGAAAGGTGGGCTCCCAGATTCATAAACTTTCTTTGTACGCTGATGATGCACTTATTTACCTTGGGGACCCGGTTAGCTCGCCTCCACCCCTTACACAAATTTTAAATCAATTCCAGCAAATAGCAGGATACAAAATTAACCCCTCAAAATCTGAAGCTTTACGGCTAAGCGGGCTTCTATCACCTGAGCTGCGATCTAACTTTCAGTTTGCTTGGGCTCCGAATAACACAATTAGATATCTGGGAATAAGAGTACCAGCAGACACCTCCCAGCTTTCTCAGCAAATTATCCCAGACTACGAGACGCTATTATACAGGACCTGGGAAGGTGGAGACTGCTCCCTCTGTCTCTTCTGGGAAGGGTACATTCTATCAAAATGAACGTGCTACCACGTTTATTGTTTTTATTTCAGACAATACCGATTGCCCGCCCCCAAATTGTTCTTGAAAGAAATGGAACACCTTATAACAAGTTTTATATGGCTTGGTAAAAAGCCCAGACTAAAAAGGGCACTCCTTTGCACTAGGCGAGAACAGGGGGGACTAGGCCTACCAAACATTAGAGATTATTATTTAGCGGCACAGGCCCCTTGGTTATATGCCTGGATGAAGCAGAGGGTGAATAATAGATGGTTCCCTATGGAGCTAGAACAGGCACATAAGTTATCACTTTGGACCCTGCCTACCACTGCTGTCTCCTCAGGCATGGTCCGTAAGGTGAAAAATCCACGGACTAGATATACCCTGCGAGCCTTGCTGGCCCTACGTAGACGACTGAAGGTTCTGGGAGGACTGGGTCTCCTATCTGTCATAAGTCACCTTGAGAATTTCAGCCCTCCTAGTTTAGATGCAGGATACCATTTATGGGAGCGCCAAGGCCTTACTAGGTTCACTCCCCTGCTGGAGGGTGAGACTTGTACCACGTTTCAGAAACTAAAGCAGAAATATGGACTCAGAAAGGAAGACCATTTTAGATTTTTACAAGTAAGACATTTCATACACCAACCTTTACATGTGCAGCAGCTGTTAAGACCCTTAACGGAGCTAGAGCAACTTTTTTATACCTGGATCACTTTAAGAGCTAAAATGAAACCCATCTCCCAGACTTAAAGGCTAATGACAGACCTATATCCAGGACAAGTCGAAGTAGTCAAGCATAGATGGGAAAGGGACTCAGACATACAATTGGAGAGCTCTAATTGGCAGAGGGCTATTGCTCAGGGATGGCGAATTACGGCCTCGCCTTCTTGGGGCGAATATCACTGGAAAGTTTTGATGCACTTTTTCAGAACCCCCACAGTCACACAATATTTTCACCCAGACAACACAAACAGATGCTGGAGGGAATGTGGAGGGATTGGTTTACATTTTTATATCTTCTGGGGGTGCCCAGAGTTAGTGGTTTTTTGGCGACAGGTACATAAACAGATCCTGAATGTTCTGGGGGTCCCCCTCCCAGGAACATTTGAGGCACTCTGCTTGGGTTTCCAGAGTAATGAGTTTCTGAGACTCCCTCGACCTCGGAGGAGACTATATCACATCTTCAGGCTGGCAGCTTTAAAGTGCATTACACTTTGTTGGCGATCCACAAAATCGCTTACTATCCAAACCTGGAGAGATAAAGTAAATGAGTTAGAACAAATGGAAAGAATTACAGCAGCTTTAAGGCTAACTATGGAGATTTAATTTAATCACGGAGTGTTTGGTATGTGATGTGACTTGACTACTTAGAGGCAAGGGCCCTGAATTCGTTTTGAATTAGTTTTCTTTGGTCTACAAACGTTAAGGGGAAGGAGTCGGTTGAAGCAGAGGTTCTGACCCACACGGGAGGGGATAGATAAATGAGCTCGCTACGCGCACACCGCCAGCCAGTTAGTTTAATTATTGGTTTTCCTTTTCTTTTTGTTTAGTATAGTCTGATGTATTTTGAAATGGTGAAAGTTATTAAGTTTGCATAGCCATTTTCTCAACCCCGGGTCGCCCCTGAAAAAGGGACCTTGGTCTCAGTGGGCTTACCTTGGTTAACAAAATCTAAATAAAATAAAATAAAATAAATTTGGAAATTCTGGAAATTAAGGATTATTCTATATTGGAAAGGAGGAATCAAAAACCAAGGAAGGGAAGGGGAGAGAAAAAAGGGGGTCCTGAAACAAATAAGTATTAAATAACAGAATCAACTATATGAAGACAGAGAAGAAAGAACTATGGAACGCCTGGACACCTTCTTGAAGTGGACAGTTGGTTTGGCCACCTTGGTTTTTTACCCATAAAATACAGTCTGTTTGTTGTAATATAGATTCCTCAAGCCGTGATGATACTGTATGATTAACTGTACTTTGTTAAGATTGTGACAATTGTGATAGTGATCGGATATGGCTGTGCCGATTTGATTTGATGTAATGTTACTGTGCATCAATAAAAACTTAAGTAACAAAAAAAAAGAAAATATTATTTCTTGGAGAGGGTGGTGGAGCCATGGAATGGACTGCCACTTGAGATGGTGGCCGCAAAAATGGTGTCTGGTTTCAAACACAGGTGGGACAGGGTATGGGCACAGTCTAATGGCACTAGGGAGTGCTCATTTGGGATATCATGGGGAATAGGACACCTGAGTGACAGTAGGTCCCAGGACATTCTTTCAGCAGACTTTATGGACCTTGGGTCTCCTTCTGCTGACACTTGTTGTGTTTCTATGATGCAAATGAGCCAAGGGGTAGGGTTGCTACAAGCGAGAGACAGTTGCTGGACACCGACCCTCATGATGAGGCACACATATGAAAAAAAAAGCCCTGCGGGTTCAGAACAGAGTGACAAAAACTCCCACCATTGAAATACCCTAAAATCATTAAATATTGCTCTGAACAGCACATCTCTTGTGAGTAAACTGTTTCCACTTATAGACACTTGAGGGACACCATGACTGTGGAGAGTGAAATAAGGAACTGATCTTACTGAGGGATAGTGTAAAAGGTGTGCAAAAAACATAATACATCAAGTAACAACCACAGATGCACGGCACACTGAAAAAGTATTGCACTCACCAGTCACTATTGAGAAGACGACTGTCTCCCTCTGGAACTGCCTGAACTCTCACATTCCTGATCACTGAATACAGGGTCGTGACAATATGGATGATCTATTACAGGTGTATAAGTTAGGATATCACTGTCAAAGCTCCCACTTTTGCTACTGCTGGCCATTTTTGCAGTCTCAATTCTGGTTCAGGAGCATACGTCACTCACAGCACTGTGCAATGACTGACCTGATTCATGCACAGTGCAGGCACTTCTGCGGTTTGTTGCCATTTCTGTTTATTTTATTAAAAAAATACTGGTGATTGCAAAAGTTAACAGTGCAATTCTGCTACTTGAGGGACAAGTACTTGAACAACACAAAACAGGTAGTATTGCCAAACACTGTCTTTAAGGGAAGATCTAGGTGCCAGGTTTCTTATGAAGCAGGGTTTTGTTTACAATTTTTAAAACCTACAAAAACTAAAATAAACATATTCCAAGGTAAAGAACTATATGGTTTAAAAAGAGACTCTCTTTTGTGGGCTCTAACTCCACTCCAGTCTTGGCTCCTGCATTTGGAGGTTAGGCAGGCTCTCAGTCACACACACACACACACACACACACACACACACACACACACACACACACACACACACACACACGCACGCACCTCCCTTTTGCAGGCTGTCCCACGTCCATTTTCTCTCCTCCTTTTCAGCCTCACCTCAATAAATATTCAGTCCCCCACCTTTATAGGATCTGACCACCCCCTCCTGTTTGCAAACTGGGCTACCCTCTTTATAAGTCCCCCACTTTGTAGGTTCATCCATTCTGTTTAGGTCCCCTCTTATTCAGCCCTCCCCCAGTTTGCAAAAGGTCCCTCATATGTTAGTCTAGCTTCCACCACCCCTTAGTATGTTAATTCCTTTCCTCCATATTGCAGCTCCCCGCCCCTTAGGCTTAATAATTCTTCCCTTTTGCATGCTTTCCCTGTAATGATCCCCCTCCCACTTTCTCTGACGATTGCTCCTATGAAGACTGTGGGCCCCATATTCAAAGATTAGTCTGGGTTCTGCTAGGTTAGCATTTGGCACTAACCTGGGTTTCTGCCAGCACAATGGGCAGGGCCATATTCAAAGGCCCCCAGAACGCTGCTCAAACTCATCAGCACAATCGCACTAATGGCACTGTGGCATCCATGCAAATTAGGGAGTCTTTCATACATTGTGGTGCAATGGTATATTCAAAGGTTTGAAGTGGTGCCAAACTTCCCACAAAATGGTGCTGTGTACCACTGCCAAAAAGCTCATCTTATCACAGCACTAAGCTCATGCCCCACCCCCTGTACTGCAGTCACCTGACCCTCTGTCTAAGTGGTCTCTTCTTCCCTGATCACATCTGTAGTACATAAAGCTAAAGATCCCTGGTAGTGTAGTGGTCCCCCCTCCCACTGATTGCTCCCCAGGTACATAACATGAAAGATCCCTGGTAGTCTAGTGGTCCCCACCATCGGTCCCAGGTCCCCTATATAATGTGAACCCCTGGTGGGTGGGGGGGTCACCAAGCACCAAAGACCCATACATTTTTTTAAATAACACCATCAATAATGTTCTTAATATTTAAAATGGCTGTCACTTCAGTAATAAGCTTACAATCCTTATCTAATTCAGAAATGCAAGACTGCTACTGAAACATGTCTAGTACTATACTGCTTTGCCCAAATGTATCCTAACAGCACGTGGTTTAGTAAGCATTGGCAGGATTGATTATCTGGATGGTGATAAATGAACAGGCCCATTCAATAACAGCCTTGCATTTCTGATAGACTAAGTTAAGTCTATTATTGAAGTGAGGGCCATGGAAATAAGTGTGGTTATTTAAAAAGGCATATAAGGGTTCCCATCCAGCATGTATAGGGGTTAAAAGGGGGTACACTTGCCTGGGAAGGGTCCTACATCCAAGAAACACCAAGTCTAACATACATGACCTCCCAAGCACAGGGATTGACCTCCAGGCATCCACTGGCACCCAACAGGGCTGGCAAGGCTGCAGATGTAAAGGGTTAAAGCAATGTGGAAGCAAAACAAACAGAATGTCCAAACAGGGAAATATTTTTTTCAAACAAACAGGATCCTTTATTTTCTTGCACTCATAAAGATGGCACTAAGTTCCAAGCTGCAAAGTTCATTTTCCCATTTTGCAAAATGGCATTTTTTGATGCTTTCCTGGGTTAAAACAACCCTGGTGTGGTACTTTTAACTTCAAACATAGGGCTTCGAATAGAACCTCTTTCACAAATGGGACTTTTGGTAGCCCACTTTACTAGTCACTAGCCACATAGGTAATGTCATAGTCTCTTTGCTGGTAGCAATTTGGTGCCACTTGATCCTGTGAGGATTTTTAAGGGATCCACTCCATCTATCACAGAGCACATTTTTTTCCTGCATTCTCTGCACTCTTCACTGTGACTTACAGTCACAGACTCAGAGTCTTACTGGGCATGACTGCTCTGCTTACTGGGCACATCACACTCCATCTCGGATAGAATGATTCACTCCAAGCATTTGTGAGGCAAACTCACTGTCTGACTGGAATTGGCATCCTGTCAGTTTCCTTACCTCCTCTTGAGGTGTTAGGCACAGCTGAGTGCCTATTAAACACAGTACTTTCAAATAAGGTTAAATGTCACCTCAGATCTTCATTTCAACAGCATTCTCTGGTAACTTTTTCTCACAGCATGACCTTGGGCATATTCTTCAGGCAGGTTTTTTCCCCCTGCTGATGTCTTTGTTCAACAGCCACCACGATGAACGAGTACTTTTTTCTTTAACAGCACTCTCTGGTAACTTTTTCTCACAGGATGACCTCTAGCATATTCTTCAAGAGGTTTTTTTTCTCCCCCTGCTGATGTCCTTGTTCAACGGTTACCACAATGAAGGAGTACTTTTTTCTCAATGCGAGGCTCTATAAAGAAACTTTCAGACATTGAGAGCTAGCACTGTCTGCCAGGCGCTAGCCTCACAACACTCTGACTCAGCAGAATCTCTGCCCTCCAACGGAGAACACTGACTCCTCCCCTTTGTAATGCCAGGGCAGCCCAGCTGACCCAGTCCTCCAAGGGCATTTTAGAGGTTGAGAGGCACTCTTAAAGGTTCATACACATAACTCCCAAGGGGGGGTTACCCTCACCCACCTTCAAATGCTCAACATCCTCAACAAGCATGGGACATCAAAACTCAACCTTTCACCTTGAGGCCCATTTGACAGAGGGTTGGCCACCCCTCTCCCAGCCAGTCCCCAAAGGGGAAATATATCTGATCACTACGAGGGTAGTGCATCACACTAAAAAAGAAAAGAAACACAGGAGCTCCCTAAGCCCTGAGGTCCTGACTCACCTTCTTTGTACTCTGATAACCCAACTCCCAGACTCCCATGGGGGAGCCGCACCCAGGAGACCCAGAGTGGTACATCAGGCCTAAAAAACTGCCTACTGGGCAACCAAATCAAGACCATATTACCCAATGGGGCAACTAACTTTACTCTTTGTAAGTGCCTTGCACATCTTGAAATATGTGTATGTGCTTACCACAGCATGCAGTTACAGTGCTTTTTTTGGAACATGCAGTACTCCAATTTCAAATACTCATGCAGTGATAGTTACAAAATTTCATGCAGGGAAACTTTGCACTACTACTCCTATACTCTAACAATTCTCCTACACATGTGATGTACATGTTACTACTGTATGTCTCATATACTGTACTTAACTCTAATACTTTATGACTAAACTCTAAAACATTACATGCGGTGAATATTTACAAAATGAATGCAGTGTACTCTATACCCCCATGCATATAGTCTCTCAATCTTTGTATTATCCATACTCTAAATTCTGTATTAATCTTACTCTAGTCACAGTGTTGTGTCTCTTCTGCACTATTAATTTCCTAGCTGCCTTTCAGCCATTTCCTCCCATTACCTTACAACACTAAGCATGCATTATACCTGTTTTACACTAACACCCTGACATCACAGATAATCTTCCCTCTAAACCCATTTTTCTTTTCTTTTTCTCACTTTGGATTAAACCTTTAAACGATCTCTATACTCATCTTGTCTAAATACGTTGCCAACATCTACCTCCCAGTGACACCCCTAGCTCCTCTAGGTGCTAGGATCTGATCACTGGTACCCTGCAAAAATAAAACAGAACACCCCACACACATGGACTATGTTACCATTTTTACTAGAAATAACTATAAAAGTGGTGCATTTGACAATCATACACACATTGTTTTCTCTTTAAGATATGTTAAGTACTATTGGGTCCATGTACATAATAGCATCCCTTTTCATCTTTACATGCCCTACTGGGCTGCTGTCTCAGGTCCACAAGGGAGGAAAGGTTTAAAACCAAACTCCTAAGGCATGTATCCCACTTTGATACTAAAGAGTTACACCAGTCTGATGACATGACGACTTCGCTGGGTAATCTCACTGTTTTCTTGTTCTCCACTGCTGGTACAGGTAAACCAATTGATCTTTGCCCTGGGAGGGCTTGGGCTTACGGCGAGACTTTGAAAAGTGTTTAAGGCCTGGGATCCCCTTTTGCTTGCATGGTTTGGGAGCACAAGCAGAAAACAAGCAAGAGCAGCACCAGGCTGGACTCTTCTTCAAAATAGCTGGCAACTGCTGCAACACCACTAAGCGGTGAATCTGGGTACGCCTCACTGGGTGACGCTTCTTCAGATGGAAAGGTCAACTTGGCTGGACACTGAGTCACAATATATCTTCACCCCACTGGGCAGCTGGTGTTTCCTCAGATATTAGAAGTAATATCTGGGATCATATTTGATGCAGGGGTTATCTACACAGTCTATAGCTGATACTTTGTAATAGACCACATTCCCCTCTGGGAACTGTACTTGAGCATAATGTTTAAACAGGGTAAGTCCCTGATATGCACCTGAAAGGGTTATTTGTGCCACCAATTGGGCTTCATCTTTGGTGGCCTTGTTACTTTTGTAGGTGATGTTATTCTTTTTCCATACCTTGTCAATGATGGCTCTGTGGTTCAGTCTTTCCTGTTCCTTTCCACCTGTCCCACATGTACTCCAAAATGTAGGGGTAATCATGTTCTGGAAAGTTCTTTTCTATAATGCACCTTATGATGCTCTCTCCTCGGCTCCACTCTGGAAATGACTTCACTGGGGTCCTAGGAGCTTTCCCTGGAGGTAACCACACATTATACCTGTAAGCTAACATAGAAGGGGGTACATCAACTAACAACTGTGTTTTGGGCTTGCCCCTTCCTCAGTGTTTGAGGGAGTCCAAGAATATCTCTTGTCCACTGGGGGGGTGGATGGAGCTGGTACATTTGGTACACCTTGCCCAAATGAGCTGGTCTCCTTTGACCGCATGTCCGCAGCTGTGTCTTTCTTTTTTTTTTTTTTTACAGTTTTTTTATACACCTACCTAACTGGGGCATCTCTCGGAGATCCATGCTCTGCTCCACTGCTCCACTGCCTGTCTGAACCACACTCCCGTCGCAACATCGGGTTCAGGACCCGGGCTCTCCCAGCCCTAAGAAGAGGCCCACGAGTCCCCAATGGGAAAGTTGGTAGATGCAGCCAACATTGGGCATGTGGCAGGGGCAACTGATGGTCTTGTCGCCTCACCCGGCAGTAGGGGATTTTCTCTTTTTCCTTTTCCCTATTGGCTGAGAGTGCAGTACACTCCAGCGCGATGCGTGTTCGCTCCTGAGTCAACCCACAAGAGTGCTCCCCAGCCAATCTCCATTCTTCCTGGCTCTCGACTGCTGTAACCCTCCCAGAACCACCAGAGGACACAAGACTCTGAGAGTACGAGATTCCCCCCACCTCAGGGACAGACAGCTGTCCTCCGGACGCTCAATTCCTCCCCTTCCCTGCTGACCCCCAGTGTCTTGGGCTCATTCCCGAACCCGGGTCACTGGTGTGGTGCGAGGTGTGGCATCCAGTGCCTCAACCCTCAGTGCCACCGGGCCGGCAGCTGCATCTTTCTTGATGGGAGTTACACCACTGAGGTGCTTTATAGGGCTTCCTCTGTTCAGCGGGTAATAACTTCAGTTTCCCCAGCAGCTTCTGTGTCTACCTGCGATGCCCTCTCTGCAGTATCAGCACAAGGGGGTGTAGCAGTGGGGTTCTTTGTTTGGTGGCTCTTTTAGGGCTTGTGGTCACTGGAAGTTTTCTGAGCTTTCTGGCTCTCCCCAATAGTTCTCTTATACTGTCCCCAGTGCTTTTGATGAGTTTTTCCATCTCGTCTTCCTTTCCAGATTCTGGGTCATTCATGGTACCACCTCCCTTTCCTCTTCTTGTACTATTCTTATATCTCCCCATTGAGAAGTACTGTTCCATTTCTTTCATTGTTGGGGCAGTCTTCTTGGGGATTTCCCATGCCTCCCCCATGGATTCAGTCAACTCTGATCTAGTGGACATTACAGAGGCTGCAGCTAGCCATGTGGCCCCTCTGAGGGCCATAAATCCCCCATCCTTACATGTACCACACAAGGGGATAAGGGCAATGTCCTCGCCCAAATGAAAGCACCGGAAGCATGGTGGGGGTCCAACCACCTCTAATTTCTCTGCTTTCTTCCTCTCAGAAAGCCATTCAGAAAGCTCCAAGGGGATCTTAATGTCAATGTTCTTTGGGGACTCAGCCATCTCACCCCAGTTTACTTTAATATGCTTCTCAACTGGCTACTGTTCCCAGTCTGTCAAAACTACATAGAACATAGCTTTCAGTCCCTTAAGCTCATTTGCACACCCTCACCGTTCTCCCTCTTTTTCTGTGTTTTAAAACACCTTCCTTGTGTATGCCAGGGAATTACTCTTCCATTTTTCGACTAGTTCTCATAACTGTATAGTAATTTTCAGTCCTGTTTCTCCCCATTTTTCACTTTCTCCACTCATTTATTGAACAAGGGAAAGCAACACTGTAGATTTTCCTTTCAGAGACTCCTTAACTGTCTCCTGTGCCTCTTCTCTCCATGTTGGTATCTTCAACACATGTTTTAGACTTCAGACCTCAAGCCACTCCCCCTGCTATGATGTGTAGCCAATCACTTGACAACGTTCACTTCCCGCTTTGCGTATTCAAGAGGATCTCACATGCAGGTACTCTAGACAGCAAGCTGCCACGTCTTCACAGTTCAAACACGCAGCTCTTGCTTCCCACTTTCACCAACATTCCAAACAGTTGATTTCGTCAGTGCCATGTTTTCTCCTCAGAAGGTGCACTTAACTTTGTTTCACTAAGTCCTAAACCACACCTGCCACTCTCTGAGATGCCAGGGACCCCAAATAGGCACTGCCAAAATCCTGGATTCGAGACCCCAATATAAGAGTTCCCTTCCAGGGATTAAAAGGTGGCACACTTGTGTTGGAGGGGTTCTACATCCAAGAAACACCAAGTCCAACATTTCTGACTTCCCGAGCACTGGGGTTGACCTCCAGGCATCCATTGGCACATGACAGGGCTGGCAAGGCTGCAGATTTAAAGGGTTAAAGCAACTTGGATGCATAACAAACAGAATGTCCCAATGGGGAAATATATTTTGAAAGCAAACAGAATCTTTTATTATCTTGCGCTAATAAGGATGGCACTAAGTTCCGGCTGACAAGTTCATTTTCCCATTTTGCAAATGGCATTTTTGATGCATTTCTAGATTAAAATTATTTATTTTTTATTTCTCAGCCTAGTTTGAAGGGATTTCTTTTATCTCTGATTCTCAATATCAATCAATCAAAATCGTTATTTCACCAGGCGAACACTGTTGAGCAATGCTCATTTTCAAGATGGACCTGTACAGGAAACATAGTCATAATTTAACACAATGTTTACAATAGTAAGAGAAAAAAAAAGTTTAGAACCATAGCAGTTACAATGAGAAAATAATAACAACAGCAAGGCCTAAACAAAAAAAATGCCTCAGAATATATAAATGTTTCATTGATTGATGTATAAAAGTATAACCCAACACAATTGCCTAAAGAGTACCAGGAGGGAAGAAAGAGATCACGAGAAGAGTAAAATGGATTAAAATTGGAAGTCGGATGAGTAGAAGTAAGAGGATGAAGGGAAGGTAAGGAAGGAAGGAAGCCCAGGGAACCACCATATATACTACCTATTAGCTAGTATAGCTATTATATTCTCCTGTTCTGCAGCCTTTAATAATTGTACAGTAGGACTACTTTCCTTCTGTAATTTTATTTGCCCACTTCACGTTTTGTTGACAGCCTTACATGTTTTTTGTCTGCCATACCTGCTGGAACAAATTCTGGAAATTGGCATACTACGATGGATCCTATAAGTTGAAAATGGATTGATTGGACTACCCAGTCTAGTTTATATTTAAAGCATTGCAAAAAGTTATTGGCATTATGCATTTTTCTTCTGAGTTGTCAGCCAGCCTGCTCCTTGAATTATTTGTAATGTTTTATCACGCATTGGGGATTTATATATGTGACACTGTATCTTTATTGGGCACCCTATTTTTATTGGGCTGCTGCACTCATTGCCCCTCCCCCCGATGAAGAGTCCACAAGGGCTCGAAGTGCTGGGGTTTTAGTGTCCAGCAGTATTGGGTCTGTGCACTGTAATAAAACTGTTTGGCATCATCTAAGATTCTGTATGAGCGGTTCTTTTTGCACACCGTTTTTGATTGTTTGCCTAGATTAAAACAACCCTGGCGAGTTACTTTAAATTCACACTTCAGGCCTGGAATGGAAGCTCTTTCACAAATGGGGGTCTCCACTCTGAAACCAAAGTAGAGCTTGCATGGATGTTTGGTAGCCCACTTTACTAGTCACTAGCTACATGGCTAATATCACAGTCTCTTTGATGGCAGCAGTTCGGTGCCACTTGATCCTGTGAGGATTTTTAAGGGATCCATTCCATCCATCATAGAGCACATCCTGCAGGAGGTGGTGAATTTCATCGTTGGTGAAATGTTGGAGTCCCCCAGATGCATAGAATTGAGAGAATTCAATGTTTGGGCCAATGACGAATCCTCCAGACTTGGGTCCAACCTCCTCCAGATGATGTCATTTTTGGGCCTGTCACAAGAGGTTACTTCCACAACCCATCAGGGCGTCCACATATTGGACCTGGTGTTCTCACTGGGGCTTGAAGTTTGCAACCTCAAGACTGATCAGGTCAGTTGGTCTGATCATTGCATAGCAGAATTCTCATTCAGGGCCCCCCTCAAGAGCCCTCCCCCTGTGGACATGGTCAGCTACCGCTCTTTGAGGAGACTGTTCCCAGAGAGTTTCCTGGCAGTAGCTGATCTAGCCAGTGTAAGCAATTCATGCGCAAAGGGCACGAGTGACGTGGTCACCATCTATGACAAGGCGACATCCGATACGCTTGATGTCCTTGCAACACTCCATGTAAGACCCAAATCTTCTCATTTGAGGTCCCCTTGGTTTGATGGGGAGCTCAAGGTGATGAAGATTATGG
The DNA here is from genome assembly GCA_016271365.2 of Neoceratodus forsteri. Lineage (NCBI taxonomy): Eukaryota > Metazoa > Chordata > Ceratodontiformes > Ceratodontidae > Neoceratodus > Neoceratodus forsteri. The sequence goes on along the minus strand of JADMNL010000022.1, from coordinate 541,851,485 downwards.
ATTGGAAGTTGGAGAGCTGCTGGTGGAAGACTAGGCTAGAGGAGGATAAACTAGCCCTGCGTGCTCATTACGGTGAATACCAGGGGGCAATCAACTGTAAGAAGGCATAGTTCCTGTCTAGGTAGATTGCTGCTGGGAGGAACTGACCGGCTGTGCTATTTTGGACTGTGGATAGGTTGGTACACCCAGTCTGTCTACAGCCGAAAAAAACCTTTTCTGAATCCTTATGTGAAGAGTTTGTTCAGGTCTTCTCTGACAGGGTGTTGTCAATCTGGCAGGGAATTCCACCAGTGAGCCAGAGTACAGCCTACAGCAGTCACCATGGACATCGCAGAAGCACTCCGCATAGTTGGGGTGAGTTTAAACTGGTGGCGGTGGCTGAGGTCATTGAGGTCACTTCCAGGCTAAAGCACACACACTGTGAATTAGACCCAGTGCTGATGCGTTTCTTGATGGGATGTGTCTACTCCATTGGTCCAGTGTTTACCTTGATTGTCCGGTGCTCCTTGTCAAGGGGGAGGTCTTCCCAGATTCCTTGAAAGTGGCTCTGGTGAAATCCTTCCAAAAAAACAATCGCTAGACGCTGACATCTTGGCGAATTATCGACCCATTTCTAACCTTCCTTTCCTAGGTAAGATTATAAAGAAGATTGTGGTACAACAGCTTGAGGAGCACCTTCAGGCCTTTGACATTTATGAGGCACTCCAGTCTGGATTTCATGTGAGGCATAGCACTGAAAAGGCATTAGTTTTGGTGCATAATGACCTCCTCAGGGCGTGAGACAGAGGAGAGGGGTCAATTCTCATACTCCTTGATCTCTCCTCAGCATTTGACACAGTGGACCATGCTGTGTTACTCAACCATCTCAGAGAGTACTGTGAACTTGCTGGCACTGTCATCTGTGTGTCTGAGTCCTATCTTGCGAATAAGAGGCAGCGGGTTGTGATGGGGAATTTCTCCTCCTCCCCAAGACTCCTGTTTTGTGGAGTACCTCAGGTTTCAGTCCTGTCAACGATGTTTATCGCTGTGTACATGCTGCTCCTGGGTGAGCTCATTAGGAAGTACAATGCGGGTTTTCACTGCTATGCAGATGATATCCAGTTGTATCTTTGCTTTGCCCCAGAACACCAGACACCATGGATGTACTCAACAGCTGTCTCGCTGAGATCAATGACTGGATGTCCTCAAGCTGGTTGTGAGTGAACCCTGATAAGATGGAGATACTGGTGGGGGAGTCAAACCTAAGGCATGATAGGACTGCCTCTTGCATGGCAACAGGTTTATTTCTGGGGCCTGCACCATTGAAGACTTCCTCTAGGGTGCATGATCTAGGCGTCTTCCTTGATGATGGAATGACATTTAGAAACACAGAAACACAGAACATAGAATCTGATGGCAGATAAGGACCGCTTGGCCCACCCAGTCTGCCCATTTCCCTACCTAATGGATAAGCTGCAGATCCTAGTTAACCAACAGCCTACTTCTTCCTACCCCCACCCCCTAGAATTGCCTTATGACTGTTCCATCCATGCTTGAATTCCACCACTGTTTTTGACTCCACAGCCTCTTCTAGAAGGCCGTTCCATGCATCCACAACCCTCTCTGTGAAAAAATACTTCCTTAAATTACCTCTGAGCCACCCTCCCCCCATCTTCAAATTGTGCCCCCTTGTTCTTGCACACCTCTTTTTGAAAGATGCTACCCTCTTGGACTTTGTTGATTCCTGAGGTACTTGAAAGTTTCTATCATGTCCCCCCTCCCTCCTTTCCTCGAGGCTATACATATTAAGCTCCTTAAGTCTCTCTTCATATGTCTTCCGGTGCAGACCCTGCACCATTTCAGTTGCCCTCCTCTGGACAGCTTCCATTTGAACCTCAGGTGTCATCTGTCTTCCAAAGCAGTTTTTACCATCTGAAAAATATTGCTAGGATCAAGCCCCTAGTTCTGCCTGGGGACCTCCCCACTTTGGTGCATGCTTTTGTGATGTACAGGCTGGATTACTGCAATGCTCTCTACTTCGGGGTCTCTGGAGGTAGCCTCCGCTGACTGCACCTGGTGCAGAACACTGCCACCAGGCTGCTGACAGGACTTTCTAAGTTCAGTCATGTTATGCGAACTGCACTGGCTGCCAGTCAGGTGGAGGGTCCTCTTTAAGGTGGGCTTGCTCACCTTTAAGGCCCTACATGGACTTGGCCCTGGCTACCTGTCTGACCTTCTAACACCTGCCAACAATGTCCTCTCCCTTTATTCATCCTCTAGGGGCCTCCTTGTGATTCCCAGGACAAGGTTAAAAGCTGCTGGTGATACAGCTTTTAGCATCATTGGCCCCATCCAGTGGAATTTGCTGCCACCAAATGTGAGGGAGGCTCCTTCAGTTGAGATCTTTAAGACCTGCCTCAAGACCCACTTGTTTGCATTAGCATTTCCAGATGTTGATCTCTATGGGCATCGGTATTTACTCTATAAGTTAATGCCTATATATTCTGAATGTAGATTGCTGTTTTTATTCTTACCTTGTTTTTAATTTTATTTATGTATTTATGCATGTAATGCCCTACTCTTAATGTTTCTACTGTTTTTGTACGGCACCCAGAGCCTCTGGGATTGGGTGCCCAAGAAAGAAAAGTTGCCTTGCCTTTTTTCCTGCATTCTTCATGCTCTTCACTGTGACTTACAGTCACAGACTCTGAGCCCCACTGGGCATGGCTGTGGTGCCTACCAGGCACATCACTATCCATCTTGGGTAGAATGTCAGACTCTACAAAGACAGAGGAATTTTTAAAATCCCATCTGAAAAGTGATCTTACTGTGCAACTACGGAAACAAGTTTTGGAGGTGGTTTGAAAAATGACACCTGCCGTGTTCAGGAGGTAGGGTAACATAAGAGATATGCTGAACACTAGGGTCCAAAACCTGCAAAAAGGAAAGTTACTGTATGAGTAAATGTTGGAACAGTTTCTTTCCTCATAACTTAGTTTTTTTTTTCACATTTTTACCCCAAATTTTCAACATAATCTTTTTATGACCACTTCTTCTGAGCATGATAGGTGTCATTCATAAAACAATGACTGAAATGTCATTTTGCACCAAAAGTGTGAAGACACATTTTGGGTAGGATCTGAGAAATGACAGCTGTCACATTCATATGGTGGTGTGAAAAAATGGCTATGCTTAAAAGTTGGGGTAAAAATATTGAAAATTACCAGAGTTACAAGTGTGTGTTGAAAAATTGCAATGCAGATGCATAGAGAAGAGAGAGAGAGAGAGAGAGAGAGAGAGAGAGAGAGGAGTATGCCAGCTTGAACTAGGAGCTCCAATGCCGTCTAAACATGCTGTTTAAATTCATTTTTAAAAATCTCTTTTTTGTCACTGAAAAGTTCATAGAACTATTGAGTAAAGATTATTGGTTCTGACTGTATAAAAATTGGATACCAATGATTGATAATCTTCGGTGAATTTAACATCCTACAATTGCAGCGGTCGGCTTCTGTGAGAATGCCCGGTAAAACAGTAAATACTTAGTGACACACAGTAACTGTCAAAATGGAGCAGGCGCTATCCTGTCTTCAACACCCTCAAATGATAAACCTGCCAATACAAATTCTGCAGGTAAAAGACATAAAAATGTCAAAGTTGACAAAAGCGATATTTATTTTATTAGAGATATGTTAGTTTCTATCAAGGAGGATATAGCAGAACTAAATAGCTATGTAATGTTACATCATGGATGGATTCCTTTGAGGAAAAGCTAGTTTTTATGGAACAAGCTTTAAGAAAAATAGAAGATTTCACTGAAGGGTAAGCAAGGCAACTGACTTGGGTAACACAAAAACTTGATGACCTGGAGAATTGGGGGCATCGGAATAACTTGTGCTTTGTGGGTATTCCAGAACAGAAGAAGGGACCAGACATGATTCATTTAATTTAAGAATTTCTTCCAGCCCTTCTTAATTATCAGTGGAGTTGGCTGCCGGAAGTGGAAACAGCCCATTGAGCCCTGACAGCTAAGCCCAAACCTGGCTAGAGACCTAGGCCAATCATTGCTAACTTTTTAAGATTCTCAGTTAAAGAAGAAGTGCTTACAGTTGCAAGGGAAAGGAAGAAATTAAGCTGGAATGGGGTAAGGATATATATATTTTCCAGGACTTTTCTGCCGAAATAGTTGAGAAGAGAAAATGTTTTGCCCCTGTCTGAGCAACACTTCAAAAACTAGGGGTTGAGTATTATGTTAAATACCCAACGGTTCTTGTTATTCAGAATGGAGGTGACTCATATGATTTTAAATCTGTAGATGATGCGTGGAATTTTATTAACAGATAATGGCCAGATAATTCAAAACCCACTGCCTCGCCAAGGTGCAGAGAAAGTCAATGGTCTTACGCTTGAGCTTATATCTCAAGACAAATGCAAGTAGGCCGGCCCAGTGGTGCTGAGGGTTGAGGCGCTGGATGTCACACCTGCGGGATGCCAGCGACCCGGGTTCTGGAATGGACTCAGGTGACAGGGCTCGGCAGGGGAAGGGTTGAGGTCTGAGCGCCTTTGTGGTGCTCTCCTCCCCAGTCCAAGGGGATGGGATGGCCCTGCATGCCAGTGACCTCTGGTGGAGACCAAGGGGTACTGTAGCAAGCAGGGCTGGCACGTTGCAGCGTGGCCGATGCAGGCAGGGTTGCCATGTGCCAGTTGCATCGGGGCATGCATACGCACGGGGAGGGAGGCATAGAAATGGAAAAACCCGATCCTGGGGGTAGGCGACGGCACCAATCCCCATGCCTGCAGCTGGGTCCGACTCTGCCGGCCTTCATCAATCTCCCACCCGGGGCCCACATCCACAGCTGGAGTCTAAACTTCAAGGGCGCCCAAGGTAGAAGGGGCGGCCCCAACCCAGAGGGTTAAGCTGGGGGTGCCATCTGTGAGGCAGGGTGGGGGAGAGGAAGGTTCGGATGGGGGGACTTCAGGATGGGCAGGAACAGATTGGATGCCTGAGAGATGGCTCTCAGGACCGTGACCAGAGGAAAGAGAGTTAAAAAAAAAGACAAATGCAAGTGTCAACAGATATGGAACATGATGTGTATTGGCATGGTGGCAAGCAGGAGCTCCACAGTCACTCTAAATTTCCCTTGAACAAACCAGATCCTTTGCTTCCACTCCTGTGCAATCTAAAGCTAAAATGTTACCCAGATCTCTGGCCTGGTCAATGAAGTCTTACATGAAAGCAATTCCTGTTTCCAAAAATAGATACCGAGCCCTAGATTCATCTACAAAATTGTCTGATCAGTCTGCAGGGGTTCCATGTCAGAATACCGACAACAATGTTGATATCCCGAACAGCAATGGGAACAATACTGACTGTCAGCATTGTTTCCATCAGGAACAGAGTGTTTTCTCACAGAGGGGCTGTACCCCTCACACCCCCTCATCTCTAAATAACCAACTCTGAGTCAGAGTTGGTTTCGGGTGGGGGTGTGACACTGGGAGACACAGTGCCGGTGTCCAGCAGACCATCACAGCGACCTGGTGAGATTTGTTGCTGTGATGGTCTTCATTGTGGAATTGTCATTGTACTGACAGCACACTGTATGCAGGTGCCTGTTCATCTGGAATTACGTACACTGAAGATGGAGCTTCCTGTCCCCCCTTCCCAGCCAGATTTTACAATTTGCCTTTGGTCAGTGGAGAAAATCCAGACTGAGACTACCCGTCTTACCTGCAGGATGTTTGAAATTGCTAGAGAAGGAGGCATAGCGAGGTGATGATTCAAGAACTCATAGTCTTCTGTTGGAGAGATATATGCTCATGTTGCAGGAAACTGTTGAGACTGACTGTTTCTTTCCAGGGTAGGTAATCCTGATTTGTTTTTGAGGGTCACATTACCCCAGCATAGAGAGTTCACAAGAATAGATGTTGCAAGATCCGAGCTAGAGAGGCTACTGGAAATTTAAAGGAATAATAGAGACTGAAATATTTTGCATGGTGCATTTTCAACAATCTAGAATTTTTAGTTTAAATGTTAATTTTTTTCACAGTTAGCAGAATTTTTAAGTGTTCTAATTTCCTTTTTTTTTTGAAATAGGAAAAAGGATAGGGATGCCTATATAGATGAATAGAGAGCGTACCTGAAGTTATTGTGAGACAAGGTTCAGTTTTAAACAACTTCCTGGCTAAAGGGTGACATCTAGTGGGCTGTCAGGGTAACAATGCTTAAATATTTTTACTAATGTGCCGCTTTTTTCTTTCTTTTTTTTTTTCTATAGGATTTAGGTCACATTATAAGAAAGTGTGCTCTGACTCCTTTAAGATCACCATAAGTAGTCTGTGCACACAGCAATGGTATGTTAAGTCTCCCTTGCTGTCGATGACTGCCTTTTCATTAGTTAATCCAGGTTGAGGAACAGGAGGCTAGTGCTCGCCCACCAGTGGATAACTTATATTTGGGAGGGTCTTAACCTTAGTTAATGGTTTGCGTCCTCTCGCCGTAGACCCATTTTATTGCTATGTTTTTAGCAAAAAGAATAAGAAAGGAGTTTTCCCTAATAACATGGTGTCCCTGGCATCATTTTATCAGTGCACACAGTGCACAGTTCAATCTCAGAGATGTATGACAGGAATTAACAGTGATGCTACCTTATGGTGACAGATGTCCCAGGATCGCAACCTCTGCCACATCAACCGTACTCAGATAGGAGTATCCATTTGAGGGATGGTTTACTGGGGTGGTGACTTTGAAGAGTGGAAGGAAACACTGCTCTAAACCTTTAGGTTGCTGGGCATGCTGGAATGAATGGGGGCACACAAGGAAGCACAGGCTGTTCTTCATCAGGGACCTTATTCGGCAAACAGTTGTTCTCTTTTAGGAATTATGGGGAATCTGAAGAGGAGATAAAAGAATGCAATACAGATCCAGTGGGGAAGGGAATGATTTGAATGTGTTAGTAATGGATGAGTACCTATAATTAAAGACTGAGTTTGATATTTAGGGGTATAATGTATACAAATATATTTATGAACGGTATGCAGTGTATCCGGGGGAGCGCTGAGCACTGGTACCTCAGGTTCATTATATTTGGTGAGTCTATGATTGGACATTGTAGGCAGTAATGGAAGGCTGTGTGGAAGAATACAGATTAACCACTGTTTATCACCACCGTTTGCTGTTCAGGGCATTGGCTCTTAATATTGTGGTGACAACTTTTGTTTATTAGAGAAGGGGAAAGGGGACAGACTAGACATGAGCCCTCTGTTTTAATTTGGCAAAGGTCAGGAGGTTCTATTGCAAAGCATGATTTATAAAACAGAATACAACCATCTTTATCATATTGGTTATACAAATAGATTGCAGATGGCGTTGATGGTTACTAGGTTTAAGTGGCATGGAATCACCAGAGGTACCTTGAGCTGTTTAGTCGGTACTATCTCTTGTGGTTCTTCCTAGTGTTAGTTTATAGTTTTGCTTAGGAAGGTTATAGAAGTTAGTTAAATATATAAACAACACACAAACTCACACGCACTCGCCACACACACACACACACACACACGCATATATATTGTTCTTACTGCCGTGTTTTTAAGGCACCTTTGTGCGTTCAATTAATCACTCATCTATTTTTTAGTTTTCTTTAGACTATTTAAGACTAAAATATATATTTTTGTGTGTGACACAATTTACTTGTCAAGTCTGTTGTACAAAACTATTTTACAGCAATAACTTTTTATCACTTTAAGGTTGGTTACCTATTTTGGTAAGTCTATATAACTTTCTTTTTAAATGGCTAGCATAGCATGTCGATCTTGAACATCTTAACATGGAATGCTAATGGGTTGAATTCTCCAAACAAAAGAGAAAAAGTGTTGAATCATTTGAGAAAACACAAAGGGGACATTGTGTTCTTGCAGGAAACATGTCTAGTACCTGAGGAGGCAGACAAATTGCAAAAGCAGTGGGTGGGTCAGGTAGCACATAACTGCTTTTCTTCAAAAAACGGGGCCTGGCCATCTTACTACACAAGGGAATTCCATTTGTCAAAAAAGAACATGTAGATTTGGAAGGTAGGATTCAGATCCTTTCAGGGTCATTATATGGTAGAGAGATTGTGCTTTGCAATTTGTATGCCCCTCCGGTACAAAGATCAGAGTACTTTCATAACTTATTAACTACTCTGTTGCCCTTTCAAGATCAGGAAATTATTTTGGGGGGGTGGGATTTTAATAATGTTATGGATCCCCTGTTGGGTAGGACAAATTCCACATATACAGGTAGAGAAGTTACCATGCATAATTATCTAAAAGAACTGGTAGAGGATTTAGCCTTACTGGATGTTTGGAGACTGGTTCATCCACATGGTGAAGACTATTATTTCTTTTCTGCTCATCATAACACCTTTAGAAAGACTGAATATCTTTTCATGCCCCTTTCATTATGCAATATGACCTCAGCAGCTATTTATGACTCAATTGTTATTTCTGACCATGGCATTTTAAAGGTAACCTGTGTGTTAGAGGGGAACCCACAAAAACAATTTAGATGGTGTTTAAATGTGTCCTTGGTGCAAGATAAGGAATTCAAAGACTGGATGTCCAAGGAGACAACTTTTTTTTTAAACTAATGATAATGGAGAAACTTCTTATCAGATTTTATGGGACACCTACAAGGCATACATCAAAGGAGGCATTATTAGGTACTCTGCCAATAGGAAAAGACTAAGACAAAGAGCTGGAGAGCAAAGAAAAAATAATAATAATAAACGTTATTTATATAGTGCTCTTCTCAGCGTTTCAGAGCGCTGCTCAATAAAACACCAATTAAAACCATAAAATATTAAAATACTATTCAGTAATTCAGTAATCCCCAAAACAGTCAATTACAAGATAGCACCAAATGCCAGCTGAAATAAATAGGTCTTAAGGGCAGTCTTAAAGCTCTCCACTGTCAGGCACTCATGTACCCGATGAGGCAGAGAGTTCCACAGGGTGGGGGCCACAAATGAAAATGCCCTTGAACCAGATTTTTTTGGCGTACCCTTGGAATCTCCAGTAATCCCTCATCTGTCAAGTAGAGTGGCTGGAGGGGGCAGTAAGGATGCAGGTGATCTTGCAGGTAGCTTGGACCCAGTCTGTGTAGGGCTTTGTAGGTCAGCAAACTGACCTTGAAGGTGATCCACCACTGAACTTGCAGCCGGTGCAGTTCAGGCAGCACAGGCATAATATGACTGAATTGAGATGATCCAGACAACAGCCTTGCTGCAGCATTCTGCACCAGCTGAAGGCAGTGGATATCAACCCCTGGAAGCCATAGGTAAAGGGAGTTACAGCAGTCAAGGCGTGAAGTCACAAAGGTGTGAATCAAGGTTGACAAGTCGCCGGATGGAACTAGTGTGTATTCCAGGCGATATGCCTCAGATGGAAGAAAAAGGATTTAATGATGACTGACACCTGAGAATGAAGTGTCAAACTGTCATCAAGAATTACCCCCAGATTTCGCACTCATTCAGAGGTCGGTAACTGGGACCCTCCAAGCCAAAGTCCTGAGGGGCACCCTGTCCCCAACCCCTCTAAGATGGTTAAAGCTCTTGAGGACAAAATTAAGCAACCCCCCTGCCCAAAAAAAAATATCAGGGTTTAAGATATCAGTTGATTAAGTTTAAGTTTAAAATTAATCAAACTTATTCTAGCATGGCCAGATTTGCACTTTTTTTCACACTAAACAACAGTATTGGAAATCTGGGGAAAAACAAGGGAAAATTCTAGCATATAGACTGAAAAAACAGCAAAATCTTGCCCCCGGATTACAGATTTTTGGCAGGAAATTTTATGCAGGCTTTGCAAAACATTTTTCATCTTCAAGAAAATCTCTCAGTAGTTAATATGATATTAACTCTGACCCCAAAGGAAATTAGAACAAAGAACCACAAATATTTATTTTATATACTGGTAACCGCAGCTCTTAAGGTTATCACCCAGCAATGGTTAAAAAAAAATCACTGATCAAAGGTATGTGGAAAAGTAACATTAAGAAAATTAAAATCATGGAGGCGGTCACTGCACAGTTAAATCTCAGAGTGGATCAATATAATGCGAGGTGGCTACCATTTTATGATTATATAGAAGATACTGAGGGAATTTCAGTTCTAGAACAGCTTCTTCAGAACTGAGGGGCATAATCCGAGAGATGGGTCATCAACTGATAGTAAGGAGATAAGGGTGGAGAAAATTAAAGGCAACATAAGACCTGAGCAAGGAAGCTTTAGGTGAAGAGAGAGACCAAGCAGTTAAGAACTAAATCTACGTCGAATAAAAAAGTTTGTGTAGTTGAAGGGCAGTAAGGTAGTTTTCTACCTTTTGGAAATATGCTACATTGCTGTCATAGTTTTATGTATTGTAAAAGAAAATAATAACTGAAAGTACATTGGAAAGCAATTATTGTGAGAAAAAAAAATCTGTACTGTATAAATAAGCTGATTAATTGCTACAATATGGCGATGTATTGAGAATGGAATTCTGCCTAAGATGTATCAGTATGATAAACTGTAAATAAAAAAATTAATTAAGTTAAAAAAAAAAAAAGGAAAAAACAGCAAAATCAAAATATGATACCTGGGATTAGGACCACAAACAACAAACTAACAAGTAACTTACAGGAAATAAATACATGTTTTCAAAAGTATTATAAAATTGATATAAACCCTTTGACTTGGATTCCGAATCTAACTTAAAAAGATTTCTAGATGATGCACACCTCCCCAGTACATCAACTCTAGAAAGAGAACCTCTGGATAGACCCATTTAGAAACTGGAACTCACACAGATCATTCAAGAAGCTAGTTCCCCAAAAATTTCTGGCCCAGATGGATTCTCTAGTGAATTTTATAAACATAATAACCCTCTTATTATTGATTATTTAGAGAAAATATTTCATGAGTTTTTACAACAGCGTCAAATTAAGGGTTCCCTTAATGAGGCCTAGATTTATTAGCTTAGAATAATAAAGGTCCTTTAGAACGAGCAAATTATAGGCCCATTTCCCTACTAAATTTTGGTTATAAAATATTAACTAAAGTATTGGCTAATAGACTAGTAAATATCATTCAGTCACAGATATGTAAAGAGCAAATGGGATTTGTTAGGGGACATCAAGCGTCCAATAATCTTAGGATTCTTTTTTCCATAATATGGGCAGCAAAAAATAGTGGGAAACCCTCAACTGCCTTATCTTTAGATATAGGGAAGATATTCAGCTCCTTAGTTTGGAAATACTTGCAAACAGTTTCGGAGAGTTATAATTTTGGCTCTACATTTAGACAGTGAATCATGACTATCCATTTGAAAACTAAGGCTGCCATTATCTCTAATGACCTTATGTCAGAGCCCTTTCTTTTGTGTAGAGGAACTCGACAGGAATGTCCACTACCCCCCTTTCTGTTTATTTTGACATTTGAACCCCTCTTAAGACATATACAGGGAGGCAGTATAGCGCAGTGGTCTAGGGCTCTGAGCTGCAAATCTGGTGACATCCAGCAGACCAGATCTTAGTTTGAATCCCACAGCTTCCACTTGTATACTGTGTGACCCTGAGCAAGTCACTTAACCTCCTTGTGCTCCCAGGTCGCTCCTATAAAAAAGCTATCAGCTTAGTGTGCTATACCTGGTTAAACAACTAAATAAAAAAAATAATACAACAATCCCCTCAAATCCAAGAAATATGTTCAGGAAAAGCTGTGAATAAAGCTTTTGCTTTTGCAGATGACTTGTTAGTGACTTTAGCAAATCCAACTAAGTCTGTCTCAGTTTTAAATATACTTCTCGATAAGCCTGCCAAATTTTAGGGGTTATTTGTGACTTGGGAAAAGTCAGAGGGAATAATGCTTAGGGTGTTGGAACAAGAAAGTGACCAGCTAAATACATCTTTTAAATTTCCCTGGGGCAATAAGGGAATTTTGTATTTGGGCATCCAGATATGTAACTCTGTCCCACAAATAATACAACATAATATGTCAGGGCTACTAGGAAACCTTCAAAAGGAGCTGGACAAATTGTCCACACTGAATCTATCCTTGTAGGGAAAGATCAACTCAATCAAAATGATTTTTGCATCAGAGATTTTTTATTTTAGCACAAACAGTAAAAGAGGGTGACAAGACTTTCTATAGATACATTAGTTAAAGGAGAAAGTCCAGAAGGGGTACTGCTAAGATCAAAGGGGATAAGGATGCGTGTGAGGAGGAGGAGGACCATGTAAAAGCATTTATCCTAAATAGATACTTCTGCTCAGTATTTACTGAAGAGAAGGTAGGGCAGGGTCCACAGCTCAGCACCATGGACACAGGGGGGAGGGAGGTGCACGCTAGTACCTTCACAAAAGAAAGGGTCCTACAAGAGCATGATAAGCTCAGGGTGTTCAAGGCAATGGGACCTGATGGCATACACCCCAGGGTACTAAAGGAGCTAAGGGTGGAACTAGCAGAACCATTATCAAAACTGTTTAGTGAGTATCTGAACTCAGGAGAGGTCCCAGAAGACTGGAGAAGGGCTCATGTGATCCTGCTCCACAAGAGTGGTAGCAGGGAGGAGGCAGGGAACTACAGACCAGTCAGTCTTACCTCAATAGTGAGCAAGATTATGGAGGCACTCCTTAAGGAAATTATAGTGCAACACCTGGAATCCATAGGAGCACAGGATCCAAGAAAGCATGGGTTTACAACAGGAAGGTCCTGTCAAACTATTCTCATAGATTTCTTTGACTGGGTAACCAGAATGGTGGACAAAGGGGGAGCAGTTGATGTCACCTACCTTGACTTCAGCAAAGCTTTCGATACTGTTCCACATAAAAGATTGATTAATAAGCTGGCTAGGCTCGGGGTGGGTCAGAAGTTGGTCAACTGGGTGGCAAACTGGTTGATGTGCAGAAAACAGAGAGTGGTGGTAAACAGTATACAGTCAGAAGAGATGCAAGTCACAAGTGGGGTACCTCAGGGATCAGTCCTGGGACCCATCTTCTTCAATATCCTCATCAGTGACATTGCAGATAGACTGCAGGGTAAGGTTTGTCTGTTTGCAGATGACACCAAGATCTGTAACAGAGTAGATGATCCACATGGGGTGGGCAGAATGAGAAGAGATCTGGATAAACTGGCAAAATGGTCAGAAGAGTGGCAACTGAGGTTTAACGCAAAGAAGTGCAAGACCATGCACATAGGGAAGAGAAACCCTGAAGCCACCTATAGGCTGGGAGGGGAGTTGCTGTCAGTCACAAAGGAAGAAAGCGACTTAGGCATCATCATCACAAATGACCTGAAATCATCCAAGCAGACCACTAAAGCAGTAGATAAGGCTAGGGGGATGTTGGGGTGTATTTGTAGGGGTATCACAAGTCGTAAGAGGGAGGTAATAATCCCTCTTTACAAAACACTGGTTAGGCCCCATCTGGAGTACAGCATGCAGTACTGGAGGCCACATCTTCACTAGGACATTAACCAAATTGAGGCAGTCCAGAGAAGGGCAACCAAAATGGTGAAGGGACTGCATCAGAAAACATATGAGGACAGATTAACAGAGCTCAATATGTATACCCTAGAGCAAAGGAGGGAGAAGGGTGATAGGATCGAAACATTCAAACACATTAAGGGCATTAACAAGGTGAATGAGTCTAACATGCTTCAGTATAAGAAAAATAGCAGGACAAGAGGACACAGCATGAGATTAGAGGGAGTCCGATTAAGGGCTAATGTGAGGAAGTTCTTTTTCACAGAAAGGGTGGTGGATGCATGGAATGATCTACCTCAGGAAGTGGTGGATATGAATACAGGGCTTCAGACAGGCATGGGATAGGCATAAGAGAGTAATACAGATGAGTATGAATAGATAGGCCATTGACAGAGCAAAGGCCGTTGGCACATTCATAAGGTAGAAAAATAAATGGGCACACTGGATGGGCCTTGCGGTCCTTATCTGCTGCAACTTCTATGTTTCTGTGTTTCTATGGTTCTGTGTTTCTCAATAGTTCAGCAAAAATATACACTGGTTGGTTTAAAAAGATAGATAGGATCTTCACTAAATTTCTTTGGGACAGTAAACTTCCAAGAATGAATATTGCTAAATTATGGACTCCCTGGAGAGTAGGGGGCTTCAACTAACCTTGGTGGCAAGGCTACCACTGGGCATTCCAACTTAAAAAATCAGTACTTTGGTTAGGTAGGGACTCTATAGAATGGATGCCTATGTGGCTTATTACTGAACACGAGATCTCTTACCCACTGAAACTAACAGACCTTTTTTTTAAACCAGTTCCAGCTGAGTTAAGGTCACATCCCACCCTATCTGTTACTAACTGGTTATTTAAAACTTTTGTAAAAAATGTCATTTAGGCCCATTACCCTTGGAAAATGTTCTGCTATGGGGAAATGCAGACCTAACATTCAATGGTAAACAGTTGCAAAACTCAGAATGGAGGAGAACAGGAATCACTCAAGTGGGGACTCATTAAATATAAAGTGTGTGTGTGTGTGTTGAGGGTATCCTTAAGAGCTAAGAAATTGCATATTTCCAGGCTTCATTTTTGGCTCTATCTACAATTAAAGGGAAAAAATTAATCAATGCATTATTCATCTAACCCCTACATTTCTAAATGACTCCAAATGGCAACAGACTGTGACACTGGCTACACTGAGAAAGGGAGCTAGACTTTTATATAGGTTTATTTCAGATTGTGGGTTTGATATCACAACATCAGCAAGAACTGCTTGTGAACAAGATCTTAAGGTAAATATTTCTGACCAGAATTGGGAATGTATGTGAAAGAATGCAATAAATGTCAATATAAAGAGGCAAATGGAAGAGTGACACAAGTCAAGCTCCTTCGTAGGTATTATTACTCCCAGTAAGGCTAAACAGCATAGCAAACTCTCAGAAGCATGTTTGCTGGAGGTGCTGTGCACAAAATGCTTGCCTGGGACACATATTTTTGAATTGCTCTTTAATACTTGCAAAATAGAATGAAATCTATCTTTTATGCCAAAAAATATTGAAAGTACACATTCCATTTTCATCCCTCATCTTCATTTTGGGAGGTACTCTTTCACTTTCACACATACCCAGATCATTCCAGTTATGGATCTTGACAGTGGCTTTGGCCTACAAAAGATTATTACTGCAGATTTGGAAGTCACAAAGGGTCCTTTGGATGAGAGAATTAATGGATTCCTTAGGGAATGTTGCTATGAATGAGATGATTAGTTATCGACTGCTTAATAAGTTAGAAAATGTCAATAAGATATGAGAACCTTTCCTTAACTTCACATCTGTTTAAAAATATTTCTGATTTATATGTAACTTGAAAAGCTATATAAAAATAATACCATTTATATAAGATGTATTGTTGTTGTAAAAGACTGATGAAAAATGCTGCACACTCAGAGCAGACTTAGATAGACCGGGTGATCTGTTTCTGCTGGCATATTCGTATATATTTTAGAGTTTAGCTCATGAACTGCATGTATGTGATTACTTTTCTTAAAACAATAACAAATTTAAATTAAAAAAAAGAAAAATGTAGACTCATAACTTTGTTGTTTTCTTATATTTTTACCCAAAATGTTCAATATAGTTTTCTTATGATCCCACCTCATGAACAAGGGTGGAGAACATTTTCAAATCCTGCCCAAAAGGTGATTTCTCATCAAAAGTGTGAAAATACATTTTGGCCAGGATTTGAAAAATGACAGCTCTCACATTCATGAGGTGCTGTGAAAAAATTGCTATGTTGAAACTTTGGTTTCAAAATATTGAAAATGACCAAAGTTATAAGCCTGCATTTGTAAATTTCAATGTTGGTTCATGACTTTGTTGTTTTTTAATATTTTTACCCCAAATTTTCAATATAGCCTTCTTATTATCCCACCTTATGAACAAGGGCAGAGAATTGTTTCAACTCCTGCCTAAAAGGTGATTTCATGCAGTGGCTGCAAAATCAACTTTCAGGATAGATTCACCTGATTTCAGTGCCATTGTTCAGGAGAAACAGTCCCAAGAAAGGCATGTTGAAAATTTGGGGCAACAATATAAAAAAATTACCAAGTTATGCCATTAAGTTCAAACCCCCATTGAAATACATTGAACTGCATACCTGATTTCCTCAGTTCGTGGTTAGGCATTGTAGAGTGAAGATGTGTCTGTAGTCCGGAAAGAATTACAGTGTTGGACCCCTAATGGGCAAGTAAGGGCTTTGGGGGTGTGGTGTGGTGGTTGCTGAGTGAGAGGGTTGAGTGGGGGGACTAACAACAGCAGCAGCAACAGCAACAGACATCGATAGATGTTTTTTCTTTTCTACAGGGTATAATTGATAAAAACCTACTAGGATGGTTTTCTTTATTTCTGGTGGTGACACTGGGGGAATTGGGCATCCCTAGTATCAGTGTTATGTTAGTGGGTGTGGGGTGGTGGGTACTGAGAGGGAGGGTCAGGTGGGGGAACTAATGGCTGTGGCAGCAACAGACATCATTGGACAACTTTCTTTGTTACAGGGTATATTTAAAGAAAAAAACTAATAGGGACAGTTTTCTTTATTTCAGGTGGTGACACTGGGGGAGTGGGCACCCCCAGTATTGGTGTTATGTTTGTGGGAGGGGTGATGAATGGGAGGGGGGTGATGAATGGAAGGGTCAGGTGTGGGAACGGTAACCGTGGCATTAGCAACATACATTGATGATGTTGTTCTTTGTTACAGGGTGTAATTCAGCCTCAGCAGGCTGATCATGACAGATCAACTGTGCTTGCTGGACAGTGCAGATCAAAGGAAACAGGTGACCCATGATTGGGTCAGCTCTCTTCTTTGTGCTAGATGAAGTTTCTGCACAGCAAGCCAGAACAGTGTCATGATTAGCCTGGCTGATGATTGGTGTGACACTGACTAGCCTTGCAGACCACTCTGCATTGGACTGACAGTGTCACACGCCTCAAAAAGCCACTCTCCTAACAAAATGTTCACAGTGCATGCATGCACAGTGAACATAAAAATCAGCAAAGCAGTTGGAGTGGGGTTTGGAGTGCACTTAGCAGTAAAGGGAGCATAAGAGCATGGAGGAAGTACAGTATATGTAAGAGCATGGAGGAAGCATCAATGTGGCATACTGCGTAGCATAGTTCTTAAAATAGTGTCAGTGGGTCTACAATCCTCCTCTATCTCCCCAAGTCACACTGAATCTCAACAGCCCAGTAAACATAGAAACACAGAAACATAGACCATGAAGGCAGAAAAAGACCAGAGGTTCATACAGTCTGTCCATATTTCCTGTAATCCCAGGAACCTTTCCTGGAACCTATTATTCCTCCGGGGTACTAATGCTTCTTGTCCTATCCCCATTCTCCTCCCTGGTCTTGTAGCCCCAGGTGACCACAATTCCCTTCCTTCTATCCCATGCCTGCTTGAGTTCCCTGACTGTGTTTGCATCCGCCACCTCGTCTGACAGACTGTCCCAAGGTTTCACCATCCTTTCCAGAAAGAAGCACTTCTCACATGTTTCCTGAAACTCCCTCCTGTTCACTTCCACTCATAACCACATGACTTTGAGTTGCTGTCAGGGTAAATAATTCCCACAGTTTATCTTCTTAATTCCTTTAAGGAACTTGAAGGTCTCTATCATATCTACCCTCTCCCTTCTGGTTTCCAGTGAGTACATATTTAGTGCCTTGAGGAGCTCCTCATAGGATCTGCCCTGCTGGCTCTGAATAATTTGTATTACTCTGCACTGCACTGTTTCCAACTTATTCCTGTCCTTTCTGAGGTGAAGGCTCCAGAACTGGATGCAGTACTCCAGGCGAGACCTCACCAGGGATCTGTATAGGGAAGTATTACCTCTTTTCTTCTGCTATCAGTACCCCTCCCGATACATCCCAGCATCCTGTTAGCCTGGCTACAGGCTTTGTTGCACTAGTTCATTTGTTTAAGGGAGTTACTGATGATAACTCCTAAATCTCATTCCTCTTCTGTAGTGCTAAGTTTCACCCCACCCACCCAGTACTCCGTCTTGGGGTTACTTATCCCTAGGTGCATTACCTTGCACCTTTAGGCAATGCATTTTAACTGTCAGACCTTTGACCACCCCTTTAGTGTTTTATTTTGGTCCTTCTGCATATCCCTTACTCCTTCATCACTATCCACCCTCCCACATAGCTGGTGTCTTCTGCGAAGAGACACAGCTTGCCCTGGATTCCCTCACCAATGACACTAATGAACATGTTGAGGAGGACCAGACCCAGAACAGATCCCTGTGGAATCTCGCTCATAGGCCCCCTTTCCTCTGATTTAACCCTGTTGACAGCCCCACTCTGCTGCCTCCTTCTAGCCAACTACTCTCCCAGTTCACTATGGTTCTAGCTCACCCAGGTCTTGCATCTTTTTGAGCAAACCTTTTGTGTGGTACCAAATTAAAAGACTTGCCAAAGTCAAAGTACAGCAGATCCACAGTGTGGCCCTTGTATACTTCCTTGCTCATGCAGTCAAAGAAAAGAATCAGGTTAGTCTGGCGAGATCTTCCCACCATGAAACCATGTTGTTTACTATCCTGGAGCCAGTTGCTCTCTAGGTAGTCCACGAGGTCCTCTCTGATTAGTGATTCCATCAGCTTCCACATGATGGAAGTCAGACCGACAGGCCTGTAATTCCCCGGATGCTCCCTATTTCCCCAACCCTTATGAAGCAGTAAATGTCTGCTATTCTCCAATCCCTTGGAACTTCTGCAGACTTAAGTGATCTGTGGAACAGCCCAGCCAGTGGTTCAGCCAGTTCTGCTGCTAATTCCCTAAGCATCTTCAAATGCAACCCATCCAGTCCTAGGGATTTCTCTATCTTAAGGGCTGGCAGCCTTTCAGGACCTGCTTACTAGTAAGTATTGTCTGCCTCATATTCCAGGACTCCCTTAGTGGCCACTTTTGCCTACCTCAAATGCAGCCTGCATCATCTGCTCATCTGATCATCTCAACATCAATAAATACTGTAAATAAATAAAATGAATAAATAAAATCACACGTAAAACTGTGAGCCAGAAGGGGCAAGATCAGACATTACGACACAGCTGCTATGTGATATGACTGAATGTAATCAAACAAGACATGGACCCCCCATCCTTATATGCAGCCCCCAAAAAAACTGAAATACACCATGCAGGGCAGTTTTTCTTTCAGAGTGCTTTTTCATTTAGCTTGGGAGGGACTGAGGGATTCTAGCTGGAGAATTTGTGACTGTGTGCTTGTAATTGGCTATGTCTGAACTTTAAGTGCAGGCATCTTATTACAGGGATTAGTGTGGTTTGAATGTGAGGTCTTGACTGCCATTTCAGTGTGCTTCGTCATTTAACTTGGGCAGGATTGAGGGATTCTAGCAGATAAGTTTGTGACTGTGTGTTTGTAACTGGCTGTGTCTGGATCACGGTGAGTGGAGTGAAGGACCACTGCCAGAGGACTCCTTGGCTGATTGTTTTTGGACACAGCCTATGGTTTATTCCCACCCTCCCACCCCCACAACCCACCCACTCCAGAGCTCACCCTACATTTATAGGGTGGGTCCCATACGGCCTTGCAACATCCTGCATCCATACAAGAAGAGACAAAGCATAACAAAAAAACAAAAAAAAAATACAAATATTTGGGGATAACAAATAGCCGTCTTAAGCAGTCAGTTGATTGAGGAGGGAAACAGACATGATGGGAGTGGTGCAGTGCAGTGGTTGTGGAGCAGCTATCTTCAGGGAGATGTTCTGGAGGCTGCAGTGCTGCCCTATTTTCGGGCACCTCTCTGGTCTGAGGGAGGAGGTTGCCTGTCTCCAAGCAGAGTTGGCCAAGCTGAAGGTGGCATCCACCCCCACCCAGAGACCACCAGGTCCACATCTTGTACCTCAAAGGATGCCGGGGAAGAGGACTGATTGGACTATGGTGGGCTTGGGGGGGGGTCGAAAGCACATCCCCCAACTGATCCTGCTTAGTAACTCCTACACTGTTTTGGAGGAACAGGAACGCTCCACTTATGAATCTGAGGCTGGGATCAGGGAGGATGGGAGTGTCCTCCAGGATGGAGCCCCAGAGAAGGGAAGTGGGGGACCCTGGAGGAGGGGGAAGCTTCTCCTAGTGGGAGACTCTGTTGTCCAGGGAGTGAAGTTAGGGACACCTAGCAGGTGAGAGAGGGAGGTCAAGTGCCTCCCAGGAAGCACTGCATGGAGGGAGGGGAAGCGGATCCATAGGATCGCTATGGCAATAGCTAGGAGGGAGCAGCTGGATGTCATTGTCCACCTGGGGATCAATGACCTGGCCAGGAGAAGGGTGGAGTAAGCTAGAGCCCAGGTGGATTTCAGTAAGCTGGGGAGAAACCTGAAACAGATAGCATGCTCCATCTTATTCTTGGAGGTGCTACCTGTCCAGAGCACAGGGGGATGCTATGGCACTCCACAGCCATACCTTCAACTCCTGGTTGAAGGATTGATGTGGAAAGGAGGGATTTGGCTTCTTAAGGAACTGGGGCCTGACCTGGGCAGATGTGAGCTTATAAAAGAAGGATGGCCTGCATCTGTCCAAGAAGGGGACCTTGGTTCTTTATGAGATGTTTAAATGCTTCAGTTGTGAGGATTTAAACTGGCCAAGGTGGGAGAGCCAGGAGGATCAAGAGGCTTAGGAACATCCCCCATGGGAACATGCAGGAACATAAGTTGACTACAGGAACAGCTAAAGCAGGCAGGGAGGGCAACCAGGGGAAGAATGTATAATGAGTGATATGGGGGGGGGGGTGAGAGCACATAAGAAAGGAAGCCAGGGTGTGGGAAACATGCTGGAGAGGGAGAACAAGAGCAGAGACAGAGCAGACTGTAAAACATGGAAAGTCATGCTAATGAATGCCTGTAGCCTGGAAAATAAGGTTCCAGACCTGGAGGCTTTGTTTGGCAGATGCAGACCTTGACATAGCAGCAATTACAGAAACATGATACTCTGCTAATCATGGCTGGGAAGTCAGTGTACCAGGCTATACACTGTTCAGGAGGGACAGGGAGGGTAAAAAGGGTGGGGGAGTGGCCTTGTACATAAGAGATGGTATAAAGGCTACAAAAGTTCAGGGAAGACGGGGTAAAGCCAAGGTAATGAGAGTCATCCCAGAGCCAGGGAATGGAACAGTAATACACACAGGGGTGATCTACAGACCTCCAGCATAGAGGGAGGAAGTAGACAGGGAACTACTGGAGAACATACACGACATGGCAGCTAAAGGTGAAATCCTGCTACAGGGGGATTTCAATATGCTGGACGTGGATTGGGCCACCCAGGTGGCTGCTTCAGTCAGAAGCACAGACATCCTAGAATCCCTGCAAGGGGTTGAACCCAGGCAGCTGGTGCATGAGACAACCAGGGACAAGTCAATTCTGGATCTGGTATGGACCAATGGGAACAGAATCAAAGAAATACAGGTGGAAGTGCAGCTAGGGTCCAGTGACCACCACATGGTGTTGTTCAGCATGGAGACATGGACTCAATTAAGCCACACAAGGGAAAGAGTATTAGATTTCAGGAGGGTGGATTTCACTGAAATGGGTAGATGTATACAAGCAGTCCTGAGGAAGGAAGGGATAATAGAGTGGGTGGAAGAACAATGGGAGAAACTGAAAGGAGCTAAAGTGGAGATAATAAACCAATGCATTAGAATAGTGGCCAAAGGGAAAAGAAGAAGGAAACCACTATGGTTCTCCAAAGAGGTGGGGGACAAAGTCAGGGATGAAAGGCTGAATTTCAGGAAATATAAGGGGAGACAAAGCGAGAAAGACAGGGAAGTGTACCTTGAATGTCTAAGGGAAGCAGAGAAGGCTGTTAGGAGGGTGAAGGTGCAGACAAAAGTTGGTTCAGCACGGTCTGTAAACAAAGGGGGATAAGGCATTTTATAGGTATATCACTGAAAGAAGAAAAAATGGGGGGGGTTGTGAGGCTCAAAGCGAAGAAGGGAGAGTGTAAGGAGGGGGATCTGGACAAGGCAGAAATACTGAACAAATGCTTCTGCTCAGTATTCATTAAGGAGGGGGAGGGTCAAGGACCACAGTTGGGTTGCAGAGGTGGGGGGGGGAGGAGAAGTGGACACCAGTCCATTCACAGTGGAGAGAGTTTTGGAAGAACTCACAAAGCTGAAGGTGCATAAGGCCACAGGGCCAGATGGAATCCACCCGAAGATATTAAAGGAGATGCAAAGGGAACTAGCAGGGCCTCTGGTGGCCCTGTTCACAGAGTCACTCAACACGGGTGTTGTTCCAAAGGACTGTAGGAGGGCACATGTAGTCCCACTGCACAAAAGTGGCAGTAGGGAGGAGGCAGGGAATCACAGGCCAGTCAGCCTCACCTCAGTGGTGGGAAAGATCATGGAAACACTGCCGAAAGAAAGGATAATGGTACATATGGAATCCAGAGGTGCTCAGGATCTGAGGCAACATGGATTCACAGCAGGAAGGTCATGCCAAACAAATCTGATAGATTTAATTTGATTGGGTGACTAGAGAAATAAATCAGGGAAGGGTGGCAGACATCATCTACCTAGATTTCAGCAAAGCCTACGACACCGTCCCACATAGAAGGCTGTTGAACAAGTTGGGTAGTCTGGGCATGGGAGACAAGGTGATGAACTGGGTAGAAACTGGTTAACAGACAGGAGACAGAGGGTGGTGGTAAATGGGGTACGATCTGGGGCGAGGGGAGTGACCAGTGGGGTACCACAGGGATCAGTACTAGGACCAGTCCTGTTCAATATCTTCATTAGTGACATTGCAGAAGGGCTGGAAGGAAAGGTCTGCCTGTTTGCAGACGACACCAAGATCTGCAACCAGGTGGACCTGCCTGCCTCTTTTGTTCTGTCTAAAACCCTCCCTAACCCCTGCTGCTACTAATACTTATTCCATCCTTCCCTTCAGGTCACCAGCCCAGCTGGAGCCAAAACCGCCAGAGCGGTCTGCTGCTGCCAGCGGCAGCCGTAGAGAAGCCAAATCAGGAATCTCTGTAGAACGTCCCTGGAGCCTCTTAAACCCTTTGCTGGCTCCGTTCGCACTCCAGGAGCTTGTTTCTGGCTGCAAAGGATCGACTGCCTCTTCCCTGCTGTTCTGCCCACCAGTTCCCCTGCCACAGGCCCCTCCCCGGTACGTTAGACGCCAGCAGAACAGCGCTCCTCAGTGTTTTCAGTACTACGGCTGTTAAGTGAAACCCACCTCCCCCACCCTATCTGGACTCTCACTTAAATAGGGAGTGGTGGCCACGTGCCTAACAGCCAGTTTCTCCATTTGCACCTTATACTTGGTGTACACTAGGGGGCAGTGCTTGCTGCTCTAAGCTGACTGGTTTCTGGGCTCTCTGTACCAATCTCTCCACTTGCTCCTTCTGCCTATGCCACAAGAGGCACTGCTTTTTTGCTTCACACAAAATTCCCTTTGCTGGTTGTCAGCAAGCTGCTCTGTTCTTCCCTGTTACTCTCTCTCATAGTTAATCACTCCTAGTCGCACCTACTCTGAGGGGCCCAAACAGTTCCTACATCCACTATAGCCCCGGCAAATCCTAGTCTAATTGTCCACTACCATGACGTTACTTGTCTTCATGTGGATTACCTCTGTTCCTAGCCCTCACACTTCAATTTCATCTCACCTTTCACTAACCGACTATAGATTTTCAAACCAGCTTATCTGACTTTCAAAGCGACTTGAACTTACCTCTATGCTGCTCCTGAAGTTCCTTATTTTTCTAAACTGCATCGAATGCTACTAAGAATATTCAATGTAATGGGTTGTTAATTAGCACCTATATTCATCGCAAGCTCTGGTACATTATGCTTCTTGCCATTCTACTGTCAGGTGATGTTGAAATGAACCCTGGCCCTGAGACCCCTAACTCAGTCACCTACACAGGCTGGACAACTACAAAAGGGTTGCGCATTGCTCACCTTAACATTCGTAGTTTACTTTGTAATCTCACTGAACCTGAGGCATGGTCTGCGTTTTATAAACCAGATATTCTCTGTCTTTCAGAGATGTGGCTCAAGCCCTCAGTCCCTGATTCAGCTTGTATACTAAATAACTATAATCTACTCAGGTGTGATAGACCCTCACTGAAATGGGGAGTAGGTGTTGCAATATACCACAAGTCACATCTAAACATCCCTCTAGTCCAAAGAACTCCTAGCTCTGCCTATGAGTCTCTCCATGCTCTCCCACTCTTAGGGGTAAAAAAGTTGCACATTGAATGTGTTTACAACTCGCCTAACAGTGGCTACTTTGGTTTTTCTGAGATACTAGGCCAAATTGTACCTGCAGCAGGGCATAATGACTTACTTATTCTCGGATACATGAATCTTAACTGGATTGGCAAAAGTCATGATCTCTGTTCTCTAGTCCAAAATACTAACATACTAACATACTAAAATGCCAGCAGAATAGGCCTAACGGTCTTTCGTGTCTGCTCGTTTGGTCAGTCCCCAACCTGGGTGCTGACCTTGCTGTCCCCCTCGCCTTCTCTGGCTTCTCCCTTCCCAGTTCCTGATATTCTTTCTGCATTGGATTTTGCTTCCAGAACCCTTCCCCTGTACCTGTCCCACCCCCTCTTGAATCCCTCCACTGTCTCTGCCTCCACCAGCCCCCTAGGCAGTGCATTCCATGGCTCCACCACCCTCTCAGTGAAGTAGCACCTCCTCCTTTCTCCCCTGAATCTTCCCCCCTCCAGCTTCCAGCCATGCCCTCTAGTGGCCCCTTCCTCCTTCCTTCGAAGCACCCCGACTGTTCCTCCCCTATTTACCCTCTTCATGTACCTAAAGACCTCTGTCATGTCCCCGGTCCCTTCTCTCTTCCAATGTGTACATATTTAGCTCTTGGAGCCTCTCCTCATAGGTCCTGTCCCCCAAGCCCCAAATCATTTTGGTTGCCCTCCTCTGGACCCTCTCCAGGAGGTTAATGTCCCTCTTTAAGTGTGGCCTCCAAAACTGCACTCAGTACTCAAGGTGCGGCCTCACCAAGCAGTTATACAGAGGGAGTATCACTTCCCTCCTTCTGGAGGTAATCCCCCTAGCGATGCATCCCAGCATCCTGTTGGCCTTAGCTGCCCTCCTACAAGTCTCAGAGTTGTTCATCTTGACATCCACCGCCCCCAGCTCCCTCTCAGCCACCGAGACTTGTAGCATTTCCCCCAGGGTGTACACTTGACCTGGGTTTCTGGCCCCCAGGTGGAGTACCTTACATTTCCCTGCATTGAACCTCAGCTTCCACTTTCTAGACCATCTTTCCAGAGCCTCCAGGTCCCCCTGTAGGGCCACCTCCCTCCTCCCCATCCACCACCGCCCCCAGTTTCGAGTCATCTGCAAAGAGACTCATCTCACTCCTGATTCCTGTCCTTATGTCCGATATGTAGGCGTTGAACAGAAGGGGCCCAAGGACTGATCCCTGTGGGACCCCACTAATGACCCTCCTTGGGGATGAGACTATCCCCCCAACTACGACCCTCTGGGTCCGGTCCTGGAGCCAATTGCCTATCCATCTGATCATCTGGTTCCCCACTCCCATTTCTCCCAGCTTATTCAACAGACCCACGTGAGAACAGAGTCAAATGCCTTGCTGAAGTCTAGAAAGAGGACATCCACTGGTCTACCCAGGTCCAAGGCACTTGTCACCCAGTCATAGAACTCCACCAGGTTTGTCTGACACGATTTCCCAGGGATGAATCCATGCTGTCTCTCGTCCAGGCACCCTGACTTATCCAGGTCCCCCAGCCTCTTCTTGACAATGCCCTCCATCACCTTGCCCACCACTGAGGTCAGGCTGACAGGCCCAGTAGTCCCTGCCACCTCCCTTGATCCCCTTGTGATAGGCACTATATGCGCCACCTTCCAGTCTTGGGCACCCACCCTGTCCTCAGAGAGATGGTGAAAAGCTCTGCCAGGGGTTTGCCAGGACATCTGCAAGTTCCTTCAGCACTCTGGGATGTAATTTATCCGGCCCCGGTGTTTTCTCAATCTTAAGGGAGCTGAGGGCTTCCTCACTCTCTCTGCTGTGATTTCCACTTCCAGTCCCCTTCTCCCTGCTTAGCCCTCCCCCACCTGCCAGTGATGCCTCCCCTCTCCCCAGACCTGCCGATCGGTGAGGTCCCCCTCCTCGCATCTCTGTCTCCTCCATGTATGATGCAGCACCCCATTTTCCCTGGTGAAAACTTGAGGTGAAGTACTCATTAGGCACTCAGCCTGCTCCACCGGATCTTGTGCCCATCTCCCCTGATTTAATCCTGCTAATCTGCCCCTTCACCCTTCGTTTTTCCCAATGTATCTAAAAGATCCCTTGTTCCCTCTCCTAATTTCCTGGCCAGGTTCTGCTCCTTCCTTGCCTTAGCCGCCCTCACCACTCTAGTGGCCCTTCTAGCCATCAGCTCACTTCCTCGATCCCTTTCACTCCTTGAGCACTTGAATTGCTTATAGGCTGCTTTTCTTTCCCCGCACACCTCCTGGACCTCCCTGGTCCACCAACAGGGTTTTTGGGCCCTACCGCATTTTCGCCTTACTCTTGCACAGGTGCTGGTAGCATCCTGCACCTCTCCTGATGATTTCCACCTACTATCAGTGTCCATGTCTGACCCAATCCCATCCAACTGCTCATAAGGATCCTTCCCATTTCCTTAAATCCACCCCCTGAAGTCAGTTACTTCCGTCTTTGTGCAGCCTTCTACCCTCCTAGGTCCAGGCAGAACCAGACCCGTGGCATGGTCACTCCATCCAATGGGTCCCTTACCTCCAGGCCCCCAATCTGGTCACTGTCTGCCAGGACCACATCCAGTACCCGTGCCTCCCTGGTCGGTTCCCTCACCTGCTGAGTTAGGAACGCGTCTTGAAAGACATCCAACAACCTCTGTTCCCTGGTCACAGAGGATGTCATAGTCTCCCAGTCTGTTCCTGGCATGTTTAAGTCCCTCAACACCACCACCGTTCCTCTGCCCAGTCTGCAGTGTCTCCTAACATCTGCCACCAGACTGTCCTCCAGCTCCTCCGCCAGGGCAGGGGGTCTATACACCACTCCTATTTTTACCCTCTTGCCCCCCCTTGTTATCAAGGTGACCCAAATCGCCTCCACGGTTCCCTCCACCTCCTCTACTCCCCCTATGCCAATGCAGTTTTTGACTATCATTGCTACCCCTCCTCCCCTTCCCTCCCCGCTGTCCTTCCTGAACATAGTGTATCCCTCCAGGTTCAAGTCCCAGTCATGTCTTGCAGTGGCCCAAGTCTCAGTGACCGCTGCCACATCCACTGCTCCCTCAGTTAGCATCGCCTGGAGCTCAGGCATTTTATTGCCCAAGCTCCTGGCATTTAGAGGACTACCTTCCACCCTTTCCCTATAGTTCCATTTCCCTGCTCGTGTTCCATGGGATTCTGTTTCCCCTGGTCTGCACTTTGCCAGTTGGCCTTTTCCTGCAATCCTCCTGGTCCCCAGGGGTGGAGACAGAGTCCCTCCTTATCGGCACCCCTTGACAGCCTTTTTTCCCATCCCACCCCCCTTCACAAGTTTAAACCCCACTTTTCACCAATGAACCCCTCTATTTTCAACTTAA
This sequence comes from Neoceratodus forsteri, assembly GCA_016271365.2. Classification (NCBI taxonomy): domain Eukaryota; kingdom Metazoa; phylum Chordata; order Ceratodontiformes; family Ceratodontidae; genus Neoceratodus; species Neoceratodus forsteri. Next base: position 541,823,918 of record JADMNL010000022.1, on the reverse strand, counting down.
GGATTCCCCTTCCCTCCAAATTGGGATGTAGTCTATCTCTAGCATACAGCTCCTTATCCTCCCAGGTCTCTCCCCAATCCCCCATCAACCCATACCCTCTGGCCTCACACCACCCCCTGAGCCACTGGTTTATTTCCCTAATTTTCCTTTTGTGTTCCCCACTAGCCCTTGGCACTGGCAGGATTTCTGAGAAGGAAACTGTGCATCCTATGTCATGACAGACCCTGGCGAGCTCCCTGAATCTTGCCTGTATCTCTAGCTCGCTATTTCCCTCAATGTCATTTGTACCCAGGTGGACCAGTATGTCTGGGGAACCCCCACAATCCTTTGCCAGCTGATATACCTCGTGCTTAGCCCTGTGCACCGTTAGTCCAGGGAAGCATCTTGTTCTAACTGGCCAGGCTTCTCCCTCCCTATCCCATTTGATACCCCTGATCATAGAATCCCCCAGCAGGAGCACTCTGACCACTCCTTTTCCTCCATCCCCCCCTTCCATGTCCCTCATCCTTTCTACAGGCCCCTCCACCCAGCTGGCTCCGTGTTCCTCCCCCTTTCTGGGTGCCACATGCCACCCCCTCCTTATTTACCATGGCCACCCCCTCCCCTCCAATCCTATGCCTCTCCTCCTCCTGAGTATCCTTCTGTACCTTGCTAATTCCCCCCTCACTGCTCGCAACTGGTCCTTCTCCCCCATCTGCTAAACTAGCCTGGCTCATCCTCCCTTCCTTCCTGTCTCCATTTAGTTTCCTCCTTGCTCGTCGTGCTCCCTGGCCTAAACCCTCAGCTCCCTTTACTGATCCTCCTTGTACTTCTGGTCATTCTCCTTTACCTTTCCTCCCAACTGGTCCTTCTCCTTGCGCTTTCCTCCCTTTCCCCTGCCCCTCCTGCTCTGATTCACTGCTCCCCATTCTCCTGCATTCCAGGTCCCCTGTTCTTCCTGCTATCTGGCCCCTGCCTCCTGCCTCCCACCCCTCCCTTTCCATCTCTAACTACCCCTGTCATGGCTACATCACCCCTCATCCTTGAGCGAAGAAGAGAATCAGCGGTTACTGAGTGTAAGGTCTGATCCACCTCCCCGCCTTTTGCTTCCTTCTGTCCAGCCCTGGCCATCTGCCTACTTCCCTGAGAATGTTGTCCCTCCATCCCCCCTTTGTGAGGGCCCCCAGTTACCTGCCTGCTTCCTTGGTAGTGTCCTTTTGGACCCCCTCTGCCAGGTTCCCTATGTGACCCCTGAGTATTCTCCTGCACTCCTTTCCCTATGCCCCTACCCCCTAAAAATCATTTATTTATTTATTTATTGGAATCTAAGATAACACTTTTGAGCTAAAAGCTCGTTTACAAAGGTTCCACGTCATAAGGCAATAGACAAAGTATGTAGACATTACAAAACAGATAGGTGTATATAGAGCAGTCAAGTACATTATGGTACATACAGATACAGATTCAAGCAAGTACAGTTAAAATACATTAGGTAGGAGAGGTCAACTTTATTGCAACAGTACTAAGGGCATACCTAAGGTTGACAAGCAATTTATAGTGGTAGCTGAGCTTTAGAGCATGCAGATAGAGTTATGGAGGGTTAGGAGTGGCAGTGACCAAAGGAGGGAAAGACAGAACAGATGAGAGCAGGGGGAGGGTGTGGGAAGAGACAAAGGGGGTGGCAGAATAAGGGGGTTGAGTAGTCAGAGGGGTGGGATTGGATAGGAATCTACCCAGGGTTACGTAAATAGGTGATAGGGCAGGGCTGGGTAATGTGGGGGAAGAGAGGGTTAAGGGAAAGGGTTTTAAAGTCATAACCTACACCAGGTCATAGCTGACCATACAAGGACAACATCCTCCACGTCTACCAGTAGCCTGATTGACTGGGCTCTAACTAATTGTACTGATAGAACTGGCACTGCTGGTACCTTAACTGATGCTATCTCTGACCACTCTCCTATCTTCTGTGTCTGGCACCACTCAGAGGCCCTATCCTCTCCCCCGCGGTACATTGCTTTTAGGAATTATGCCACTCTCAATATAGCCAATTTCTTGTATGATGTCTCTACAATAGACTGGTCTTACCTTTTCCAGACCAAGGATGCATAGGCTGCCCTCGATTACTTCATAGCTCAATTTAGTGTCCTTCAAGAAAAGCACCCACCCACTGTTACTCGATGTATCTGTGGTAAGCAAACCAGGTGGCTCCACAAAGATCTTCTGGCCTTGATTCCGGCTATGGACAAAATCTGGTGGCAATTCAAGTGCTCAGGGCTAATATCAGACTACAACACTTATAGAGCTTTGAGAACCACCTGCAAAAAGCAGATTAGGCTAGCAAAAAGCTCATATTGCAAAGTATTAGTACTGGATGCAGCAGGTGACTTCAGGAAATTCTGGACTTATATAAAAACCTTTCTGGGTTCTAAACAATCACATTCCATGAATGATATGGTCTAAAATGGTATCCATTGCAATAATCCAGTAACCATTGCCAACTTCTTTAATAGCCATTTCTCTGACCTATCTCATCTTACCTCCACTTTTACAGCCACTAAACAAACATCAACCACTTTCCCTGCCCCTAGACACCCATTTTTCCGCTTCAAAGCTATTTCCGGTACTGATGTCCTCAAGCTCCTAAATACTATCTCGGACAGCACTAGTGTAGGCTCTGACGGCCTTGAGTCTAAGCTCCTAAAACTGGCTGCCCCCATCATTGCCAGGCCTCTGTCAAGGATTTTCACCCTCTCCCTCTGTCAGAGTCATATACCTGACATATGGAAATCTGCTAGAATTACACTAGTCTTTAAAAGAGGAGACAAAAAATATATCTCCAATTACCAACCCATAGCCATCCTTTCTGTACTGAGTAAGATCCTTGAAAAACTAGTGGCCTCACAAGTGGTCGGACTTTCTCTCCAAACACAATCTCCTCCCTGCAAATCAGCATGGTTTCCACAAGGGGCACAGCACCTCCACTGCTTTACTCCAATTCACTAATGACACCCTATGTGCAATAGATTCTGGCCACCTAACAGGAGCTGTATTTATCGACCTGACCAAAGCTTTTGATCTTGTGGATCACCCCTTGCTACTGGCTAACCTCTGGTCCCTTGGTTTCTCTGATCAGGTGGTGACCTGGTTTAAAAGCTACTTATGCAACAGATTTCAGGTAGTCAAATACAACTCAGCCTTATTAGATCCAACCTCCATCAATGTTGGAGTTCCCCAGGGCTCCATCCTGGGTCCTCTACTCTTCTCTATCTTTATCAATCAGGTTGCCCTTGATACTTCTGCTTGCTCTTCTATCCTCTATGTGGACAACCTTGTACTGTAGACTAGTTCCAGTGACATACACGTGATTAACCACAACCTATCCTCTGCCTTCCTAAACATCAAAACCTGGCTCACTAGTCACAAACCTCTCCTTAATATAGGTAATACTCAGTCCTGCTATTTGGCTCTGTTACTTAACTGAAAACCTATTGGAATCATTTCAAGATCTCTTGCCCAGATGGCTCCTGTTTGGAGTCTGTGTGATCCTTCAAATACCTGGGTGCTCTGCTTGATGAGTCCCTTGATTTCAACCAGCATATTTGGGCCACCTGTAAATCTGTAAATAGCCAAATTGGAATTGCTTACAAAACTACTATGTCACTACATCTTCTGCAGGATTGGCCATTGCCCGTGGCATATTACTCACATCATTCACATATGGTGCCGACACCTACCTAAACACATCAAAGGCTACTCAAGAAATAGGACACAATGTACAATAATATCTATAGGTATGCTTCTGCCTCTCTGCGGCTCAAACATCATTGCCAACTGTATGCTGACCTAAACTGGCATACACCTGCTATACAAAGGCTCCTCTCCCTTGGCACACTGATGGATAATATCATTTGAAACAGTACCCCCTGCTTCACTCTCCTCTATGGTGCTTCCGCTGTCCTCCTCCTATGGCCTTCGCTCAGTTGGCAGATCCTTACTATGTGTGCCAAGATGCAAAACCTCTAAGTGTGGATATGCATTTTCGTATGTTGCTCCTAAGAATTGGAGCTCCATCCCTCTTGAGGTATGGACTGCTCCAAGTCACTCCCTCTTTAAAAAGATGTATTGGGTGTTTCTTACTCACCTTGACTCCTGCAAATGTTTCAAACTGCCCTAGGCACCTAACTTTCTTCCTAGTTCCACATGTCCTGTCATCTCATGAACTATGATTTCTACACTCTACTTGCCTCTGGGGCCATGCCTCACCATTTCTCCTTCTATCATAGTCTTACCTTCTGCTCTCTCTGTCCTCATCAACTGGACGTATTTTCTTGCACTTATTTTGTGTATAATTGCTATCGTGCTCGGTTTTCACTTTGTCATATATTGTACTTGACAGTTACTCATCTTTGTTAAATTGCCTGTTTAAACTGCCTTCTGCCTTTACAGTACTGTATCTGCATTAACTATTTGTACCAAAGTTTCCCTACCTTGTATTATTCCGTGTCATGTCTTATTGTATAAGACTTGAAGTACTCCTGTACCTGACATTGTCACTACCAAGACACTGTGCTTGTCATTGTTTTCCTATTATACTTTGTAACCTCCCGGGTCGTACCTGAAAATAGTCATACCTTTGGCGAATACACCTACCCGGTAAACAAAAACTAAATAAATAAATAAAGGGGTGCAGAAAATGAAGAGGGACCTGGAGAAGATTGAAAGATGGTTGGAGATGTCGCAATTGAGGTTCAGTGCAAATAAGTGCAAAATAATGCACCTGGGTAGAGTGAACCCTGGGGAGAGCTACAGGTTGGGGGGGAATCTGACTGTCACCAAAGAGGAAAGGAACCTAGGGGTTATCATCTCTGATGACTTTAAGGTATCAAAGCAGTGCACAAAGGCAACAGGGAGGGCCAGTGGCACGCTGGGGTGTATAGGCAGGGTATCACTAGCAGGAGACAGGAGTGGGTGATGCCATTGTATAAAACTTTGGTAAGGCCTCACCTGAATTATTGTGTGCAGTTCTAGAGGCCACACCTGCACAAGGACATAGACACAGTGGAGACTAGCCAGAGAAGGGCAACAAAGATGGTGCAGGGCTTGCACCACAAAACATATGAGGAGGGACTAAGGGACCTCAATATGTACTCACTGGAGGAGAGGAGACAGTGTGGGGACATCAAAATCTTTATTTATCCAGGCAAACATTGTTGAGCAAGTTCATTTACAAGATGGACCTGGTTAGCTCCGGGTCAAATGGTACAATGCACACAGAGATATTTTCAATAGAGCCAAATAAGACAAGTAAAAAACAATTAATGCAATTAATGCAAGTAAGTACTCAATGTTACATCAGTCATATCAGTTCAGAGTGCTTCTGTAATATTTAAGGAGGACATAAGATGAGGCTTAGTAGGAACTTCAATAGGGAGAAGTGATCGGCTGCTCATGTAGGGAGCTGACGCAAGCACAGAATTTCAAAAGTAGTGTAATCACACAGTATCCCTAAGTGTAACACTCTAAACAGAAGGATAAGGGTCTTAACAGTCAAGGAGAAAAGTACTTGCAGATTTTTTGGCAAATTTCGGCATGGAAATCAGATTTATGCTTGGTTTAGAATGGACACAGAAGCAGACTGCAGGAACCAGTCGGAAGTCAATGCCAAAGAGTGCTCACATTCCGATTAGATGGCTGCTAATGCCATGCTTTGCTAATGGAGAGTCTGAGCTTAGGTTGTCAGGTGGAGGTAGAGGCAGAGCCGACTGCCCGGTGCCCGGGTTTCTCACACCTATGGGCAGGGAGCCCATGGAGAGCATATCCTTGGCAGGGGATGGAAGAAGGGGTTGGTACTAAGTACTGGGCCACGGGCAATGGAACATCTGAGCCAGCGGGAGGACCAAAACAGCAGGACAACAGATCTGGGTATTCCTTGACACCTAAAGGCTGGCCCAACCACAGAAATTCAGAAAGGAGTGTAACCAAACAGAGTCCCAACTCTTGACACTCTAAATAGGAAAAACAAAGAGGTCATAACTGTTAGGCAATAAGTAAGTACAGCTCTTTTTTGTGCAAGTTTTAGACAGAAAATCAGACTTTAGCTTAGTATTGAGGGAGACACAGGATCAAACTGCAGGAGCCAATCAGATGCCAGAGAAGAAAAGCGCTCGCATTCCGATTGGGTATCGGCAAAGCCACACCTCGCTAGTAAGGAGTCCGGTCTAAGTGTCTCAGATGGCGGCTATGGAGGCGACAACTGCCCAGTATCCACATTTCTCCCACCTGAGGGACAGGGAGCCCCTGTAGGGCTAGTCTAAGGAAAGGAGGAGAGTTAGGGGACAGAGGAAAGAGATAGTAAGAGTGGAATGCAGTGGAAAGGGAATACAAAGATGAAATAGGGCAGTTAAATGGTACAGGGTAGGGGAATAAGAGCCACAGATTAAGCAATATGTAAAAGACAGCAGGGTGAGTATGGTGTAGTGGTCGTGAAAGAAATGAAGAGATAATAACCCTACAGGGATTTCTAGAGGGGGAAAAACATGTAAGGCATAAGACGCTCACAGAGTTAAGGTTACCAAAGGTTACAAGCGATCATAAATTCAACTATGCTCAGAGAGCAGCAGCCTGATGCTTCGGACTAAAATTAGGGTCTGGGGTAGCAATTGCATGGCTCACACACATACCAAGCATATAGAGATTTAAAGGCATTCACACTGCGGAGGCAGCTAAATTTCAATACATGGTTGAAACTTTCAAGTACCTCAAGGGTATAAACGAGGTGCAGGTGGGGGACCTTTTCCAATGTAGAGAAAGTACAAAAACAAAGGGCCACAATATGAAATTGGAAGGGGGTATTTTAAGAGGTAATGTGAGGACGTTTTTCTACACAGAAAGGGTAGTCAATGCTTGGAATAATCTGCCACAGGAGGTAGTTTGGGCAAGCACAGTGGAGGGGTTTAAGCATGCCTGGGACAGGCACAAGGGAAGCCTGAGAGGGGAGGGAGTGATGAAAAGCTATTGATCACATAGGGTCAGTGGCCACATACAATGTATAGGGCCTACAGGCAGACTGGATGGCCTAGCAGTCCTTATCTGCTGACAATTTCTATGTTTCTATGTAAAGGTCCATTAGTTGGGAGAGGGGAAACAGCAATAAAGCTGCTAATAAAAAATGCAGGAAGGCCACAACCATGAGGTAGAAAGCACTCGATCCAGGCCCTCACCTCATATCTCACCTTTGATGTGATTTTCCCAGGCTCCAGTCACAACAGTCACATTCATCACAGCTGAATTTGTACTACAGTCTGCTTTCCTTTTTTTTGACTCAGTTCCAAAGGGTGTCAGTGCGCTCCACTGATACACGCGGGTGCTCCCAAGGGACAGCCAGTCCCAGCTACTGTAATTGTCACAATCCAAAATCAGAAGCACGCTTAAGAAAACGCTTAAAGAGCCCCTGACACCACTAGAGAAACCTGTAAACAGTGTGAGATTTAGAGACAATTCAGTTTATATTTAAAATATTTTCCATAATTCTTTCCCTTTTTTCTTTATTACCGAGGACAGTTATATGAAAGAGGATAACTGCCCTTAGGCCTTGATCTGCTTCTTCTGCTTGCCTATGCCTGACATCATCATCCCCTGTTTATGACATCTTAATTATCTCCACAGCAACATACTGTGATGTCATAAAACAGAACTGTGATGTCAGGTGTAGGCAAGCAGCCAGAACAGATAGGACAGCAACCCTGATTACATGCAAATGTCCTTAAGTAATACAGAAAGGTGAAAATTAAAGAAAATGACTAACTATAAGCTGAATTGTGTCTAAATATTAAATGTTTTCAAAGTTGCTACAATGGCATCAGGGGGTCTTTAAATCAGCTGATTAAATTTAAAAATTTAAATATTTATTCAGCTAGTGCATTCCTCTGCTAGCCAGCCACCTCAATAGTTGTCATTGTCCACCCCAGAGCTTCGCCTGCTAATGAGGCTTCATCAGGGAGCTGACTAAATAGACTAAAACATGAAATTGATAGCCTCAAAGCTATGACATCATCAAGCTGTGTTAGCCACAGTCACATGATTTTCATTACTTCTTTTTACAAAATCAATTAAATATTCCTGGCATCTAAGGACATTGATGCTAAGAATAAGCTATTTCAGTCTGTCTAAATGAGGGAGATGGGGGGAGGGTTTTTTTTTGAGGGGGACTACAGATTTATAAAATATTGTAGATATGGTTTAAAATTCAATATTTCATTAAATCCAGATGATTTAAAGTGGGGCTATGGTCAAAATTTCTGGCATCAGTAAATTCAGAATTTAGATCAGCATAGACCCAATCAGTCTCATGCCAAAAATGAGATCTCTAAGTTACGTTGTTTAAAAGTTACAAGTCATTTTACAACCCTAAATTCACTGCCTGTTCAAAAAAGCTGAAGCTTGATTCTAGAAGGGATAAGATAGATGCAAAAAGAGTACATCCACCACAAATGGTGCAAATTGCAAGTTACGTCCGCGACTTGCGACATGTGTTATTCCTGTTGGAAGCTTGTGCCCAAAGACGCAACCGCTACACCAAACATAAGTTATGACCTACTTGCGTCCAGCAAACCATGCATCAATGCGTAATGCCACTTGCAACATGTGCAAATGACATGTACGACACAAACGGTGTTCCAGAAGAACTGGAGCAAGCAAGAACATTAAACCAAGCAGGCGTAACTTAGACCAGGGTGGAGGTGGGCTAAGCAGGCTGCAGCATATATAACCCCCAAAATACAAGAACCAGATCTGAGACAGCGGTGTGTTGGGACACACAGCAACAAAAATATCAGCAGTACTGGCCTTACTGGGCATCATGATGGCCGAACAATGGAACCGCAGGCATGCCTGGCATCGTGGCAGGAAGCAGGGGACTGGTGAACCACTGGTGCAAGCGATGGTGCCAAGGAGAACTGTGTCACATGTGACACGCACAAGAAAGTCATTCAAGGAGCTCACAGATTGCATTGCACGCTGTCGACTGAACGAGAGCACAATAAGGGAGCTGTGCCAGGAGCTATGAGAGGACCTACATAATGCCACAAACAAGGGACATCCACTACCTGTGGAAGTGCTTGTCAGTGCAGCACTGTGCTTCCTAGCCACAGGGACCTTCCAAACACCCACAGGAGATACAGCAGGCATATTCCAGCCTGCTGTGTCAATGTGCCTCAGGAGGTTCCTCACAGCACTGCTACAGCATTTCATGAGGTACATCAGATTCCCCAGGGACGCACAACAGCTGCAGGTTAAGCAGGCCTTCTACAGTGTGGCACAGTTCCCCCCATTTTCTTGCAGTGATAGACTGCACCCAAGTGGCTATCAGGGCACCACACACTGATGGTGATGCATACATCAACCGAAAAGCCTACCACTCAATGAATAATCAGATAGTATGAGACAGTGACTGTTGCATGCTAGATGTGGTAGCCAAGCACCCTGCATCCTGCTATGATTACCACATATTCCACCACTGTGGCCTATATGAGGCCTTTAAGAAAGTGGAGATCACTAGTGGATGGCTGATTGGTAGGCACTGTAGTGTGCAATAACTGTACAGCAGTGCATGAGTGAATGTGTGTAGGACAATCAGAAACAGTGTGGCCATATGTGAATGCACAGTGCAGCACAACTTGAGAACAGCATGCAAACCACCCAAATGGTACAAGGATATAGGACAGGAACACCATCAAAAGATGCAAACAGGGCTAACAACCATGGCTGGGGCCTGCACACAGTGCACACCCTGCAGGCATGTGTGAATCACACATGACACTATGAATGGCACGCTGTACATGCCCATGGCCACACTGTGTGTGAACCCACCACAACAGATGACAGCTGTTGTGCAGCACATATGAATGGGCAACTAACCTGATGCCTACTCGTTCCCCAGCAGGTGACAGTGGTTACCTACACCTGCCATGGCTGATGACACCAGTGCGATACCCACAGACCGCAGCAGAAGAGTGTTACAATGAAGCCCAGTCAAGCAGCAGATCTGTCATCGAGCGCACATTTGGAATCCTGAAGGCAAGATTCTGATACCTCAACTGCTCTGGAGGGGCACTGAAGTGCAGCCCCGAGATGGCATGTAGGACAGTGGTTGCCTACTGTATTCTGCACAACATCGCATTTGTACGGTGTGTGCCACTGCCCGAGACAGAATAGGAGAAAGACATGGCACTGGATGAGGACATGGAGCCTGACAGCAAGGCACATGACATGAGATATGGAGGAGTGTCAGCAGGACACCGTGCAAGGTGTGAGGTGATGCAACAGCACTTCAAAGCATAACAACAATAACACCACCATGGTGGCACTGGCAGCAGTGTGGAACATCCCGATGTAGCCACCAACAACCAGCCTCAAATGTAACGCCCAGTTGTCAACACAAGATGGGACACTGACTGCCAGGTGCCCAGTACTACATGTCAGTACATCTGTTGGTTCTGTGCCCATGTGCATTGTGCAGCATCTGAAAATCTTTGAAGCAAATGATGTGAGGTCCATGACACAGCCACGGACATGCACAGGTACCAAGGGCAGAAGTGTGGACACACAGTACACGATGTGCAAGCCATATAGGTAAGCCTGACAGTGTGGAATTGCATGTGTACAACATCCATAGTGGGTGCCAGCTGCATGGTGTGAAACATTGATGGTGAGTAGCATAAGGGTATTGTGGGGAACAGCTGCAGTGCTGCATTGCACAAGGACCAATCTACAGGTGTCCATGTGCTGGTATGAAACCTGACACAGTACCACAGTGTAACACCATGACTCACTGCACAGTGGCATGCAAAGAGTGGTACATGTGACCAACAGCAGCCCAGTGAGACAGATGCTGGAATCTGAAACAGTTGGGGGGAGGCATTGAACAGTAGTCAAGACCCACGGGCAGTGAAACACATGCCATACTTTGGTGGATTTGACCAAGGCACTGTGGTGCAGTACAGTTGCACAGCTGCATGGCCACAGATGGGGCACTGCATTCATGAAACACCCACAACAACCATGTGCGGTGGTCTGCATCACCTGTGTACAGACCTGTCAGCACGCACCTACCTGCAATTGTGCCTGATTGGATCTAAGAACAGTACGATAATTGGAAGGCTTTAGCCTGTTGTTCAATGGGGGGGGGGGAATAGCTCCTCTCCCTTTTCCTATATAAACAGTAGGCCACCTCCTGCTCTGCTTAGAGCGTTTCGGTGGCTGCTATGTGTTTGGTTGGTGTCCGTGGCTGCTCTTGTTCCCATCTGTTTCCCCTGCCTTTATTTGCCCCTCCTGCTCTCATTTGTTCTGCTGTTTCCTTCTCATTTTCTTCATTCCCCCTCCTCTTTTTTTGCTGCTCTGCCTGTCCCCTTCTCTTTTTTGTGTGTAGTGCTTGGTGGCAACTGCTACATGTGTTGGGCCACTGCACGTGCTGATGCAAGCCCTGGGAAGTGTTGGACACTGTTCTTCCTGCAGTTGCTGTGTTGTACACATTGTGCTATTTGTTGTGTCTGGCATTGTACTGTGTACAGTCTCCAGACTGCCAAGTGTGGTGCTGTGTGGCATAACAATGTTGGTTGATGCTCCCATGCTTAAACCCCTCCACTGTGCTTGCCTACGGTTTGTTAGGTCTCATGGCGCTTTTGCAGCAGCTCCTACTACCACTGTTGTTTTCCCCTTCCTCTTCTGCATCTGCTGTCTCGCTATATTCCAGTGGCGTCTTCTTTCCTTTACCTGTTTTCCTTAAAGCAGCCGTTGCTCAGTCATAGCCGCTGAGCTGTACTTGCACCCTTCATAATGGATTCCTTGCTCTGGAGCCAGGACTCTGTGCTGCACACCAGAGTGCCGCCACCTACTGCTTTGTTCGTCTGCCACTGGTATTGGGCACACCGTTCTGCTGATCAGCTTCACCGACACTCTATTACCATTTCACATCACCTTTGTATGCTCCAATGCCCCACTTCTATTCCCTCTAGCTCCATTGCTAATTCTGACCAGCTAGGACTGCAGGACTTCGATACCATTGAACCAGTTTTGTGTAGCAGCCTAGAGAGACAGTCTGCTGCCATTGCACGCACACATGAGGATTCAAAGAGCTCAGAGATGGCTTGAGAGAGTACGGCTGATTGCAGACAGTGCTTACAAAGAGATTCAACAGTTTAAATGCAGCTATCCTGCTGGTGGTTCAGATTTCCCTCCTCTACCTGCGCTGCACTCTTCCTGGTCTCCTGGGGCTCCTTGCATAAACTTAACAGGTTGGTTTTCTAATACATTTGTTGTATAGAACCTTGGCAACCAATGCTACTCCTATCACCTCTAACTCGGGACTCCCCACCCCTTGGGAATTCCTTCGTGTACCAGACATTCTTCAAGAATTGGCAATCTTGCAGGCTATCACCTTCAGTCCACCAGAGTCCCTATGCTCTACTCCTTAACTCCCTCGCTGTCCCATACCTTCAGATCACCGTGGTACAAGCAACAACTTGGGCTCACTTTGATGCCTGTGTCTTGGAGAAACAGCGATTATCCTGCAGCTGACATATATATCAGGCCTGGAAATTACACTGTACATTGAACTGAAGTTAATTTACAGTCCTCCACTAATTCCAAATTGCTTATTGTACTGAACTCCTAAAGTAGCTGACGATATACCCTAAAAATACAGTTTACAGCATATTTCCTGACATGTAGATTTCTACATTAGGTAACAATACCTAAGTTTCATCTGAGTATTCAGCCATAGCCTAGAACTCTACTAACGCCTGTTTTACATCAAAAGACCATTACATGCAGGGAATTACATTCAGTTCAGCTAGATCTGCTCGGATTGGTATAGCTGTAAGTAATGTATTATTCTAGGAATCTAACATATTACCAGCATTTTAAAAACTACTACATCTCCAGAATCATACGCCCAGATTTCTGCTTTGTATTTTATCTTCCCTACTTCAGCAGCTCTACGTGCATGGATGACTTTGGCCATACCTGACTAGTGGATCCCCTTCCCATATCTGTCATGCCACAAAGGGGGCGCTTCTAATATTGCATCTGCTTCTACTCCCGTATTCAGCCCGGTGTGACCCCCTCCTTTCCTCGGACCACTTATTATCCACAACAAAGAAGGCATGTACTCAGGCTTGATCACTTTATATGAAAATCAGATGGTTCCTCAAACCCCATACCCTTCCACTGCGAAAGCTGAACCACGTGGGGTCTCATCTTCCCAATCTTGTACTGCTCACAATACAGTGATGGCAGACCACGTGGGGTCCCACCACTTCTATCACGCACTGCTCAATGGAATGAAACATATTACTCAGATACAGTGATGGTGGACCACGTTGGGTCAAATCATGTGGGGTCTCACCTTCCCATTCCTGTTCTTCGAACAATACGGTGATAGGGGTCCCGCTATCCTTATCCCGCACTACTCCATGGGGCAAAGGGTCCCACCTACTACACGATGATGGACTATAGAGGGTTCCATCTTCCCACTCACCATCTACTCCAAGGGGATTCAACTCATTTCTTCTTCAAGTCCCCATACTGCAGATTGATTGACGTCAGGTCATCCTTCCTTGAGATCATGCTTTCGGTTCGACAGTCAGAGTAGTCCTGTTCCTTTTTTAGCCTATTTCTGGAGATGACGGTCCATGTGGAGTCCTGCCATCCCATACATATGCCTATATATGCCATTGCCAGAATTAAAATCCCTCGTTCCGCCTCTGGACCTCCCTACTTTGATACATGCCTTAGTCACATCTAGGCTTGATTACTGTAAGGCGCTCTATCTCAGGGTCACAGGAGGATCTCTCCGCAGATTGCAGATGGTGTAAAATGCAGCTGCCCGATTGCTGGCTGGTCAGCAAAAGTTTTGTCATATTACACCGGTTTTGCGTGAATTGCACTGGCTGCCAGTCAGGTGGAGAGTCTCTTTAAGGTGGGTCTTCTTACCTGAGCCCTACACAGACAGGGCCCTGATTTCTATTAGACCTTCTGTCACCTGCCTTCTCCTCGCGTCTCTTCGTTCCTCCAGTGAATGCCTCTGACCATTCCCAGAACTGAGCTGAAATCAGCCGGTGATGGGCTTACATTTAATTGCCTGACCCCTGTTCTGTGGAACTCTTACCAACTATGGTCAGAAGGCTTCAGCGGTGGATGTTTTAAGGCCCAGTTAAAGGCCTTTTTCTTTTCTAAGGCATTTAATGCTTAGATAAAGATTTATAGTTAGGTTTAGTTTTTGTAATGATTTGTATTTATGTGTAAATTTATATATTTATTATGTTAAAATGCCTGTTTAAATGCTTTGTACGGCGCCCAGAGCCTCTGGGATTGGGTGTCTTTTAAATAAATTTTGCCTTGCCTTGCCTTGCCTTGCCTATGAAATGGCCTTGCCATATGTTAAGTATTCTTATTCAATTCAAAGAGTACAGTGGTAGGGGTTCCACCTCCCTTACTTTGGACTGCAACACACACTGGCTACCTAAGGTAGCCCTTGCCACCTAGATCGTTCCATTCTATGGCAATGGTGGACCACATGTGGTCCAGCCATCCCTCTTCTATGTCTCCCTCAACGCCCTTCGCCTTATTCTGTATTTCCCATTCCAACTTCTGTGACCTTTGCTTCCCTCCAACTTACCAATATGACATTGTGAATGGACTTATCTCGGACCCATTTTTAATTCGAGCTTCAAGTCCTGCAGGTACCTCTGCAAACCTCTTGGGTGTCTCAGCATTTATCCAGTGTATTCCCCCTCAACAGGAGGCTATCCTGTACTTAAAATTAACCTCTTCCCACACTTGGCAGACCCTATTTGGGTCTTGCTTCCCACTATTCTCCACATGGGACTCAATCGCTCATTCATGACTTCTTCATTCATCAGGACTCCATGAGACCTTCATTCCTTACCTAACCTACCTCTGAGCCTACTATGATCATCACAGGTTAATGCCTAACATCTCCATGGCAATGGTGAATCACATGGGGTCTTGCCATCCCATTTACGCATGCCCCATATGAGCCTTATCTGGTACTTTCATTTCAATCGGCCTCAGTGACTGTCATCCTTCATGTCATGAATTATTCTGTACTGCTTCTATGGTGGACCATGCGGGCTTCCCATACCTACAAAGGCTATTGTCTTACTATCCTTGGATTAAGCTCATACTACAATGGAAGTTAACCTGCTGCAGATCTCAGCCATCTAAACAGTCCCACTATGCAGCTCTAGCTAATATCCAAAGGCCGTGCTATGGATCTACAGCAGTCATCTATTTCAGACTTGGATTAACCATTGTATCAGCATCAGGGCATTATTCCAGTGGGATATTCCATCTGCTTGAACCTTCATCTGCAACATTGACCCCTTGCTCATCTTGACCAAGAACTGGATTCCACCAGCTACACCAGACTGTACTCCTGGAGATAACTATACTTAAACCCGGCGTATTTAGGATTATTCTCCTCTTGGCATGCCCAGAGGATGGCCAGGTCAGTAGCCATGGGTCCTTGAAGGTTTCCCCATAAGGGACTTTTTCCTCTCATGTGTGTTATTGACCACACTCTCCAGAGTTGGAGGTGGTAGTCAATTTTGCTACTCCTTTTTGGACCATAAGTCTACACCTGCCCACTGTTCTACCCAAGGTGGGATGCGGAGAAGCGCCAAAGCTCACATTATAAACACCAAGCATACCAGCCAGCTCATATGTATACACAAGCACTAAGCTATTTCTCACACATTGAATAGGAAGGCTTTAGCCTGTTGTTCAATGGTGGGGAAATAGCTCTTCCCCCATTTCCTACATAAACAGCAGGCCACCTCCAGCTCTGCTTAGAGTATTTTGGCGGCACCCTCCATCCTCCCCTGCCTCCTTCTCCTCCTTCTCCGGCACTCCTGTCTTACCCTTTCCACTGGCCCTTAAGTCTATACCTACCCACTATTCTACCCAGGGTTGGATGCAGAGAAGCGCCAAAATTCACTTTATAAACACCAAGCATACCAGTCAGCTCATAAGTATACACAAGCACTACGCTATTTGCTGCACATTGAACCAACATTGTTATGCCACACAGCACCACACCTGGCAGTCTGGAGACTGTACACAGTACAATGCCAGACACAACAAACAGCACAATGTGTACAACACAGCAACTGCAGGAGGAACAGTGTCCAACACTTCCCAGGGCTTGCATCAGCACATGCAGTGGCCCAACACGTGTAGCAGTTGCCACCAGGCACTACGCACCTGTCATGGTCACTGGATACAGGTAACAGTGTCCCCACAACAGGTCCACAGCACCGGGCAGCACATCACTGTTGTCAGATGTTGGACATGACCACCATGTCCATGTGTAGCCGGTGCCACCTGCAGGACCAAGGCTGCCTTCAGGTGGTGCAGTGCCATACAGGCCCACAGACACCCCAGTGACATGACCACAGGAGTGGGTAGTGGTGTGCACACAGCACAGCATAGGGTACTGCTGCCAGAGTGGTGCACCATGCTGTCAGGTAACATTTTTGTAGTCTGCCGTGCACTGTACAGCCATCACTCAAGGGCTATGGTATGGGTGCGCACACACAACAGCACTCTTGTACTGTAGGTATGTGTCAGCATGTGCACACTGTCAGGCATACATGCACACAACACACATAAAATAACATGCAGTCAACAGGCAGAGACACAGGGCATGAGGTATGTAAAACAAACATTTATTGTACAAACAAGAATAACATGCAGAACACCCCTGCCCAAACAACAGTAAGGCCACACAACAATATACAAACAGTGAATGAGCCATGCACAACCAACCCCCACCCCACCCCTCTAACACATATGTACAGAACAAGAACTATGGAACATTCTCTAAGAATAGTAACACATGTAGAATGAACAAGTAATAACAAGGCAAGTGAAAGTGTCAGCAACAAATATTACAATGGAAATAAACAGTTGAACAGCAGTGCTCCCCCCAAAAACAACAACATTAAATGGTCTACAAACTATGTACAAGTCCTGTGAATCTGCACATCCATGCCCCATCTTCCACTCCTCTGTTCCTCAGGGCTGCCAGCAGTGCCCTCTGAGAATTGTGGAGGCGGGCAACTTCGCTCATTATGACCTCCACCAGGTCACCGAGCAGTCTGTCCCTGTCAACCTGCTGTTGAATGGCCCTATGGTCCTGCTGCACTGCAACATTGGTGGCCTGCAGTGCCTGTTCATCCTCCACCTCCTCAACGGGTACCTGTGGGGCCCCACAGTCAGCATCATGCCCGCCATTATCTGC
This sequence comes from Neoceratodus forsteri, assembly GCA_016271365.2. NCBI lineage: Eukaryota > Metazoa > Chordata > Ceratodontiformes > Ceratodontidae > Neoceratodus > Neoceratodus forsteri. Next base: position 541,806,619 of record JADMNL010000022.1, on the reverse strand, counting down.
ATGCAGCACGTCTGCAGCAACCACAATGGGTACAACCATGGCTTCCTGCTTCTGTACTGCTGCAGGCAATGCACCACCTTCCAGCGTGCCTGCACCAATGGGCATTTCCTGCTCAGGTTGCACATGCTGCTGTGTGACATCCTCCTCTGCAGCAGCACCAGTGGCATCCTCTTCAGCAGCTCCACTGTCCACTGTGGCCACCTGTGTGACATCCTCCTCTGCAGCAGCACCTGTGGCATCCTCCTCAGCTGCCCCAATGTCCCTTGTCGATCCAACTGCACTGTGACCATCCTCAGACACCACTGTGGCCTCACCAGCATCGTGTCGCTCCAGACCAGGATCAGGACTGATGGCATGTTGCAACATGTCCTCCACGCCCTGCTCATCACTCTGCTCTGGCATGTGCACCTCCAGCTGTTGTGCCACACCCTCATCCACAACCTGCACCTGCTGCTCCTCATCATCAGACTCTGGTGGCAGTGGTCTGGCTCTCCCCTGTCTGTGTAGTGTCCTGAGTGCATGCTCGCTGTTGTCACAATGCTTGTGTTCAGCCATGGCATGCAACAGTGCCTGGTGATGGGGGGTGATCTGTATGTATAACCCTGCAACTACAGAATGCAGCATGTCAGTACACAGTACAGACACAACACACATCACCCATACCACAGTCCATGTCTGAGATGGGCTTGTGGCCATATGTAGCATACAACAACCCACATGCAGAACAATGTTACAGAGGTCCCACCCACTCAGTCTGGCCATACATACACATTCCATGTGCACAGAGCACAGCGTGGCATAACTGGTGGCAGACACATACATTACCATGGTAGCCCCTTAACAGCGACTTGATCTGCTGTCACAGGAGTTCCACAGCCTGCTAATGGCTGACCCACAGTCGCCCTGAATGCTATATACACAGTCTGGCATGCTGAGTACTACGACAACATAGCCACACATACTCATGTCTGCACCTACCACACCTGTGCTGCTCCAGCACAGATCTCTGGCCCACACCACACCATCCACCATTCACATGATGTCACCATGACCTATCCCTGTCACTGCGACCTGTGTAGACATGTAACATATAGTTAGCTGTGATGCAGACATGGACATGCTGTGTGTATACATTTATGTCCTGCAGTGCCTCCTTGTGGCATACATACCTGCAATAGCTGGCTGTCCTGTCCTGATCTCCACATCCTGCCTTTCTGCCACAGCCATGAGATGTGTCAAGATGTGATGGTTATGCCTGGCCATGTCATGCCACCGGTGCATCAACTGGTGTGTGGTACACCTCACACCACTAATTTCAGCAAGCCTGGCCCCAGTTGCACTCCACACCCTGTTCCTGGCTGTTGGTGTGGGGTTTCTGCAGCCAGGTGGTAGCATTGTGGTGTGCCACTGCTGCACTAGGTTGACAAGCTGGGCAGTCTCCTCTGGGGTGAAATTAGGGGCCCTGCCACTCAATGTCAACCTCCTGCTCATGTTGTCAGGCTATTTGTTTAGGTGTGGCACTGTAGTAGGTCTCCACAGTCTGGCTTGCTGCCTGTGCCAATTGTGGTGTCGTAGTGCTTTGGAAGCACGTGTGCATGCACAAGACACATGCAGGCCACACGTGCGGCTTACCGCAAACCGCATGCTGCAGATGCAAACATTTTGTGATGCAAATGTGGGTCATATTCAGTGGCATATGCATCAAACACAATGCTTAGATTGCAATATGCTGTCCTGTTATGACACGTTGTTGCAGCATTGTGACTCGCAATTGCAGCCTGCGTGTATGGAGTGCACATGCACTCACTGTGTTGTACAAGTGTCTGCCTGCAACCCTGTCCACAGAACGCCACAGCCAGCATATACAGCAATCACCACAAGCACACCTATAGTCACACAAGCATAATAACAGTGGTACAACAAGTGACACATTTGCCCCCCCTCCCCAAACACAGTGACATGGCATTCCCACCAAACACAGCCCTGATGAGTACTACAGTGCCATGCACACTGCTGTGACACAGTCACCCACATAACAATCATGGAAGTTTTGCCTGTCTGCACAGCCACATGTTGTTGAACAATACTGCAGCAGATGGCATGCGCCAACACAGTTTGTACCATGGTGTCGTCATGTGCCCTATGGTAGGTGTACAGCACCATCATGTACTGTGTATCATCTGTTCATGCACTGTGTTGATGTGAGCCAAAGCCATGGGCCCACTGTGTATACACTCACATATGCCCCTACACGTGTTCTTTCAGTGGCTAAGCCTGGACGTCACACTTGTGTGGTGTAGGCACGTTAATGTGCTGATTGATGCAGTACCCATGTCCCCAGATGTGACATGTGCCATGTGTCCAGTGTCACACATGACTGTGGCACGGTGTTGTTGTTTATGTTGCATGGCACACTCGGGTGCTGTGGTACGTGGCAGTGTTACCACACTCACAGGCCTCCTTGCCATGGTTGACGACACACCTCATGGCAGGTAGCCATGTGTAGCATGCATGCTGGCCACACAGGGATGCATGACATGGAACACATCGGTGTTGTGGTGTACTGTTCCACACTGGTAGAGAGCCGTAACATGTAGCACTGTGTCCATGCACATGTTGCACAGGCTGCAGTGGGTGACAGACCACCAGACATGATAGTCGCATGTAACAATGTAGATCCTGGTGATGAGATTGCACAACACACATATTCATGACAATTATGTTTAATGATGATTTCTGCATACATGATGTTGAGACAGTGTTAAAGCATCCCATGTGTACACACACATCCTGCACCTACACACACCCAGTGGACCCATACACAACACATATACACACACTGGGATGTCAGACAAACCACACATTCACACACAATGTGTCCATACACACAGGCACACGACAGTCAGACACACAGCACCCTGTGCACAACACACAGTACGTAATACTGTATGTACAGTGCCCACACACCCCCATTGCTCTGTTCATCAACTATGGCACTGTCACTTCTTTACGTGCTTTTCCCCAGTCCTCTTTCACTTGTCAGGCTGGAATTCCTGGGTCTCTTCCTGTGTTATATTGGTTCATGTCCCTGATGCTGTGCTTGTCATCACCACAACCGGTAGTACCGCTGCTATTCCCCCACTAGACATTGTTGTGTTCTGCACAGCTGCAGACTTTGGCTTACATCCATGCTTCATGGTGTCCCTCGCTGATGTGCACACCTCAGTCCCATGCTTTGTCATGTTTGACATGGTCAGCCTGTCCCAAGGCAGGCATGGTTGTCTAAGCAGTGTGCTGCACCCTACTACCCACAGACACATCCTGCTTCTGTCTTTCTGTGTGCTGCACAACACTGCTGCTGTTGGTGTTACCATCATCTGACACACTTGCCAGTTCATAGCTACTATGGGCCCCACCCCTAGTGATGGGGATGGATGGTCCTGAGTCCTGGTCCTGTGCTCTATGGACATCTGATGCAGGTGGCTGCATATGTGTGGCAGCAGGTGTTGACTGTTGCCCTGCCATCAATGTTGTGCCTGCAAGGTTGCATGGTCTGCTACTGCACTGTAGTGGTTTGTACAGCTGCATCTATGTGTCTTGTGTACTAGTCTCTGTTGTCCTGATGCACAGTGTTCTCTGCCTGTATAGTCATATCTCTCACATCATGTTGCCTCAGAAGCTGTGTTGCCATGATATTCTGCAAGGCTGCAGCAAGGCTGTCTGCCTGCCTATGCTGCTGTTCAACAGACTGTTCCACAGCCATTGCAAATCTAGTGATTGCCTGTGTCTGGTCCTTGACTCAGGTCTGTGTGGCCTGTATGGCCTCCACAGGCTTGTTAATAGATGCCTGTGTTTGGCATGTACCATGCTCAATGGCTGTCAATAGGCTGCCCATCCATTCATCTAGGTTCTTGCGGTGTGCTTTGAGGCACAGCCGTATGCATCCAAGCATTTCTGTTTGCTCCTCTTGCTGTCCCACCAATGACTGGCAGAAGGTTGCATAGTCAGTGGGGGACCTTTCATTCTGCTCCTACAGGGACCACACTGCCTCGTCCAGTTGTGTCTCAAGCTCCTCAGTTGTGGCAGGGCTTAGGTCCTATGCTGTTGATGATGTACATGTCACAGCCCTCCACTATGTCCTCCAGCTCTGTCCCTGCCATACCTGTCATACCATCTTCAGTGGCTGTGCCCTCACTGTGCAGCACTCTGGTGCCTTCTGTGCTCTTCTCCGGTGATGTGTCAGTGTAATGTGTATCTGTTGGGACGGTGCTGGGATCCTCTGTGTCACTGTCTGTGCCACTGATGTCATCCTCTGCTGCCTGTTCCCCTGCTGTACCTGTGGGGTTACAACAGTGTATGTCATTCCCAGCATGCAAGCTGTGTGACATGTTCAGGCAGGTATATGGTGCTCATGTATGCCTGCTGTATCCATGACTGTGGCATACTGCACAGTGATGCACACATGTGTCCTGTTCCAGGGTCAAAAGTGTGTCTCCTGTTCTGCACATGTGTGCCTGCAGATGCGTGGCACCTTCACCTGTTGCCTTGTGTGTGTGGTGTGCCACCTATGTGCGGAGCTGCACAGCTCTGCTACTCGTGTGGGTCACCAGTGTGCAACCCCAGGGTCAGGTAATTTGTCAGACATTGCCTGCTCTCCAGCAGCACTACACACACACAATGGTGCCATCCACCACCCCAATGCAATGCTGACATGCAGCGAAGGCAGGCCCATCTGTTGTCCATGGGCCACCTGGACCCACTCACACTCACAGTGTCTCACAACATGCAACTGTACATCCCTACAGCACCCCACTCTCTTATATTGCTACACACCTTGCAAAAGCACTGTCCCTCTGGCCCCCCTACAGTGCTACATACCTTGCAACAGCACTGTCCCTCCAGCCCCCCCACAGCGTTACACACCATAAATGTGCACAGATCCTCCAGTCCCCCCCAGTACAGTGCTACACACCATGCATGTGCACATGACCTCCACCCCCCAAGTACAGTGCTACACACCATGCATGTGCACAGATGCACTGGCCTATTCCCCCCAGTCATGCACAGTCACACTGCAGGGGAACAGAGATTGTTGATGTTGCTGTGGTTGTGTGATGCCTACCTGTACCACTCTGCATTCTTGTTGTATCCAGCTTGGTGTCCCCGTGTACACTGTGCTGGCTGAGGTATGCCAGCACACATTGTTCATGGGTGCTGTGGGTTCTTTGTTCGTTTGGCCACCTTCCTGTTGTCGACACACTAAGCCTGTTCTGTGCCTCCTTCTCTTTAGCATGCTGCTTTAAGTTGTTCAGGCATTTCTGGAGGTCTCTCATGGTGCACCTGGCATTGGCTACTGCGTCTACCTTTGTGGCTACTGCATTCCAGGCATCTTTCCACTGTTTCCACAGTTCTCTCTCCCCATCCTTGCCCAGCAGTAGTTTGGCCTGGGCCTCTGCCTCATCTAGGAGGACATCTGTCTCCTCGTTTGTAAAGTTCTTTTTGCGTTCTCTTTGTTTGGTGGCCTGTGCTGCCACTGCACTGTTCTGTGCCACTGCCACTCCACTACATTTCTGCATGTGCTAGCTTTGTGGTTTGCGCACCTCTTATCGGCGTTTGTTTGTGTCGTGCGTAACTCTTTCCATCCACTCTGTGTTTTTCACCATTTGTCACGGGCGTAATTTGCGACATGCATAATTCCAGTATTTTCTGCCGTATTATGCCCGCATTCTGGAATTGGGTGCACATCACAGTGTCTCGAGTGTATTTCTCTGTCAGGGCGTACTTTATGGAATGCTGTACAGGTTCTCTTGGGATTGGGCCCCTAGTACCAGTGAAGAGATGCTGATGATGTAATCTCCTGAATTCACAGTGTAGTCCTCCATGTCAGCAAACTTATAGGACCAGTTTTTCCAAAGTTTGAAGTGATTTATGGACGTTTCCCAAATGCCTTTTTCACATAGTATGTCATTGCCAGCCATGTCTCAGATGTTGAAGCTGCAATTTGTTTTGTACAAAAAATCTGTCATAGTCAGTTTTGTTGATGTTTTACCAGTACTTTGTTTCTGCCTGCCCTCCAATTTTCTGTGTGTAGCCACACCCCCAGAATGATGTCATGCAAGGGAGCTGTCAGTGTTTTACATAAAGCATCAAGGAATTCTGGGTAAAGTATGAAGGTGATTTAAATGTTAGTTATTCAGAGCTGTAGTCCCTTATTTTGGTAGGGGGACTGCACTTAATATGTAGATGTACATAACAAGGCATTGTGGGTACAATAAGAAGTTGTTTTCCACTTCCCTTACTGTGAGATGCAGTCTCATATCTCTGTAGTGGCTTCAACAATAAACGCTCTCATATGTTTATTTTCCAAATAAGACATTGTGCATATAGTATCTAGCTGACAAGAGTTCTTTACTGAAAGATGTAGTCTCCTAAGTTTGTAGTGTAAATGTCTGCAATACCAAGACTGACCAACAGATCTTCTCTGTTTCTAAACAGTGCTTATAAATTTTGTTTCTGTTCCATGATGTCACGCTTGGGGGTTGCAGCACAGAGGGGAAAAAAAGGATGGGTTACGCAAATGAAGCAGAGCACAGAAATAAGAAATTTATTTCATGGAAAAAGGCAATTTTTGGCACTTTGAGTGGTAGAGGATTGAATCACAATTCCTACAGGTTAGTACAGTTTACTACTCCCATTTGCTAGGGCAAAGCTTGCTAAAATCACTTTAAAAATATTTCCCTTGCAAGATGTTGGGGATTCCAGCACTGAGAAAAAGGGGCAAGCTATGCAAATAAAATGGAGCACAGAATTAAAAGGATTTTATTTAATGGAAAATGGCACTTTTAGGCAGTTTGAATGGTAAAGTAAAACTTTGTTTAGATATCACCTTTCAAATACCAAGGTGCTTTACAAGTTACAAAACACACAAATCAAACAATGCATACATGTAAGTACATAAATAAATAACCAGTTGTGTGCTTACCTGGTAAAAGCAAATACTGTAAATAAATAAATATCAGATTAAAAAGCATCACAGAAGGCCTGCTTAAAGAGATAGGTTTTTAATTCTGCTTTAAAACTCTCGACGCTCAGGCATTCTCTTTACCGATGAGGTAAAGAATTCCACAGGGTTGGGGCTACATAAGAGAATGCTATAGCATCAGAAGATTTCAAATGCACCCTGGAAATCTCTAGCAATCCCTCACTAGTGGATTGGAGAGGACGGAGGGAGCGGTAGGGAGTCAGGAGATCTTTCAGATAGCCGGGTCCCTGATTGTGTAGGGCTTTAAAGGTCAGCAAGCCAACCTTAAAGGTGATTCGCCACTGCACAGGTAGCCAGTACAGCTTGCACAGCACAGGCATAATATGACTGGCTCTAGAAATGCCAGTCAAAAGCATGGCCACTGCATTCTGCACTAGTTGCAAGCTATGAATATTAACCCCTGGAAGCCCTAGGTAGAGGTCGTTACAATAATCTAGGCGGGTGGTGACAAAAGCGTGGACCAATGTTGGTAAGTCATTCGGTGGGACCATGTGTTTCACCCGATCTATATTCTTCAGATGGTAGAAAGAGGACTTGACCACAGCTGACACCTGAGATCTTAGGGTCAGGCCATCATCAAGAATAACGCCAAGGTTCTTCACCCGGTCCAAGATGGTAAGCTGGCCACCATCAAGCCATAAGCCTGATGACTGCTGAGCCCCCAAACCCACTCCAGGATGACATCGGTCCATCACTAACACCTCAGTCTTATTTGAGTTCAGCCTAAGCCAGCTGGAGCTCATCCAATTCTTGATCTTGGCGAGACCATTGTTAAAGACAGAGACTACACCATCCTGTCCAGGTAGAAAAGACAAATACAATTGAGTGTCATCTGCATAACAGTGAAAGCTCAAACTGTATCATCTAATAATGTCTCCTAATGGCAGCATGTACATTGAGAACAACATGGGTGACAAAATGGAGCCCTGGGGTATCCCACAAGACAGAGAAGGAGTCAGAGGAATAAATTCCAGTGATAACCCTCTGCGATCTGCCTATGAGGAAAGATTTAAACCATTTGAGAACTACACCATATTGTCCACAAAGGAACCTCAGGTGCCCCAAAAGCACACCATGGTCCACAGCGTCAAATGCTGTGGAGAGATCAAGAAGGACCAAGATGGTACCAGCCTTTTGATCTCTCGCTATTAGAAGATCATTCAACACCCAGACTAGGGCAGTTTCTGTACTATGTCTCTTCCTAAATCCAGATTGGATACCATGAAATCCAAGATGATCCTCCAGCTGTGAAGCAACCACCCTCTCAATAACCTTGCCAACACAAGGCAGATTAGGGATGGGCTTGTAGTTAGCAAGTTGATTTGGATCTATAGAGGATTTTTTAAGGAGTGGTCAAATGACTGCCTTCTTGAGAGGATCAGGGAAGACCACCTCTCCAGAGAACCCCAAACAGTCTCTGCTAGGATCAGGCAAATAACATCTATACAACCCACTAACAGGGGTGTGGGGCCCAGATCCAAACTACAGCTGGTTGGCCACAAAGTCTGGATGATTGACACAATATCCATGAGTTCCGGCAGGCCAAAGTCCAACCAAGTAGGCTGAGTGCTCATCACCTCCCACTGATCATCGCAATCCCTCATAGGGAGAACCAGGCTGGTTCTGGCCCAGATGCTGACAACCTTATCTGCGAAAAATTATGCAAGCTTGTCGCACTTAACCAGAGGAAAGGCTCCTCCGGGTTGGAGACAGACTGGATTGCACAGTCTGCCTGCAGTCCAGAAAAGCTGAGCCAGTCTATTTCGCACAACAGAAATCTCCCTGAACAGGAATTCTGCCTTCTTACAGGTGATTTCTGATTGATAGATCTTATAATGCTCCATCAATCTAAGTTTTTCAGCATCCAGGACAGACTTCCACCAAACTCTCTCCAATGGTTGCTTCGACCCACTCTCCTCAACTCCTTCAAGGAACCATCAGATCAGGTGTTCTTTGGTCGAAGAGTGAGTGATCAAACATGAACAGGAGCAATCTTGTCTCAGGCATTCCCAACTGCCTATTAGTAGCCAGTACCAGATCCCTGGACTCATGCATTCTCTCGAGAACCCGAGACATCCAGCACCACCTCAAGGCCTTCTGGACTTATTCCCTCAAACGGTGGTACTAGATCATCTCCATGAGGGCAGGCCTTCTGGGGGGAGCCCCAAAACTGAACCTTATGTTGTGATGGTCAGACCAACCAGCTGGTACCACCCCCAAATTAGTGCTCTCCGTTCCCAGGAGGAACACCAGGTCCAACCAGGCCCAGCATTGACATAAGCTGGAGGAGACTCTGCCCAAAATGCGAGAGTTCATTATCTACTAAGGCATTGAAATCCCCCAGAACTAACCATCTGGGGGATTCCAATGCCACGTTATCGAAGAAGTCTGCAAACTCCTTCAGGAAATCTCCATCATCACTGGGTGGATGGTAAATGAGGAGCATCCTGAAGCTCACACCCACTCCCAGGATACACTTGAAGGACCTGGTGGTCCCCACTGGCATAGCCACAAGGCCCAGATCTGGCTTAAATATAATGGCGACACCCCTGCCCCCACGATCCAGCCTAGGGCGATGTTTCACCGAGTACCCGATGGAACAGCAGAAGCCAAAATAGGGCCTGCGTTTTTATACAGCCTGGTCTCGGTAATGCAGGCCAGATTCAATGTTCCAACAAGATCAGCTATAATAGCTGTCTTATTCTTAATTTATCTGGCATTGCATTACACCACCCGGATTGGATGAATTTTCGAGGAAGACCTTGGCTGTTGCCCACTAAATGGTGGAAACTGATTCACAACTCCTACAGGTTACTATGCCCATTTACTATGGCAACCTTTAATAAATCACTTTAAACCTTGGAGAAACAGGTCCTACTGTATAAGCTACTGACAGGAGAGACTAGACTCGCGAGTGCAGGAGATGACATCATCATCAGCTCTTCACTGAAATTGACTTTTTGAACAGGTAGTGAAATCAGGGTTACAAAATTCATAACTTTAAAACAAAGTAACGTAGAAGCCTGATTTTTGGTATGTGGTTTATTGGGGGTATGCTTATTCTAATTCTGCAATGTAGCACTTTGGGCCAGAGTCCCTCTTTAAAGTATTTAATATGTATGCCCAGTATCCTCCTCCTCTTTGTAAGAAAATAGTTTGGTGGTCTCCTCCCCTTTTGCCACTTTTGCACACTTCAAGCCCCATGCATCTTAAATCTTTGGGGTCTGAATTATGTTTTTTCTAGAAAGTGTCTGCTGACTGCCTTATCTATTCTGCCATTCACAATGTACCTGATATGCTGTTGCATACGTTCTTTCAGTGAGCAGACAGTTCTGCCCACTTATCGTAATCCACATGTGCACCAGAGAAAGTATACCAAAAAGGTAGTGCTGCAAGTGGTGAAGTCCTTTACCACAATATCAGTTATGTTTTTGAAAGCTCCTAGATCTTCTTCTGTATTAAGGTACTGACAGATGTTACATTTTTGCATCTGAAGTTACCTAATGGTTTTGGAGGAAGCCAGGTGCTACTTGGTGGTTTATCAGTTTTGAAATGTCTGTGTACCACTTTGCCTCTAATGCTTGGGGCTTTGCGAAAAGTCAGTCTATGTTTCGTTCCCACTATCCCCCCCACTGTGGCGTCACTAAGCAGGATTGGCCAGTTTTTCCATATAATGTTACCAACTGCACCTGCTATTGAGTTATATTCAGTAAAGAAAGTGACCAGCCCCCATTCTTTATTTCCTCTCCTGGATGTCTCATTCACTTGTAGGTTCTTCTGGGATTTCAGTCTCACTTTCTGATATACCTTTTCTAGAAAAACAGCCATTTCAAACCTGATAAACCACCAAGTAGCATCTGGCTTTCTCCAAAATCATTAGGTATCTTCAAATGCAAAATGTAACATCCGAGCAAGAGCATATCAGGTACATTGTGAATGGCAGAATAGATAAGGCAGTCGGTAGACACTTCTAGAAAAATTTAATTTAGATCCCAAAGATTTCAGATGCATGGGACTTGAAGTATGCAAATATGGCAAAGGGGAGGAGACCACTCAAACTATTCTCTTACAAAGAGAAGGATACTGGATCTACAGATTAAATGCTTTAAATCCATTTAGACTAAATGAAACAGTAGATTTGAAACCAAAGTTGTAATATTTTAAAATCTGTAGTCCCCAAAAACTCCCTCATCTCCCCATTTAGACAGACTAAAATAGTTTATTCTTAGCAGCAATGCCCTTAGATGCCAGGATTTGAATCTGTAGCTTTCTGAATGTCCCTACTGTTGTTCTTCATAGATTGTGCAGTGTAGCTATAATGTACAAACAAATGTTAAATTTAATGTGCTTTTGCTCTTTTATTTTTAGGAGTCAACCTGATAACCTAAACCTGTCCTTAATAATTGTCTCCATTGTGGCAGTTATTGAGTAGATCTCCAGGAATGCAGTCAAAAATGGTAGATCACCTGACTACATCGGGACCGTCAGTATGGATTTGACACAGATGTGCTAATAAAATAGTAAAGGTGCCAATCAGGCTCCAGATATATAAACTGCCTTGCTGTGACTTAAACAGTTTTTAAGTTTTGTACATGTTTGCTGTTTTATTTATGTTATAATAATGAGTTTGCTTATGATCACTTTTTTTGGAATGTTTAATTGATTTTGTCAAAAAAGTAATGAAAATCATTTGATTGTAGCCAACTCAGCTTGATGATGTCATAGCTTTGGGGCTATCAATTTCACTGTTTTAGTCTCTTTAGTCAGCTCCCTGATGAAGTCTCATTAGCAGGCGAAGCGCTGGGGTGGACGACAACCACTGAGGTGACTGGCTAGCAGAGGAATACACTAGCTGAATCCATATTTGAATTTTTGAATTTAATCAGCTGACTTAAGTGTTTTCTTGGAGTGATTCCTTTTTTTGGCCTTTCTATCATCATCTGCTCTTTCTGTTTTTGACCTCCCTCCCTCCCTATCCAGATAACTTGCTGCTGACCACCATATTAGGAGCCACTGTCCCTAACTCCTTATTTATTTATTTATTGAAATAGTTTCCCAGGAAGGCACACTGAACAACATGTTGCTCATCTCCTGGTGTGATCGGGATGGCGTGGGGGGTACAATTGGATGAAGAATTAGGCATACAGTTTAACATTTAAAATATACAACAAATTAAACATTCAATTACATTTGTAACAAGACATACTGGTTAAAAATATCATAAATAATCACACAGTCGATTTGTAACATAACATACAATTAAATATATCATACCTGAGAAATATGCATTTAATTACAAGTGGCATATCTGAAGAACATAGTACATAGCGGTGAAGGGAGAGGACAGTGTGCTGAGACTCAGGCTGTGGGGGGTGGAAGGTTTAATAGATGGTGTGAGTCATGAAGAGGAGCAGAAGCATCGGAGGACAGATAAAGGAGGGTTAAAGCAGGAGCAGTTAGATGAGAGAAAGTTATGTAAGGCAAAGGCAAATGAGTGAGATGATGAGGAGGAGTGCCATATTTGGGGGGAAGGAGTTCCAGATTTGTGGGAAACAATGGGTAAAGCCTGACTGACTGAAGAGAGTGGTATGACGGGGGACCAACAAAGTGTGAGTATGAGTGGATCTGAGAGAGTTGGGGGGGGAAGTGGGGAGGAGAGTGAGCATGAGAGGTAGGGGGAAGTTCTGCTAACCAAAATTTAGAAATAAGTTTGGCACAATGACTGAGGTGCCTGTTGGCAAGCGGGGGAAGGGAAGGGAAATGGTGTGGTAGAGGTCACAGTGATCAGTGCATGATGGAGCATCAAGGGCAAATCGACAGAAGGAGTTAAATAGAGTGTCCAATCTGGAGGATTTGGGAGTGGCACCATAGATTACATCACAGTAGTCAAAAATTGGGAGGATCATCTTCTAGACTAGTTCATGCAGCACTGAAGGAGGGATGCAACTAAGGTTCCTGAATAAGGCACCAAGCGTGGGGCGTAATTTTTTCAGGATGGCATCAATGTGGCCAGAGAACTTGAGGTGTTGGTCCAAACCAAACCCCAAAGTATCTGAATGAGAAGGTGCTCTCTAATATTGTCCCATCAAGGGCATGGAAAGATGATAAAGAGTGGAGCCTAGAGAGTCTCTGCCTAGTGCCAAAGGTCTTGGAGACAGTCTTTTTGGCATTTAGGAATAGTTTGATGTGAATCAAACCATAACTGAACTGGTGGAAGTCAAGCTGAAGGGTGGTTGCAACATCAGCAATTCATTTGCCAGACGAGAACAGGACAGTGTAGTCAGCATACATATGGATAGAGGTGGAGGGGGAGCATACTGCGGACAAGTCATTTAGGAAGATGGAGAAGAGAATGGGTCCTAGCACTGAGCCCTGTGAGACTCCAGATGAAATAGAGAGGGGGGAAGAGATTGTATCCTGGATCTTGACTGATTGTGTTCTGCATGACAGGTAAGCTCTAAACCAGTTTTGTGCAGAAGTAGACAACCCAACAGCTGTAAGGGAGTCAAGACGTAGGGCATGGGAGACTGTGTCAAATGCCTTGGCAAGGTTGACAAAGATGGCAGAGGTAATGAGGCCATTATCCATCCCAGTGAGGATGCAGTCAGTGAGCCTGAGTAGGGAGGTGGTAGTGGAGTGGTTCTTCTGAAAACCAGATTGGAATGGGGGTTAAAAAGGAAAAGTCATCAAGGAAGGAGGTTAGCAGAGAGGACCAGGTGTTCTTGAGTTTAGCAAGGGCAGGAGTAGGAGATTGGGCAAAATTTTGCAGGAGAGTGGTCACCACCCTTTGGAGAGGTAGGACCACTGCATGTTTCCAGGATGAAGGACAGATGAGAATGAGAAGGAAAGATTTACGATCAAGGAGAGAGGTAAGCTATAGGAAAAGCTGAAAGGTGGAGGAGTTTAGGGTCAAGTACATCCAGCAATGAGCCTTTCAAAGGATTAAGAGAGAGAAGGGCCATTAGTGTTTCTTCTGGGGAGACCGTAGAAAAAGAGAAGAAAGGAGGAGCGTGTAGGGGTTGAGTACTGGGTGTGGGAGAATGAGGAGGGGGGAGGTTAGAGGGCAGTGACTTTAAAAGTGCGGTGGTGCAGGAGGTATAATAGGAGTTAAACTCTTGAGCCACTGCACATGGTTCGGAGACCAATGAGTTTATTTTAAGTACAGGGGGGAAGCGGATGTGAAGGGGTGGAGAAAAGGGCATGGACCACTTTCCCGAATTTGAAGGGGGAATTGATGTTTTTGAGAAAATATGATCTCAAATATTCAGACTTGGCAAGTCTGGTAGCTTTTGTGCAGGCATTTCTTAACATGCAATACCTGGCATGGTGTAGGGGAAGCTGGGAGCCTTATGTTTCCTTCAAGCTTTGTCCTGTTCCCTGAGACAGATCAGTAACTCAGGGGAGATCCAGAGATGATGGTTACCATGAACTCTTGTGCATTTGAATAGAGCGTAGGAGTTACATGTAGTTAGAAATTTATCTTTAAAATAAGCAAACGCTTGGTCAATGGAAGGGGCAAAGGCAATAGGGGATCAATTGGAGCGGGCCAGTTCATTAAGAAGGGGATTAAAGTCTAAGGAGCTGAAGGAGCAGAGTTGCAGAATTTTGTGAGTGGTTTAGGTCTATGGACTTTCCTGACTATGAAGACTGGGTGATGATCACTGAGGGCATCTGGGAGGATGTCTGGTTTAATGACTCGGTGGGGGTGAGAGATGAGAATCCAATCTATCATGGAGTGGTTAAGAGTTGTATGATTTAGGTGGGTGGGTTCCAGGATCAGTTGGGAGAGATTGAGGGCCATGATGTCATTTCATATATTGGCAGTTGTTGGTGATAGCCAGTTTTGGTTTATATCACCCAGGATGTATAATTTGCCTTTCTGTGAGAGAGGTTATGGAGGTAATGAGATCCAAAGTATTGAATTCCTTGGAATCAGGTCGATAGTAGATGCCAGCTATGAAGATAGGGGAGGGAAAAAGGCAAGGTAATGTTTACTACAAGTACTTCATAGGCAGAGGGTAATAAGGATGATAGAATGGTTGAGAACTGAAGTAAGGACAGGATATACATGGCTACTCCTCCACCCCTGCCAGTCCTATCCTTCCTGATTATGGAATAACCTGGGATATTAATGGCGAGATCAGGTATTTTAGCACTTAACCAGGTTTCTGTTAAAATTAGTATATCAGGTGTGAGAGAGACTACCATAGGATGTGAAAGGTCAATTTTTGATGCAAGACTGCAGATGTTTAAGTGGAGGAATTTCTGGCACTTGGGGAGGGCAGAGGGGGTGCGGGACATTGGTGCATTAGTGGAAGGATTGAAACTGGTAGGGATGTGTGTAGCAGGACCAGGATTGGGATGAACATTTCTTGATGCAAGTGAAAGGAGTGTTATTATGAGTGAGTGGAGTTTAGGACATTTGTGATGGGCTGAGGATTTGGGTTGGGGTGGGTGGGGGCTAGGTGAGGTGAAAATAAGACGGAGAAGGCACGCTAGGTGGCTAGGGGATGAGAATAGAGTAGCAAGGGGAGACAAGGGAAGTGAGATCAGAGTATTGTGGGAGTGTAGGAGTTATGGCAAGGATAAAGGTAGGGATAGGACAACAGAGGGAAAGGTGAGAAGGTTTACTGGACTGAGGAGGTGTGGAGCTGAGGAAGATAAAATTGCTAGAAGAATTAGGAGGAAGTGGTGAAGGAAGGGTGGGCATATTGTATGGATCAGTGTAGCAAGAATAGAACAGAGTATACTAATCAATAGGAAGAAGAAGATAAGTGGCAGTAACAGAGGTAAACTAACTGTGAGAAGAGGTGGACAGTAACAGTTGCCAGCGAAGTAAATTAATTGAGTTGTTGCCCTCTACTGGCTATGCAGTCCAATTTGCAAATGGAAAACAAAAAAGCAAAACAACTCTAAACAGATGATAGAGCAGGCTGTCATTCAGATATGCTTCAAAATAATTAAACCAGGTAAATCAGATAGAAAACAGGCTGAGGAGGTTCAAAAGTCGCCAAGTTCAGAATGATCTGAAGAAAAAGGGGCTGTGGGGCGGCGCAAACAGGAAGATCAGGTTCAGTGTACCTTCGTTTGTGAGTGGAGAAGATGACAGGAGTTCCACCCAGGCGGCACAGGGTGTGGTTCCAATGCCGGAAGTAGAAAGGGTGCTGGGAGTTAAAATACTGGTAGGAGGTAGTTGGTATCAGAATCAGATAACAGGCTAGGAGAATGTGAGAGAGGAAAAGCAGGAGAGAGAGAGAGAGAGTGAGGTGAGGTGAGAGTGAGAGAGAGAGAGCTCACATGCCACACCCACAAAAATGGGCCTAGGTTTCAGAAGAAACTTGCCGCTCCTGCTCCACTATTCACCTTCTTACTCCCCAGAACTTTTGGCCTCTCCATTCCCACTCCTTTAAGCCACACACACTTTCAAAGCCAGTTGCAGCTTATCCTCCTGTGTCCTCCTCACACCTCAGTGGCCTACAGCTCCATCACTTCTCACAAATGGCTCACTAGTGCTCAGCAGTCCAAACTGTCTTATGGCCTGGCTTAAATCTTCCATTCAGGGCTCTCAAATGGACTGGCTACAGTGGACAGACTCACACTGACTCTCTGGAACAGTCTCTACTCATGGCTTTTCTGACTCACTATTTGAAAGTCTCTGTCATATCCCTGCTCCCTGCTCTCCTCCAGGATGTACATGTTGAGGTGCTTAAGTTTGTCCTCATAGGTGTTTTTGTGCAGACCCTGCACCATTTTGTTTGCCCTCCTCTGAACCACCTATAACTAAACACAGTACTCTAGATGAGATCTCACCAATGATTTGTACAGCAGAATCACCACCTCCTTCTTTCTGCTGGTGATACACCTCCCTATGTACCCCAGCATCCCACTGGCTTTCCCCACTGCCTTGTCACACTACTTGGACACTTTAAGATCATCAGATATAATTGCCCCAGGTCCCTTTCCTGTTTGGTGGTGATCATACTACTCCTCCATCATGTACTCTGTCCCTGGGGTTTGTTACCCTACAGCAGAAAAGTTCTATAAAACACAGAAATACCTCTCTGGCAATATCTGCACTCCTATTAATTCCTGTGGCAGAAACTGTTAGCACAGAACCCTGTGTACATCTGGAAATTTAAATCTGAGTGCATCTCAAAGCACCTGTGCAGTGCAACATAGTATGTTACCTGAGCTTATGTTAATAAATTGGCAGCTTAGGGATTCACAGCACAGAAGCAGAACAAATTCTGGTTGGAGCAAATGCAGCTGCTAATGCATTAGCCTGATAAGAGAAATAGACTATGAAATGTATTATTGTATTTTGGGGAGTGCAGTAAAAGTCTACATGTATTAAAATGGTTCCTTAAGATTCCCCCACTACAAGTCCCACACCAACAGAGGAGGTGTGTCACCCAACACAGGAGCTGCACTTCCCCCAACACTGGAGTTGTGCCCCCAAACACAAGAGCTGTGTTCCCCCACACAGGAGCTATATTGCCTCACAATACAGGAGTTGCAAACCCCCAACATAAGAGCTGTGCTGCCTCCCAACATGAGAGCTGTATTCCCCCAACACTGGAACTACACTCCCCCAACACAGGAGCTGCACTCTCTCCCCCAACAGAGCAGTTGCACTGCCCCCAACACAGGAGCTGCACTCCCCCAGCAAAGGTGCTGCACTACTCCCCCAGTACAGGAGCCATGCTCCCCACAACACAGGAGCTGTGCTCCCCCAACAGAAGAGATGGACTCCCTCCCAACACTGGAGTTGGACTCTCCCCCCCTACCAACACAAGAGCTGCACTCTCCCCAATGCTGGAGCTGTGCTCCCTCCCAACACAGGAGCTGTGCTCCCCAACACAGGTGCTGCCCCTCCCAACACAGGTGCTGCACCCATTCCAACACAGGAGCTGCACTCCCCCAAAAGATAGCAGCTGAGCTCCCCCAATAAAAGAGCTGTAAAAATTGATTTAGTAACTATTAAATTGTCGAACATCAGCCTTGTATATATTCTGTTGGAAAAGGAGAACAATACACAAGCCAATGTATTTTAAAAAATGTATTACGTATTGGTCATTGTGCTGTCTTGCAGAAATAATCTGTCAACACGTCCATTGCTAGCAAGAGCATCTTCCTAAACCCAGACGAGCAATCCTTCACATGAGCAACTAACTCAGTCATGCCCACATGAAGGTGCTGCCAGTATACAATTTAAAATAAATTAAGCAGAGCCAAAAAATTGAAGAGTAAGAGTTAACAAGCAAAGAGGTAAAAAAAAAAAAAGAAATGTTTAGTAGTTTATCTAAACTGCTCTCTCCTACTCTTCAGCATAGATCAAGTCTGCATGTAGGCCCTAGGGAAGACAGAAAGCCAGAGGAGAGGAGGCTTCCACCAAAAGAAAAAACTCTGCTTATTGCACTGGGACAACTGCAGTGTGGAAGGCCATTGGGTTGCAAGGATCAGAACACAACACTCACCTTCAGCATGGTGGCTGGCATGGGCTTTTGTGTGTCTGCAGTCTTGTTTTTCTTTCTATTCATGCATCATCACTCCCACGATTCTTTCAATCGTCTTAATGCAAAATCACCGCTGGCTAACAGTCACAGAACCTTCCAGGGTGCAGTGGTACTCTGCTTCACAGCATCATAACGTAGTTACACCTAGCTGTCACTATATCCATTATATAATGCATACTACAATTGCTTGGGATGCATCTGACAGAATCATATACATCAGATTCTAGGACTGTTTCCAGAATTCAGATTTTTGGTATAAGGCCAAAAATCTGAATTCCGAAAACACAGATTGGATTCTGATTCCAATTCTGTATCTGACTCACTGCAAACATGGACAAATTATGATTTTAATCTGAGTCAGAGAAGGCTCATTGACAACAAACTAATCTTCAATGCCTTGAAAACCCAGGCCATGATCTATGGCTCTAAGACCAAACATAATTCCTGCATACAACCCTTGACTATCAACTACTTAGACAGCCACCAATTTTCTCTTGTGGAGGAATTTTAATATTTAGAGATAACCCTAGATCGAGTCCTGACATTTTCGAGCTACATGTCCTTAACCAGAAATATCTGTCATTGTCAGACTCCGTCTTGCTTATTGCATTTGGCATATTCCCACCTCCAAGGCAAGGCTAGGTGGGGTGCAAGGTATCCTACTACCCTGCTTGGTTCATGGCACCAAACTAGATAATAATAATGTGTAGAGAAGAATAACTTGACTATTGTATAAAATGTCAATCCACACTAAAAAAAAAAAATCAAGGGCCCAATTCCAGAAGGCACGGCAATTGCAGCTTGCGCCAAATGCTGATGTGCCGGGGAACCTGTGCCCGATTCCAGAACAGCCAGGGTCCCAGGTGACTATGTCCATGACTTGCAGCACCCCAAGCATTGTGCCAAAGGGAGGCAGCACACAGAACAGGGTGCTGCAAGCTGTAGTAAATGCCCACTAACACCATGAAGCCCAGTCCCCGATCACCAGCTACTTGGTAGTGCATATGAATGAATAAAAGCACAACCGATATCCCTAGTAGTCTAGTAGCCCCCCACCTGGCAGTACCAGTCCACTTCCACCCCCCACACCTGTTCCCAGTTGGCGACTGGCACATCTAACCTCTCACCTCCACGGCCAGCCGCTGACTTAGCACCCTCAAAGTGCATACTACTGTATACAGTATGCGCTCACCGAATGAGCTGTCATTCACTGAGTGCATACTGTATACAGTAGTACATGCTCAGAGGGAGCTCAGCCAGTGGCTGGCCATGGAGGTGAGTGGTGGAATGTGCCAGTTGCTGACTGGGAATGGGTACGGGAGTGGTGGGGGTGGACTGGCACTGAGGGGTTGGTGGCCACTAGTTTACCAGGGATAATGGTTGTGCTTTTATTCATTCATTCATTCATTTTACAGTTATTGGTGAGCTGGTGATCAGGAATTGGGGCTTTTGGGGGCATGAATAGCTCTGTGGGGCAGTCCTTTTGCATGACGAATGGGGTTTCAGGGAGCATGATTAGCTTTGCGGAGCATTACTTGGGGATCAGGCTTGGGGGGTGCCAGCAGCCTGCAGAGAGATTTTATGCATATTTGCCAATGGGGGATGGGTGGAGGGGCTTATGTGGGAATGTGGGAGGGGGTGGCTGTTGGGTGCACATGGCACAGGGTTGCACCCCTGGTGGATGCAAAGTACACTTAGACCAGCTAATAGCTGGTCTAACTGTACCAAATCCAATGTCTTCTAGGGTTTTTGTTGGAATAGCAAATGTGCTGTTTAAGCAGACCCTCCCAGAATAGTGCAACCTTCCATATTGCTGCACCATGTCACAGGGGTTTATGTAGTTATTATGTTTAGCGTAGGTACTCTTCAGTGCAGGCAGCTCGCGGATGTCGGAGACTGCATTTGGAACATCAATTGTCATAACTCATGGGCGCGAAAGTGCTACTTGCATAATTTTGAAGTATAAGTCGCTGCGACATATAACCATTCTGAAATCGGATCCCAAATATCCAGAAGGTTATAATGAAACTCTGACCACTCAAACCAAATAAATGCACTTAAGTCGAAATGCTTGCAGAAATAGCAGCATTTTCTTTCATTAGAACAAACAGCGGCTCAGTGCACTTGAAATCACATACGTACCGCTCACCCCAACGCTTCATCAAAAGCCGTCCTCAGGTTGCGTGACCAAACTTGGACACATCATATAATTTATAGAGTACAAGATTCGTGACATCACAGTTAAGTAAACAGTGGTGTTTATTTTCTAAATATAAATAAAGTTTTTTAGTTTTTCAACAAAAATAATCAAAATTCTTTAGTAGAAATAACATCATGAGATCCCTAAATATCAAAGTGTAGCATATCTTATACAAGTGTTTCAAATCAATTAAAAACACCTAAATCAAAGAAAATTACTGGTGAAACTAATAGTGTTTCTTTTGCAGTACTGTAATATGGGAAAGTCTATATATGATGTGGACCACATTGTGCTTCTTGATTGGTTCTGAGAGTTGTGGACCTGACAGTACTGTCATCAAGTGGTTTGAGTCCTATCTCTCAAACAGGATGCAGCGGGTGGTGATGGGGAATTTCTCCTCCTCCTCCCCAATGCTCCTGTCTTGTGGAGTGCCGCAGGGTTGGATCTTGTCGCCGATGCTGTTTGCAGTGTACATGCTGCCCCTGGGTGAGATCATTCGACAGTATAGCATGGAGTTTCACTGTTATGCAGATGATACCCAGCTGTACTTGTCTTTTGCTCCCAGAACATCAGGAGTGGTTGATGTGCTTAAAACTGTCTGGCTAAAATCAATGACTGGATGGCTTCCAGCTGTCTGAGACTTAACCCTGCCAAGATGGAGGTACTGGTGATCAAGCCTGGTTGCGGACATGATGGGCTGCCACCTGGGGCTGACTCAGGGCTTTTCCTGGATTCTGCTCCATTGGCGGCTGCCCTGAGAGTGTGAAATTTGGGCGTGATACTTGATAACAGATTGACTTTTGAAGATCAGGTGTATCTGTTGTCAGTAGTGGTTTCTATCATCTGTGGAACATTGCTCGGATTAAGCCCTCATTCTGTCTGAGGACCTGCTGATGCTAGTGCATACCTTTGTGACCCCAGACTTGACTACTGTAACTCTCTATACTTTGGGGTTGGAGGAACCCTCTGCAGACTTCATCTAGTGCAGAACATGGAAGCCAGGTTGTGGATAGGCCTTTCGAGGTCCAGTCATGGGACTCCAGTCCTGTGGGCTCTGCACTGGCTGCCAGTCAGGTGCAGGGTCCTTTTGAGGTGGATCTTCTCACCTTCAAGGCCCTATATGGACTAGGTCTGGGTTACCTGTCAGAACTCCTGACACCAGTGACCTCAGCTCACTCCTTCTGCTCCTCTTCAGGCCTCCTAGACATTCTCAGGGGTTTGGCTCAAGACCGCGAGGAGATCATGCATTTAGTGCCTCTGGGCTGACCCTGTGGAATTCATTAGCACCTCCTGTCCAGGAGGCTCCCTCAGTTGAGATGTTCAAGCGGAGGCTAATGGCTCACCTTTGTCCTGGCTTTTCCAAGTTCTTGAATACACCCTGTACTAGTCCCTGCTGTGACAGTTTGAACCCCTTTTTAATCCATTTTAAATTGTGATATGTTTATTTAAGTATTGCTACTGTATTATTTATCTATGCAGTCTCTTAGTATGTCTTGTTTTAAATATTGTTAGGCACCCAGAGCCTTCGGGATTGGGTGCGCTACAAATAAAATTGCCTTGCCTTGCCTGATACAGCTAGTAGAAAAACCTAATTGTTTATTGATGTGATCTCCTGTATAAACAGGGATCCTAACTCCTTAAGATTGCCATTGGTTTATAGTGTTTATAACATTACACATATACTGTAAATAATCAGTCACAATTTCATAATATAATATTTGCCACACTCTAAAGAAAATGGAGTCAGACAGAAAAGACGAAAAGATAAGAAAACTCTCCAGAGAAAAGACTGAGGAAGAATTGCCCTAAAAAGAAAAAAACAATAATCTAGTTAATGCCTTTTCACATATCAAACAATGCATTCAATATAGTCTAGACATTGATTTTACATTTCATTTCTTAATTACTAGAGAGGTACAGAAATGGGGGTGGGATTGGAATTCTCGGAAAACACAATTTAACGTCTGTGCCCACTCCTCAGATAAGGTTTCATATTCCACCTCTCATTTAAACCTCCTGGTTTAACAGTATTTAATTAAAATATCCAGTGTCCTTCTCTTTGTAACAATATGTTCTGTCGATCACCACCCCTGTTAGGTTGCTTTACCCATTCTAGGCCTATGAATTATTTTAATGTAATTGGATAAGAGTCATGAAACTGTAAATAGTGTTTACCCACTGGAGTATCCATTCTTTCATTCAGGACATTCATTTCATTCATTCGTTTGTCCATTCATTTACTTCAGGACAATCATCCTTAACCATTCCCTCTGTTCTCGCACCTTCCCTAGCATATGGAAAACAGCTACGATCAAACCCCTATACAAATCGGGGTCCAAGAGTGATGTAGGGAATGATCACCCTATCTCACTTCTGTCACCTCTTTCCAAGATCATCGAGAAGGTTGTTTACTTACAACTAACCTCTTTTCTTCAAGAACACAGTCTGCTCACTGGTGCACAGCATGGGTTCAGAGTGTGCCACAGCATGGAAATGGCTTTCAGTCAGATTCACCAGTGATATTACTAAAGCAAGCGACAATGGACAGTACTCAGGGTCGATTAGTTTATCTGACCAAAGCTTTCTATTTGGTGGACCACAGCCTCCTCCTACATCTCTCTACTGCCTTCATATGCCGGGATGTAACTTGCTGGTGAGACAGCTACCTCTCAATCAGATCTCAAAGGAATCCATAAAAGGAGTGCTCTCAAGCGTCTGCCAAATTAATTGTGGCGTCCCACAGGGTTCTACTTTAGGCCCCTGCTTTTTCTCTCTCTCTTCATTAATGATCTCCCAAAATCTGTCAAAACACCAAGATAGTTCTCTGTGCAGAAGATCCAGCTCTATACTGCAGTGATAAAACCCTAATCTCTAACCTGCAAACTGACTTCCTAAGGGTCCCTCTTGGTTCCTTCACAGAAACCTAGTTCTTAACTCTAAAAAACTAAGTACATGCTCTTTGCAGGTCCAGAAGAAAAATGGAATTAAACCTCTCCTCTCTGACCTTCATGTGAACAGTATCTATAAAGTCAAAGATTTTAAATATCTGGGCTTGGTTCTTGATTCAGACCTCACTTTTCAAGTCGACATTACTAATCTTACCATGAAAATAAACACGAAGTTTGGACTGAAATTCTGGATCAGAAAATTCCTTCTTTCAGCCTTGTGTTCTCACCTTGCCTACTCCTTGCTCCTTCCCTTCTTGAATATGGCTCCACAGTCTACTCCTGCCCCCCCCCAATCTGTTCTTTTTTCAAAACTGAGAACCTCTTACAACAACACTGCATGTTTTGTCACAGGCCTCCTGGTCCACCCATCACTGTTCCCTCCACCCTCCTCTCTCGTGGCTACCCCTAGAAGTAAGGTTTCAACTTAAAACATTTCTTTTTCTACACAAGGTTAATCTGAACTTATTGCCACCAAGTGTTCTGGACCTTTCCCCCAAATCTGCCCCAAGCGTGGCACCAGGAGGTGCACCAGCCAAATTCTTGAGGTTCCTTTCCATCATACCACACGTGCAAAACTCCATCTGCTATCAGGGTGTAAAACTTTACACAACAACCTACCTCCTGGCACCCAGTCCTGTGGTTCCATCCCTTTATTTATTTCCACTGCAAAAAATTTGCTCCTGGAGAGTTAGTCTTGTAAGTCCCCTGCATGTAAGTTTCATATAGCAGTTGTGAGGCTCCCCTCCTCTCCCTTAAGTGTCCCTCCTGCTGCCTCCTTTTTTCTCCATCCCCTAGCCTCCCCCAGCTCTATGTTTGCTGTCTCATCCTTACCTCCCTCTCACTGTGTACCCCCCTCATCCTCACTGATGTTTATGACTGTCTTAATTTTTATTTATATTTGTTGTAAATATGGTTATTTCTGCACTTGTATTTTTCTTTTGCTGTTTATGTTGTGATACTCTGTAACCTGGATGGCTATGAAAATGGGCATTTTTGCCCACACTTTTTCCAGTATAAAATAAACTTGACTGAGTGATTGAGTTTGTTCACAATGGAATGGACATGTTGTTGCACTGTCTCCTTCAACATCCTGGCAGTATTGCCAAAGCAACAGTACAAACCAAACCATAACTGTGTCAATAGAGTTTGCTGTGGGAGTGTAGCACTAGGACAGTGATGCATTCTAAGGAAATTATAATTATAAAGCGGGATGGAAGCACTCACCTCTCAGAAGGAAGTAATGTCCAGACTTGTGTTAATGTAGTTTATTGACAGTTTTATTCACGTCCAAGACATCAAAGGCAGTCAAACAGAGTAGTGCTAGAAGCACAGCCCTCCACATACTTACATTTCACCCAGTTCTCTGTGCTTTGTCAGACCTCAATAGACTTAAGTAAAACTCTAATGTCAGAGCCTTTTTAGAGCAGATGGAACAGGGGTTGTGATCAACAGAACTTATTGTTACAAGAGAAATTATTGTTTTACTTTTTAAGGGCACTTCTTCCTCAGTCTTTTCTCCAGAGAGATGGCATTTCAAACAACTGGATACCTCTATTCAGTTTCGTCTTATCTTTTCATTTTTCTCTAGCTTACTCAGTTTTCTTTAGGAGTGTGGTAAATATAATGGGCCCTATGCACTATGGGGCAGAGTAGCTACATGCCGTGTAGCTGGGGTGTGTAGCCACCCTGCATCCTGTGCATCCCCACGTGGAATGCACAAATGGGGGCACGCAGCACCTATGTGCTCAATTCAATGGGCATGCAGAGAACAACACGCTGGGGGCAGGTGGGGGGCATGCTGGTACTACGCGTAATGCACCAAGGCGTGTAGTGCTGGCTGCGGGGGTGCACAGTGGGTGCAGGTTATGCCAGGAAGAACCCTGCCTTAAGCCCCCTACGTGCTCCATGAACACATCAGGTGTCACCCGACAGCAAGGCAAGTAGCCCACCCACCCTCCAGGGCCATGGCATATGGCTGCCCTGTGCCTCCCAACCACCCCAGCACACATCGCCCCCCCCCGACCAGCACAATCCACCACATAGGGGCACAGGTCATGGCTGCTGTCTCCGCTCCGAACAGCACCGCCTGCCCATCCCTGCTAATGGCGAGGTACACTACTTCCTCGCACCGCTGACAGATATTCCCCACCATGTCCATGTGCACCTCTGTGGTGCCATCAGAGGACCAGAGGCATTGCCTCCTCACACCACCACAGACACTGACCCTCAGACATCCATGGGGTGCACCTCAGCTGTCCTGCAGAGTTCTGTGCACTGGGGGTGTGGGACAGCTGGCAAACAGTGGCGAATACAGCTAGCTCACACCTGTCCATGGGTGTGAGCCTCCATGGGTGGATTACATGCCTCCGGTGTACACACCACCGTAGTGAATAGGAACCGCTGTGAAATGGTGACTGATTATTTATATGTATGATGTTATAAATATTATAAACCAATGGCAATCTTGAGGTGTGAGGATCCCTATTTATACAGGATATCACATCAATAAGCAATTAAGTTTTTGTTACTAACTGTATTACATCATATATAGATTCTTCTCCCAACTACAGTACCCAGAAAGAAATACAATTTGTTTCACTAATAATTTTCATTGATTTAGGTGTTTTTAATTGATTTGACACATTTGTATAAGGCGTGCTACACTTTGGATATTAAGGGATCTCATGGGTGTTATTTCTACTAAAGAAGTTTGGATATTTTTTGTTGTAAAATTAAAAAACTTTATTATCTATATTTAGAAAATAGAACACCACCTGTTTATATGAGGTGGCGTCATGAATCTTGTACCCCATAAAGTATATGATGTGTCCAAGTTTGGTCATGCCTCCTGAGGACAGCTTTTGCTGAAATGCTGGGGTGAGAGTTACATGTGTGATTTCAAGTGCACTGAGCCACTGTCTGTTCTAATAAAAGAAAATGCTTCTATTTCTGCAAGCATTTCAGTCTTAAGTGCATTATTTGGTTTGGAGTGGTTGGAGTTTCACTACAACCTTCTGGACATTTGTTTGTTGTTTAGGACTGGCCACCTTTTATAGTATACCTTGCTCTGTTTGTGCGTGCAGGACATTCTTTGGGAATTTTCACATTTAAAGAAATATTGCCAGCCTTACCTACCCCTGCAGTCAAGTAGTGTGCCTAGGAGGACCAGAGCCAGTGTGGTAATGTGAGGCTTCATTTTCAGGTTTTGTGCTTCACCAACCTGCGGGAGGCAGTATAGTGCAGTGGTTTGAGCTCTGAGCATGAAATCTGGAGACCTGGGTTTGATCCACAGCCCCACTTGCATACTGTGTGACCCTGACAAGTCACTTAACTTCCTGTGCTCCCAGGTCATACCTGTAAACAAGCGTTCAGCTTAGTGTGTCTCACCTGGTTAAACAATTGGGGAAAAAAACCTCTCACCAGAATTCCTTACACCCCATGAACAAAGAACTCTATGAACTGCCATGCCTAATGCTTCCTGCAAGACTGGTTTGCATGCAAAAGCAATAATGTACAGTGCCTGCCAAGATAGCATTGCATTATACTACCTCAGTGGAAAAAGGTTGTAAATATGACATTTTCCTAAACTAATTCCTCAGAAGTTAACATCTGAAGAATAAATTTATGCAAAGTGCAAACCACTGTCATTAATGTAATATTTTCTTCATTTACAAGTCTGTGGTTTCAACGTATCTTTAGTAAAAGCAATTTTGCAGTTTCCAGGAATACTTCATAAAATATAATAGTCAGATATATGTAAAGCAGCAATGCATGTTACAGTGAAAGGTCTGACTTTTTATTTCCATTTTAGATTGCCCTTTGTCTCCTATCTTGTATGATTCCCTTGTTTCCCAATTTTGTGTCTGCTTTCACACTTTTGGTAACATTTTAAAATTAAAACTAGTGCTCCAAGTTCAGGTTTTTATTAGTATTCCCAGCTGTTTTTGTTTTTGTAAAGGAGTCTCTGACTCAAAGGGTTTTAATACTGATATGTTCAATAAATAAATAAATAGAGTCTCATAAGATTAGGGAGCCCTGTCTGCTGCTCGCTAGTTCCCTATAAGCTCTCCTGTTATTATGTCAATTTTTTAAAAAGTACTGAGCAAACTCAGAATGAAGGGAAAAGGGTATCATATAAGGCAAGAGATAAGGGCCAATCCAAAATGGAATAAAAAAGTATAGCTCAGATTTTTCACCCTAACATTGACTGCTGTTATAAGCTTATTTTTCATTAATTCACCATATCTAGCTACACTCATTCTTTACTGATAACAGAGAAACATAGAAGTTGTGGGCAGATAAAGACCTCTTGGCCCACCTAATCTGCCCAGTTTTCCATCTACTGTGCCACCGCAGACCCTACTCGATCTCTAGTCATCTCCTCCCCTTTCTTTACTACCAAAGTCCCCTTGTATCTGTCCCATGCATGCTTGAATTTCATCACTGTTTTGGCACCCAGCACCTCCACTGGACGGCTGTTCCAGGTGTCCACCATCCTCTCTGTGAAGAAATATTTCCTTTGAGCCTCCCCCCAACTTCATAGTGTGACCCTTTGTTCTCAAGCCTGTTTTTCTATGGAAAATGCTACCTTTCTGTACCTTATTAATACCGGTTTGGTATTTGAATGTTTCTATCATATCGACCCTTTCCCTCCTCTCCTCCAAAGAGTACACATTCAGTTCCTTGGGTCTCTCCTCATAGGACTTTTGATGCAAGCCCTGCCCCATTTTGATAGCCCTCTTTTGTACTAACTCCTTCTTATCAATGTCCTTCTGGAGGCGGGGCCTCCAGAACTGGACATAGTACTCAAGGTGGGGTCTTACCAGTGATCCATATAGGCAATAATGCCTCCTTCTACCTACTGGTGATACTCTCACTTTATGCCCAGCTTCCTGCTAGCCTTCCCTTGCCTTATCACTCTGCTTAGCTAGCTTCCGCCATCAGGAATGATTACCCCCAGGTCTCTGTCCTGTTTAATGGTTGACAGTATTTCCCCTCTGAATTGGTATGTAGTCCCCAGGTGTCTGTGCCAAAAGTACATGAACCCCCTTCCTCTGTGTGTCTACCCTGTTGCAGATTTTTGTGTTGTCTGCGATTAGGCTTACTTTCCCTCTAGCCCTTCCACAATGCCACCAATAAAGACACTGAAGAGGACCGGGCCTAGTACTGAGCCCTGAGCCACCCCACTGGTCACCTTGCCTTCTCTAGACTGGACACCAATTATCACCACCCCTCTCTAGTTTTTTGAGATAGAGTAATCGTATCCTTATTTGGCCTGCACTTACATCCCTCCATCAGTGTGTATATGTATGTAGCTATGAAAGGCCCTGCACTTCCATTTATATAACAACAGTGACCAAATTGTCAGCATAGCCATCTTATTACCCCCACCTTATGAACAAGGGCAGGAAAAATTTTCAGATCCCACAGTTAAAGATGGATTTGCCAACCAACCATGAAGCCACCTTTCAGGCAGAAGTTGTGTAATGTCATAGATTCATGTACCCAGTTCAGAAAATGTTTGAATTCCTGCCAGGATGTACCACACAACTGCAATGCCATTCCACACCACAGGTGCAAAAACAAATTTTGGCCTGGATTTGAAAAATGACAGCTGTGACATACATGAGGTGGAGTAATAAGAAGGCTATTTAGAAAATTTGGGGTCAAAATATTTAAAACTTATAAAGCTATGGGCGTGCATAGCAAAATTGCAATGAATGGGCATAACTTTGCCATTTTTACATATTTTGACCCTAAATTTTCAACATAGTCTTCTTATGACCCCACCTCATGAACAAGGGCAGGAAAAATGTTCAGATCCCGCAGTTAAAGATGAATTTGCCAACCAACCATGAAGTCACCTTTCAGGCAGAAGTTGTGTAATGTCATAGATTCATAGATACATAGAAATGTGACAACAGAAAAGGACTGCCAGGCCCACCTAGTCTGCCCACTTGCCTCATTATCTGCTAGGACAAGCCTTTTCCTCCCACCTGCCCCCCACCTTCAACAGTCCCTTGTGTCTGTCCCATGCTCTTTTGAACCCTTCCACTGTTGTTTCTCCAACCAACTCCTCAGGGAGCCTATTCCACTTATCCACCACCCTCTCTGTGAAATAGTACTTCATAATGTTACCCTTGAACTGTCCTCACACAATCTGCAACCCATGCCCCCTAGTCCTCTGATTTCCTTTCAGCTGGAAGATGCTCTCCACTGGCACTTGATTTATGCCTTTTAGGTACTGCAAGTTCTCAATCATGTACCCCTTTTCCCTCCGCTGCTTCAGGGAGTACACATTAAATTCCCTTAATCTTTCCTCGTAGGATAGATGGCTGAGCCCCTTCACCATCTTCATTGCCCTCCTCTGAACTCGCTCTAGCCTCCCCACATCCTTTCTGAGATATGGCCTCCAGAACTGAACCCCAAGTTCCAGCTGTGGTCTAACCAGATGGGTGTATAAGGGTACTATGACCTCCTTCCTCCTACTGGTAATCCCCCTGCCAATGCAGGCCAGCATTATGCTGCCTCTAGCCATTGCTCTCTCACAGTGCTTTGCCACCTTCAGGTCTCTTGATATCATGATGCCTAGATCTCTTTCCTGTTCTGTCACTGCAGGTCTCGCCCCCATACAGTATTCATCCCTCTGGTTCTTGTTACCAAAGAAGCATGATCTTACACTGTCCATGTTAAATAAAGCTGCCACCCTTTGACCATGCCTCAAGCCTTAGATCCCTCCACATTATTTCCACCCTTCCTGGGTGCCCACCCTATTGCAGACCTTAATATCATGGGCAAACAGCACACACCCTTCAAGGCCCTCCACAATGCCCCTATGAATAGATTCAACAAGGCCCCAATACCAACCCTGAGGGACTGCACTGGTGAATATGCCCTCTCCTGATGCCACCCTGTTTGCAGTGACTCTTTCTCCTGCCTCCCAGCCAGTTGCTCACCCATTGAACCATCTGCTCCAGACCCAGGCATGTCAGCTTGTATAGGAATCGCTGAGTCATATGCCTTCATGAAGTCAGATATACGACATCCACTGCTCCCCATCCATTTCTTGGTGGCCCAATCAAAGAACTCGATCAACTCGTTTGACAGGATCTATCCCTGGTAAAGGCATGTCACCTTTAATTCACCAGGCCACTTTCCTCCAGGTAACTGTAATCCTTTCTCAGTAGCTTCTCAATGAGCTTGCCCACCACAGATGCCAAGTTCATGGGTCTGTGGTTGTCACCTCCTCCCCTTGTGCATGGGCACCACATTACTTGTTCCAGTCATCAGGTAGCACTCTGGACTCCAGGGACCTGTTGAAAGAGTGCAGTCATGGGTGCTGTCAGTATATCCTTTAGTTCCTTCAATGCCCTGGGGTGCACCCCATCTAGTCCCATCGCCCTATCCACTTTCAAGTAGTGTAGTTCTCCCAGAGTCTCCTCCACCTGGAATGGACTCGTATCCACTTCCACCTCCACTGCCCTGGATTCTTCAGCACCACTACCCACCCCTCATTTTCACTAGTGAACACAAAGCAAAGATAGCTGTTTAGTAGTTCTGCCTTCTCCTGTCCCTTGTATTAGTTCATCATCACTTGCACTTAGTTGAGGGTATTCCTGCCTAGTTTTCCTCCTCTCGCCACATACCAAAAAAGTTTTGTTCCTTTTTGACTGACTTCTATGTTCTCCTATGTCCATACCTTTGCCCTCCTTACCTCTATCTCTGCTTCTTTCTGACTTACCTGGTACCTTTCCCAGTCCTCCTCCATTTGCTTTACCTTGAACTTCGAAAAGCCCTTCTCTTTGCCCTGACCTTTTCTGCTGCAGCACCATTAAACCACAGGGGTCTCCTCCTCCTCTTATTTTAGCTTAATTTCTTGGTGCATAGGTCTGTGGCTCCCTAACCTCTTTATCCTCTTCGCATGTCCTTTCACTGTTAAATCCTCCACCCCTCAAGAGCCCTTCCCATGTACTCTCCCATTTTCCTGAAATCTGTTCTCCTAAAATCGAACACCTTTACCTTGGTCCGGTGAACATCAGCAGTGTTCTGTATTGTAAACCTAGTGGTGCTGTGGTCATTCGTACAAGGTTTTCCCCACCGACACATCTCCTACACTGTCCTCATTGGTCACGCTTAGGATGATGCCAATAGATGTCACTGACATTGATCATGGTGGGGTCCCCAAAATACCATGTTGAAAAGCTGGTGTCAAAATGTCAAAACTGGTTGGGTTATGTATAAAAGTTGAAACTCCCATTGACATACATTGACCCGCATTTACCTTAGTTTCTCATATTGCAGTAGCCAGTTCCAGCAACAAGATGCGTCTTCGATCAGAGAGTGGATCTCAAACCTGGGATCTGTTCAGGTGAGTAAGACCGTTTGGGGTGTAATGGTGGGGTGCTGTGTGGGAGGTGGGAGTGAGGGGGCTGATCAGTGAGGAACCTTTTTTGCAGGAAAAAAAATCAAAGGACAGTTTTCTTTATTATAGGGATGGACACTGAAGGAGGGTGGCGGGTGCTAGTAGATACCAGGGACATATAAAGGCAGCATGGGGATAGTGATTGGAGAATGGGGTAGGGACCATTGGACTACCAGGGAATATATGTAATTTAAATGGGGATGGTGACAGGACAATGGAGAAGAGGGGAAGGACCACTGGACTACCAGGGAATATATTAAATTGAGAACCCCAAGGCACACTCCATGCCTGGTTTTCTGCCTGCAGGGTGGGGGTGGGGTATTAGGGTTGAGAACCCTAACACCACATTTCTCTACTTTTGTCATTTTAACCCTAACTATTGCATTAACAGAGTTTTTTTGCAAAGAATGTCCTTACATTTTGAGGTAGTATAATCGCATCCTCATTTGACTGTGGGAGCGCAGGACCCTCCTAGCCCTGCGCTCCAATTCCTCCATAGATGCATACATGTATGTTGCTGTGAAAGCATTTCAGCCAAAACAGCAACCAAATTGTCAGCATAGCCTAGTTATTACCCTACTTCATGAATGCTGTGCTGAGAAGTTTCAAATCCCCACCAAAATGTCATTTCATGCCACTGCAAAGTCATTCCTCGCCACAGGTGAGAAAACACATTTTGGCCAGGATTTGAAAAATGACAGCTGTCATGTTCATGAGGTGATGTAAAAATGGCTATATAGAAAATTTGGGATGAAAATATTTAGAATTACTGAAGTTACGAGCGAGCATAGTTAAATTTAAATGCATATGCATAACTTTGCTATTTTTACATATGTCGACCTCAAATTTTCAACATAGCCTTCTTATGATGCTACCTAATGAACAAAGGCAGTGAAAATTTTCAAATCATGCCCAAAAGGTGATTTCACCAAGAGACTGCAAAATTGCCTTTCAGGATGGATTTGCAAAATGCCACTGATATTACCCATGAGGTGGGGTCCCCAAAAGGCCATGTTGAAAATTTGGTGGCAAAATATGCAAAAATTGCCAATTTATGCTTCAAAGTTGAAAACCCCTTAGAAATATATTGAACCTCATTTACCTTAGTTTCTCATATTGCAGTCACCATTTCCAGCAGCAAAATGTGTCTAATCAGAGTGTGGATCTTTGCCCTGTCACCTGTTCAGGTGACTGAGGGCATGGGTGGGTGTACTGGGGGGTGTGGGGTGGTAAGTGCTGAGTGGGAAGTGGGGTTGGAGGTATCAGTTCAGTGAGGGACCATTTTCTTTTTTCTAGAAAAAAAAAAACATTGAGGACCGGTTTCTTTTTTGCAGACATAGGCAATGATCGGTGTGTGGGGATGCCACTAGACACCAAGGAAACAGGAAAATAAAATAGGGACAGCAATCAGAGGATGGGTTGTGCCACTAAACACCAGGGATGCAGGGAAAAAAACTGGAACAGCAATCAGAGGGTGGGGGTGCCACTTGACACCAATCAGAGGGTGGGGATGCCACTAGACACCAGGGAAACACAGAACAAAATGGGACAGCAATCGGAGGGTAGGAGGCACTACTAGACATCAGGAAACCATTTACAGAACTGGAGATGGTGATCAGAGGGTGGGGAGGTGCCACTAGACACCAGAGAAACATTTATAAATATGGGGATGGTAATTGGAGGGTTGGGGGTGTCACTAGACATGCGGTCATGAAAAAGGATGCAAAGTGAAACATAAAACACATTTAGGGATCATTTTTTCAACATTTAACTGCAGCAGCCACCTAATGGGGTCCCAGAAAGCCAGACAGATGTGTTGCGCTGTCTCCAGGATGTTGATTTTGTGGCTTTTGAAATTCGTCATTTTTGTGACTTTTAAAAATTGCTAAGTGGAAAACAAAATTGAAGCAGCACTTAAAAAAGACTTCCTATTTGTGACACAGAATGATCCATTTTGAGAAAAAGGATTACCCATTTGCAAAAAAGGATCCTTTTTCAAGGGAGACATCTAACTGTTCCCATTGAATATAATGGGAACTTTTATGCTGGCCCATTGGCGTGAAGGGCTGAGGCATCCTGCCTTACCTCCTGCCATGCAAGGGACTTGTGTCTGCAGTGCAATCAGGTCACTGGAGTCAGCCAAGGAGGGGAAGAAGGAGGATCAAGCATCCCAAGGACAGCTCTCCTCCTCCGTGGGGGGGGTCAGTGATCGGTGCTTGCCTGGCCCCTAGCAGAGGCTGGCACACCTATGCTGCACATAGTGGGCATAGGTGGGCAACCACTGGCATCACTGCATGACCTTTCTCTGGGGAAGAAAATTAGGGAAAGATCTCTGATGGTTGGATGAAGGATGGCCTTGGAGGTCCCACTCCCTGACCAGCTGGGTACTGACCAAAATCATCGGTGGGAGACTGGGGACTCCTTGCTGACCCCACCAGTGGGGGCAAGCCCTAGGAGAAGATGGTCAGTGAGGACGAGTGGATGTCAGGGGGAAGGGGAGTGGGGCACCCTCCAGAACATGGACCATTGGAGAATGGGAGAAAAAAAAGAAAAGACTGGGGACTTTAAAAATTGAATAACTTTGGAATGTATTAATATTTGTTCACCAAACCAGCAAAAAGCACATCTGTGAAGCAAGCCCTTTATAGTCTGAAATGTCAAACCAAAATTCCAAACCATTTCTTTGCTGCTGCATGACAAAGAAAAGGCAACAAAAAAAGCAGATTGCACACTTTTTACACTCGGTATATATGCACCCATGTATCTGTCCAGAAAAAAAATTGTCATATCAAGAAATCTTTGGTCCCTGATGGCGCATGCAAAATTTCAGGCAAATCAGCTGAACGGCTGCGAAGTTATTAAAGTGCAAAATGTTGAGTTTAACATAAAAGTGGAATTCCACCCTAAGAATTGGGCGCAGCTGTGACCCTATAATATATATGTATATTTTTCTCCATGACACCCTACCTCTTTTTTTTAATAACTTTTATTGAGTTTTCAGCTTTACACATAACTGGCCAATCAAGTCATCAGCATGGGTCATGGTTAAGGTCCATGAGGGTTACAAAGACAGGGACATGGCATGCACTTTAGGAGCAGGTAGGATACATCCAATCATACATACATATGTTGTGATGCAAGCAGGGCAAGGATAGTGTACAACCCTAACAGCAGCGTTTCAGTATAAGGGACATCCATCACGATGCGATACTGGTCTCAGTGCATTAGAGGAGTAGGACTGAGCTATCACCCAGTTTATTCATTCAGTTCTTATGCAAATTAACTCCTTGTACAATACCAGACATTTTGGCCAGAGAACACTGACAATTCGTTTTATAAAATCTACTATTTTATCTGTGCAGTCAATTCATCTCTGTTCTGTTTTTGTTTTGTATGTTGTTATCTCAAGTAGGCTGAGTGCTCATCACCTCCCACTGATCATCGCAATCCTCATAGGGAGAACCAGGCTGGTTCTGGCCCAGATGCTGACAACCTTATCTGCGAAAAATTATGAAGCTTGTCGCACTTAACCAGAGGAAAGGCTCCTCCGGTTGGAGACAGACTGGATTGCACAGTCTGCCCGCAGTCCAGAAAAGCTGAGCCAGTCTATTTCGACAACAGAAATCTCCTGAACAGGAATTCTGCCTTCTTACAGGTGATTTCTGATTGATAGATCTTATAATGCTCCATCAATCTAAGTTTTTCAGCATCAGGACAGACTTCCACCAAACTCTCTCCAATGGTTGCTCGACCCACTCTCCTCAACTCCTTCAAGGAACCATCAGATCAGGTGTTCTTTGGTCGAAGAGTGAGTGATCAAACATGAACAGGAGCAATCTTGTCTCAGGCATTCCCAACTGCCCTATTATAGGCCAGTACCAGATCCCCTGGACTCATGCATTCTCTCGACGAACCCGAGACATCCAGCACCACCTCAAGGCCTTCTGGACTTATTCCCCTCAAACGGTGGTACTAGATCATCTCCATGAGGGCAGGCCTTCTGGGGGGAGCCCCAAAACTGAACCTTATGTTGTGATGGTCAGACCAACCAGCTGGTACCACCCCAAATTAGTGCTCTCCGTTCCCAGGAGGAACACCAGGTCCAACCAGGCCCAGCATTGACATAAGCTGGAGGAGACTCTGCCCAAAATGCGAGAGTTCATTATCTACTAAGGCATTGAAATCCCCCAGAACTAACCATCTGGGGGATTCCAATGCCACGTTAACGACGAAGTCTGCAAACTCCTTCAGGAAATCTCCATCATCACTGGGTGGATGGTAAATGAGGAGCATCCTGAAGCTCACACCCACTCCCAGGATACACTTGAAGGACCTGGTGGTCCCCACTGGCATAGCCACAAGGCCCAGATCTGGCTTAAATATAATGGCGACACCCCTGCCCCCACGATCCAGCCTAGGGCGATGTTTCACCGAGTACCCGATGGAACAGCAGAAGCCAAAATAGGGCCTGCGTTTTTATACAGCCTGGTCTCGGTAATGCAGGCCAGATTCAATGTTCCAACAAGATCAGCTATAATAGCTGTCTTATTCTTAATTTATCTGGCATTGCATTACACCACCCGGATTGGATGAATTTTCGAGGAAGACCTTGGTTGTTGCCCACTAAATGGTAGGAAACTGATTCACAACTCCTACAGGTTACTATGCCCATTTACTATGGCAACCTTTAATAAATCACTTTAAACCTTGGAGAAACAGGTCCTACTGTATAAGCTTACTGACAGGGAGGACTAGACTGCGAGTGCAGGAGATGACATCATCATCAGCTCTTCACTGAAATTGACTTTTTTGAACAGGTAGTGAAATCAGGGTTACAAAATTCATAACTTTAAAACAAAGTAACGTAGAAGCCTGATTTTTGGTATGTGGTTTATTGGGGTATGCTTATTCTAATTCTGCAATGTAGCACTTTGGGCCAGAGTCCTCTTTAAAGTATTTAATATGTATGCCCAGTATCCTCCTCCTCTTTGTAAGAAAATAGTTTGGTGGTCTCTCCTTTGCCACTTTGCACACTTCAAGCCCCATGCATCTTAAATCTTTGGGGTCTGAATTATGTTTTTCTAGAAAGTGTCTGCTGACTGCCTTATCTATTCTGCCATTCACAATGTACCTGATATGCTGTTGCATACGTTCTTTCAGTGAGCAGACAGTTCTGCCCACTTATCGTAATCCACATGTGCACCAGAGAAAGTATACCAAAAGGTAGTGCTGCAAGTGGTGAAGTCCTTTACCACAATATCAGTTATGTTTTGAAAGCTCCTAGATCTTCTTCTGTATTAAGGTACTGACAGATGTTACATTTTGCATCTGAAGTTACCTAATGGTTTTGGAGGAAGCCAGGTGCTACTTGGTGGTTTATCAGTTTTGAAATGTCTGTGTACCACTTTGCCTCTAATGCTTGGGGCTTTGCGAAAGTCAGTCTATGTTTGTTCCACTATCCCCCACTGTGGCGTCACTAAGCAGGATTGGCCAGTTTTTCCATATAATGTTACCAACTACCTGCTATTGAGTTATATTCAGTAAAGAAAGTGACCAGCCCCCATTCTTTATTTCCTCTCCTGGATGTCTCATTCACTTGTAGGTTCTTCTGGGATTTCAGTCTCACTTTCTGATATACTTTTTCTAGAAAAACAGCCATTTCAAACCTGATAAACCACCAAGTAGCATCTGGCTTTCTCCAAAATCATTAGGTATCTTCAAATGCAAAAAATGTAACATCCGAGCAAGAGCATATCAGGTACATTGTGAATGGCAGAATAGATAAGGCAGTCGGTAGACACTTTCTAGAAAAATTTAATTTAGATCCCAAAGATTTCAGATGCATGGGACTTGAAGTATGCAAATATGGCAAAAGGGGAGGAGACCACCAAACTATTCTCTTACAAAGAGAAGGATACTGGATCTACAGATTAAATGCTTTAAATCCATTTAGACTAAATGAAACAGTAGATTTGAAACCAAAGTTGTAATATTTTAAAAATCTGTAGTCCCCCCAAAAAAAACTCCCTCATCTCCCCCATTTAGACAGACTAAAATAGTTTATTCTTAGCAGCAATGCCCTTAGATGCCAGGATTTGAATCTGTAGCTTTCTGAATGTCCCTACTGTTGTTCTTCATAGATTGTGCAGTGTAGCTATAATGTACAAACAAATGTTAAATTTAATGTGCTTTTGCTCTTTTATTTTTAGGAGTCAACCTGATAACCTAAACCTGTCCTTAATAATTGTCTCCATTGTGGCAGTTATTGA
Organism: Neoceratodus forsteri; assembly: GCA_016271365.2. NCBI lineage: Eukaryota > Metazoa > Chordata > Ceratodontiformes > Ceratodontidae > Neoceratodus > Neoceratodus forsteri. The sequence continues at coordinate 541,768,222 of JADMNL010000022.1, read as the reverse complement.
GTAGATCTCCAGGAATGCAGTCAAAAATGGTAGATCACCTGACTACATCGGGACCGTCAGTATGGATTTGACACAGATGTGCTAATAAAATAGTAAAGGTGCCAATCAGGCTCCAGATATATAAACTGCCTTGCTGTGACTTAAACAGTTTTAAGTTTTGTACATGTTTGCTGTTTTATTTATGTTATAATAATGAGTTTGCTTATGATCACTTTTTTGAATGTTTAATTGATTTTGTCAAAAAGTAATGAAAATCATTTGATTGTAGCCAACTCAGCTTGATGATGTCATAGCTTTGGGGCTATCAATTTCACTGTTTTAGTCTCTTTAGTCAGCTCCTGATGAAGTCTCATTAGCAGGCGAGCTGGGGTGAGCGACAACCACTGAGGTGACTGGCTAGCAGAAGGAATACACTAGCTGAATCCATATTTGAATTTTTGAATTTAATCAGCTGACTTAAGTGTTTTCTTGGAGTGATTCCTTTTTTTGGCCTTTCTATCATCATCTGCTCTTTCTGTTTTTGACCTCCCTCCCTCCCTATCCAGATAACTTGCTGCTGACCACCATATTAGGAGCCACTGTCCCTAACTCACTTATTTATTTATTTATTGAAATGTTTCACCAGGAAGGCACACTGAACAACATGTTGCTCATCTCCTGGTGTGATCGGGGTTGGCGTGGGGGGGTACAATTGGATGAAGAATTAGGCATACAGTTTAACATTTAAAATATACAACAAATTAAACATTCAATTACATTTGTAACAAGACATACGGTTAAAAAAATATCATAAATAATCACACAGTCGCATTTGTAACATAACATACAATTAAATATATCATACCTGAGAAATATGCATTTAATTACAAGTGGCATATCTGAAGAACATAGTACATAGCGGTGAAGGGAGAGGACAGTGTGCTGAGACTCAGGCTGTGGGGGGTGGAAGGTTTAATAGATGGTGTGAGTCATGAAGAGGAGCAGAAGCATCGGAGGACAGATAAAGGAGGGTTAAAGCAGGAGCAGTTAGATGAGAAAGTTATGTAAGGCAAGGCAATGAGGTGAGATGATGAGGAGGGTGCCATATTGGGGGAGGGGTTCCAGATTTGTGGAAACAATGGGTAAAAGCCTGACTGACTGAAGAGAGTGGTATGGAGGGGGACCAACAAAGTGTGAGTATGAGTGGATCTGAGAGAGTTGGGGGAAGTGGGGAGGAGAGTGAGCATGAGAGTAGGGGAAGTTCTGCTAACAAAATTTAGAAATAAGTTTGGCACAATGACTGAGGTGCCTGTTGCAAGCGGGGAAGGGAAGGGAAATGGTGTGGTAGAGGTCACAGTGATCAGTGCATGATGGAGCATCAAGGCAAATCGACAGAAGGAGTTAAATAGAGTGTCCAATCTGGAGGATTTGGGAGTGGCACCATAGATTACATCACAGTAGTCAAAATGGGAGGATCATCTTCTAGACTAGTTCATGCAGCACTGAAGGAGGGATGCAACTAAGGTTCCTGAATAAGGCACCAAGCGTGGGGCGTAATTTTTCAGGATGGCATCAATGTGGCCAGAGAACTTGAGGTGTTGGTCCAAACCAAACCCCAAAGTATCTGAATGAGAAGGTGCTCTCTAATATTGTCCCATCAAGGGCATGGAAAGATGATAAAGAGTGGAGCCTAGAGAGTCTCTGCCTAGTGCCAAAGGTCTTGGAGACAGTCTTTTTGGCATTTAGGAATAGTTTGATGTGAATCAAACCATAACTGAACCTGGTGGAAGTCAAGCTGAAGGGTGGTTGCAACATCAGCAATTCATTTGCCAGACGAGAACAGGACAGTGTCGTCAGCATACATATGGATAGAGGTGGAGGGGGAGCATACTGCGGACAAGTCATTTAGGAAGATGGAGAAGAGAATGGGTCCTAGCACTGAGCCCTGTGAGACTCCAGATGAAATAGAGAGGGGGGAAGAGATTGTATCCTGGATCTTGACTGATTGTGTTCTGCATGACAGGTAAGCTCTAAACCAGTTTTGTGCAGAAGTAGACAACCCAACAGCTGTAAGGAGTCAAGGCGTAGGGGCATGGGAGACTGTGTCAAATGCCTTGGCAAGGTTGACAAAGATGGCAGAGGTAATGAGGCCATTATCCATCCCAGTGAGGATGCAGTCAGTGAGCCTGAGTAGGGAGGTGGTAGTGGAGTGGTTCTTCTGAAAACCAGATTGGAATGGGGGTTAAAAAGGAAAAGTCATCAAGGAAGGAGGTTAGCAGAGAGAGGACCAGGTGTTCTTGGAGTTTAGCAAGGGCAGGGAGTAGGGAGATTGGGCAAAAATTTGCAGGGGAGGAGTGGTCACCACCCTTTCGGAGAGGTAGGACCACTGCATGTTTCCAGGATGAAGGACAGATGAGAATGAGAAGGAAAGATTTACGATCAAGGAGAGAGGTAAGCTATAGGAAAAGCTGAAAGGTGGAGGAGTTTAGGGTCAAGTACATCCAGCAATGAGCCTTTCAAAGGATTAAGAGAGAGAAGGGCCATTAGTGTTTCTTCTGGGGAGACCGTAGAAAAAGAGAAGAAAGGAGGAGCGTGTAGGGGTTGAGTACTGGGTGTGGGAGAATGAGGAGGGGGAGGTTAGAGGCAGTGACTTTAAAAGTGCGGTGGTGCAGGAGGTATAATAGGAGTTAAACTCTTGAGCCACTGCACATGGTTCGAGACCAATGAGGTTTATTTTAAGTACAGAGCGGATGTGAAGGGTGGAGAAAAGGGCATGGACCACTTTCCCGAATTTGAAGGGGAATTGATGTTTTGAGAAAATATGATCTCAAATATTCAGACTTGGCAAGTCTGGTAGCTTTATGCAGGCATTTCTTAACATGCAATACCTGGCATGGTGTAGGGAAGCTGGGAGCCTTATGTTTCCTTCAAGCTTTGTCCTGTTCCTGAGACAGATCAGTAACTCAGGGAGATCCAGAGATGATGGTTACCATGAACTCTTGTGCATTTGAATAAGCGTAGGAGTTACATGTAGTTAGAAATTTATCTTTAAAATAAGCAAACGCTTGGTCAATGGAAGGGGCAAGGCAATAGGGGATCAATTGGAGCGGGCCAGTTCATTAAGAAGGGATTAAAGTCTAAGGAGCTGAAGGAGCAGAGTTTAGAATTTTGTGAGTGGTTTAGGTCTATGGACTTTCCTGACTATGAAGACTGGGTGATGATCACTGAGGGCATCTGGGAGGATGTCTGGTTTAATGACTCGGTGGGGGTGAGAGATGAGAATCCAATCTATCATGGAGTGGTTAAGAGTTGTATGATTTAGGTGGGTGGGTTCCAGGATCAGTTGGGAGAGATTGAGGGCCATGATGTCATTTCATATATTGGCAGTTGTTGGTGATAGCCAGTTTTGGTTTATATCACCCAGGATGTATAATTTGCCTTTCTGTGAGAGAGAGGTTATGGAGGTAATGAGATCCAAAGTATTGAATTCCTTGGAATCAGGTCGATAGTAGATGCCAGCTATGAAGATAGGGGAGGGAAAAAGGCAAGGTAATGTTTACTACAAGTACTTCATAGGCAGAGGGTAATAAGGATGATAGAATGGTTGAGAACTGAAGTAAGGACAGGATATACATGGCTACTCCTCCACCCCTGCCAGTCCTATCCTTCCTGATTATGGAATAACCTGGGATATTAATGGCGAGATCAGGTATTTTAGCACTTAACCAGTTTCTGTTAAAATTAGTATATCAGGTGTGAGAGAGACTACCATAGGATGTGAAAGGTCAATTTTGATGCAAGACTGCAGATGTTTAAGTGGAGAATTTCTGGCACTTGGGAGGGCAGAGGGGTGCGGGACATTGGTGCATTAGTGGAAGGATTGAAACTGGTAGGGATGTGTGTAGCAGGACCAGGATTGGGATGAACATTTCTTGATGCAAGTGAAAGGAGTGTTATTATGAGTGAGTGGAGTTTAGGACATTTGTGATGGGCTGAGGATTTTGGGTTGGGGTGGGTGGGGGCTAGGTGAGGTGAAAATAAGACGGAGAAGGCACGCTAGGTGGCTAGGGGATGAGAATAGAGTAGCAAGGGGGAGACAAGGGAAGTGAGATCAGAGTACTTGTGGGAGTGTAGGAGTTATGGCAAGGATAAAGGTAGGGGATAGGACAACAGAGGGGAAAGGTGAGAAAGGTTTACTGGACTGAGGAGAGTGTGGAGCTGAGGAAGATAAAATTGCTAGAAGAATTAGGAGGGGAAGTGGTGAAGGAAGGGTGGGCATATTGTATGGATCAGTGTAGCAAGAATAGAACAGAGTATACTAATCAATAGGAAGAAGAAGATAAGTGGCAGTAACAGAGGTAAACTAACTGTGAGAAGAGGTGGACAGTAACAGTTGCCAGCAGAAGTAAATTAATTGAGTTGTTGCCCTCTACTGGCTATGCAGTCCAATTTGCAAATGGAAAACAAAAAAAGCAAAACAACTCTAAACAGATGATAGAGCAGGCTGTCATTCAGATATGCTTCAAAATAATTAAACCAGGTAAATCAGATAGAAAACAGGCTGAGGAGGTTCAAAAGTCGCCAAGTTCAGAATGATCTGAAGAAAAAGGGGGCTGTGGGGCGAGCGCAAACAGGAAGATCCAGGTTCAGTGTACCTTCGTTTGTGAGTGGAGAAGATGACAGGAGTTCCACCCAGGCGGCACAGGGTGTGGTTCCAATGCCGAGAGTAGAAAGGGTGCTGGGAGTTAAAATACTGGTAGGAGGTAGTTGGTATCAGAATCAGATAACAGGCTAGGAGAATGTGAGAGAGAGGGAAAAGCAGGAGAGAGAGAGAGAGTGAGAGTGAGAGTGAGAGAGAGAGAGAGAGACTCATGCCCACACCCACACAAAATGGGCCTAGGTTTCAGAAGAAACTTGCGCTCCTGCTCCACTATTCACCTTTCTTACTCCCCAGAACTTTTGGCCTCTCCATTGCCACTCCTTTAAGCCACACACACACTTTCAAAGCCAGTTGCAGCTTATCCTCCTGTGTCCTCCTCACACCTCAGTGGCCTTTTACAGCTCCATCACTTCTCACAAATGGCTCACTAGTGCTCAGCAGTCCAAACTGTCTTATGGCCTGGCTTAAATCTTCCATTCAGGGCTCTCAAATGGACTGGCTACAGTGGACAGACTCACACTTGACTCTCTGGAACAGTCTCTACTCATGGCTTTTTTCTGACTCACTATTTGAAAGTCTCTGTCATATCCCTGCTCCCTGCTCTCCTCCAGGATGTACATGTTGAGGTGCTTAAGTTTGTCCTCATAGGTGTTTTTGTGCAGACCCTGCACCATTTTGTTTGCCCTCCTCTGAACCACCTATAACTAAACACAGTACTCTAGATGAGATCTCACCAATGATTTGTACAGCAGAATCACCACCTCCTTCTTTCTGCTGGTGATACACCTCCTATGTGCCCCAGCATCCCACTGGCTTTTCCCCACTGCCTTGTCACACTACTTGGACACTTTAAGATCATCAGATATAATTGCCCCAGGTCCCTTTCCTGTTTGGTGGTGATCATACTACTCCTCCATCATGTACTCTGTCCCTGGGGTTTTGTTACCCTACAGCAAGAAAAGTTCTATAAAACACAGAAATACCTCTCTGGCAATATCTGCACTCCTATTAATTCCTGTGGCAGAAACTGTTATGCACAGAACCCCTGTGTACATCTGGAAATTTAAATCTGAGTGCATCTCAAAGCACCTGTGCAGTGCAACATAGTATGTTACCTGCGCTTATGTTAATAAATTGGCAGCTAAGGATTCACAGCACAGAAGCAGAACAAATTCTGGTTGGAGCAAATGCAGCTGCTAATGCATTAGCCTGATAAGAGAAATAGACTATGAAATGTATTATTGTATTTTGGGGAGTGCAGTAAAAGTCTACATGTATTAAAATGGTTCCTTAAGATTCCCCCACTACAAGTCCCACACCAACAGAGGAGGTGTGTCACCCAACACAGGAGCTGCACTTCCCCCAACACTGGAGTTGTGCCCCCAAACACAAGAGCTGTGTTCCCCCACACAGGAGCTATATTGCCTCACAATACAGGAGTTGCAAACCCCCAACATAAGAGCTGTGCTGCCTCCCAACATGAGAGCTGTATTCCCCAACACTGGAACTACACTCCCCAACACAGGAGCTGCACTCTCTCCCCAACAGAGCAGTTGCACTGCCCCCAACACAAGCTGCACTCCCCAGCAAAGGTGCTGCACTACTCCCCAGTACAGGAGCCATGCTCCCCACAACACAGGAGCTGTGCTCCCCAACAGAAGAGATGGACTCCTCCCAACACTGGGTTGGACTCTCCCCCTACCAACACAAGACTGCACTCTCCCCAATGCTGGAGCTGTGCTCCCTCCCAACACAGGAGCTGTGCTCCCCAACACAGGTGCTGCCCCTCCCAACACAGGTGCTGCACTTATTCCAACACAGGAGCTGCACTCCCTCAAAAGATAGCAGCTGAGCTCCCCAATAAAAGAGCTGTAAAATTGATTTAGTAACTATTAAATTGTCGAACATCAGCCTTGTATATATTCTGTTGGAAAGGAGAACAATACACAAGCCAATGTATTTTAAAAATGTATTACGTATTGGTCATTGTGCTGTCTTGCAGAAATAATCTGTCAACACGTCCATTGCTAGCAAGAGCATCTTCCTAAACCCAGACGAGCAATCCTTCACATGAGCAACTAACTCAGTCATGCCCACATGAAGGTGCTGCCAGTATACAATTTAAAATAAATTAAGCAGAGCCAAAAAATTGAAGAGTAAGAGTTAACAAGCAAAGAGGTAAAAAAAAAAAAAGAAATGTTTAGTAGTTTATCTAAACTGCTCTCTCCTACTCTTCAGCATAGATCAAGTCTGCATGTAGGCCCTAGGGAAGACAGAAAGCCAGAGGAGAGGAGGCTTCCACCAAAAGAAAAAACTCTGCTTATTGCACTGGGACAACTGCAGTGTGGAAGGCCATTGGGTTGCAAGGATCAGAACACAACACTCACCTTCAGCATGGTGGCTGGCATGGGCTTTGTGTGTCTGCAGTCTTGTTTTCTTTCTATTCATGCATCATCACTCCACGATTCTTTCAATCGTCTTAATGCAAAATCACCGCTGGCTAACAGTCACAGAACCTTCCAGGGTGCAGTGGTACTCTGCTTCACAGCATCATAACGTGTTACACCTAGCTGTCACTATATCCATTATATAATGCATACTACAATTGCTTGGGATGCATCTGACAGAATCATATACATCAGATTCTAGGACTGTTTCAGAATTCAGATTTTTGGCAAGGTACAAAAATCTGAATTCGAAAACACAGATTGGATTCTGATTCAATTCTGTATCTGACTCACTGCAAACATGGACAAATTATGATTTTAATCTGAGTCAGAGAAGGCTCATTGACAACAAACTAATCTTCAATGCCTTGAAAACCCAGGCCATGATCTATGGCTCTAAGACCAAACATAATTCCTGCATACAACCCTTGACTATCAACTACTTAGACAGCCACCAATTTTTCTCTTGTGGAGGAATTTTAATATTTAGAGATAACCCTAGATCGAGTCCTGACATTTTGAGCTACATGTCCTTAACCAGAAATATCTGTCATTGTCAGACTCCGTCTTGCTTATTGCATTTGGCATATTCCCACCTCCAAGGCAAGAGTGGGTGGGGTGCCAAGGTATCCTACTACCCTGCTTGGTTCATGGCACCAAACTAGATAATAATAATGTTGAGAAGAATAACTTGACTATTGTATAAAATGTCAATCCACACTAAAAAAAAAAATCAAATGTCCAATTCCAGAAGACGCGGCAATTGCAGCTTAAGCAAATGCTGATGTGCCGGGAACCTGTCCCGATTCCAGAACAACCAGGGTCCCAGGTGACTATGTCCATGACTTGCAGCACCCCAAGCATTGTGTGCCAAAGGGAGGCAGCACACAGGCAGGGTGCTGCAAGCTGTAGTAAATGCCCACTAACACCATGACCCGATCCCCGATCACCAGCTGCCGGTAATTGTAATATGAATGAATAAAAGCACAACCGATATCCTAGTAGTCTAGTAGCCCCCCACCTGGCAGTACCAGTCCACTTCCACCCCCCACACCTGTTCCCAGTTAGCGACTGGCACATCTAACACCTCTCACCTCCCACGGCCAACCGCTGACTTAGCACCCTCAAAGTGCATACTACCTGTATACAGTATGCGCTCACCGGTAAAACTGTCATTCACTGAGTGCATACTGTATACAGTAAGTACATGCTCAGAGAGGATCTCAGCCAGTGGCTGGCCATGGAGGTGAGTGGTGAATGTGCCAGTTGCTGACTGGGAATGGGTATGGGAGTGGTGGGGTGGACTGGCACTGAGGGTTGGTGGCCACTAGTTTACCAGGGATAATGGTTGTCTTTTTATTCATTCATTCATTCATTTTACAGTTATTGGTGAGCTGGTGATCAGAATGAGACTCTGAGGCATGAATAGTCTGTGGGCAGTCCTTTTGCATGACGAATGGGGTTTCAGGGAGCATGATTAGCTTGCGGAGCATTACTTGGGGATCAGGCTTGGGGGGTGCCAGCAGCCTGCAGAGAGATTTTATGCATATTTGCCAATGGGGGATGGGTGGAGGGGCTTATGTGGGAATGTGGGAGGGGGTGGCTGTTGGGTGCACATGGCACAGGGTTGCACCCCTGGTGGATGCAAAGTACACTTAGACCAGCTAATAGCTGGTCTAACTGTACTTAGACCAATGTCTTCTAGGGTTTTTGTTGGAATAGCAAATGTGCTGTTTCAGCAGCCACCCTCCCAGAATAGGGTGCAACTGCTTCCATAAACCCCCTTGCACCATGTCACAGGGGGTTTATGGTGTACATGGTGGCGTAGGACCTCTTCAGTGCAGGCAGCCTGCGGATGTCGCAGACTGCATTTGGAACATCAATTGTCATAACTCATGGCGCAAAGTGCTACTTGCATAATTTTGAAGTATAAGTCGCTGCGACATATAACCATTCTGAAATCGGATCCCAAATATCCAGAAGGTTATAATGAAACTCTGACCACTCCAAACCAAATAAATGCACTTAAGTCGAAATGCTTGCAGAAATAGCAGCATTTTCTTTCATTAGAACAAACAGCGGCTCAGTGCACTTGAAATCACATACGTACCGCTCACCCCAACGCTTCATCAAAAGCCGTCCTCAGGTTGCGTGACCAAACTTGGACACATCATATAATTTATAGAGTACAAGATTCGTGACATCACAGTTAAGTAAACAGTGGTGTTTATTTTCTAAATATAAATAAAGTTTTTTAGTTTTTCAACAAAAAATAATCAAAAATTCTTTAGTAGAAATAACATCGCATGAGATCCCTAAATATCCAAAGTGTAGCATATCTTATACAAGTGTTTCAAATCAATTAAAAAACACCTAAATCAAAGAAAATTACTGGTGAAACTAATAGTGTTTCTTTTTGCAGTACTGTAATATGGGGAAAGTCTATATATGATGTGGACCACATTGTGCTTCTTGATTGGTTCTGAGAGTTGTGGACCTGACATGTACTATCATCAAGTGGTTTAGTCCTATCTCTCAAACAGGATGCAGCGGGTGGTGATGGGGAATTTCTCCTCCTCCTCCCCAATGCTCCTGTCTTGTGGAGTGCCGCAGGGTTGGATCTTGTCGCCGATGCTGTTTGCAGTGTACATGCTGCCCCTGGGTGAGATCATTCGACAGTATAGCATGGAGTTTCACTGTTATGCAGATGATACCCAGCTGTACTTGTCTTTTGCTCCCAGAACATCAGGAGTGGTTGATGTGCTTAAAAACTGTCTGGCTAAAATCAATGACTGGATGGCTTCCAGCTGTCTGAGACTTAACCCTGCCAAGATGGAGGTACTGGTGATCAAGCCTGGTTGCGGACATGATGGGCTGCCACCTGGGGCTGACTCAGGGCTTTTCCTGGATTCTGCTCCATTGGCGGCTGCCCTGAGGGTGTGAAATTTGGGCGTGATACTTGATAACAGATTGACTTTTGAAGATCAGGTGTATCTGTTGTCAGTAGTGGTTTCTATCATCTGTGGAACATTGCTCGGATTAAGCCCCTCATTCTGTCTGAGGACCTGCTGATGCTAGTGCATACCTTTGTGACCCCCAGACTTGACTACTGTAACTCTCTATACTTTGGGGTTACAGGAGGAACCCTCTGCAGACTTCATCTAGTGCAGAACATGGAAGCCAGGTTGTGGATAGGCCTTTCGAGGTCCAGTCATGGGACTCCAGTCCTGTGGGCTCTGCACTGGCTGCCAGTCAGGTGCAGGGTCCTTTTTAAGGTGGATCTTCTCACCTTCAAGGCCCTATATGGACTAGGTCTGGGATTACCTGTCAGAACTCCTGACACCAGTGACCTCAGCTCACTCCTTCTGCTCTCTTCAGGCCTCCTAGACATTCTCAGGGGTTTGGCTCAAGACCGCAGGAGATCATGCATTTAGTGCCTCTGGGCTGACCCTGTGGAATTCATTAGCACCTCCTGTCCAGGAGGCTCCCTCAGTTGAGATGTTCAAGCGGAGGCTAATGGCTCACCTTTGTCCTGGCTTTCCAAGTTCTTGAATACACCCTGTACTAGTCCCTGCTGTGACAGTTTGAACCCCTTTTAATCCATTTTAAATTGTGATATGTTTATTTAAGTATTGCTACTGTATTATTTATCTATGCAGTCTCTTAGTATGTCTTGTTTTAACATTGTTAGGCACCCAGAGCCTTCGGATTGGGTGCGCTTACAACAAAATTGCCTTGCCTTGCCTGGATACAGCTAGTAGAAAAACCTAATTGTTTATTGATGTGATCTCCGTATAAACAGGGATCCTAACTCCTTAAGATTGCCATTGGTTTATAGTGTTTATAACATTACACATATACTGTAAATAATCAGTCACAATTTCATAATATAATATTTGCCACACTCCTAAAGAAAATGGAGTCAGACAGAAAAAGGCGAAAAGATAAGAAAACTCTCCAGAGAAAAGACTGAGGAAGAATTGCCCTAAAAAGAAAAAACAATAATCTAGTTAATGCCTTTTCACATATCAAACAATGCATTCAATATAGTCTAGACATTGATTTTTACATTTCATTTCTTAATTACTAGAGAGGTACAGAAATGGGGGTGGGATTGGAATTCTCGGAAAACACAATTTAACGTCTGTGCCCACTCCTCAGATAAGGTTTCATATTCCACCTCTCATTTAAACCTCCTGGTTTAACAGTATTTAATTAAAATATCCAGTGTCCTTCTCTTTGTAACAATATGTTCTGTCGATCACCACCCCTGTTAGGTTGCTTTACCCATTCTAGGCCTATGAATTATTTTAATGTAATTGGATAAGAGTCATGAAACTGTAAATAGTGTTTACCACATGGAGTATCCATTCTTTCATTCAGGACATTCATTTCATTCATTCGTTTGTCCATTCATTTACTTCAGGACAATCATCATAACTTCTCCTCTGTTCTCACTTACCTTCCTAGCATATGGAAAACAGCTACGATCAAACCCCTATACAAATCGGGTCCAAGAGTGATGTAGGAATGATCACCCTATCTCACTTCTGTCACCTCTTTCCAAGATCATCGAGAAGGTTGTTTACTTACAACTAACCTCTTTTCTTCAAGAACACAGTCTGCTCACTGGTGCACAGCATGGGTTCAGAGTGTGCCACAGCATGGAAATGGCTTTCATCAGAGTTCACCAGTGATATTACTAAAGCAAGCGACAATGGACAGTACTCAGGGTCGGTATTCGTTTATCTGACCAAAGCTTTCTATTTGGTGGACCACAGCCTCCTCCTACACTCTCTCTACTGCCTTCATATAGCCGGGATGTAACTTGCTGGGTAGACAGCTACCTCTCAATCAGATCTCAAAGGAAATCCATAAAAGGAGTGCTCTCAAACGTCTGCCAAATTAATTGTGGCGTCCCACAGGGTTCTACTTTAGGCCCCCTGCTTTTTTCTCTCTCTCTTCATTAATGATCTCCCAAAAATCTGTCAAAACACCAAGATAGTTCTCTGTGCAGAAGATCCAGCTCTATACTGCAGTGATAAAACCCTAATCTCTAACCTGCAAACTGACTTCCTAAGGGTCCTCTTGGTTCCTTCACAGAAACCTAGTTCTTAACTCTAAAAAACTAAGTACATGCTCTTTGCAGGGTCAGAGAAAAAATGTAGAATTAAACCTCTCCCTCTCTGACCTTCATGTGAACAGTATCTATAAAGTCAAAGATTTTAAATATCTGGGCTTGGTTCTTGATTCAGACCTCACTTTTCAAGTCGACATTACTAATCTTACCATGAAAATAAACACGAAGTTTGGACTGAAATTCTGGATCAGAAAATTCCTTCTTTCAGCCTTGTGTTCTCACCTTGCCTACTCCTTGCTCCTTCCCCTTCTTGAATATGGCTCCACAGTCTACTCCTGCCCCCCCCCAATCTGTTCTTTTTTCAAAACTGAGAACCTCTTACAACAACACTGCATGTTTTGTCACAGGCCTCCCTGGTCCACCCATCACTGTTCCCTCCACCCTCCTCTCTCGTGGCTACCCCTAGAAGTAAGGTTTCAACTTAAAACATTTCTTTTCTACACAAGGTTAATCTGAACTTATTGCCACCCGTGTTCTGGACCTTTCCCCCAAATCTGCTCTAAGCGTGGCACCAGGAGGTACCAGCCAAATTTTGAGGTTCCTTTCCATCATACCACACTGCAAAACTCCATCTGCTATCAGGGTGTAAAACTTTACACAACAACCTACCTCCTGGCACCCAGTCCTGTGGTTCCATCCCTTTATTTATTTCCACTGCAAAAAATTTGCTCCTGGAGAGTTAGTCTTGTAAGCGTCCCCTGCGGTAAGTTTCATATAGCAGTTGTGAGGCTCCGCTCCTCTCCCTTAAGTGCGTCCCTCCCGTTGCCTCCTTTTTCTCCATCCCCCCTAGCCTCCCCCCCAGCTCTATGTTTGCTGTCTCATCCTTACCTCCCTCTCACTGTGTACCCCCTCATCCTCACTGATGTTTATGACTGTCTTAATTTTTTATATTTGTTGTAAATATGGTTATTTCTGCACTTGTATTTTTCTTTTGCTGTTTATGTTGTGATACTCTGTAACCTGGATGGCTATGAAAATGGGCATTTTTGCCCACACTTTTTCCAGTATAAAATAAACTTGACTGAGTGATTGAGTTTGTTCACAATGGAATGGACATGTTGTTGCACTGTCTCCTTCAACATCCTGGCAGTATTGCCAAAGCAACATTACAAACCAAACCATAACTGTGTCAATAGAGTTTGCTGTGGGAGTGTAGCACTAGGACAGTGATGCATTCTAAGGAAATTATAATTATAAAGCGGGATGGAAGCACTCACCTCTCAGAAGGAAGTAATGTCCAGACTTGTGTTAATGTAGTTTATTGACAGTTTTATTCACGTCCAAGACATCAAAGGCAGTCAAACAGAGTAGTGCTAGAAGCACAGCCTCCACATACTTACATTTCACCCAGTTCTCTGTGCTTTGTCAGACCTCAATAGACTTAAGTAAAACTCTAATGTCAGAGCCTTTTTAGAGCAGATGGAACAGGGGTTGTGATCAACAGAACTTATTGTTACAAGAGAAATTATTGTTTTACTTTTTAAGGGCACTTCTTCCTCAGTCTTTTTCTCCAGAGAGATGGCATTTCAAACAACTGGATACCTCTATTCAGTTTCGTCTTATCTTTTCATTTTTCTCTAGCTTACTCAGTTTTCTTTAGGAGTGTGGTAAATATAATGGGCCCTATGCACTATGGGGCAGAGTAGCTACATGCCGTGTAGCTGGGGTGTGTAGCCACCCTGCATCCTGTGCATCCCCACGTGGAATGCACAAATGGGAGCACGAGCACCTATGTGCTCAATCTAATGGGCATGCAGAGAACACGCTGGGGCAGGTGGGGGCATGCTGGTACTCACGCTGCACCAAGGCTGCAGGTGCTGGCTGCGGGGTGCACAGTGGGTGCAGGTTATGCCAGGAAGAACCCTGCCTTAAGCCCCCTCGTGCTCCATGAACACATCAGGTGTCACCCGACAGCAAGGCAAGTGCCCACCCACCCTCAGGGCCATGGCATATGGCTGCCCTGTGCCTCCCAACCACCCCAGCACACATCGCCCCCCCGACCAGCACAATCCACCACAAGGGCACAGGTCATGGCTGCTGTCTCCGCCCCCTGAACAGCACCGCCTGCCCATCCCCTGCTAATGGCGAGGTACACTACTTCCCTCGCACCGCTGACAGATATTCCCCCACCATGTCCATGTGCACCTCTGTGGTGCCATCAGAGGACCAGAGGCATTGCCCTCCTCACACCACCACAGACACTGACCCTCAGACATCCATGGGGTGCACCCCCAGCTGTCCTGCAGAGTTCTGTGCACTGGGGGGGTGTGGACAGCTGGCAAACAGTGGCGAATACAGCTAGCTCACACCTGTCCATGGGTGTGAGCCTCCATGGGTGGATTACATGCCTCCGGTGTGTATTACCCACCCCGTAGTGAATAGGAACCGTTGTGAAATGGTGACTGATTATTTATATGTATGATGTTATAAATATTATAAACCAATGGCAATCTTGAGGTGTGAGGATCCCTATTTATACAGGATATCACATCAATAAGCAATTAAGTTTTGTTACTAACTGTATTACATCATATATAGACTTTTTCCCCAACTACAGTACCGCAGAAAGAAATACAATTTGTTTCACTAATAATTTTCATTGATTTAGGTGTTTTTAATTGATTTGACACATTTGTATAAGGCGTGCTACACTTTGGATATTAAGGGATCTCATGGGGTAGTTATTTCTACTAAAGAAGTTTGGATATTTTTGTTGTAAAATTAAAAACTTTATTATCTATATTTAGAAAATGAACACCACCTGTTTACTTAACGGTGACGTCATGAATCTTGTACCCCATAAAGTATATGATGTGTCCAAGTTTGGTCATGCCTCCTGAGGACAGCTTTTGCTGAAATGCTGGGGTGAGAGTTACATGTGTGATTTCAAGTGCACTGAGCCACTGTCTGTTCTAATAAAAGAAAATGCTTCTATTTCTGCAAGCATTTCGTCTTAAGTGCATTTATTTGGTTTGGAGTGGTTGGGTTTCACTACAACCTTCTGGACATTGTTTGTTGTTTAGGACTGGCCACCTTTTATGTATACCTTGCTCTGTTTGGTGCGTGCAGGACATTCTTTGGGAATTTTCACATTTAAAGAAATATTGCCAGCCTTACCTACCCTGCAGTCAAGTAGTGTGCCTAGGAGGACCAGAGCCAGTGTGGTAATGTGAGGCTTCATTTTCAGGTTTTGTGCTTCACCAACCTGCGGGAGGCAGTATAGTGCAGTGGTTTAAGGCTCTGAGCCGCAAATCTGGAGACCTGGGTTTGAATTCCACAGCCCCCACTTGCATACTGTGTGACCCTGAGCAAGTCACTTAACTTCCCTGTGCTCCCAGGTCATACCTGTAAACAAGCGTTCAGCTTAGTGTGTCTCACCTGGTTAAACAATTGGGGAAAAAAAACCTCTCACCAGAATTCATACACCCCATGAACAAAAGAACTCTATGAACTGCCATGCCTAATGCTTCCTGCAAGACTGGTTTGCATGCAAAAGCAATAATGTACAGTGCCTGCCAAGATAGCATTGCATTATACTACCTCAGTGGAAAAGGTTGTAAATATGACATTTTCCTAAACTAATTCCTCAGAAGTTAACATCTGAAGAATAAATTTATGCAAAGTGCAAACCACTGTCATTAATGTAATATTTTCTTCATTTACAAGTCTGTGGTTTCAACGTATCTTTAGTAAAAACAATTTTGCAGTTTCCAGGAATACTTCATAAAATATAATAGTCAGATATATGTAAAGCAGCAATGCATGTTACAGTGAAAGGTCTGACTTTTTATTTCCATTTTAGATTGCCCTTTGTCTCCTATCTTGTATGATTCCCTTGTTTCCCAATTTTGTGTCTGCTTTCACACTTTTGGTAACATTTAAAATTAAAACTAGTGCTCCAAGTTCAGGTTTTTATTAGTATTCCCAGCTGTTTTTGTTTTTGTAAAGGTCTCTGACTCAAAGGGTTTTAATACTGATATGTTCAATAAATAAATAAATAGAGTCTCATAAGATTAGGGAGCCCTGTCTGCTGCTCGCTAGTTCCCTATAAGCTCTCCTGTTATTATGTCAATTTTTTAAAAAGTACTGAGCAAACTCAGAATGAAGGGAAAAGGGTATCATATAAGGCAAGAGATAAGGGCCAATCCAAAATGGAATAAAAAAGTATAGCTCAGATTTTTCACCCTAACATTGACTGCTGTTATAAGCTTATTTTTCATTAATTCACCATATCTAGCTACACTCATTCTTTACTGATAACAGAGAAACATAGAAGTTGTGGGCAGATAAAGACCTCTTGGCCCACCTAATCTGCCCAGTTTTCCATCTACTGTGCCACGCAGACCCTACTCGATCTCTAGTCATCTCTCCCCTTTCTTTACTACCAAAGTCCCTTGTATCTGTCCCATGCATGCTTGAATTTCATCACTGTTTTGGCACCCAGCACCTCCACTGGACGGCTGTTCCAGGTGTCCACCATCCCTCTCTGTGAAGAAATATTTCCTTTGAGCCTCCCCCCAACTTCATAGTGTGACCCTTTGTTCTCAAGCCTGTTTTTCTATGGAAAATGCTACCTTTCTGTACCTTATTAATACCGGTTTGGTATTTGAATGTTTCTATCATATCGACCCTTTCCCTCCTCTCCTCCAAAGAGTACACATTCAGTTCCTTGGGTCTCTCCTCATAGGACTTTTGATGCAAGCCCTGCCCCATTTTGATAGCCCTCTTTTGTACTAACTCCTTCTTATCAATGTCCTTCTGGAGGCGGGGCCTCCAGAACTGGACATAGTACTCAAGGTGGGGTCTTACCAGTGATCCATATAGGGGTAATAATGCCTCCTTCTACCTACTGGTGATACCCCTCACTTTGCGCCCCAGCTTCCTGCTAGCCTTCCCCTTGCCTTATCACTCTGCTTAGCTAGCTTCCGGCCATCAGGAATGATTACCCCCAGGTCTCTGTCCTGTTTAATGGTTGACAGTATTTCCCCTCTGAATTGGTATGTAGTCCCCAGGTGTCTGTGCCAAAAGTACATGAACCCCCTCCCTCTGTGTGTCTACCCTGTTGCAGATTTTTGTGTTGTCTGAGATTAGGCTTACTTTCCCTCTAGCCCTTCCACAATGCCACCAATAAAGACACTGAAGAGGACCGGGCCTAGTACTGAGCCCTGAGCCACCCCACTGGTCACCTTGCCTTCTCTAGACTGGACACCAATTATCACCACCCCTCTCTAGTTTTTTGAGATAGAGTAATCGTATCCTTATTTGGCTGCACTTACATCCCTCCATCAGTGTATATGTATGTAGCTATGGAAAGGCCCTGCACTTCCATTTATATAACAACAGTGACCAAATTGTCAGCATAGCCATCTTATTACCCCACCTTATGAACAAGGGCAGGAAAAATTTTCAGATCCCACAGTTAAAGATGGATTTGCCAACCAACCATGAAGCCACCTTTCAGGCAGAAGTTGTGTAATGTCATAGATTCATGTACCCAGTTCGAAAATGTTTGAATTCCTGCCAGGATGTACCACACAACTGCAATGCCATTCCACACCACAGGTGCAAAACAAATTTTGGCCTGGATTTGAAAAATGACAGCTGTGACATGAGGTGGAGTAATAAGAAGGCTATTTAGAAAATTTGGGGTCAAAATATTTAAAACTTATAAAGCTATGGGCGTGCATAGCAAAATTGCAATGAATGGGCATAACTTTGCCATTTTATATTTTGACCCTAAATTTTCAACATAGTCTTCTTATGACCCCACCTCATGAACAAGGGCAGGAAAAATGTTCAGATCCGCAGTTAAAGATGATTTGCCAACCAACCATGAAGTCACCTTTCAGGCAGAAGTTGTGTAATGTCATAGATTCATAGATACATAGAAATGTGACAACAGAAAAGGACTGCCAGGCCCACCTAGTCTGCCCACTAATATATCTGCTAGACAAGCCTTTTCCTCCCACCTGCCCCCACCTTCAACAGTCCCTTGTGTCTGTCCCATGCTCTTTGAACCCTTCCACTGTTGTTTCTCCAACCAACTCCTCAGGGAGCCTATTCCACTTATCCACCACCCTCTCTGTGAAATAGTACTTCATAATGTTACCCTTGAACTGTCCTCACACAATCTGCAACCCATGCCCCCTAGTCCTCTGATTTCCTTTCAGCTGGAAGATGCTCTCCACTGGCACTTGATTTATGCCTTTTAGGTACTGCAAGTTCTCAATCATGCCCTTTCCCTCCGCTGCTTCAGGAGTACACATTAAATTCCTTAATCTTTCCTCGTGGGATAGATGGCTGAGCCCCTTCACCATCTTCATTGCCCTCCTCTGAACTCGCTCTAGCCTCCCCACATCCTTTCTGAGATATGGCCTCCAGAACTGAACCCCAAGTTCCAGCTGTGGTCTAACCAGATGGGTGTATAAGGGTACTATGACCTCCTTCCTCCTACTGGTAATCCCCCTGCCAATGCAGGCCAGCATTATGCTGCCTCTAGCCATTGCTCTCTCACAGTGCTTTGCCACCTTCAGGTCTCTTGATATCATGATGCCTAGATCTCTTTCCTGTTCTGTCACTGCCAGGTCTCGGCCCCCCATACAGTATTCATCCCTCTGGTTCTTGTTACCAAGAAGCATGATCTTACACTTGTCCATGTTAAATGAAAGCTGCCACTCCTTTGACCATGCCTCAAGCCTTCTTAGATCCCTCCACATTATTTCCACCCCTTCCTGGGTGCCCACCCTATTGCAGACCTTAATATCATGGGCAAACAGACACACACCCCCTTCAAGGCCCTCCACAATGTCCCCTATGAATAGATTCAACAAGGCCCCAATACCAACCCCTGAGGGACTGCACTGGTGAATATGCCCTCTCCTGATGCCACCCTGTTTGCAGTGACTCTTTCTCCTGCCTCCCAGCCAGTTGCTCACCCATTGAACCATCTGCTCCAGACCCAGGCATGTCAGCTTGTATAGGAATCGCTGAGTCATATGCCTTCATGAAGTCCAGATATACGACATCCACTGCTCCCCCATCCATTTCCTTGGTGGCCCAATCAAAGAACTCGATCAACTTCGTTTGACAGGATCTATCCCTGGTAAAGGCATGTCACCTTTAATTCACCAGGCCACTTTCCTCCAGGTAACTGTAATCCTTTCTCAGTAGCTTCTCAATGAGCTTGCCCACCACAGATGCCAAGTTCATGGGTCTGTAGTTTGTCACCTCCTCCCCCCCCTTGTGCATGGGCACCACATTAGCTTGTTTCCAGTCATCAGGTAGCACTCTGGACTCCAGGGACCTGTTGAAAGAGTGCAGTCATGGGTGCTGTCAGTATATCCTTTAGTTCCTTCAATGCCCTGGGGTGCACCCCATCTAGTCCCATCGCCCTATCCACTTTCAAGTAGTGTAGTTCTCCCAGAGTCTCCTCCACCTGGAATGGACTCGTATCCACTTCCACCTCCACTGCCCTGGATTCTTCAGCACCACTACCCACCCCCTCATTTTCACTAGTGAACACAAAGCAAAGATAGCTGTTTAGTAGTTCTGCCTTCTCCCTGTCCCCTTGTATTAGTTCATCATCACTTGCACTTAGTTGAGGTATTCCCTGCCTAGTTTTCCTCCTCTCGACGACATACCAAAAAAAAGTTTTGTTCCCTTTTTTTGACTGCGCTTGCTATGTTCTCCTATGTCCATACCTTTGCCCTCCTTACCTCTATCTCTGCTTCTTTCTGGCTTACCTGGTACCTTTCCCAGTCCTCCTCCATTTGCTTTACCTTGAACTTCCGAAAAGCCCTTCTCTTTGCCCTGACCTTTTCTGCTGCAGCACCATTAAACCACAGGGGTCTCCTCCTCCTCTTATTTTTACTTAATTTCTTGGTGCATAGGTCTGTGGCTCCCACAATAGCCTCTTTTATCCTCTTCCGCATGTCCTTTACCGCTGTTAAATCCTCCACCCCTCAAGAGCCCTTCCCATGTACTCTCCCATTTTCCTGAAATCTGTTCTCCTAAAATCGAACACCTTTACCTTGGTCCGGTGAACATCAGCAGTGTTCTGTATTGTAAACCTAGTGGTGCTGTGGTCATTCGTACCAAGGTTTTCCCCCACCGACACATCTCCTACACTGTCCTCATTGGTCACGCTAGGATGATGCCAATAGATGTCACTGACATTGATCATGAGGTGGGGTC
The DNA here is from genome assembly GCA_016271365.2 of Neoceratodus forsteri. Classification (NCBI taxonomy): domain Eukaryota; kingdom Metazoa; phylum Chordata; order Ceratodontiformes; family Ceratodontidae; genus Neoceratodus; species Neoceratodus forsteri. The sequence continues at coordinate 541,747,803 of JADMNL010000022.1, read as the reverse complement.
CCAAAATGCCATGTTGAAAAGCTGGTGTCAAAATGTCAAAACTGGTTGGGTTATGTATAAAAGTTGAAACTCCCATTGACATACATTGACCGCATTTACATAGTTTCTCATATTGCAGTAGCCAGTTCCAGCAACAAGATCGTCTTGATCAGAGTGGATCTCAAACCTGGGATCTGTTCAGGTGAGTAAGACCGTTTGGGGTGTAATGGTGGGGTGCTGTGTGGGAGGTGGGAGTGAGGGCTGATCAGTGAGGAACCTTTTTGCAGGAAAAAAAATCAAGGACAGTTTCTTTATTATAGGGATGGACACTGAAGGAGGGTGGCGGTGCTAGTAGATACAGGGACATATAAAGGCAGCATGGGGATAGTGATTGGAGAATGGGGTAGGGACCATTGGACTACCAGGAATATATGTAATTTAAATGGGGATGGTGACAGGACAATGGAGAAGAGGGGAAGGACCACTGGACTACCAGGGAATATATTAAATTGAGAACCCCAAGGCACACTCCATGCCTGGTTTTCTGCCTGCAGGGTGGGGGTGGGGTATTAGGGTTGAGAACCCTAACACCACATTTCTCTACTTTTGTCATTTTAACCCTAACTATTGCATTAACAGAGTTTTTTTGCAAAGAATGTCCTTACATTTTGAGGTAGTATAATCGCATCCTCATTTGACTGTGGGGCGCAGGACCCTCCTAGCCCTGGCCAATTCCTCATAGATGCATACATGTATGTTGCTGTGAAAGCATTTCAGCCAAAACAGCAACCAAATTGTCAGCATAGCCTAGTTATTACCCTACTTCATGAATGCTGTGCTGAGAAGTTTCAAATCCCACCAAATGTCATTTCATGCCACTGCAAAGTCATTCCTCATACAGGTGAGAAAACACATTTGGCAGGATTTGAAAAATGACAACTGTCATGTTCATGAGGTGATGTAAAAATTGCTATATAGAAAATTTGGGATGAAAATATTTAGAATTACTGAAGTTACGAGCGAAGCATAGTTAAATTTAAATGCATATGCATAACTTTGCTATTTTTACATATTAATAGAGCCTCAAATTTTCAACATGGCCTTCTTATGATGCTACCTAATGAACAAAGGCAGTGAAAATTTTCAAATCATGCCCAAAAGGTGATTTCACCAAGAGACTGCAAAATTGCCTTTCAGGATGGATTGCAAAATGCCACTGATATTACCCATGAGGTGGGGTCCCCAAAGGCCATGTTGAAAATTTGGTGGCAAATATGCAAAAATTGCCAATTTATGCTTCAAAGTTGAAAACCCTTAGAAATATATTGAACCTCATTTACCTTAGTTTCTCATATTGCAGTCACCATTTCCAGCAGCAAAATGTGTCTAATCAGAGTGTGGATCTTTGCCCTGTCACCTGTTCAGGTGACTGAGGCATGGTGGGTGTACTGGGGGGTGTGGGGTGGTAAGTGCTGAGTGGGAAGTGGGGTTGGAGGTATCAGTTCAGTGAGGACCATTTTCTTTTTCTAGAAAAAAAAACATTGAGGACCGGTTTCTTTTTGCAGACATAGGCAATGATAGGTGTGTGGGGATGCCACTAGACACCAAGGAAACAGGAAAAAAAAATAGGGACAGCAATCAGAGGATGGGTTGTGCCACTAAACACACCAGGGATGCAGGAAAAAACTGGAACAGCAATCAGAGGGTGGGGGTGCCACTTGACACCAATCAGAGGGTGGGGATGCCACTAGACACCAGGGAAACACAGAACAAAATGGGACAGCAATCGGAGGTAGGAGGCACTACTAGACATCAGGAAACCATTTACAGAACTGGAGATGGTGATCAGAGGTGGGAGGTGCCACTAGACACCAGAGAAACATTTATAAATATGGGGATGGTAATTGGAGGGTTGGGGGTGTCACTAGACATGGTCATGAAAAAGGATGCAAAGTGAAACATAAAACACATTTAGGGATCATTTTTCAACATTTAACTGCAGCAGCCACCTAATGGGGTCCCAGAAAGCCAGACAGATGTGTTGCGCTGTCTCAGGATGTTGATTTTGTGGCTTTGAAATTGTCATTTTGTGACTTTTAAAATTGCTAAGTGGAAAACAAAATTGAAGCAGCACTTAAAAAGACTTCCTATTTGTGACACAGAATGATCCATTTGAGAAAAAGGATTACCCATTTGCAAAAGGATCCTTTTCAAGGAGACATCTAACTGTTCCCATTGAATATAATGGGAACTTTTATGCTAGCCATTAGGCGTGAGGGCTGAGGCATCCTGCCTTACCTCCTGCCATGCAAGGGACTTGTGTCTGCAGTGCAATCAGGTCACTGGGAGTCAGCCAAGGAGGGGAAGAAGGAGGATCAAGCATCCCAGGACAGCTCTCCTCCTCCGTGGGGGGGTCAGTGATCGGTGCTTGCCTGGCCCTACGAGGCTGGCACACCTATGCTGCACATAGTGGGCATGGGTGGGCAACCACTGGCATCACTGCATGACCTTTCTCTGGGGAAGAAAATTAGGGAAAGATCTCTGATGGTTGGATGAAGGATGGCCTTGGAGGTCCCACTCCCTGACCAGCTGGGTACTGACCAAAATCATCGGTGGGAGACTGGGGACTCCTTGCTGACCCCACCAGTGGGGGCAAGCCCTAGGAGAAGATGGTCAGTGAGGACGAGTGGATGTCAGGGGGAAGGGGAGTGGGGCACCCTCCAGAACATGGACCATTGGAGAATGGGAGAAAAAAAAGAAAAGACTGGGGACTTTAAAAATTGAATAACTTTGGAATGTATAATTTGTTCACCAAACCAGCAAAAGCACATCTGTGAAGCAAGCCCTTTATAGTCTGAAATGTCAAACCAAATTCCAAACCATTTCTTTGCCTGCATGACAAAGAAAAGGCAACAAAAAAGCAGATTGCACACTTTTTACACTCGGTATATATGCACCCATGTATCTGTCCAGAAAAAAAATTGTCATATCAAGAAATCTTTGGTCCCTGATGGCGCATGCAAAATTTCAGGCAAATCAGCTGAACGGCTGCGAAGTTATTAAAGTGCAAAATGTTGAGTTTAACATAAAAGTGGAATTCCACCCTAAGAATTGGGCCGCAGCTGTGACCCTATAATATATATGTATATTTTTTCTCCATGACACCCTACCTCTTTTTTTTTTTTAATAACTTTTTATTGAGTTTTTCAGCTTTACACATAACTGGCCAATCAAGTCATCAGCATGGGTCATGGTTAAGGTCCCGCAGGGTTACAAAGAGCAGGGACATGGCATGCACTTTAGGAGCAGGTAGGATACATCCAATCATACATACATATGTTGTGATGCAAGCAGGGGCAAGGATAGTGTACAACCCTAACAGCAGCGTTTCAGTATAAGGGACATCCATCACGATGCGATACTGGTCTCAGTGCATTAGAGGAGTAGGACTGAGCTATCACCCAGTTTATTCATTCAGTTCTTATGCAAATTAACTCCTTGTACAATACCAGACATTTTGGCCAGAGTAACACTGACAATTCGTTTATATAAAATCTATTTATTTCTATCTGATGCAGTCCAATTCATCTCTGTTCTGTTTTTGTTTTGTATCTGTTGTTGCTCTCTCTCGACCCCTTACTATGCTATATCGTATCATATATCTTTGTCCCACCCCTCTGGAGGGGAAGGGAGCTACCTTTGCATCTAAGTATCTTAAGGGGAGTAGATCAGGGAGAGGTGTTACTTACTCAGTCCATGTGGGCATCCCTCTGTACCATATATGCCGTGGCCCAGTTGGGAATCACTTGAGGGCATCCTGTTAGATCACTCATACATGCCAGCACAATATATTCTGGTCCCAAGGGGTGGGGCATTCTGAAACACAGGCAACAGACACACAATGAATACAGCTCTATGTAGTTGGTAGGTTGCTTCATGTTCCTATTAGTCAACAGTTGAGACTTAGTAAACATTCCACCCATGCATAGTTCTCTAAGCGTTCTTTGCCCCTAGTTTACCTAGCTGTAGTTCTGGAATTACTTCCTGGCCGATCAGCCACGTGTGTAGGACATGCACTTTCACCCTGCCCCCGTGTGGATTGAGGTGTCAATATCCGCCTTCCAGCAATTTGGAAACTTGGGTATTTCATTGCTCTGAGAGTGGGAAAGACTGTCTTGTTTTTCAAGGGAGGTTAAGGAGGCTAAGATTTCATTCAAGGTTGGTATCACTGGGGGTCTTCATTTGCAAATGATTGCTCTATTAGTCTGGAGAGCCAGCCATCTAGTTTGGTGGGTGTTCATGGGCGATGGCCCTGGGACAATTCCCACAAGATAGAAAAGTGGCGAGTGTGGGACTTTTGCGCTTAAGACCAGGGTATATGTGTATTCAATACTGTGCCATAGGACTTTAATGTTGGGGCAGTCCCACAGTATATGGTACAGATCCATCCCCCGGGCCTTGTATCTCCATCAGGAGTGAGTGTCCAGTAGCTTTACTATGTGTAGCACAGCTGGGGTTCTATACCAGGAACGGAAGATTTTGTTCTGTATGAGCCTATTATGGCATCCCTATATCATCTGTGTGAGTCCTGCCAGGCTCTATTCCATTGGTCATCAGAGATCTTGCCCCCTAGCATTTTTTCCTATTTGTTCTTAGATTCTTCAGATTGGGAGGGATGGGGGTTCCTGATTGATGTGAGTCTACCTGCTAGCCTTGGAGTGTCAGCCATTTGATAATCTTGGTGAGTTGCTGCAGGGAAGGATGGATCGTAGATTGACCTGGTCACCTCCCTAAGTTGAGGCCTTTATCTCTTGACCCCTCCCCAACTAGCATTGCCCTGGCCATTTTGATCCTCTCCTCTCCAGGCTATACCTGAGTGGTTCCCCCTGCCTATCAAAACTCAATGTTATTGACTACGTGTATCTTTTGTACTGATTTGTCTTAGAGTGTTTATAAGTTTTCTTCACTGATTTACTCTACTGTTGAAGGCTGAATACAACAACAGCACGGTCAACAACCACACTATAAAAATGCCACTGACAACAACAGTACCCATGGAAAATGCTGATTACAAAAATAGTGCCAATGGTAGTTGTCAAAAAACACATGGAGGACCACCACTGTGGCGAGAAAACAAAAATGCAACTTGCATTTTTGTGGGGGGCTATGCTTCTGCACCCCCTAAGGAAAGTTAATAGGGGACTGTCTTCAGGCATACAAAAATAAAATAAACACACTTGGGGTAGGGGGAAATGTGAAAGAACAGGATTTGGGAGACCAGGAACAGAACCTTGGTCTCCTGAACTATACTGCCCAAGTTGCTCCTGCCTTAACTTCTCCACTATAGGAGCATCTTTGACATCCTCCACATTTTCCCTACTTTGCCACTTCCTCCCTTGCCTAGACAGCAACAGAGGTAGTGGTACCATGTGCTATTCTACCCCTGACACTGTAGGCAAACACTGTTTCTGAGGTGCAGTTTCACTGTGCAATTCTTGAAATGCTCATTTTTTTTTTGCATGATCATCTTTATGCCCCCTCCGTGCTCCGGGGCTGTCTCTCCTTCGGGCCATCATGACTCACAGACATCTTTCTACTATCTCCCCCTAAGCCACCTTACCTCATATCGGCAGCCTTCCTCGGGGAAGCCCAGTGTAACCCGTCACTGGGTGGGTCCTCTCCTCTGAGGAGGGAGGCACTGGTGGACAGGAGACCAGTGCACTCTCTCTTTCTCAGTCTCAGGTGCTGCTGAGCCTTTCTATGGCTTCCTGGGAGTCTTCAGATGTGTTCTAGGCCAGCAGCCATCATCTGGCCAGTCTCTGGAATGGTTTCCACTTTTTCTTGGTGTTCCCACATTGTGATCTCTCATGCTGTGCTCCCGGTCTCCACAGGAGGCCTCTGCAGAGCGATCTGGCTCCTGCTACCCACCCCAGGAGAAGAAAGCGTCCTGTGGATGCTCAATCCTCTCCTTCCCCTGCCAACCCCTGGCACTCGAGTCCGTTCCCGAACTTGGGTCGTCAGCGTGGTGTGAGGTAAGTTGCCCGCGTCTTAGCCCTCTGCGCCACTGGGCCAGCTGAAATACTCTTTTAACCAGATACCATTGCTGAATATGACTGCTGTTTTTGTAATCATGCTAATACTATTCAGTTTTCCTCCCCTTGATCTACCTCCACTTCCCCTCACCCCCCAGGACGCATCTCGAAATGAGTTGTTAGCAGTTCGGTATGTCTTTCCTGGGGAAACCTTTGAAATAAATAAGATATAGATAGACAGATAGACAGATAGATAGATAGATAGATAGATAGATAGATAGATAGATAGATAGATAGACAGACAGACAGACAGACAGACAGACAGATAGATAGATAGATAGATAGATAGATGGAGGGTAGGGAGGAGTATGTAAAGAGGTCCAAGGAAGTTACATGGGAGTCAGAGCAGCTAAGGCCTGCAGGAAATTGAGGCTGGTTGAGGGCATCAGTGATGGGAAAAGGACTTCTTCAGATACATATGGGAGAGAAGGAGCCGTAAGAGACCAGATTGTGAGGATCAGAAAGGATTGGCAGGAAGAGAAAGGGTGGATCAGGCAGAAGCACTGAATGAGTACTCCTGTTCTGTATTTACGAGGGAGAAGGAAGGGCAGCTACCGCAGGCAGTGGCGGGGGGGTAACGGATGGGGTGGTCACTGAGGGTAGGGTATTGGAGGGGTTAAGGGCTCTGAGGGTGGATAAGGCACCAGAACTGGACAGCATACACCCCAGGGTGTTGAAAGAAAAAGCCAAGATCCTGGTTGGACCGCTGGTGGAACTACTCAATATCTCCCGGGACACAGGATGCATACTGCATGACTGGAAGATGTCCCACGTGGTACTCATCCATAAATGTGGATCAAAGGATGAGATGGATAATTACAGGCCGGTAAGCTTAACTTCTATTGTGGGGAAGCTGATGGAGACAATACTTAAGGAAAGGCTGGTGACCTTTATGGAAGACAGTTGGCTCCAGGACAGTCACCGGCATGGGGTTGTCTCCGGAAAATCCTGCCGAATGAACCTAGCTGTTATTATGAGTGGGTCATGAGGGAATTGGACAAGAGTCATACGGTGGATGTCATATATTTGGACTTCAGTAAGGCCTATGATTCAGTGCCGCATGGGAGGTTGGAAGGAAGTTAGAGATATGTTGGGTTGGAGACTATGATGGTTAAATGGATTGAGAATTGTCTGTGGGGAACGAAAATGGTAGGGATGGTTGTGTGGACTCTCATCTCCAAGGGCTTTGATGAGCCGGGTGCCACAGGGATTGGTACTGAGGCCAGTGCTGTTTGGAATATTCATGGCAGGCATCTCGTATGGTGACAGGAATAAGATCAGTCTGTTCGCTAATGATACCAAACTGGGGGCAGTGGTGGACAACATAGCAGATGAGGATGACCTCACCAAACTGTTGGAGTGGTCTGAAGCGAGGCATTTGGGGTTCAGTGTGAAAAAGTGTAAAGTCCTCTACTTTGGAGCAAAGAATCCAGGGAAGGGATACCAGCTGGTAGGAGTGCAGCTAGGTTCCACCGAGGAGGAGAAGGATCTAGAGGTAGTTGTAATGGGGAAGATGAACAATACAGAGCAGTATAATAATAATTACTTTATTTATAAAACGCATTTCCAAGAGACCAAGGCGCGAACATAATATAATAAATCATATACAAATAACACCTTTAAACACTCCATAAAATCCAGTTCAAATAAATTATTCCCATAATGTAAATTTAAACAGCAACATAAAATTAATAACTAAAACTATCAACTGATACTGTCCGGGAATGCTAACCTAAATAAATTGGTCTTGAGGGCTGACTTGAAACTTTGGACAGTCAGGCACTTCCTCTCATCGATGAGGCAGTGAGTTCCACAGGGTAGGGGCTACATAAGCATAGGAAAGAGCCCAGATGTCTTCAGGCGCACCTGAGAATCTCTAGCAATCCCTCATCAGTAGGAGCAGATAGGAGGGGCAGTAGGGGCAAAGGAGATCTTTCAGGTGAGGGGTCCTTGTTCGTGAGAGGGCTTTATAGGTCAGCAAATTGACCTTGAAGGTGATCTGCCACTGTACAGGCAGCTAGTGTAGTCCGTGGAGCACAGGTGTAATGTGACTGGTCCTAGAACTACCAATCACAAGCCTGGCCACTGCATTCTGCACTAGTGGCAAATGGTGGATATCAATCCCCCACTAGCCCTAGATACAGGGTGTTGCAGTAGTCAAGGTGGGTGGTCACAATGGCATGGACCAAGGTAGAGAGATTATCAGGAGGGACCAGGTGCTTTACCCGGGCGATATTCCTCAGATGAAAAAATTAGGTCTTAACAACAGCCGATACCAGAGATTTCAGGGTCAGTTCACTGTCAAAAAGGTTACACACATGATGTGAGGCAGCTAGCTGAGCAACCCCGAGCCAAAGCCCAGATGACTGTCCAGCCAACATACCTGTCAACTGATGATCTGGGTCCACCACCAACACCTCTGTCTTATCTAGATTAAGTCTCAGCCAGCTGGCATTCATTCAGTCCTGAATCTCAGAGAGACAGTTGTTAAATACTGAGATTGCATCCTCCTGATGGACACAAAGGAGAGGTACAGCTGAGTATCATCTGCAATGCAATGAAATCTCAAGTCATACCACCTAACAATGTCTCCTAATGGCAGCATATACACTGTGAACAACATGGGTGCCAAAATGGAGCCCTGTGGAACCCCACAGGATAGGGGGGAGAGCTTCAGAGGAATAAATCCCAGTGATCACTCTCTGAGTCCTACCCTGGAGGAAAGATCTAAACCATCTGAGTACCATACCAGATAGTCCATAGATGAACTGCAGGCACTCCAATAGCACACCATGATCCACAGAGTCAAATGCAGCAGAGAGATCAAGGAGGACCAAGATGGAACGAGACCTCCAATGTCTTGCTAATGGGAGATCATTTAGCACCAGGGCAAGAGCCATCTCGGTACTGTGTCTCTTTCTAAATCCAGACTGGAGAGAATCATACACATCGTGGATGGTAAGATGGTCATCTAGCTGCAGCACAACCACCTTCTCAATAACCTTATCTACAGAGGGAAGGTTAAAGACAGATCTGTAGCTGGCAGGACAGTCTGGATCAAGGAAGTTTTTTTTCACAAACGGTCGCATGACCACCTCCTTTAGGGAATAGGGAAAGATCCCTCTCTCCAATGAACTCCAGACTATCTCTGCAAGGATCTGCCGATCTCATCCATACTACCCACTAGGAGTCGTGTGGAGTCTGGATCCAAACTACAGCTGGTTGGCCACAAAGTCTGGATGACCCTCATGATGTCAATCAGTTCCAGATGGCTAAAATCCATCCAAACAAACTGGGCACTTGTGACCTCCTGCCAACCACCACAACACCCCTTGGAGGTGGTCTGGCCAATCTCAGACCTGATGGCGGCAACCTCACTTGCAAGAAATTGAGCAAACTCATCACACTTCTCTTGTGAAAAAGCTTCCACAGACTGAAGACAGATTGGATTGCACAATCTGTCCACAGTCCAGAAGAGCTAAGCTGGTCAATTTTGTGCAGTGGCAATCTTCCTGGACAGGAATTCTGCCTTCTTATAGGTGATTATCAATTGATAGATCATGTAATATTCCATCAATCTAAGCCTGTCACCCTCCAGGCTCAGTTTCTGCCAGGATCTCTAGCAGTGTAGGAGGGTGGCAGCAAAAGTCAACAGGATGCTGGGTTGTATCGTGAGAGGGATCTTCTTCAGGAACAGGGAGGTGATCCTGCCTCTCTACAAAGGCACTGTTCAGGCCACACTTGAGTACTGTGTGCAATTCTGGCACCCATATCTGAAGAAGGATGTGATTATTGGAAGGGGTACAACACAGGGCAACAAGAGTGATTCAGGGATTGGAGGACAGACCATACGAGGAGAGGCTGAGAGAGTAGAACATGTACTCCTTGGAGGAAAGAAGGGACCAGGGAGATATGATTAAGATTTTTAAGTACATAAAGTGGATGAACAAGGCAAGCACTGAAGGGATACTCAGGCTGAGGAGGGGGAGGGACACGAGAGGGCATGGTCTTAGATTGGAGGGGGGAAGAATTAAGACAGAAATGAGGAAATACTTTTTCACGGAGAGGGTCGTGGCAGAATGAAATGCTCTACCAGAAGGGGTGGTAGCCTGTAAGACAGTGTGTAGTTTCAAAGGGGATGGAACAAGGTGAGGGAGGGTGTAATTGAGAAGGGGAGGGGGCAGCCAGCTGCAATGTGAGGATGCTATCTGCACACTCAAGTAGACCTGAGAGACCAGATGGCATGTTTCTGCTGGCAAATTTATATGTTCATATAGTCAGTGTAGGCCTTCTTTCCCAGTCAACAAAAATAACTAAATAAATATATACATTCATTCTGCACTGTGTGCATTCCTACACATTGTGCATATCTGTTTACTGTTGTATTTTGCATTGATGAAATATTGCACAATGATTGAATATCTCACATACTTTATCTGTACTGCTAAACGGGTTTTTTGAAAATATAGTTTTTATTGAGTTTTCTAATGTCATCACAATTCAATGTACTTGCAATAAAGGTTGGAATATATACCGCATTGAGTCTCATTATTGTATTAGCTACCACAGTGCAGCACTGCCCAAATACCACCACTGCTGGGAGGGTCAAGGGAACATTTTGGAAGAAGGAGAGGGCACTGGAAATGTGACCATGTGAACTACCTCAACCTTTTGGACAAAGAAAGCAGCAGCGTGCCCACCTTTGGAAACCCCAATCATTTCTCATGTAAACAGTGAGACATTGTCATGTAAAGTGGTAGTATGACTGTGGATGACATGTATTCCAAATATTTTAGCCTTTACATATCCATTCTAAATGGAAGGAAGTATACTTGGTTGGGGTGGGATCAAAATTAAAATACAACATCTCAGTTTTAGAGGTATTCAAGTGGTAGACTGATACCTCCCCAAAACAGTGTAATAATTCAAAGACCTTTGGTAAAGCCTCCTCGGAGTTCTTCAGGTATAACATTGCATCACTCACATAAAGTGCTATATGTGTTCTTTCTCTTCTACAAATATACCTTGAAAGGAGGTATCCATATGGAGGGCCTGAGTCAAGGGCTCTATTAGCAGAACAAAAAGGAGAGGGAACATTGGATAGCCCTGATAGGTTCTGCTTTGAAGGGGGAAGTCTGCTGAATGATGACCACTGACTTTCATGCAGGTCTTGGGAGATGCATATAGTTTTTGCAGGAGATGAGTGAATATTATTAGGAATCCCAGCTGCTCCAACAAAGAGTATAGAAACTGCTAGGAGACCCAGTCAAAGGCCTTCTCAGCATCTGGACTCAACAGAAGGGACGAGGTTTTGTGGCTGCTGCATCTGATAGAAAACATGCTGGGAGCATATATGCATGCTGCCTGTTTGATCCTTGTATATAAGGTTTAAAAGGTGTCTGTCCAAGCACTTTGCCAGGATGGACATAAAAAATTTATAGTTGGTGGTAAGCACCAAAATAGGCTGGTAGGAGTGACAATGGAGTGTGTTTTTTATCAGGTTTTGCGAGTATGGAAGTCATTGCATAGGACCGTGGTCATGGACATGAGAGATTATATAACAAACATTGTCACCAGGCGAGGGAGTCCGTTAGGCTTCCCCCAACTAGTCAGGAGGGGAATTCAAAAAGGGGAGGCAATAGAGGAGAGGGGAAGGGCAAGAACGGGCAGGAGTTGCTCTGGAGGGTGGTTTCCTGGAATGAAAGGAACCTAGGAAACAAGGCAGCAGAGTTGCAGGCACTGATGGCAGAAAGAGAGGAGGACATTGCAGCCATCACTGAGACACGGGCCACCCAATACCAGGACTGGGACCTAGTGATCCCTGGGTACACACTGTACCAAAGAGACATCGAAAAAGGGATGGGGTGGCTATTTATATGTAGGGATGGGATACTGTGCAATGGGGCAGGGCTGAAGCCTTGTGGGTACAGCTCTAAAACTCAAAAGGTAGAAAGGTGGGGTGTGGTTTGGCTGCTAATTAAGATGGCAGCTTGATTGTTCAGGAGCGAGCACGGAGCTGAAACCCTGTCATTTCTCCACAAGTTTGGTCGGTCTCTGTGCCAGAAATGTGAACGTGGGCGTTGAACTGTTTTTTACACTACCCAACCGTGTTTTGTGCCGTCTATTTCGAATCCCACACACGCCACCCAAACAGTCTCCCGGAGGACCCAGCTGCATGGTGCGTAACAGCAGAAGGCCAAGAGCCTTGGTATGAGATATGTTCACCACCATCATGAGTTGCCTGGAGGCACTCACTATATCTAGCAATCTCACCGCAGGAGCTGTAACCCAGCTGGACACTCGACTCACTACGGTCAAGCAACAAGTAGTCAGCCAAGATAGTGTTGTACAGGAGCACTCTGCTACTCTTTGCGAACAGGCGGAACAGATCCTTGGGCTCCAGGATAAAATCAATGATTTGGAGAACCAAAGCTGCAGAAACAACCTGCGGATCCTCAGCTTCCCGGAGGGCTGCGAGGAAGGGCGCGCAACACAGTTCCTTCAGCAGGCACTTCCTGAAATTCTTAAATTGGCTTCAGGGACTAGGATCATTATTGAAATTGAACCCTACAACCTAGGCCTGCTGCAGGAGAAAGGCCTAGGCCAATGATGACCCGACTGCTGAATTTTGCCGAAAAGGAAGCCACACAGGACTGGGCATGGGAGCTTGGGGCACTATACTGGCATGGCAGCTGGATAATGATATTCCAAGACTACTCTAAAGAACTGGCTGCTCAGAGAAAAGGTTACACAGAGGTTAGGCAGTGATTGCATTATCTGGGTATCCCTTTTTCCCTTAGATACCCAGCAACACTGAGACTTACTCACAATGGCGCACAACACCAATTTGCTACACAGGAGGCTGCGAAGGCCTTTATCCTGCAAACCTGCTTGAACCCTGTCAACGGGTCACCAGAAATCCCAGTTTGTTTTTTTATCCCATGGATGTTGTTGTAGTAGCCAGAACCCCCCCTTTTATTCCCCTTCATGTGTCTAACCCTTGTATTTGTTTGTGTGTCCTGCATAGACTGGCCACCTATGCTATTTTGTTGTTTGAGTCTAGTTGTTGTTCCTCTCCCTTGTTTCTGGCTACACCAAGAAAATTTGTTAGGTCATTTCATTGAGGCTAGACGAGTTTAAATAGATGTGGCCCCTTTAAATGGCCATAATGTTAAAAGCCTCTGCAACGTTCTGTGTTTCCTCAAAATAAGACTTCAACCACATTTTTTACCCTCCAGAGCAGTCTCTCCATGGAGTTTTGCATAAAAGAAAATGATATTCTGGTTATTCGCTTTTGCTCAACGTTTTTACGAGCTGCACGAACGTCCGCACTGTCGTGCAGCTCGCAAACGCCGCGACCAGTAAACAAAGACGTTTTTCATGTTTCTAAACAGGAATAATAATGCTGTTACCTTTTCCTTAGTGTCAAAGTGTTATAAATTCAATACAATAAAAGAATTAGTTTCATGTAGAAACAGTTAGGAGGCTGTGAGTCAATATGCAGCACCGAGTGATGTTTTGTTTGTTTACTTGCTAATATAGAACTATTAGAGTCCTGAGCTAGTCAGCTTTTTCTTTACACCGTGATATAAAGCCAAACCAGATAAAAAATGTAAGTAGGTGTGTACAGAGAAATTATTAAAATGCTGTATTACCTGGTCTGCATTATAAATCCTTTTGTATGCCCTTTTCTTTAGGAGCCAGCCGCCATTGTGTTGCTATCTTTATACATAAAGGGAGGACTTACCTGAAAATATACCAAAAGAAGGCTTAAAGGCTTAAATAACATATTAATATGCTCACAACTTCTATAGGAGTTTAAAATATATCAAAACGGAAATTCATTATGTTTAAAGTTTATAAATAAGTTGTTTAATAAGGAATTTTTATTTCATTTGATTGATGGGTAACTCACCCAATGAGTGCTCAGTATTAGGTATATAATTTCAGCAATGGCAAGTAAAGAGTCAGTAGCTGTCGGGATGGTGAAGTGTATGCATCCAGAACTAGTGCTCTAGTTTAATGTGGATACTACTACTCATGATTGATGCCTTCGTGTTTGTACTCTTTTAATTTTGTTCTTTGTTTTCTGCCGGAATAAGTCCGCCTTTAATTTTGCCTGATATGTTTCGTCTGGAATTTTTCGAATAAAATTACCTGAAATTCAGCTGAAGAATACAGACTGCGTCGGAGTCCTTCTGTAACCCACCTAGTGTCCTCTTACAAACCCTGAGAACAACCTACGCAGATCAAGAGACAAGGGCTCCCCTACAACCAGCTCTGTGAACTACGAGGACAGACACTCACTCCTCAAAAAAGATCAGTGGGCAGAATCGCACAGACCTCCCTCCCAACATTCACTGTGGGAACTAAGACCCCTGAACTTGAAGAAGCGTCTGCCAGAGGAGAGACACAAGAAGTGCCAGCACCCACAAGACCGCATGACAGTAACCCACACAGGCTCCAGCCTTAGTCACCACGAGGGATCCGAGGAACAGACGGTGACCAGCCCCTACTTTACTAAAAACCAATTCTAACCACTGACCCCGGTTACCCCTCCAACAAGATTTCTGAACAACAGGATGTGGACCTGGGCCTATCCTCTCACTCCAAAGCTGAACCACAGAATCAATCTCGAGACTGGGCTCATGACCCTTCTGCCTTGAGCCCACTACCAGCCCGCATGGCTAAGGGGACGGGTGACAGCCATGAGGGCAGTCCTCCCGATGGACAGCGGAACCCGGGGTCTGAAGACGGGTGAAACATTCTGTCGCTGAGCACCTCAGATAAGTACAATTTTTGTGTTGTGCGAATTGGTGGAGGAGAGTAATGGGGTTATCTTTGATGGTAATGGGGAAAGGTGCACTGGTACCTGATGGACAGGAGGGCATTCACTCCTGTCCCCTTCTCTATATTTCGCCCAGCAGGATTCTGGTACACTTGTTTTGTTGCTGTGGGGTGGGGTGGGTGAGGTGGAGGGGACTTGGAGGGATGTCGTGGGCACCCAGGGTTTGACATCAATATGTGTTTAGCTTACTGTTTTGTTAAGGCCTGTAAGCACCCCTTTCACTCGATGTCAATATCTTCTGTAAGTGACGACTTACAAGAACCTGGGTCCCTACCAGTCAGTACTGCTCCCTGTGGATAAGTCAGCCATATCATGGCAGTAGGCCTTAGGCCAGTACAACAGCCACTGAGAGAGGCAGTCTTGCCTCGCACCCACACCTGGCTGCAAGAGCAGGGTGCATCCTGCTGCCCTCACTCCCCCACAACCTCTACCACAGAAAATATGGCACTCTACAAGAGGAGGTCCTCACTCCAACTCAGGGACTAGCCCTCTTCTATCCCACATGCCCCATGGACATCCCAGACCCAGTGTCCCCTACTTCCAGACTGCCTCCCCCCCATATGACCATAGATAAACACATCATCCCTGACCTTCTACTAGTCCACCACCCCAGGAGGCTGCCTACTACACACTGGTTCCTACTCAAGCCCAGATGGTGTATCAGTCAACTCTAGCCTCAAGCAAACACTGTAAGTTCTGCACTCGGTGCTGCACAGGTTCACTAGAATGGGCCCAGCTTACGAAAATGTTGGCCGCCGGACCTGACTGCACCGAGATGCTTCGCTCTGAGGCTTCTCCTTATATTGTGAGGAGTCAGTTTAGAGTTGTGAGTAGTGATCTTAATCGGCTGTGGAACTCATAGCTGGGTCACTTAGGGGACCCCCTACCTGGTCAAGCCACCTCCCAGGGTTGGTCAGATCAGCCACTGGTCGCAATAGCGACTGGCTTTTATCTGACCGGATACCCACTGGAATACTACCTTTAGTTTTCCCTTTTTTGTTTTTGTTTCATCTCTCTCTTTAATGCTGTCAGAGGTCCCCTTCTACTAGTACCATATTTGACAGCTTTGGATAATACCTATTGTATTATAAACTTTGAAGTTACATTACATAAATCCTATTTGTACTGGTTACTGCTGCTAACTCCTGTGAAAATACCTGGGCTGAGAACCTAGGTCGGTACTCCGGCTTCACTGCACTGGTATACATTTAGGATCCAGGCCGAGCCACTTACCAGGAAACCTTTCTTCTGATACCCTCCTCCCTCGAGCACATCATGGCAGATGTGGTAATGCATACCTGAAATGTTAGGGGCCTAAATTCCCCTATAAAGAAAGTTCTCTCCCACCTGAAGGGCCTTAAGACCCAAGAGGTGTTCCTTCAAGAGACAAAACTTTTGGAAGATGACCATAAAATGTTACAGAAGGACTGGGTGGGACAACAGATCCATGCTGCAACTACCTCCCAGAAGAGGGTAGTGGCCATTTTGCTGCACAAGTCCCTCCCCTGGAACCTTGTTAGCCACAGGGCGGACAGAGAGGGGAGATGGATAATGGGACTCTATGACACCCCTAGTGGGCACATTGTATCGTGTAACATCTATGCCCCCAACTAGGATGATCCTAACTTTTCCAATTCCCTAGCCTCCATCCTTACCTCTTTTACACCACAGCATGTCCCCCTGCTGTTGGGAGGGGACTTTAATTTGACCTTGACACCCTGACTTGATAGGAGTGACACAGGGATAGAAGCACATATAAGAGGGGGTAAAGCACTGGGCTTAATCATGGAAGAAATGGGACTCACGGATGTGCGGAGGACTTTTCACCCCCACGCTCATGACTATACCTACCACTCTGAATCCCACTCCTCTTACAGCCGTCTTGACTTTTGGCTAACCTCCCAAGCACTGACACATACCACAATTGGCACTACTACCCTTCCCGAATAATTTCTGACCATGAACCGGTGCAACTTTTATCACATGGGGTCTAGCTGGTCCACCCCCCGGTCTTGGAGGCTGGACCCACTTCTGATGTGGGATCCAGAATTTATTCCCTGGGCCAGGAATGAAGCCCTCTTATTCCTCTGGGACAATCATATTGAAGACACTTCCCCAAGTATCACTTGGGAAGCCTTTAAGGCTACCATAAGAGGAAACATAATGGGCTACGCTGCAGCCAAACGAAGGGAGAGGGAACATAAACTGCGCAATTTGGAAACTCAACTATCTTGTGCAGAGACTGTGCATAAAGCCATGCCCTCTCCATCTACCTCATCACCCATTGGCCGAGAGATTCTGAGACTCCGTATGGACATTAACCAGATCCTTAACAGTAAGGCCGAGTTGCCATCCCACGGCTTAGACATTCCTTCGGGACAAAGTGGCAAGATACTGGCATATCAGATGCGCAAACAGCAGACTGCCAACCATATCCCTGGCTTGAAGGATGAGAAGAGGATCCTGCTCACAGATCAGGCGGCTGTAAACCAAGTGATGACCGCTTTCTACTCGAAACTGTATCAGTCCTCACATCTCTCTCTCCCTTCAGACGCAATGTCATTCTTACATGATACTCACTACCCAGACTCCTATGACAGCAGGCTGCTGCTATAGATCTCCCTCTCGCAGCAAGGAAGTCACAGAGGCCATCCAAATGATGAAGAGTGGGAAATCTCCAGGGGGAGATGGATATACGTCGGAGTTTTACCAGGCCCTTAATCAGACACTGACCCCACTACTGACCGCAGTCTTCAGGGAGTCTGAATCTAAAGACACGCTTCCTCCTACCCTGTGAGAGGCCAATATCATTATCATCCCCAAGAAAGGGAAAGACCTGACTACCCCAGGCAGCTACCACCCCATCTCCCTTATCAATGTAGACAGTAAAATCAACGCCAAGGCCTTAGCCGCTTGGCTCAGTCCCCTGCTGACTCATCTGATACATGAGTCCCAAGTGAGCTTCATCCCTGGAAGGCATAGCTCAGACCATCTGAGGGCCCTGGTCAACCTGATTCACACCACCCAACATCTTACATCCCCAGCGGCGGTTGTGGTGGTGGACTTTGAAAAAACCTTTGACTCCCTGGAGTGGGAGTATTGAGATGAGGTTTTTGCCCATCAGGGGATAGCAGTGGGCTTCCAAGACAAGATCAGAGTGATATACCATCTCCCAATGCCCCATGTCTCCACCAATGGGATGACCTCTCCCCATTTCCACTAGGAAGAGGCACTCTCAGGGTGCCCACTGTCCCTCTGTTGTTTGTCTTGGCAGTGGAACCCCTGGCGGCTGCCATCAGATCTCACCCCACTATCCAGAGCATTCAAATCAGCCTGCACAGCTACCTGACTCTAATGTATGCCGATGACTTGCTTCTCCCACTGGCCGATGCCCCCATGTCACTACCCCCCATACTAGCACTTCTGGAGAGATTTGCCGCCATTTCAGGCCTCAGGCTCAACCAATCCAAAATGAAGATGATGTCCTTAAATCAATACTGTACCTCTCAAATGGCCCCAAAGAGAGGGCTGCTCTGGGCTTCTGAAGGCATAACATACCTGGGCATTAAGGTGCCCCTTAAACTGGAGCATATTTGGTGGTCTAACATGACCCTGCTTCTGGCCAGTACCAAGCTTGAGTTTGACCGGTGGAAAACTCTCTGGCTGACTCTAGCAGGGAAGATAGCGGCCGTTAAAATGATCACTGCCTCCAGATTCCTCCATCTCTTCTCCCACCTTCCGATACAACCCCCTTAACTTTGGACCCAACCAATTGACCGTTTAATAAGGGATTTACTATGGGAAGGCTCAAAACCATGATACAGCTGCAACAAACTTAGAGTCCACTGGTCCCAGGGTGGATGGGGTACAAATGGGCTTTTCTGGTAGCCCAGATGGTTCAGTTGACTAACACACAACCGAGCGAGGGGCCACAGTGGGTCCAAATGGAAAAAGACATGGCCGGTCTCTTTATTTATTTTATTTATTTATTAGAACATCAGTTTTTACAACCTTTGAGCCAGAGGCTCATTTACAAAGGTACCTCGTCACAGTGAGGACAAAACAGTGCAAGAAACAAACATCAAGGCAGACAAAAAATCAGAGTACATTTAGGAATCAGCCAAAAATACAGCATTTGTCAAACACAGTATACAAACAGGCTTACATGTGCACTTTACAGAGTAGACAATATACAGTAGTTACATGGAGATTGATTCAGTGGGAAGAATAAAGGTAAGACTGGGTGGAAGACATCAGAAGAGAGTGCGGGAAGATAGTAGCAAAGGTAGAGCTGGACAGAAGGTCAGAGAGGCTCAGTGAGCCTTGTCTGGGAAGATAGGAGGAGGCTTAGAGGCAGGTACAGCTGCGTGTTGAGAGCAGGTGATTTCTAAGACTAGTTTTAAAATAAGATAAGGAGGTGGCATCAGTGACTCCGGCGGGGAGGGCGTTATACCAACAAGGGGCTCTGTAAGGGTAAGCCCTTTGACCTTGCGAGGTTCTCGGCCTCGGTATAACCAGTGCAGTTTTGAGGGATATGCGGGTATGCACTGTAGGGTTTGCACGGTGGATAGTGGTTGACAGACCCGGTGGGGATAGCTCAAGGGTGATTTTTTGTTAGGAGGCAGGTTTGGTATTTGAAGCGCCATCAAGGTTGAGTAGATTAGCCATGGTGTACAGACGGCAAGTGTGGGTTAGACTAGGAGCCCCAGTTATGAACCTGCAGGCCTTGTTTAAGGTGAGGCGGATCTTGTGCAGGGCAGTCTGGTCTGCTGCACCATACACAGGTAGGCCATAGTCTACCAGAGATAGAACAGAGGATGTGACTGCAAGTCGGAGGGCATCCGTGGGGAGGCAGTTTTTATGACGATAGAGGATACCCAGCCGAGTGTTAGAGGCTGAGGCAAGGGCAGAGATGTGGGCATGAAAAGAGAGGGCAGGGTCAAAGGTTATACCTAGGTATTTATAAGAGTGAACTAGTTTAATAGAGAGTTTAGAGGTGGAGTGGACTGCGAGAGGATAGTTACTGGATTTATTTTGGGGGTGGGCAAAGAGCATGGTTTTGGTTTTCTTCAGATTAATTACGAGCCTGTGCTCAGTAAACCAGGCTTCTCGCCATTGTAGGATTCCTGCAGAGAAACCTGAAGTGAGATGGGATTACGGTCGGAGGCAAAGAGTACAGCATCATCTGCATAAAGAAGGATTTTAAGAGTACATACACTGGGCAGGAGTTGAGAAAAGGGAAAAGAGCAAGGGCCCAAGAATGGAGCCCTGAGGGACTCCGGAGTGGATAGGGCAGGTGCTGGAAAGTTTCCCGTTGATTTTCACACATTGTGAGCGGGCCGACAAGTAGCTGGAGCACCAGGAAACAGGCCCAGTGGCAAAGCCTAAGTGACTAAGGGTAGTTAGCAGGAGGGGGTGGGAGACAGTATCAAAGGCTTTTGATAAGTCAATGAACACTGCACCTGCTAGGGAGCCAGAGTCCAGTGAGGTGTGAAGAAAGTTAGAGAACTCCAGGAGGGCAGTATTGGTGCTGTGGCCTGCTCTGAAACCATGTTGTTCTGGGCAGAGGATGCTATATTTATTGAGGTATTCAGAGATTTGGGTGGCCACAATTTTTTCTAAGGCCTTAGAGAGAGGAGAGAGGATTGAGATAGGTCGATAATTGCTAGGGAGGGTCCTATCACCACCCTTGTGTATTGGGGTGACAGTAGCTATCTTCCAGGCAGAGTGGAATTGCCCTAGGCAGAGGGATTTGTTAAAGAGGCTGGTGATTGGTGAGATAACCAGATCCAGAACCTGATGGAGAAGACTGGGATCAAGGGAGTCATTGCCAGTTGTGTTACTCTTTAAGGTCTTGAGTAGGTAAGGTATGACTTCCTGGGCAGTGACTCGGCGCAGGTAGAACAAGGGATGTGGGAGAATTGAGACAGACCTGGAGGGAGGGGGAGTGAAGAAATTATCAGGGAGCACCGGGCTAAGGTCTGTGAAAGATTTGTTGAGGTGGTTGGCAATAAGGACAGGGTCTGAGGAGACCGAACCATTAATGTTGATAAGTGAAGGTGGGGGGAACATGTGCCACCATTCAGCTGCTTAATGTTGTCCCAGAAGATCCTAGCATTCCCCCATGAGGAAGTGAGGGAGGCTTCATAGTGCTCAGCCTTCGCTTTGCGGATGGCCCATGTACATTTGTTCCGGGCAGCAGCATAGGTCAGCCTGTCAGCTGGGCAGCCTGTTTCCGTGGCAATGTGCCATAGATTGTCCCTGTGCTTAAGAAGTTGGAGCAGGGTGGCGGTAATCCAGGGGGCATGCATTACTTTGGACCGGCGTGCAGTTATGGGCAAAAATGTCGCAAGCAGAGTTGAAGGTGTGGATAAAGAAGGCAAGGGCCGTGTCAATATCTGGGGCATTTAGTATAGGGGACCAGTCTATGAGGGATAGGCTTGGATGCCTCCTCACTACTCCTCCCACTACAGTACAACAACCCCCCAGTCAGCCACTGAGCGGATCCCTGACTGTCACTGCCTCCCGAAAGATCTGGCAATGAATCACAACCGAGCTCCAAATTGGGCCCCTACCCTTGTCGGCTACCCCGCTGTGGCATAACCCCTCCATCACAATTGGGAGCAAAATGGTGGCATGGCCACAATGGCAGAACAGAGGCATTGGGAAGGTTACAGATCTCCTAGACCCCCAGACAGTCACTATTACCTCCTTTCAGGCTCTGCAGCTCCACTGGGGATCACCTCACTCAGAATTCTGGAGATACCCGCAGCTTCAGGCGGCACTCAAGCAAATGCTGGCCCAGCCCAGGACCCCTTCTACTGTGGCCTCACTACAGCCCTGGCTGGACCATCCTAAAGGGCTAGTGGGGGCATGCTCTCAGATATGTGTTATCTTACCCTCACAGTCTGGATTAGCAAAGGTCAAATGGGAAAAGATGCTGCTGTGCACGATACAGGATTCCCAATGGGTGCAGGCCTGGAAAGACTCCCATGAGTAGTTCAGAGATGCATGCATCAGACTCATTTAAAATTAAATCTCCCACTCCTGGTATAGAACCCCAGCAGTGCTTTTCAAAGCTAAACTTCTCCCATCAGATGCCTGCTGGAGATGTTTGTGCCCTGGTGCTGATTTATTTCATATCCTTTGGTCCTGTTCCGAAATACTGAGTATGTGGCTGCAGGTTTGCCAGACGGTATCATTGGTACTGAAAAAAAAATCCCAATGTCCCCTACCTTCTTCCTCCTAGGAATCAAAGGAGATCTTCAGGGTCTTTCCTCTCCAGAATATAGATGGCTGGCATTGCTGGCCACCCAGGCCAAGAGATCTCTGGTCTGCAAATGGCGCACCACCACTGTCCCTACATGTGGTGAGGTCCTGACATCCGGCTCGCACCTTGCTGCCCTAGACAAGCTTTCCCACTTGTGAAACTTCCAGCTGCCTAAATTCCAAAGGTGCT
The DNA here is from genome assembly GCA_016271365.2 of Neoceratodus forsteri. Classification (NCBI taxonomy): domain Eukaryota; kingdom Metazoa; phylum Chordata; order Ceratodontiformes; family Ceratodontidae; genus Neoceratodus; species Neoceratodus forsteri. Next base: position 541,725,425 of record JADMNL010000022.1, on the reverse strand, counting down.
GGGACCCATACATTAGTTACTTAATGCCACCAATAGGCATTGGCTGAGAGGAGGGGATTTCTGACTGCCCTTTCCTGTATATCCACATGCCTGTGCTCATTGAGTGTGACTGGAGCCATGTGGGAGGATTTACCCCCCTGACTATCTGGCTCAGTGGACTACTGTTTTCCATAACAATTAGACTGTAACTGCCCTCTAGACCATTTTTTCATTAGGCCTCCCCCCATCATACGTTGCTGGGAGCAACTATGGCTCTAACTAGCCAATCTCTCGGTATGTATTAGGTCATGATGAACCCAGTGCTTTGTGGTATCCTGCTTTCTGTTTCAGAGCTCTGTGCTTCTCTGAATACTAGATGGGTCGCTATGCCTACCTGGGTTCTGCCGAGACGCCATGAAGAAGAAGGACAGAATCTTTGCTCGCACCAGCCCTTGTTATCCAGACTCGGACCATACATTTGGCTTCCAGACTTCCAGATGTGAGTACTGACTCCTGTTTCTATTTCTCTCATTGTACAGTAATATCCTGGACAGACTGAGAAGCAGACAATGGGGGCTTGGCCAATGTAAGCAGACGGAAAGCCAGAGGTTCAGTATTTCCAACATCCCTAGTGGAATCCAACCATTTCTCTTCCTTCCTTCCTCAGCAGTACTTACTATTGTTGTAGGGTGTCCTGCTCTAATCATCTGATGTTGTGTGTTCTACATTGGAAAACAACCGATTCTTCACTGTTTGTAACTTCTGTCCTTTATACCTGTCCCCCATTCCTAACCCCTCTTCTCCCACTGCTGTTCCCTCATTCCTTCCTCCCTGCCCCCCACTGGTCTGCCCATGATATGTATGTATACACAGTTACTGTTTATGTGGCCCTGTAACCTTCAAGTGGAAAATTTAATAAAATTCAGTATAATTAAAAAGACAGAAATGTTAGATTGGGGGTAGTATACAGACCACCCTCTAAAAATGCGGAAACTAACTGACAGGTAGTTGGGGAGCAAATAAGGAAGCTCAGTGGGAAGGGCAATACTGTGATAGTAGGGGATTTCAATCTGCCAGGGGTAGATTGGAGCACCCAGCTACCATGAGTGCCAGGGAACAGATCCTCTTGGAGGCCTTCCAGGATGACTTCCTGACACAGATGGTAATGGATCCAATCAGGAGGAAAACATACTGAACCTTGTGGAGCATATCCAGGACTTAGGGGTGGGAGACCCTTTGGCAGGAAGTGACCACCGTGCAATGTGGTTCTTCCAAAATCTAGGTAAGGAGGTGGCCAGAACCAAGACAAAGGTAGTGGACTTCAAAAGGACAGACTTTGTCAGGATGGGAGGTATACTAGAAGGGCACCTCGCCAGCATCCACTGTGACATGAATGCAACCAGAAATGGGCCATCTTTAACTGGATCTGGCAGAACCCACTAACGCATCTACGAAGATCCAAAGTAAAAAGGGCAGGACCAAAAAAAAAACAAGTTGGTTGGGAAGGGAGGTGGGACAGAATGTGAAGGAAAAAGGAGCTGCCTTCAGAAAGTGTAAGAGATCCAAATGAGAGAAGGATGGGGAGGAATATATGAGGAAATCCTGAGAGGTGAGTAGAGTAGTCAGGGCAGCCAGGGCTTCAGGGGGGCTAAAGCTGGCAAAAAGGATCAGAAAAGGGGAAAAGATGTAGCAAAGTGAACTTTTAATATGGGTATTTGAGGTGGGTGGCTATGAGGGTACAGTGGTTGTGGGTATTGTGGCGATATTGAGGTAAACATATGTTGAGGTACATGACATTATGGTGTTGCAGTAGCTAGGACTCTGGGTTCATATTTATAGTGGATATTTACATCCTTCTGCTAGTTCTGTAGTTTGATTATATACTGTTATGTTTTTACATACTGTACTTATTAGGATGCATTGTCTCATTTATTTAAGGGTTCATAATAGGTGTAATTCCTTTTTGGGTAACTATTGTAGTGATTAGTGCAAATGGTTGTTTATTAGGATTCATGTACATATATTTCTTTAAGTAGTTATCTTGGGGTGGGAGTCGGGGAATCTCTAATTCCTAGGAATTCTTGTTTAGATTCTTTAGACTGTTTCTGTAAATGTATTTAATTCAATTATACACTGACATTTTATTGAAATCTGTACATATCAGACTGCATAGTCTCACTTTCTTGGGGGTCCTTGACTCAGCACTTCTTTTGTATCTGGCACTTACACTGACGATTGATATTATCATGCATAAAATCTTGTTAGAACACCGAAGGCCTTAAGGTTTCTGGAACATAATAGCTGGCTGAGAGTATGTTAAGACTATATCTCCAGCCAGTTGTACTTTCATCAGTGTGATACACTTACTCCCTTTGGGTAAACATCACTTTCATCCTTCTATATGCCATGTAAAGATAATTTCTGTTGTTGTAGTTTGGGGGCTTATTTTTTACTTGCTAATGTCTTACATTTTGGCATGCAATTTTTTAATCCAGGGTCATTTACTTTTCACTGACCGTATTCTCAAACTAACTGAGTTCTGAGCAGAGTTGAAGCTGGCTTCTATTAGTGTGCTCTTAACTCACTCTTGAAGCATGTCTCTTTGGGAGGCTTTTTAACTTGACATATTATTTAGTGAGTAGAGAATCCTAGTGTTTTGTTATTCATTAGACTGATACGTGGTATAATATATATAGGTTGAACGCTCTGCCTGGTGTTATGTCTGGATAACCTTTGACCTTTAAGTTTGGTTCAGCTTTATTTATTTATTTTTATTTATTTATTCACAATTCAGATTTACAACCTTTGAGACAAAGACTCATTTACAAAGGCACCTCGTTGCAGGAAGGAGACAACATTTTGGTGGAATACAACAGTGGGGAACAATACAGGTGAGATACAATAAAGAGCATACAAAGCTAACGGACATACAAGCAATTTCAGTGATGCAGTGGAGCACGTAGGTTTCAATTCATGGTGTACAGACTACAAGTAAGCTAATCTAAATAAACTAGTACACTTGACATACTATGAGATCCCTAGAGATACTAGGTGCAGATACTTGTGGGGGAGTGCGGAGGGTAGAGGCTAAGGAGAGTGGTGGACCGAGAAGACTTTGTTTGTGGATTGGCTCAGGCGGAGGCTCTAGATGTTGCCCAGTCATGGGAATTTGCAGCTCGAGTGTCAGTGAGGTGATTACGTAGGGTGATTTTGAAGGTGCCAATTTTAGAGATGTTTGTGACGCCAGTGGGGAGGGAATTATACCAGGAGGGGGCCTGGAGTGGAAAGATCTTTGGGAGTGAGGTCTAGCAATTGGCACTTTGAAGGTGGCTTTGGTTGCATTTTAGGTGGCGACCAAGTGGGTGGCCCATTGTAGGGATGTAGTAACTCCTGGAGGGGACAGCCCAAGTAGCATTTTTTTTGGCCAGTATACAGGCGTGGTAATGCAGGCGCTCTTCAAAGATGAGTAGGTTGGAGGTGGAGTAAAGCTGGCATGTGTGTGTTCTGCTGGGGGCACCGGTCAGGAGCCTGCAGGCCTTGTTGATTGAGGTCTGGACTTTGGTGAGGGCAGTGGGGTTAGCAGCTGCATATTTAAATCACACTTGAGATATTCAAACTCTGATGTTACTTTAGTTATGTTTTGAATGCCTGTTTTAAACCAGTGAGAATTATTTCTGCTTTTTCTACATATTCTAAGTGTTAATAGTATGGGATCTTCTAAATAACTGTCATTAAGCTTCCATAGAAGGACATGTTGGTCTGAAAGCTAAAGCAATTTGTTCTTTTTGTAACATCTTTGTTGGGCCAATAAAAAGTATCAAACCATCTGTTCTGGATTTGTTCAGGTATATAAGGGAGAGAGAAGCTGCAAGGATCAGATTGTCAGGATCAAGAAGGACTGAGGGTGAGCAGAAAAGGGGAGGGGATAAGGCAGAAGCACTCAATGAGTACTTTTGTTCAGTATTTACCAGTGGGAAGATGGGCCTATGCTGCAGGGGAAAGGCAGGATAGGCACAGGAAAAGTAGGAGTAATGAATGGGGATATCCCAGTGAGCAGGGGGTTAGAGGACCTTAGGTTCCTGCAGATGGATAAGATGCTAGGGCCAGATGGCGTGCATCCAAGGGACCTGAAGGAGCTGGCAGAGGTCCTGGTGGGACCTCTGACAGGCTTGCTCAACATCTTAATGGGGACTGGGTGCATGCCCCAGGACTGGAGTATATCACATGTGATGCCCTCCATAAGAGTGGGTCAAGGACGAACCAGGTAACTATAGACCGGTCAGTCTTACCTCCATTGTGGGGAAGTTAATGGAGACTATCCTTAGGAGAGTTATGTGATCTTTGCTTTTTCTGGACTCTGTTTATTCACTGCTCATCCATGGGCCCTCTCCAGCAAGGACTTGCAGTACTGTGACTCTTCCTGTTGGCCTGAAGAATCAGCCGCTTGTCTCCTGCGGGGGACACCCTTCTAACCTTGCTAGCCTGACCCCTGGATCTGAGTCCCCGGGGGAGGGACCACCATGCTCCTCTGGCACTCTATCTATAGTGTTGAGGGCTGCCATGTTTGTGAAGGGTCTGGATCAAGTGTCCTGGTGCCTGGCAGTGACATGGGGTCATGACCTCTGGATCCGCCTTTGCCTACCAATGGCGAGAGTTTATTTTTCTACTACTTGAACTGTTCTCGGTAGTGTGGGTGTACAATGACATCCCATGCAGTGCAAACATGCTCCCGCACCTGCCTGCAGGACATCAGCCACTACCACCATATCCCAAAGCTACATGTACTGTTCGGCCGAGCCCCGGAACACTAGGGGCCACCAAAGCCATGCAGTACATGCACACCCTCCCTGAGAAGGGAGAGTTACCAGTTGGCTGGTCAGTCCAGGTTAAACACACCCCAGCAGCCTAAGTCCATTCCCAAACCAGGGTCGCCGGTATGGTGTGAGGTGTGGCATCTAGCGCCTCAATCCTCAGTACCACCGGGCTGGCCTGGCTGGTGATTTTTCTGGAGGAGAATGGTCTCAAGGATGATAGGCAACACTGTTTTGTCTTGGGCAGATCCTGGCAGACAAACCTGGCTGACTTTTTTAAATGGGTGACAAGGGCACTCGATAGGGGCCATGCAGTGGATGTTCTGTGGACTTCAGCAAGGCCTTCAACTCAGTGCCACATGGAAAGTTGACTAATAAGCTGAAAAACCTGGGAGCAGGAGAAAAACTGGTTGGATTGGTTAGGAGCTGACTACAGGATAGGCAGTAGAGGGTAGTTGTAGGGGGAGAACTCTCAATTTCCAGAGCTGCAACCAGTGGGGTCCCAAAAGGCTCTTTACTGGGACTGGTGCTATTTAACGTCTTCATTACCAACATATTGAATGGGATTAAGATTAAGATTAGTCTTTTGCAGATGATAATAAGATCTGTGCTGAGGTGGTGGTACGGATTAATATAGGACTCACAAACAGCGCAAGGATAACTGCAGTTCTAAAGTGCAAGGGCGTATCTACTGATATTCAAAGTAAGCCATGGTGTACCAAGTTTAGTAGCAGGGTAGTAAACAAGTTGGCTAGCATTGCTCTGCTCTCTAAAGTTCACCACATTTAAATTCATTTGTCTGGCTTTGAGGCTTTTTTCTTTTCTCTTTCAGCTCTGTTTTGGGGGATGGCAGAATGGACCCTTAATGTTGAAGCTGAAGGTCTCAATTCAGTCTGCATGAACCACCTGCATAGCGATTGGCTGTGGCATCTGGTAGGGGTGTGGCAAGTTTTGGGTGGTGAGTTTAAATGCCCCAGCAAAGTTAGAAGCCATACTATTAGTTCAGTTTTACTGAGAGAGAGAAACAGTAGAAAACTAAGGAGCAGCAGATGGAAAAACAGATTCAGAGCCAGCTTCATGTGGAGTGGCAAGTAGCATGAATCTGCCTACCTGCGGGTAGAGAGAGAAGAAATTTCTGCTGAGGTTTTGGATTCATGGTGCAGTCAGTTGCATTTACCGGTGGGCAGCGAGCACCACACTAGCAGACAGACAGCAGGTCTAGTGTGGGAGTCATCTGATAGGGACCAGGAACCTTGGACTCGAGTTGTGGGGAGGGGAGAGAGATTGCAGTGTGGCAGGTTGGTGTACAAATCTAAAATACCTGGCTACACCCCTGCTAAAGTGTGGAATGAATTACAGAAACAAGGGTGTAATAGTGGTAGTTTCCTACCACTACCCCTGCTGCTGACTAGGAACCGGAGATAGGGCTAAAGAGGACACAGTTGCTGTGCCTGGTCAAGCCGCTCCTGTGGTGGAGTGGCTAAGGCACAAGTACCTGGTACAAAGAAACCTAAGTTCCCTGCTCACAAGTTTCCCCTTTTCCCCCTCGCTCCATACCCTCCTCGAGTTGGTTAATTAAGATACTGGGCATGTGGGTGGCGAAGCATGGGAGTCAGAGCCCCCATAACAAAAAACAAAAAAAAATAAGAATTTTTCACATTATATCCTCTGGTGTGCGTGGTTGCTGTTTGAGTCAGTATTTTCATTGACTCTGTTATTTGATTTCACTGTTTTGACCGTTGTATTATTATACTGTGCTATTGCCTCTGTGACATTATGACCCTGTACCAGGTAGATAGTGTGGAGGGGGGTAGGTACTCCAAAAGGATTTGTCAAGGCTTGAGTGCTGGTCAGACACATGGCAGCTGGGGTTTAATGCTAAGAAGTGCAAAGTCATGCATTTGGGAGCCAGAAACCCTGGGAACTGCTACTGGCTGAGGGGAGTGCAGTTAGCCACTTCAAAGGAGGAGAAGGATCTGAGGGTAGTAGTCACAGGGGACATGAATCACTCAGCACAGTGTAGAAGGTGGTGGCTAAAGCCAGTAAGATGCTGGTGCATTGCCAGGAGAACCACCTCAAGGAGTGAGGTGGTCATCCTGTCACTGTACAGATCGCTGGTGAGACTACACTTGGAATACTGTGCGCAGTTCTGGTGCACCTATTTAAAGAAAGACGTCAAACTACTGGAGGGAGTCCAGCGCAGGGCGACAAAGATGATCCTTAGACTGGGTAACAAACCATATGAGGAAAGACTGAGGGAGCCCAACATGTACACTCTGGAGGATAGCAGGGAGAGAGGCAACATGTTTGTTAGTTGTTTGTTAAGACCATTGAGCAAAGCTCATTTACAGTGGTGACCTTAACATTACAAAACGTTCATATGGACAAAAATGATAGAAACATAGAAACATAGAAACATAGAATGTGACGGCAGATAAGGACCGCTTGGCCCACCCAGTCTGCCCATTTCCTACCTACTGGATAAGCTGCAGATCCTAGTTAACCAGCAGCCTACTTCTTCCTACCCACCCCCAGAATTGCCTTATGACTATCCCATGCATGCTTGAATTCCACCACTGATTTTGACTCCACAACCTCCTCCGAAAGCCATTCCATGCATTCACAACCTCTCTGTGAAAAATACTTCCTTAAATTACCTCTGAGCCGCCCCCTCTATCTTCAAATTGTGCCCTCTTGTTCTTGCACACCTCTTTTTGAAAGATGCTACCCTCTTGGACTTTGTTGATTCCCTTGAGGTACTTGAAAGTTTCTATCATGTCCCCCCTCTCCCTCCTTTCCTCGAGGCTATACATATTAAGCTCCTTAAGTCTCTCTTCATATGTCCTCCGGTGCAGACCCTGCACCATTTAGTTGCCCTCCTCTGGACAGCTTCCATCCTGTCTATGTCTTTGCTGAGATTGGGTCTCCAGAACTGCACACAGTACTCCAGATGGGGTCTCACCAGCTGTCTGTACAGAGGATAATAACTTCCTTTTTCTACTGGTGATGCCTCTCCCTATGCATCCCAGTATCCCCCAGCCCTCCTTGCTGCCTTCTCACATTGCTTGCCCACCTTTAGGTCATCTGATATGACTACCCCAGTCCCTTTCCATTTTGTTGTTGTTAGTATCTCACCTCCCATTGTGTACTCTTCCCTGGGTTTGTTTCCCAGGTGCATTACCTTGCACTTCTTAGCATTGAATCTAAGCTCCACATTTGACCATTCCTCTAACCTTGCCAAGTCCCTTCTCATCCTTTCCACCCCACCCTGTGCATCAACTCTGTTGCAGATCTTAGTGTCATCTGCAAAGAGACATATTTTTCTTCCAGTCCTTCTGCAATGTAGCTTATAAAGACATTGAAGAGGACTGGTCCTATACTGAACCCTCAGGTGCCCGCTAGTAACCCTCCTTTCTTCTGAGTGGACTCCATTTACTATTACTTTCTGTGTCCTATTCTCCAGCCAATTCTTTACCCAGGCTGTCATCTTGGGACCCACTCCCAGGCTGGCTAACTTATATATTAATCTTTTGTGTGGGACTGTGTCAAATGCCTTGCTAAAGTCTAGGTAGGCCATGTCCACAGCCCTCCCTGATCTACTACTTTGGTCACCCAGTCAAAGAAATCTATCAGATTCGTCTGGCATGACCTTCCCGCTGTGAATCCATGCTGCCTAGGGTCCTGTGCCCTTCTGGCCTCCAGATACGCGACAATTCTTTCCTTTAGAGTGATTCCATCATTTTCCTATCACTGAGGTTAAACTAACAGGTCTATAGTTTCCTGCTTCTGCCTTGCTCCCACTTTTGTGAAGGGGAATCACATCTGCCCTCCTCCAGTCCTCAGGTACCACCCCATCCTCCCATGATTTGTTAAAGAGGGTAGTCAGTGGTGTCACTAGTTCTACCCTTAGTTCTTTTAGAATTCTGGGATGAATCCCATCAGGCCCCAATGCTTTGTCCACCTTCAGTTTTAAGAGTTCTTTCAGAACCCTTTCTTCTGTAAATGGGCTGGTATCAACTTCTGTATCCAGAGTGTTACTACTGTTTGTTTTATGTACCTCCCCCTCTTCCTTTGTAAATACTGAGCAAAAATATTTGTTTAGTATCTCTGCCTTTTCACATTCTCCTCTGCCCACCCTCCCTCCTTTATTAAGCCTCACTATCCCTCCCTTGGTCTTCCTTTGCTCCTGATGTACCTATAAAGGTTTTATTCCCCTTCTTAACTGAGTTGGCTATCTTTTCCTCAGTTTGAGCCTTTGCTGTTCTGACTGCCTTCCCAGCCTCCTTTTGCTTTAACTGATACAGTTCTCTGTCCTGCTCCTGCTGCGATTCCTTGTACTTCCTGAATGCTTTCTTTTCTCTTGAACCTTCACTGCCACTTCCTTTGAGAACCATAGTGGTTTCTTACATTGTCTTGTTTTGTTTATTTGCTTCACACAAGGCTCGTTACCTCTGTGATGGCAGTTTTATTATTCCCATTGTTCTTCCACCCCTCCTTCCCACCCATTTGCTAGTGCATTCCTTAGGCACTCACCCATTTTTACAAAGTCAGCCCTCCTAAAGTCCAATACTTTTGTCTTTGTATGGCTTGACTCTGTTGCTGTGTTTATTGTGAACCATACTGTTCGATGGTAGCTAGTTCCCAGATGGCTACCCACTTCTACATCTGTGATCCTCTCTCCATCTCCATCTCCATTTGAGAGTATCAAGTCTAATATTGCTCCTCCTCGAGTGGGCTCCAGTACTAGTTGTCTAAGGCATGCCCCTGTAGGGCATCTAGAATAACTGCACTCTTCAGTGGCAGCTGCAACTGCGCTCCAGTTAACATCTGGCATATTCAGATCATCCATCAGCAATATCTCCCTTTTCTGCCATTCTAAGTATACTTTCTATCATTTCCTTGTCCACTTCCTCCCCTGAGAAGGGGGTTCTGTACAACCCTGTGCGGATTGTGGTGCCATTGCCTGTCTCCAAATTTACCCACAGTGCTTCTTCTCCCTGTTTACCCTTTTGTTCTGTTGCTTTTATTCCTTCCCTTATGTAAAGAACTACTCCTCCCCTCTTTTACCCTCCTGTCCCTCCTGTAGATAGTGTATCCTGGTATGTTTCGTCCCAGTCATGGTTTTGTGTGTACCATGTTTCTGTGACTGCCATGATATCCAGATGTTCCTCCTCCATCAAGGCCACTAATTCAGGAAGCTTGTTACCTAGACTACGGGCATTGGTACTCATTGCTCTCCATTTTTGATGGCCTTACCTTCTGTTGCAGCATCCCCACTGACCGTTCTACCTTGGTCTTTTTCTCATTTAGTACCCTGTTTTGTAGGGAGAGGCTGGGATTTTTCTGCTGCTTGTCAGTGCCTCCCCCATTAACTAGTTTAAAAGCTTGCCAATGAAGCATTTAAACCGATTGCTCAAAAGACTTGTTCCCTTCCTGGACAGATGCAGACCATCCTGCCAGTATAGGCTGGTGTCCCTCCAGGTGGAACCCCAGTCCCCAATGAAGCCAAACCCCTGTGTTCATGTACCATTTTTTCAACCATTCATTAAACTGCATGGTGCCATTACCCTGGCCTCCCCATGCCTTTGACAGGCAGCACCTCTGAGAAGGATACTGTGTTTGCTACTTGTCTTAGGCCCCTCCCCAACTCTGCAATGTCCTCCTGCACTGCTCTAACCTCATGATGAGCCAAGTCATTTGTCCCTAGGTGGACAATTACGTCCAGCTCAGAATCCCTTGCAGCTGTTGTTGTGATCCTGAGGATGCGCTTCCTGTCCCTCCAAGCCATGGCACCAGGCAGGCACCTTACTTCAGATTTCCCAGCTCCTCCCAGTTCTATCCCCCTAATAATTGAGTCCCCCACCAGGAGCTGCTTCCTTTCCTTGTGGTGTCCTCTGCCTCCTTCCTGTGGGCCTCCCTTGTGACAGTTGTCCTCAGCCTCCTTAGTCTCCTCTGCTGGTGTATCTATAGGGGAGCTATGCTCCCCCAGAATGGCGTATGGATTGTGGTGTGTAACATCTGACTGGGTGTGCCTCTGTTTCACCATCCTCATCCTCCCTGAGCCCACTGTGGTCCAACTGCTGTGCTTTCTTTGCAACCTCTGAGGTAGTGGTGGTGGTTCTGGTGCTCCCTGGATGGGGGAGGTTCCCTTCCTACTGTCCATTGTGGCCTGGGGGAAGGTCCCCGTACTACTGTCCAGTGTGGCCTGAAGACGGGCAACTTCCTCCCTCAGGGCAGACAGTTGTCTGCAAATAGGGCAGCATCTCAGCCTCCAGAAAGACTCCCGGAAGACTGCTGCCCCACAGCCATTACATTGCACTACTCCCCACATTTTTTTTTTTTTGTGTGTGATTGGTTTGTAATGTAGAAATATATATTTATATTATACAATGTTTATGCTTATATTGTCAGTGCAGTGTGCTAGAGAGGATATGACAGTGACATGCACCTTGCACTCTTGAGGAAATGATGTCAGAACCCCAGGTATAAAGGAACTATTTCCAGAGGTGGGTAGGGTGAGGGTGGGAAGGGTAGGGCCTAAACTGTGCCTCGCAAAACAATCAGCTAGAAGCTCTGACCACTGCTGCAATGAGTGCCTTCCTGTCAGGAAGATGCCCTACACAACAATTTGATAGAGAAATACCCTGCTAATCAATCAGAGAAAAATCCACACATCCAAGTCAGACACAGTAAACCTTCCCAGCCCCAAAACAGGCCTGGTGGTTTGTGCTCTGAGAGCTGTCCGCCCAAATAAGTCAGCTGTGCTTTTAAACTCTTCCTGCACTGAAAATCTTAAGAATTGTAACAAACAAACGTAAACCTTAATCCACCACCCTCTGTTGCTTGAAAGACCGTCTTTTCCTGTTTCACACTGCAGGTTTTTCTGTGACCACTCCTTAACCCCAGTAACTCTGTTTAAAAGAGTTTAACTATCACAAACTCCTACGCACCAGTAAATTATTTAAAATAGTTTCAGCACCAAAAGCTTAGTAGTCAATCCAGCTACCCCAAGGACAACCAGAATGAAGTATTTAAACACTTATGAGGTTACTTCCAAGATAAGCAGAGTTTGCAAGTTTCTTTTCAACTCCTCAGCCACCTGAAATTTAAAAATAGTTTAACTGTCAGCAAATCCTAGTAGACAATCTAGCTACCTCCAAGGACCTACCCAAATGCAGTATTTAAATCCTTCTGAAGTTACTAACAAGATAAACAGAGTTTACAAGCATCTTCTTGGTTAAACCCTAAATAAATATTGAATAAAAAGCAATTACCAAGGGTAGTTAGTTTCACCTCCCACAGAATTAAGCAAAAGTGCACGTTTGTTGCAGATATCAAGTGCAATATAAAATTTTTCACACAGCTCGCAGTTGAAGAAAGCAGTATCCTTCCAGCTCCAGCAAATGTGCTTTGTGTCTTTGAAAATTGCAGCCTGTAGTGACTTATAGTAATCTGATCTAGTCTGGATATCTCCACCCAGGGCAATTTGTTGCCAATGGTTATATGTAGCCCTTCCTGTTCCAATACAACCTGTTTGGTCTGAAAACAATGTCCTGCCCCCTAAGGCTGTCTGTGTTTCAATTCACACTGCAGGATTTTCTGTGACCACTCCTTAACCCCAGTAACTCTGTTTAAAAAAGAGTTTAACTATCACAAACTCCTACGCACCAGTAAATTATTTAAAAATAGTTTCAGCACCAAAAGCCTAGTAGTCAATCCAGCTACCCCCCAAGGGACAACCAGAATGAAGTATTTAAACACTTATGAGGTTACTTCCAAGATAAGCAGAGTTTGCAAGTTTCTTATATCATATAAACAGACAAAATCCAATTATTTAACACACTACAACATTGATAAAACTGCTAAAAACAGTTACAAACCCTAGGAATAGAAGTAAGCTGTTTTTTTCCGTGCTCTCACAGAAGGTGCTTTTTTGCATTTATGTCTAAACCCTTTTGGAAGATTATTCCAAAACTTTGGAACCATTTGACTAAAAACATTATCTGCTTGTATCATTCTTGTCTTGGGGTCAAGCATCTCCTTAAGACCACTGTTTCTCAAAGATGCATCTAAATGACACATTTTTAATCTGACCCTTAAGAACCCGGGAACCCTGCCTAAACCACATTTGTAAGAAAAAATACTTTTATGAATTTCTCTCCTGTCAGATAGAGATAACCAGCCCATGCTCTGGTATAATTCACAGTGATGGAATTCTTTTGGATAATTTAGTATCAACCTGGCCAATCTGTTAAACAAAATGAAGTATATCAGAGGCTGAGTTATCATACAAAATATCCTCATAATTGGTAAGGGGGAGAACCTGCATCTGAACGATTAGTTTTATTGTGTCAGCCTCCAAACTGTATCTATGTTGATAAAGAAAACCTACCCTCTTATTTACCTGTGAAATAAGGTAGTCTAAATGTTTATTTCCTGCCCCTGTTTGAGCATTCAATATGATTGTGACCTTCAAATACTTAAAGAGCAAAAATAGGGTTGGTAAAGAGAGCATGTTTAGATTAAAAGAGGGGAAGGAAACAAGGGGACACAGTCTGACACTGGAGGGTGGAATATTCAGGAAGGAAATGAGGAAAGGATGGTAGCAAGGTAGAATGTGCTACCAGAGGAGGTGATTTCATTAAAATCTGTGGGAAGTTTTAAGGGGGGGGTGGGACAGGGTCAAGGGTATGGTCAAAACTGAGGTGAAACTGGGGAGGGAGGAGTTGTCAGATGGAGGGTGATAAATCAGACAGGTGGGTAAGGGGTGAGGGGTAGCTGCAGTACATTGGACTGGGAGCCGCACACTGGAGAAGATTCGATAGACCATATGGCTTGTATCTGCTGGCATTTTCATATGTTCATATGAGGGTAGAGGAGCCCCGTTATACAGCAGCTCATAGCAGGCAGCCAGTAAGGGGGCCAAGATTAGTTCCTTGGTGAGTTTATTGAATTCTGAGTTGTATCCATCCAGCTCTGCAACTTTCACTGCATTAGAGATGTAGATCACTATATCCAGTTCCTCCTGCACAATAGGGGGAGGAGGAAACTGTCCCCAATTTCCTGAGAAAGCTTGGCCATCCAAAGATGTTGCAGGAAGGAGTCAGTAGATTCTTGTTGAGACACTGACTCCGGGGTGTAGAGAGACTTGTAATAACTTTGAAAGGCCTGGGAAATCTCATGGTATTGGGTAAGGCACGTCCCACTAGAAGCATGCAGTGATGACATGATGGTGGCTATCTTGTGTTGTTTCCAAAGCTGGTAAGCAAACAGCTATGAGGATCTGGTTCCCACTTCATAGTCATCCTGACATAGAAAGGTGAATGCTATTTCCATCAGCTTCAATGTTAGGTTGCCTAGGGCAGCCTTAACCTTTTTAAGCTATGGGGTGACTGAGTGGTCTCCCTTCTGATGCACTTGTTGAAAGAAGTGCAAGCTGTCCTTAAGATCCTGCCTGTGTTCCTGATATTTTGTCTTCAGTTTACAGGAGTGTTATGTAAGGCAACCTCTCAGTATGGGTTTTACCTTGTCCCAATGGCCATATGTGGAATGTCAGCCATGGGGTTGTGCTACATGCTCTTCTTAACTTTTTCATTAATAACTCCCCTAAAGGGGAGATTTCAAAGATGAAGATATTGAGGTGCCAACATGTGGCCCATCATTCTAGTCTGAAATCCAAGTAAGATCCAATGGGAACATGGTCAGACAGGTAGATATATCCTACAGTACACTAGGAGAGCCTGGACATATGCTCCACCTGTATGTAGGAGTAATCAATTCTAGGGTGTGTGCTGTATATTGGAGAATAATGGTGTAAGTACGTTGTACAGGGTGCAACGTCCTCCAGACATCTGTCCATCCAATTTCATGTGTGAACCACTTAAAATACTTATGGGAACTCAGGAGATTGTGGGGGTTCTTCTTGGAAGAATCCAGGTTAGGATTTAGGGTCACATCAAAATCACCAGCCAAAAAGAGAATCCCCTTGTCAAAGGAAACAGTCTGGTTCAACAGCTATCTCACAGTCAGGGTGTTGACACCTGGGGGTATATAAATGTTTGCTAACATGCCTTCTTGGCTATGTAATGTGCCATGCACCAGAACCAGTTGCCCTTCAGGGGGTAGATTCAGGAGGCCTGGCTGGTCTAAGGGTACTTAGAATTTCAGGCAAAATTCCACCATTTTCAGGTAAAATTCTGCATTTTGTGGTTGAAATTCTGCCATTTTGGAGTGGAATTTTGCTCCCACAAAATATTTAATGAAAATGCGTGAATTTTGCAAACTTTTTCACAAAGTGAAATATGTCAATTTTGTCCATCTCTACCAACGTGCCCCCCACCCCGGTCCACTCAAGATGCCACAACACATTTCATAGTTCTTCCTTTCTGAGATGATCTTTGGTAAATGGTTAATGCTAAGCTAAACTATGGAAGGTGAAGGTGGAGAGGGAAAACTCTCTTCCCCTGGGGAAGAGTTGCCAGAACCGCAGAAATGAGACTGTAAATATGGCCAACTGGGATGGACCCAGACTCTCCAGGGAACAACTACATGGAGGGTCAGGATCAAAAGTTGTACAAACTGGGAGCTAACTATTCTGGCCCAGTGGCATTGAGGGCTGAGGCGGTGGATGCCTTACCTCACTCTACGCCGGCAACCCGTGTTCGGGAATGAGTACGGGTCGTTGGGGGTTGGTAGGGGTGGAGAAGGATGGAGCACCCAACGGCTGCTCCCTTTCTCTGGGGAAGGGACCTGCAAGCTCCCGCCACAATACCACCTCCTAGGGGAGCTTGGGTGGAAAGTACGGTAAAGGGAGAAGCAGGAGTGTGCATCAGATGCCAGCAGAGGGTTGGAGCGGGAGGCACGTCTTAGCATGTCTCCCGGCCCCTTGGCCCTCATTGCACGCTGGCATCTAGGGGGCAGAGAAAAGCAGGAAAAAGAAGATCCCTTAGTGGTGCCGGTAGGCGGGTCTCGGGGATGGCACTCAGAGGCTCCGATAAGTCCAGGGCAAGGTGCACACTCAAATCATGGTCAGGAGGAAGTTCTGGGGCTCCTCCACCCCACCAGGGGGTAATCCGATATCTAGGGTCTAAACAGTGGGGCTTCCATTTGCAAGGAGGATCCAGAGAGGCTCTGAGGCAGGTCCACATTGAGACCCCGAAGAGTGGGGTCACTGTGGGATAGGAGGATAAATACAGAGTAAAAAAAACAAAAAAAAAACTGGGAGCTAACTCTGAGATGGCTTCCAAGGTAGGGGCCATAGATGACCCAAGGGCAGTAAACCACCAGGAGACACTGCCTCAACAAGCTGAAGTCAGCTAAGAAATATAGAAACACAGAATCTAGTGGTAGATAAGGGCCTCTTCCACCCAATCTGCACACTTGTTTTTGCCTTCATTCTTGCTGCAGACCCTACTTGGTATGCAGCTCCCCCCTCCCCCTTTACCCCTACAATTCCATTGTGCCTACCACTGTTTTCGCCTGCACCACCACCACCACTGGAAGGCTAATCGAGGAATCCACCACCCTTTCTGTGAAGAAGTACTTCCTCACATCTCTCCTGAATCTGCCCCCTTCCTGCTTCATGTTCCCTTGCTCTAGAGCACCTTTTTTTCTTAGATATACTTCCCTCCTGAATCTTATATACCCCCATGAGGTATTTAAAGGTCTCTATCATATCCTCCCCCCTTCCAGAGTGTACATATTGAGCTCCTTTTCCCTCTTCTCATAGGGCTGTTGATGCAGACTCTGCACCATTTTAGTTGCCCTCCTCTGGACCACCTCCACTCAGTCTATGTCCTTCTTGAGATGCAGTCTCCAGAACTGGACATGGTATTCCAGGTGGGGTCTTATCAGTGTTTTATATAGGCGTAACACTGCTTCCCCATTTCTTCTGGTGATACCCTTCTCTATGCACCCTAGCATCCCACTAGCCCTCCCACCTGCCTTGTTGCACTGTCTGGCCACCTTTAGGTCATCCAATATGATTACCCCAGATTTCTTTCCTGCTTGGTTGTTGTCAATAAATCTCCACCCATTTTGTACTCCACCCCTGGGTTTCTGTGCCCCAACTTCATTATTTTGCACTTTTTTTGCATTAAATTCGAGCTGCTGTACCCTTGACCACTCATCCAGTTTTCTCAGATCTTTGCTCATCCATTCCACCCCCTCCCAAGTGTCCATCCTGTTGCACATCTTGGTGTCATCTTGGTGGGCTGGCAGAATAGCCTAGAAGTTAGAGTAACGAGCTGTGAATGAGCTTGGTACTTCCAGCAGACCAGACCTGGGTTTGATTCTCACAACCTCCACTTGCATACTGTGTGTGACTCTGAGCAAGTCACTTAACTTCCCAGTGCTCCCATGTTGCCCCTGAAAACATGCACTTGTGCCTAGTGGGCCTTACCCGGTTACCAAAGACTGAAATAAAAAAATAAATAAATAACTAATAAAAAAAAAATCTGCGAACTGGCAGACTTCCCTTCCAGCTCCTCTGCTATGTCATTTATAAAGATATTAAAGAGGACTGGTCCCAGCACTAAACCCTGCAGTATCAAGCTCATTAACCTCCCTTCCTCAGAGCAAACTCCATTTACCAGTACCTTCTGTTTCCTATCCCCTAACCAATTTCTCACCCAGCTTACCACCTTGTTGCCCATTGCAAGCTACCCAGCTTGTTTACCAGTCTTCTGTGTGGAACATAGAAACATAGAAATGTAGAATTAGATGGAAGATAAGGACCGCTTGGTCCACCTAGTCTGCCCATTTCCCTACCAAACGGATAAGGTGCAGATCCTAGTTAACCAACAGCCTACTTCCTTCTACCCTCCACTAGAATTGCCTTATGTCTGTCCCATGCATTCTTGAATTCTCTCACTGTTTTTGACTCTATGACTTCTTCTGGAAGGCTGTTCCATGCATCTACAACCCTCTCTGTGAAGAAATACTTTCTCACATTACTTCTGAGCTGTCCCCCCCTCTATCTTCAAATTGTGCCCTCTTGTTCTTGCACATCTCTTTTTTGAAAGATGCTGCCCTCCTGGACTTTGTTGATTCCCTTGAGGTATTTGAAGTTTCTATCATGTCCCCCCTCTCCCTCCTTTCCTCGAGGCTATACTGTACACCTTAAGCTCCTTTAATCTTTCTTCATATGTCTTCTGGTACAGATCCTGCACCATTTTGGTTGCCCTCCTCTGGACAGCCTCCACCCTGTCTATGTCTTTGCGGAGATGGGGTCTCCAAAACTGTACACAGTACTTCAGATGTGGTCTTACCAACTGCCTGTACAGAGGGCCTGGGCACAGGGAACAGTGTTGAAAGCCTTACTGAAATCTAGGTACAGCAGGCCACATCCACTGCTTCACCCTAACCTAATTCCTTGGTCACCCTGTCAAAGAAATCTATCTAATTTGTTTGGCATGACCTTCCTCTGTGAATCCATGCTGTCCTGGATCCTATAACCCACTGGATTCCAGATAATCTGCAGTCCTTTCCTTTAGCAGTGTTTCCATTAATTTTCCCACCACCGATGTCAGACTGAAAGGCCCATAATTGCCAGCTAGGGGTGGGTGATGAAAGGGGAGAGGGCATATTCCCCAGGTGGGGTCTTTACTAAGAGGCTTCTAAGAAAGACAATCAGTTGTGTACACAATGCTAATAAGAGGTAAGAAGCAGGAGTTACTCTGGAGAGGATAAGAGTAAATTATAACCATATAAGTACTGAACAATCACAGTTAATGCACGGATTCTGAAAGTGAGGTGGACTTTGCAGCACGGTATCTATCAGTCCATGTTGTGCTGCAGACCCTAATCATTTCCTTAGAAAAATCAGTCTCTATACTGTTGCCAGCAGCAAGCTGGCAGTTACCATTGGGGTTGCAGTATATAACATGTGCTAGCTTAGTGTATTTTGGCCCAAATCCTATGCACTCCATTCTGTGTCAGGGTGGTCACACTTGATATGATCAAAGGCCTTCTTGGCATCAAGTGGGACCACTACTGGACAATCTGAGGAATCATTCTGGCCCCTGGCCAGAATCTGTGTCAGGGTTCTAAGGTTCATTTGTGCCCCCCCCCCCCCACACACACACGCACTTTTAACAACACTAGACTATTTATTTTATTTATTGAATTTTGGTAACCAGGTGGACCCACTGAGACAAGACAGTCCCTTTTTCAGTGGCAACCCGGGAAGTTCAGTACATTGACAGTGCCTTGCATTGAGAACAAATACATTCACTGAGACACCTTGGTAAAACAGTGCACGCAAACAGATGAACAATACAGATGCAGAATACATTTAGAACAAATAATACAGTAAATTAAAGCAAATATGGTGATAGCAAATTCAGAAACAGGCAGTAGTTAGAGAACTCAGATACCTTGTGCATGACTCTTAGGTGAAGTCAGACTTTTGCTACATATTGTACACTAAACACAACTAGCAAATATAACTGTCAGGATAGGTAACCAGGCATTAGATAAGGTACAGCAAATTATAAAGGAAATACAGGATGGCAGGATGGAAATTACAGACTCAAGGAGTCAGTGAAAACAGTTACATTGTGTGGCAGTAAGGAGAGGCAGCAGAGACACCTGAAAAAGAGGAAGAGAGGTGATAGCCAGAGTGGTTGGGGGAAGTTCCAGTAGGATACAGTTCCAGTAGGATACACCTGAGAAGGCACAAGACCTCAGGGCTACGGCTAGCCGAGTGTTAGGCAAGAGGAGTAGGGGCAGCGAGGCAGATCTGAGACTAGTCTGCTGAGATTGTCTTGGGGAGAATTCCTTCAGTTCTGGTGACTAGCAGTTTTGCGTAAATTGTGATGTCTACAGTGATATTTAGAGGTATGAGGCGACTTGATCTCTAGATTTAGAGGGTTTGGGCAGGACAGGATTTTGTACTTCCATGAAAGTTTTGGGAAGCCTTTCCTCTATGAAAGCAGCATGTAGGGTGTCAAATAGGGGTCCCATTATAGTAACAGCTATTTTTTTATACAAATAATTGAGCAGACCGTCTGGCCCAGGCACTTTTCCAGATGTCAAATCACTAACGGCTGTTAAGGTTTTTTGATTTGTTAGCAGTCCTTTCAGACTGTCCCTGTCCTGGTCACTCAGTTGTGGCAGTGATTCATAAAAGTTATACTAAGTGTCAGTTGGGCTAGCAGGGGGCTATCCTTGCCTCAGGTGCACAAGTCAGTGTAAAACTGCATAAATACCATGTTTATTTCTTTTTACTTAGTTAATGTTGTTCCACTTTTAGATTTGAGAGAGTTCATTCACTTCTGCACTCTTCTTTCTTAAGGTGCTGGGCCATCAGTTTGCTACATTTATTACCAAACTCATAATATTTGGCTTTTTGTTATGTGAGTGCCCTTTCAACTTGCTTGAATGTGGCTTCATTGTATGCGATTCTTAGCTTTGTCAGTGCATAGCATTTCTCAGCCATATATTTTCATTTTTAAGCTCAGTCTCTCAGAAATCTGCTTCTTTAAATTTTGCAACTGCTACTGAGTATCCTTTTTAATTTTATCTGCAAATGCTATGGCTCTGCCCTTGATACAGGCTTTCTGGGTATCCCATACCATCCCGCTCTCTCCACTCTATCTTTATTTAGTTTGCAGGATTCCTTAATCTCCACCTGCAGTTGTGCCGATAAGTCTTCTCCATTTATTAAGACTGTATCCAGTCTCCAAATTCGGGTCCCTTGATACTGTTCTCCCCCAAGCTTATTGACATCCTTAATGGAGTGTGGTCAGAGATTATGATAGGTAAATACTCACAAGGGCGACCTTTCCTGAAAGGAGTCAGAGAGGGGACATAGAGGTAATCTATGTAGGTGGGTAACTGGCAGACTATGGAATAAAATGAGTAGTCTTTTTGTGGTGGGATGTAGGATTCCCCAAATCTCTTTGAGCCCCATCTCTTCTGCCTGTTGCTGTAACACTTTTATTGCCTTATTTAGATTGCAGGGATGTGTGGAAGAGCAATTCATGGTTTCATCAAGGATCATGTTAAACCCCCTCCTCAAATAACAGTGCCTTGAGTTTGACCTATTAGCAGTGACTTTAACAGAATGTTTCTATTAACAGAAGCTAATATCGATAGATTTAAATCTACAGATATTAGATAAGGCTTGAACGATACTATTGATTGGGCACCTGTTAGATAGATTTATGATGGATAGGTACACTAATATTGGTTACTTTCCTGTCCTTTATAATGGGGGATTTGTCCCTTTAATTAATTTACACATTTTTATTTATATTTTCTACTCTTTGCTACAAATGTCCCCTCTGTTTTTTTATCATTTCACCCTGCTCTGCCATGTATGTTTTTTTCTATAAGTGTTTTCAAGCTCTTATAGCTTTTTTGCATCCCCCCAACCACTTTGTTCTGACTCCAGGGCTACCTAGGCACCACGTCTGTTCACTATCTCTTTATGTGCCTTGTCTTCATAACCAGCCAGGGGCTCGCCTCCCACCAGCCAGACCTCACCCCATGCCCTTGTGGACTGCACCTTCATATCTCTCCAGAAGTACCCATACCCATACCCCCATCTTGTCATCGCACCTTGGACCCCCACATACACCCCCTAGCTGCCCTCCCAACCCCACCAACCAACCTGGCTCCCCTTGGCTCCACCTGCTTTGTGTCTCCTTTGTGTCTTCCCAACCCTGCCCATCCCCTGCTTCACTATGGCCTCCCCTCAATGTACTCCCAAAAAGTTAACTAGCTGCCACCCTATGGCTAGAACCTTGGTCATTCTACTACTCCTCTCTGGTAATATCCACCCTAATCCAGTCCCTGCTCCCACTAGTCCACCAACTAGGTCCTCTGGACTCCACATTGCCTCTTTGAACACATGCAGCCTGCCAAAAAAATCTGCAGCACTCCAATGTTGGGCCACCCTACACCAACCAGACATCATTGTACTAGTTGAGACCTGGCCCCCCAAATCTACTCCTGACTACTTTGTCTCACTCCTTGGATACATCCTATACCGGGAAGACCAGGTGGGAAAACATGGGGGTGGTTGTGCGAGATAACATTATTGGCCTCATGCTCCCACCCCCCCAAGTTCAAAAATGGAGCCCAAGCCCTCACCCTAAAAATCATCCCGGACCCCTCCAGGGGTCCATTATACCTTACAATCTCCTATATACCCCCTAAGAACCAAAAGTCAGCCATCACATCCCTCACTGATTATCTCTCTACCTGTCCACAAAAAACTGAACAGACACTAGTAGGGGACCTAAATGTCAACTGGCTTGGTCCCTCAGCCACACCAATGAAGGACTTCTTCACTGCCCTCAACATGGTCCAATTAGTCACCCAACCTAATAGACTTCATCCTTCTACTGGTACCAGAACCCTCCTGGATATCATGATCTCTAACCGCCCCCCACAAAATCCAGGACATAAAAGTTCTTCCTGACTTGCTAAGTTACCACTCACCCGTCCTATTCCTATGGACCTCCTCCACCTCCAAACCCATAGTCCAAACCACCTTCTGAAGGTGTCTCTGCCCAGGGGGGTTAAAAAAAACTTAAACAACTTCTCGCCCATATGGACTGGTCCCCCATTAATATAACCCACAGCATTGACATTGTGCTTGATCTGTTCATGCAGGCCTTCACTAAGGTCTATGATCTCTATGCACCACTCACCAAACACTGCACCAAAAGACAAAATGCACCATGGGTCACCCCCTCCCTACTCCAAAAACTGAGGGAAAGGGACAATCTGTGGTACAAAACTATGGAGTCTGGCAGGTCGACTGACAGACAGTCCTATAATGCCACACACAATGGATGCAAGCGAGCCATCCGCAAGGCCAAACAGACCACATGGGGGTCTGCACAGATCTTCTGGAGTAATATCAAAGAACTTAATGGGAAATTATGCTCTTCACCTCCCTCCCTCCCTCCCAGCTCTCCATAGACGGCACCATTTCCACTGACCCACTTACCATAGCAAACTGTCTAAACACCACCTTCACAGATCTCAGCACTGTTCTCCCCAGTTGTTTCTTTGACCCTGTGCCTGAATCCCAACCCACAACCCTGCAGTGCCCTCATTTCCTCCTGTGCAAAATATCTACCCATGAAGTCATTCATACCTGCAAAAGCACTAAACAGCAATAACCCTAACAATGACTCCCTAGACGCTAGACTCCTTTGGCTAGTCCTCGATGAGGTCCTAGTCCCTCTAACGAACCTACTCAACAGATACCTTTTCCTGGGGCAGTTCCCCAGTGCCTGGAAGACAGCTGTCATTACTCCCATTCATAAACGTGGTGACAAATCCTCCCCCAGTAACTATCGACCCATCTCCATTCTCCCCCCTCACTGAATACCTATCCAAGCATGACATATTATGCCCGGAGCAGCATGGTTTCTGTTCAGGCCATAGCACTACCACAGCCCTCCTAGAATTCACCAACTTCCTACACTCCTTCCTAGACTCCGGTAACAGCCCCATTGCTGGAGCTGTGTTAATAGACCTTTCCAAGCCCTTTGACTTGGTCTGCCATCCACTCCTTCTTGACTCCCTCTACCAACTTGGCTTCTCCATGGGCCCCCTGGCATGGTGTGCCAGTTACCTCTCCACCCAGTCCCAATGCATCAAAATAAATGGGACCCTATCTGACACACTACTTGTCCGCTCCAGGGTGCCCCATGGCTCCATCCTGGGTCCACTACTCTTCACTCTCTATCTAAACACCTTTCCAAAGGCCTGCTCCGAAAAAACCCTACTGTATGCGGATGATGCAGTGCTCTGTGCCTCACACCATAAACATAATCCCTCCAGGACTCGCTCCAACACACCTTCTCCCAGACCAAAACATGGTTCAAGGACAGTAGACTGGTCATAAACCTACCAAAGACAAAATCGATGATTTTCTCCCACCACCAAAGCAAAGTGAAAGTGCATCTCTCCTCATCCTACCCAGCATCCCCTTGGACAGGTATTCATCTACAAATATCTTGGACTTACCCTCGACTCTGCCCTTACCTTCCATGACCACATAAACACCCTAGTGGCCACCGCAAACACTCGGATTGGACTCCTTTAACGGCACAAGGACCACCTCCCCTTCTGATGCCCTTAGGCTTGCTGTTATTTCCTCTATACTGTCCCTGGTGGGCTATGGACTCCCTGTGTATGGGGCAGCAGATAATTCTGCACTCCAGAAAATTCAAATCTTCCTCAACAAGGCCTGCAGGCTCCTTACTGGTGCCCCTAGGCTCACACACACCTTCCCCCTCTATTCCACTGCCAACCTCCTCAACTTCAATTAAAGACTCCACTACCAGACCTGCCTACTGACCAAGAAAATTCTGCTTGGTCATTCCCCTCCTGGGCTCACTGCCTCTCTCCAACTTGCCACCCCCTCTATTTCAACCTGCAACTCTGACAAAGCTATACTGGTGGTACCCAGGGTAAAAACCTCCCTTGCCCAGAGATTCTTCCACTACAGGGCCCCTGTCTGGTTTAATGCACTCCCAGCCACCATCACCAGCACACCCAAAATTACTCCTTTCAAAGTTGCTCTCTGCAACCACCTCCTCAATGTCCACTCCTGTAACTGCAACTAGCCTGTGCTCTCATGCCCTCTAGAGCTCAAACCTCTGACAAAGTCCATTTATGGACTGCCACCACTTACAACAATGTCTAATCCACCTCTGGCTCAAGAATAAGATGAATTATACTATAACGGATGCTCTCTCATGGTAACAATGTTTTGCTGTGCTTATGTACATATCTGTATCCAAAACTGTATACGATGTTTGTAAACAATGTCTGTTACCTATACAAGACGGCTATTCTATTGTAATTGTACCCACTCTTTTTTTTTCTGTCCTCCATGTGACGAGGTACCTTTGCGAATGAGCCGATGGCTCAAAGGTTGTAAATCCAATACTTCAAATAAATAAATAAAATAAATATACTTACTTTCAGGTACAACCTGGGAGGATTACAGACTAACACCACCACTGACAGCAGTAACAGATTGATACAACATTGGGAGGTCACCATAAGTGGAAGCAACATAAATAAAGAAAATATAACCATGCAAAAAAGATAGCAGTGGGAACATCTCTGCTAATTACAATAAGCAGCAAGGTGACATACAGATCATAGCAAAGTAACAAGAAACTACAAGCTCCTTTACAGGCACCAGTCCCCATTTCAACAAAGTTGTATAGTTAGTTTATTATTACAGGACTGCTGGTAGTGTTGCTGTCACTGTGTCACTCTCCATTTTCCCCTTCCACCTCACATACTTTGAAACCACAGGCAGCAAATGAACAGAACCCTGTGTTAGGGTCACTCTGTGGTCTGGGTTTTGGATATGACTGATGCCTCCTATGAGGCATGTACCTTAGATTAATGTCATACTTACAACCTGGTATAACCCATTGAAAAGCATTATCAGTGATGGTATCACAGCTGTCACTGTATATTACTGCTATAATACATGCAAACCAGTCTTACAGGAAGCATTATGCATGTCCCATCCCAGAGGGCCTTTGTGTATTGGGATGTATAAATTCTGGTGGAGTTGAGTGAAGGACTTAAACATGATGATGATGATGATGATGAAGCTTTTCATCATCACCGCGCTTGCTCTGGCCCTCCTCTGTGCCACCACCCTTACAGAGGGAGCAGGTAAGGATGAGAATTCAGTTTTACAGTCATGGCATTGAGTCACTATAGTTATGGTAGGCAATTTTATGTAAAATGGCAATTTTTTTGCCCTTTGCTGTTCTTTGATAGGATTTCACAAATGTTTAGAAAGTGTCTATTCTGCCAAAGGATTGCTAGATCTGCCAGATTTTGTAAATTTGGTTGACTGTTTCTTGCTTAGGGACTGGCAAAAAATGCAAAAAATATGAACACTGGCTCTGATAAAGGCATTGGTCTTGGAGCAGTGAAGTCGCCATTGCTCTACTAGCATGACTGGTAATCAGAAGCTCATCCCCACTGCTGGTAGTGTTGCTGTCACTGTGTCGCTCTCCCTTTTCCCCTTCCATCACAATGGTGTTACAAAAATAAGGAAATTTGTTGCCACTGGGGAGCCCAACCCCACCGAAGACCCCCCTCTTCATTTTGGTACCAGGTGTCCAACCCTGGTGTTGGAAGAAATCTTTTAAAAGACCAGGGAGCCCAACCCCAGTGCAAGCAAAGATCCTCCCATTCTGACACTGGGTGCCCAATTCTCATGTTGGATATAGTGTTGCTAAAAAATAGTTTCCCTCCCCCCCTCCTGCTAGCACCCATCCCTCCCTCTGGTCCCCCCACCACTCTGCAATATAACCCCCTTCCCCAAACCATGCGAACCCCAGTCCAACTCTCCTCTCACCCACACAACTCATAATTTAAAAAAAGGAGATGGCAGCTGACACTGCCCTCCTCTCATGTCCTTGGTCAGTCACCATCTGAATGAATGAAACTGTGATCAGCTGTCTGGATATCTGATGGCAGATGGCTGAGGAGGAGAGAGAAGTGCTACACCAGTCATCACATATTTTTTTAAATTAGGGGAGGCATGGGGTAGGAGGGTTGGAATGGGATGCTTGTGGGCGGGGGGAAGGGGGCTTATACTGTACAGTGTTTTGGTTGGAAGAAGTAGGGATGGTTGTTAGTGGGAAGGAGGAGGGAAATTACTTTTTTCATTGTACTTACTAGTTACATATGACATCAAGTTGGGCAGTCAGTGTCAGAATGGGGGGCCTTGGTTAGGGTGGAGGTGCCACTGGATGCCAGGAAGACTTGCACATGTGGCACGGTGTGAGAGTGGTGCCCCTCTATATAGGGATACTTAGACTTGGAAAAGAGTGTGGAAAGGGGGAATAAGTGAATGCCAGAGATACTTGTATATGTGGCAGTTTGGGGGCCACTGCACACCAGGGATATTTAGACATGGGGCAGTGTTTGAAGGGGTGCCACTGGACACCAGGGACTGCTTAGTACAGGAATGGAGAAGTAGTAGTATTTTTATTTCTTAGGCCCCTCCAAACCTGCAAGCTCTGGTGCCTCAGAAAAAACAATAATAACAAAACATAGCAACACTGTGAGGAAGTAGGGCACTCCAGGAAACACCAGGGACTGTTTGTACAAGAGTGAGGTAAAGATGGGAATGGCAGTGTGCTGTTGGGACAGTTTGGCTCAGGGTGGCATAAGGGCAGGGAATGGCGCTGTGACCAGGCACAGGGTCACAATAAAAGTTTTGTCAGTACAGTGTGGTTTCCAGTGTATCAGTTATTACATTTTCTTTTTAAAAAGAAAGGAAATTCATTCCAAAAAACCCCCCAAACCTTGGCTTAGATATCAGTTTAGCTTGTTTGTACTGTCACAAAAATAAGGAACTGGAACATTATGTAAAACAATTTCCTTGAAAAGTCTGTGGCATGCTTTTTCTCGTGATCTGAATGACTGTGCAGCATGACACTGGTGTGGTCATAATGTCTGCTCTGTCTTTCCAGGCACACAAGAATACTCACATGCCAGTGCTTAGAGAAAGGGTACCTAAGTTAGGGAAATGCTAACACTACATTGCATGATCAATCAGATCCCAAGAAACATTGCCCCATGTATTCAACAAGGCTCAGGGGAAATTTCTTTACCCTAATGTTACATTTACTTTCTTTTGTGTCATTGAAGAGGCAGACTCCTATTTGATGCCTAGACATAGATTTGTGATTATTTTCCTTTAAAGGAAAACTGACTGGAACCAGTAAGTCATTTTTTTCCTGTAGGACTTGTATTTCAAATACTGTTTTGCATGCTGTTGTTGATTGATTGTTCCAGTTTTACCAGTCTTTCAGTATATTCATGGGTTGTCTCTGATTCATTCATTGATGGTAATGACAATTTTAGATATAGTTTTTGCCCTTGTTCAGCTCTTACATTGCTAGCACAAAGCATCTGTATTTTACTAAACAACTCTGTCTGAAGGTGGCATAAATTAGATCACGCTGTTCTATCTAAAATAATGCTTACCACCCCTGTATAAATCAGAAGTGTCACTGAGTGTACTAAACAGTCAGTAAAGATGGAAAAATGTAGGAACTGGAATCAGCATTAAGCAAACATTGGTTGACTCCAGTTAAGTTTCCTTTTGTGTTTTCCCTTTTAGTAGTTCAGCTTTTATCAGGGTTGTGAGAACTACAGTAGTTCTGAAAAGGTTTGAACTGTGCTGAATCTCTGGTGTTTGAGTTCTGAGTTAGAACTTGGACAGTTGAGGGTTCACAGCATGGTTAACCCCTTTTTATTTCAGTTTATGCTCACCTCAGTTGTCGGGCAGCAATGTAAGTCCTCCATTGTCCTAGTCCTGGTCACAATCCTGATTCAGACCCTCCAGTCCTTGCTGCGCTTCTCTTATCATCATCAAGGGTGGCTGGGTGTGCAGATGCCAGGTGCGAGTGTGGAGGCATGGACGGAGAGCCAATGTGGGGGGAACTAAAGTATACCATTTGGGAGGGAATAAGGAGTCAGGAGGACCACTTGCTGTGCTGATCTGCTGCTGGCGGTCATGGTACAGCAGGCATGAAGAAAAGAATGAGAAGCAAATGAAGGAATGCAGCCATGCTTCTGTTGGGGGAGAGACTTACTGCTGGGTGCCTACTGCTGAATAGCTGGGGCCAGATGGACTTTTTGGCTGGATGCTGGGAGGGACTGACTGCTGCTGGCTGGGTAGGGTAGGGTATAGTACTACCTCTGTCACTCAGTACGGTTAGCACTAGGAGTAGAGCTAGTGGCAGATCAAATGTCCTCTTTTCTCTTCCATCTTATCTCTTTGTGGCCAATGGTGGCAGAAAAAAATCTTCACTCTGGATGGAGGCAGGTTCTAACAGTAGTGCTATTAAAATGTCTTAAGAAAAATACATAAGAATTTAGAACTAAAAAGAACTTAATAAAGGCACATAAGGGAGATCATCAAAGAACTGGCAGTACAGGCAGGCAGCAATACACAAGTCACTGGCATATTAACTGAGGTGGAAGTTGGGAGGGCACTCACAGCTATTAGTTACAGCTAGTGCCTTGGCTAACTGCCTAAACATTTTTTTACGTTCATTTGTGCTTACACAAGGACCGTCTTGCTACAAACAAAATTTCAGAAGTGTGTCATCATGGAGCCAATTGCAGCTGAAGCTCAAAGGGGTTTAGCACTGCAGACCAATGAGCAGCCACGCTGGTCATGGCACTAGTCACTGCTTGTTGGGGAGAAACTTTGTGTACTTGAAAGAACTCAGCCGCTCTTATCAGACAGCATCTGTCTTCATTTATTTACATAACGAGCAGGATGCCATGGCCATTCTTGGGCAGGAAGCCCACAGAAAAACTTACTCCCAATGTTTCTAGTAAACCTTCCTCTCAGTGTTTCTAGTAAATCTTCATTCCAGTGTTTCTAGTTGGTGCAGGGGAAGCCTACAGAAAACTTCCTCCAGATGTATCTATTAGGTGCAGAGGCATGAGGGTGTCCCACATTAGGACAAAGCCAGCCTCCTTCCCCTGTGCTGCTCCCTGACTGGGCTTGTACTGCTTGGTGCAGATTAGCTGGACTCTTTGTAAAATCTTTCTCCCAATGTTTCTAGTAGGTGCAGCTTAGCTGGATGCCATGACCATTCTTGGGAGGGAAGCCCAAAGAAAAACTTCATTCCATTGTTCCTAGTAAATCACTAGGCACTGATTGTTGGGTGGAAACTTTGTCTACTTGAAAGAAATCAGCTGCTCCTATCAGACAGTGGCTGTCTTCTTTCATTTACACAATGAGGTGAACGCCATGGCCATTCTTGGGAGGGAAGCACAAAGACAAACTTCCTCCCAATGTTTCTAGTAAACCTTCCTTACCATGTTTCTAGTTGGTGTAAGGGAAGCCCACAGAAAAAAATTCCCTGCAGATCTGTCTAATAGGTGCAAGGGCAGAAGGAGTCCCATGCTGGGACAAAGCCAGCCTCCTTCCCCTGTGCTGCCCCCCCCGACTGGGCCTGTGCTGCTTGGTGCAGCTTCGTTGGACTTGTTGTATAATCTTCCTCCACTGTTTCTAGTAAGTGCAGCTTAGCTTGATGCCATTGCCATTCTTGGGAGGAAACCCACAGAAAAACATCCTCTTAATGTGCTGAACTGGAGAGAGAGCAGCAAGTGGAGGGCAAGGGGCAGCATGATCAGGAGTTGTGATAGCTGTCGGAAGAGATGGTGATAGGGCAGGCTTCCTGGTATTTCTCCATGGTTGCAGGGTGTGACAGACAGGATAAGTGACAGAGACAGCTATTGGTGAGAGGAGAGAGAGACAGAGAGGTCCCCCTCTAGTCGTGCACCGTGAGAATCCTCCAGTCATGGTAGAACAGTGAGACAGCATCCCCTGGAGCCAATCGTAGCCAGACACAAACAGAGCAAGTGACAACACTGGTGCCCGGATGTTGCTGCTCACCTCTGCATTACAAGTTCCAAACACCTGCACAGCACAAACCTGCAAGTGAACTTTAGGCATTGGCAAATGCTTGGTGTTAAATAAAACAAAAACAAGTCAGGGGGTTGGTTTGGGAAGGGACTGGTGAGATAAGCAGCATAAATCGTGGTGGGATTGGTTCATTGGTGGGAAGTGGCTGGGAGGGTCATTGTTTTCTCTCCCAGAAATATTTTGGGTGGCTGAGAATGGGATTTGCGGAGAAAAATACTTAATTCATTTGAAAATATCTGTAACTCCTAAGTGGTGTACTGGCCATCCTCCTGACGCATCTTCAATATTATCTTCTCTTTTGGCAACACAATAAAAAAAAATAGGGTTTGAGTTCTAAAATGTTCTAAACAAGGTTAGAACCCTAGAATTTTTTAAAAGTTCGAGACTAGTACCAGAATCCAGAATTTCAGTAGGCTGTGTCAGACAACCTTAGTTATTAGGTTTAGTTGTTCTACAGTTTTGATGGGGAAGACAGGTGAAAAGAGATTTGATCAGTGGTCAAACCGGCTCTAGTCTGAGGATGTTGGATGCTGGTTGTTGTCATGGATGACAGACTTGCAGGTAGGGTTGTTCATAATCTGTTCAACAGAGTCAGATTCCTCAGATTTCATGCATTTTTTTCATAATACGGAATTTCAGTATTCAAGGCCAAAAATCAAAATTCTGAAGCCACTTGTTGCATGCAGAGTCGGAATCTGATTCTGCCTCCTAATATCTCCACCTTGTCCAGTAGCCATAATAAAACAGGTAGAAAGAGCCCTTTCTCACTCCCCTTCCCCTTACCTGACTGCCATGCCAGCTGGGGTACCTGGAGGCTCAACTGCTGTGAGATAGATGGCTGCAGTATGGTGTGATCTTATGACTTTTGGCACCATAACATTCTATAATTTTGAATGCCATGTGTCGATGTGCAGTCTCATATGTACATTGACGACTTCTGCAACCAACAACCAGTTAGACCAGCTTTCTCTGGTTTTGCTTGCAGCAGTCTCAGCTATCCATTTTATGAGGTTTGCCATAAGACAGGTAAAGTGTTGTAAATGCACCCGATCTTCTTGTTAAAGTGCAAAAAGTAGTATGTTCAAATCTGTACAAAAACTCAGTTGCTATGCAAGAAAACTGCTGTAGCCTGTTACCCCCCTTCTAGTGAACCACAGTTCAGAGCAATGACCAAATATAAAACCTTTTATTTGGGTAACTGGCATGTGATGCCTAGTACTAGACAAAGCTTACTGCTGTGCTTGGTACTGTGCCTATGAATGGAAATATATCCAATGTTGTACCAGAAGGCAAGACCGTAGAATGGGAATACTTTTCTCATTATGTTTTACAGCCTCCTCCATGTAGCTAACTTCCAACTCAGGGCTCACATGACATTGTGTGTGGTGACGTTTCAGTGTGAGATCCACCTTCCTTAAAGCATCATGTTCATGTCCCAGGCAGGGTTTAAATAGCAGTTGAATATTAGAGTGACAGTACAAAAAGTGGGAAAGTGTAAACGCTATAGAGCAAAACCATATATACATGTTACAAAGAGACAAATACTCATCCAGGGCTTTTGGAGCGAGTGTCTCCAATTCAAAACCCCAATTTGCTTCTTTTAGCATACATTTTTTTAGGGATGTCTCCCTCCCCCACCATTATTTACTTTTACTTTCTCATGTCCAACAAATTGGTGTTAGCTACGGAGTCATGTTTTACCATCTTGAAATGTTTACTATATTGTATGAGTTATTACCAGTCTTGATTGCCATTTTACGCTCGGTAATACAGTGTTTCATACAGTCATAGATTCATAGACCTGTGACGGCAGAAAAGGGCAGACAGGCCCACCTAGTCTGCCCATTTGTCTAGCTATCTGTTAGGACATGCTCCCCCCTCCCTCAACACTCCCCTGTGGCTGTCCCATGCCTTTTCAAAGCCTTCCACTGTTGCTTCTCCAACCACCTCTCTGGGAGCCTATTCCACTTCTACACAGTGCTGTAACATTACTTTTGTTTGACCAATGTATGTTTGTCCGTAAGTGCATGTCAACACATAAACTACCTCTTCTGTCAAGCAATTAATAAAATCTTAGATTTGATGTTGTTTGCCACTCATGAGATTCCTAAAGCTCTTAATATTATTGGTGTTAGAACAATTTGGGCAGTGCCAACACCAGTAGTTCCCTTTTCGGGGGGTGGTGGCCAGGTTTGTTGAGGCTGTTCTTTGGGCAACACAGATTTCACAAGTCTGTTAGATTGTCAGCTCTTCTGAAGGAGATGAAGGGTTGACTATGAGTACAGTGTCTCAGTTTTTATTTTTTTTTTTAAATGTGCCAGTGACATTTCACACTTTGAACCAGCAAGACAGAGGCAGGTTTATAGTCCATCACTAGATTCATTTTTCAACTTGACGTAATTTGATTATGAACATACAAACATATGATAAAGCCAGCAGAATGGGGTAATTTGGTCTGTCTAGTTTGCTTGTAGAGCAGTGTCCTCTGCATAAGCTACCAGCCATGCCCCCTCCCTGTCTGCCCTTTCCCTCTATCTACCCCCTCCCTTGATCCTTATTTTCCCCTTAACTCTGTCCCAGATTCTTTTGAAGCTGTCCACTGTCTTCTATGAAATTATCTCTTCTGGAAACCCTTTCCAACCTGCCACTACCTTCTGGATGAAGAAGTGCCTCCTACCCTCCTTCCTAAATCTCTCTCCCCATCTAACTAGACATTGTGACCCCTCATGTTTTGATTCACAAGCTTGAGGAGACCTTCCTCATCCACTTTATTTATTCCCTTCAATTACTTGAAGGTCTGTATCATGTCTCCTTTCTTTTACGGTACCGCTCTTTCATGGAGTACATGTTCAGGGCTTCTGACATCTCCTCATACATCCTACCCTTTTGGCCAATGATCATCTTCGTTGGCCTCTTTTTTACTGTCTCCAGCAGGTTAATGTACACTGTACTCCAGATGTAGCCTCACCAATGAACTGTATAAGGGCAGCATTACCTCCTCCTGCCTGCTGCTGACACCTCTGGCAGTGTAGTTTTTTTGCATTCCTTATCTTCTCTAAAATTCTTGTCTGTATCAGAATTGTAAACCCCCTTTCTAAGCAGTCAGAAGTAATACCTTGCAGTTTCAGATTAACCTGTTTAACTAGGTTAGACCTTTCTTATTTTCACCTTGTTTTCAGAGAGTTCAGAGTGTCAAGACTCCCCTCCTGCAATCTTCTATGGCTTTTTAGTGATATTCTGATCTGATCTCCCTTGCCTTTTGTTCTCAGAACATGATCATACTCAATTAGTTGTCCTTTCTGAGTGTCCTAGGATAAACAAACAAGTAAGAACACCCCAAGGCTGGAAAACAGTAATCCCATCCTGCATTCAAAGTTATTTATTCTTTGATAAACTTGTTTTCAGGAATGTTATTTTTTCTTATAAAATGGGACAGGGTTCTTCTGACCCTGTCAAAGCCTCCACTTCTCAGTATCACACTCATCACCACTAGTCATTTTTATGTTTGCTTGCTCATGTGCAAGAAACAATATGCAGCAGCTTAGGAGAGAAGTGGGTTGTGGAGGTGCGGCAGTATGGTGGCCAATGCCAACATTGCATTTGTGGGCTTGGCGGTGTGTATCCAATGCAGGCCCAGTCTCCTGATGATACTGGTTCTGCAGAAGTGCCACCAACCTGAAACAATTTCACCACTGCAATGAGGGGCCACCTCGTCATTGCAGCATCAGCAATTCTGCTGCAATGAGGGAGCGACCCATCATTGCAGGGCAGTACCTCACCTCATGTAACAGTACCAGGAACATGACGGCTATTGCAGCTGCCTCAGAGACGATGCGGGTGCCCAATCCGCTGTTGGCATGCCCCAGACCCCCTTCATTTGCTGACAGGGAGCCCAGTCCCTGTTGGCATAATGACCCCACCCCCAAGTTTCTGTTGTGTGCTGTGGGGGTGCCAAATCCCCCTTGGCATCATGCGTGCCCCCCAACAGTTCTTTCTTTGCCAACAGGGAGCCCAATCCCTGTTGGCTTCAGTTCCCCCTTCCCAGTTCTGTTTGACAACAGGGGAGCCCACTCCCCATTGGCATAATGTTCCCACCATCTTGATTTCTGCTGTGTGCTGAGGGGGTGCCCAGTCCCCCTCGTCATCATGAGCTCCCTTCCCCCATTTCTGTGCCGACGGTGGGCCCAATCCCCATTGGCTTCGGTGCCCCTCCCCACTAATGCAGGAGGCACACTGGGAGCCCATCTCAGTGTACCAAATACACCTGCAAAGAAGAAAACTGACCTTTTCCCCTGATTTTTACCTGTAAACAAGAAAACGGTCCTCGCAGTCTCTTCTGTCCCTCCCCAACCTGCACCCACCCTCTGTGCACTTCTGCCTCCCACACCCCTCACCCCATACTTACCTCTGGAGCCCAGCATGATGATCTTCGGTACACTGAGAACACGTATGCACTCTTCAAAGCCAACTGTGAACTGAAGAAATGGCGGTAAGCTGTATAATGGCACAAATAGGTTTTTTTTCAACTTTGGTGCATATCTTGGATATTTTGGGGAATTTTGGCACCAAATCTTCAACATGGGGTTATTTGGACCCCTCCTCATGAATTCAGTCACTGCCATGGCATTATTTGGTCCCAAAAGGTGATTTCATGGTCACTGCGTGGAATCACCCTTCAGGACCGAGTAACAAAACGACAGTGCCACTGTTCATGAGGTGGGCTCCCAAAAAGCCTATGTTGCAAAATTTGGTGAAAAAAATCCCAAAAATTACTGTTTTATGAGCATGCATTTCGCAGTTTCCACGCACACTAGTAACTTCGTGAATCTGTAATATTCTCACTCCAGATTTCAACATTGGCATTTTTCCACACCTCCTTATCAACAGTACTGCTGTCATTTTACACATCCTGGCCAAATGTGTTTTCACATTTCCGGTGCAGAATAGCACAGTTGCAGTGGGAAATCAGTGTTCGGGACAGATTAACAACAAGCGAGTGAGAGAGGGGGAGTGAGCGAGCTCAAGAGATCTCTGTTGGGACTGCTGAGGATTTCTTTCTGGGCAGAAAAAGGCATCAATGCAGGCAGGAGCCCAGTACAAAAGGGAAGCCTGCACCACCGGGAGAAACAGAACGAGCGAGTGAGAGAGGGGTAGTGAGCAAGTTTAACGTAGCTCTGTTGGGACTACTGCAGGTTTCTTTGTGGGCAGAAAAAGCACCGACGCAGGCAGGAGCACGATATAAAAGGGCAGCCTACAGTGCCAGGAGAAACAGAATAAGTGAGTGAGAGAGGGGGAATAAGCGAGCTCAATGGAGCTCTGTTGGGACTTTAGAGTTGCCCACCCACCTGCCCAGGGTCCTGTGTGGTCCTATATTACAGCAGGGTCTCCGGGGTGGAGACAAAGCAATGACTGGATACTTTTATGATTGCTGTAATAATGCAGATTTATTTGTTCTGTTTATTTCTCTGACTGAGCTAAGTACTGAGCTATACTGTTAGGATTGCTGTAATAATACATATTTATTTGTTCTGTTTATTTCTCTAACTGAGCTGAGTAATACTTGGAGTGCAATACAATTTCTAACTGAGCTAAGTGAAACTATGAGGACTGAGAACAAAAAGTATGGTAGCTGAGGGGTGAAAAATGAACAAGGAGGCTTTAGGATTGCTACAGTAATACAGTATCTAGTGGATGAGATTTGAGACTGAATTAACCCGGTCGGCATGGGGGCAGTAGGGGGTCTAGAGTGGGGGGAAACAGGAATTTGAGTTAATAGGGCCCCAACAGTTGTAGTAAGGTACAGAATCCGGGAGGTAAGAGCCCGTTACATAAGATGGGGGTCACAATGGGGCAGGTGTCGCGTGTTAATTGGGCAGGCATCTTTGGATGGTGGTGGGGTGTACAGGGTGTGGGTCCGCCGTAATCCTGGACTGGGCTTGGAGGATGGGGGGGTGTATGCTCTGTAGACAACTGGCTAGTTTGAGGGAGGAACTGTGGAGGTTAGGGAGGAGTCTAAGTGGCGGAGCAGATGAGTATGGTAGGCATCCTAGCTGGGGGTGGGATAGGGGATGGCAAGGGGGGACAGGGGAAGAACAGCTAGACTGAAACTGACCCCAGTATCAGAGACACTAGCAGAAAAGAGAGGAGAAGGGAGGTGTGCCCAAGGTGAGGGGAGGGGCCCTGATGGGGTGGGAGAGACCACTAGGAGTACTGGGGAGAGAGCAGATGGCTGTGGGTAGGGAGGGACCGGGGGGGGCACAGAAGGGAACAAGTAGGGGGCAGGGAAGGGAACAAGTAACCGATAGGGTGAAGAGATGTAGGAGGGGTATCGACTAGAAATAGATTTGAGCCTCTGCCATTGGGGGGAAGCAGGAACATACTGAAGGGGAGGACAAGCAGGGCATGAGAGGCATGGCAACAGGAAGGGGAAGAGATAGTGAGGATGAAAGGGTAGAAGGGGGGTCATAAGGCAGGAGGGTGGTGACTGGAGGAGAGAAGGCTATAGGAAGGGGAAGGATGGGAGGGGCATCACTATTGGGGTTGAAAGGAGTGGGGGCTCTAAATCGACAACAACGGTGACAGGAGAGGGGTTGGAAATTAGCTGGGGAAGAGGGGAGGTCAACATGGGAAGCCCAGTAGGAAGTAGTCAGGCTGGGAAGGGTTTCAAGGGGGATGGCAGGAATAAAGCAGAGAAAAGGAGTGAGGCAGAAGTAGGGGTGCAGATACAGAAGTCACAGAGGGTGCAGCTGGAGGGGGTAAGGGGCAGGGAAGAATGAATACTGGGTGGTGGAAGGGGCATTAGAAGGGAAAAGGGGTAAGGATGGGGGAGTTGTTCTGGGGGATTCTATACTGAAAGGGTTGAGATGGGGCAGAAGGGGGGATGCGCACAGCCAGTATTTCGGTTGAAGCTATCCCTGGGTTGACTGCAGGAGGGGCAGGCTCTGCTCAAATATGCAGTGAGGGGAAGGAAGAAACCTAATTTACTGTTGCATGTGGGTACAAACGACTTGGTGGGGGAGGCTGTGGAAGTAGTGAGGGGGAGGTTCTTGGAGCTAACAGGCAACATGAGAGTGAGGGGGAGTCGATGGTATTCTCGGAGGTACTCCCAGTATCATGTGCAAGCATGGGGAGGAAGGGTAGGATCACAGAGTTCATCGAGTGGCTGAGGGATTGGTGCCACACTAAAAATTATGGGTTAGTGAGTAACTGGGGTAGGGTCTGGGGGAATAGTGACTTGTACACGGCGGACAGGCTACACTTGAGCGGGGGGGGGAGTATTAAAGGTGGGATTAGAGGATATATCTTTACTAAGGAGGATTTAAACTAGTGGAGGGGGTGGCCAAAAGACTGAGGTTGGTAGATATGTCTGGACAGGGGAGCCTAATGAGCACACCCCCCTAGATATAGGTAAAGGCAGAGGTGTAGTATCGCTCATAGGGGGTGGGGAGAGTGGTCTGAGTGTAATACAGAAGGCACTACCACCCGATAAGAATAACGAGGAGAAAGGGCGTGGACTACCTGGAAGAGGGACACAGGCCAAGGAGAAGAGTGAGGAAAAGGAGGGGTACGGGTGGAAGGTGGTCTCTCTCAACACAAGAAGCCTGGAGAACAAAATTGCAGTGCTTCAGGTGCTCCTTTCAGAGGGGAAAGTGGACACCGCTGCAGTGACAGAGACTTGGGCCACAGAGTACCATGATTGGAACTCAGCAATCCCGGGATACAGGATATACAGCGGGGACTGTGAGGTTGGAAGGGGGGGTTGTACTCTATGTGAGGGAAGGGATCAAATGCATAATGGACGAGGGAGAAGAGAAGAGGACAGAGGCACTTTGGTGCAACTCCTGGACTCCAAGGACAGAAAGCTGAGGCTGGCAGTGGTGTACAGACCACCAGCTTAATCTGGGGAACAGAATGGTGAGTTTGCAGAGCAGATAAGGAGGGTCTGTAGAAGGGGGAGTATGGTGATAGTGGGGGATTTTAACCTACCAGGGGTTACTGGAGCACCCTGGCCACTAAAAGTACCAGAGAGCAGGTGCTCGTTGATGCATTACAGGATGGCCTTCTGATGCAATTGGAAAGTGGGCCGACAAGGCTTGGTAGCACTCTGGACCTAGTACTGGTAAATGGGGTGGCAGTGAGGGAGGTAAGGTTGGACGACCCACTAGTTGGTAGCGACCACCAAACAGTGTGTTTCATTCTCACGCTGGGCAGGGAGACAGGAGGCACAGGCACTAAGGTGGTGGACTTCAGTAGGGTGGACTTTGGGAGGATGGGAGCAATACTGTGAGGGAGGCTCCAGGATATAAGGCTGGGGATGGATGCAGAACAAAAGTGGGGAGTCATAAAGACTGGTCTAACAGAGGCCACAGTAGCCTGCACCAGGGTCAGGAGTAAGAAGATCAGAGCAAGAAACCATACTGGCTGAACAAGGAAGTGCTGCAAGGGGTGAAAGCATGGACAGCTGCATATTGGAAGTACAGGAGAACAGGAAAGGGAGAGGATAAGTAGGCTTACGGAAGTTGGTCAAGGGAGATGGCCAGGGGGTGAAAAAAGCTAAGGCCTCCAAGGAATTAAGGTTAGCACAGGGCATGAAGAGAGGGGAAAAAAGTAATTTTTAAGGTATGTCAGGGAAAAGAGGAAATGCAAGGAACATATTGTGAGGATAATCGGGGAGTGGATTGGGTAGAAAAGGGGAGGAGCAAGCGAAAAATCTAGTGAGTATCGTCTACTTTTCACTAAGGAGAGAGAATGGTCCACTACCAGCATGGACTGGGGGTTAGGAAAGGGGGGCACGATGGACAAAGTGATTACAGGGACTAGGGTGCTAGAGGGCCTGAGGGCAGTAAGGTTGGACAAGGCACCAGGTCCTGAAGACATCCACCCCAGGGTGCTGAGAGAGATGGCAGAGTTGTTGGCTGAGCCACTGGCAGATCTGTTCAACACTTCCCTGGAAATGGGGTGTGTGACCCAGGACTGGAGGGTGGCCCATGTGGTGCCCATACACAAAAGTGGGTCTAGGGAGGAGCCAGGAAATTTTTGAATGGTCAGTCTCACATCTGTAGTGGTTAAGCTTATGGAGGCGATACTGAAGCAGAGGCTGGTGGCATTCCTAGAGTATAATGGCCTCCAAGATGGGCGGCAACATGGGTTCATCTCAGGGAGGTCTTGTCAAACCAGCCTAATAGAGTATTATGACTGGGTGACAAGGGAGTTGGACGGGGGCCATGCGGTACATGTCCTGTACTTGGACTTCAGTAAGGCCTTTGATACTGTGCCTCATGGGAGACTGGGGGGAAGGTGACAGCAGTGGGGGTGGGAAAAAAGCTGACTAAATGAATAGAGAGACCTGGTTACAGGGAACAGTGCAGAGGGTGGTGGTGGGGGGGAGCTCTCGGCACCTAGAGCAGTGACAAGTGGGATGTCGTTTTTTTATTTTTATGTTGGCTTGCCGCAGGCGCAAGCCAACATATTGGGAGAGTGCAGATTTGGGGGCCCGGCCGCTGTTGGGCGAATGCAGGGCATGCATCAGTAGGTGCGTCCCTCATTCCTCAATCAGCCTGCATGCCGGCGCCACACCATGCATACGTAATGGTGCGAGCACATCTAAGCAAAGGTCCGCTGCAATCCGAGCAAAGCTCATCATATGCAGCGGACCTTTTGCTTGCGTGCTCACCGCCATTATCAGCATGGTCGGAGAGCGGCTTAACCCCCCCCATTTTACTGTGCTGACGGGGGAGCCCACTCCCCGTTGGCATACTCCCTCAATCTGAATGCCGAGGGGGTGCCCAATCCCTCGGCTGGTGCCCCCACATGTTTCTACACCCCATGGGGAGCCCACTCCCCATCAGCATCCTCTCCCCCAATTGTTGAATGCGAGAGGTTGCCGGTCCCCTCGACACCATGCCCCACTGCTGTCTTTGTTTGCCGACGGGTGCTCAATCCCGTCAGCATTATTCCTCCCCTGCTGAGCCGAGGAGGGTGCCCAATCCTCGTCGGCTACTGACCCCCACAAAAACAGGTGGGTGGCACGCTGGGAGCCCACCCAGTGTGCCAAATACCCTGCAACAGGAAAACTGTCCCACGATGGTTTCTTTGTTTGTTTTTTTTCGCCTGTAAAACTAAAACCATCCCTCGTAATGTCGATGCCCCCTACCCCCACCCGTACCCACCCACTGTGCACCCTGCCTCCCTCACCCACCCCCATACTACCTCCGAGTCCGCGCGACGATCTTTAGTGGACCGGGAACACGTCTGCACT
This sequence comes from Neoceratodus forsteri, assembly GCA_016271365.2. Taxonomy (NCBI): domain Eukaryota; kingdom Metazoa; phylum Chordata; order Ceratodontiformes; family Ceratodontidae; genus Neoceratodus; species Neoceratodus forsteri. The sequence continues at coordinate 541,684,915 of JADMNL010000022.1, read as the reverse complement.
CTTCAAAGCCGACCACGAACTGAGGAAATGCCGGTAAGCTGTATAATGGAGTGAATAGGGTTTTTTCAACTTTGCTGCATATCTCAGGCATTTCTTGGAATTTTGGCACCAGATTTTCAACATGGGGTTTTTGGGCACCCTCCTTATGAATTCTTTCACTGTCATGGCGTTAATCGGCCTCAAAAGGTGATTTCGCAGTCACTACGCAAAATCACCTTTCGGGGCCCATTAACGAAATGACAGTGACAGTGTTCATGAGGTGCTCTCTTAAAAAGCCTAAGTTCCAAATTTGGTGGAATAAAATCCAACAAATGCTTGTTTTACGAGCGTGCATTGTACAGTTGCTACGCAGGCTCGTAACTTCGCGCATTCACAGTATTTTACTGCCGGATTTTCAGCATTGTCATTTTTGTACACCTCTTTGTGAACAGTACAGCTGTCATTTTCCACATCCTGCCTGAAATGTGTTTCCGCACTTCTGGCGCACAATAGCGCAGTCGCTGTGGGAAATCAGTGTTTGGGCCAGATTATGAAAATGACAGTGACACTGTTCATGAGCAGAGGACCTAAAATGCCTATGTTGAAAATTTGGTGATGATACTCCATAAAATAACTTTATTATTCTGGCGTCGTTGGCTGATTGCACACACGCGCGTACCGTCGTGCATTTGTGATATTTTCAGTCTGGATTTTCACCATTGCCATTTTTCCATACCTCTTGATGAACAGTACAGCCGTCATTTCACATATCCTGCCCAAAATGTGTTTTTGCACTTCTGGCGCAGAATAGCGTGGTCGCTGTGTGAAATTACTTCTTGGGACACTTTGAGGAAATAACAGTGACACTGTACATCAGCAGAGGTGCTAAAATGCCTATGTTGAAAATTTAGTGCCGACCGGCCATAAAATGGCAGTGTTGCAAGCGTGCATTGCATATTTCTCACGCACCCTAGTAGCTTCGCAAATTTGGTATATTTACATGCCACATTTTCAACACTGGCATTTTTTTACACCTCCTTATGAACTGTACAGCTCTCATTTTTCACATCCTGCCCGACATGTGTTTCCGCACTGCACTACACTACCAAACACCCAAAGGGACACCCTAATGCTTGTCACTCTCTGCAGGGTGGGAGTGGGTTGGCATCAGTTGAATACTTCACTGCCATTGCTAAGATGCATTTGTCTAACTCCTGCACTACCGATGCCAATGCCAGCAAGCCAACATTCGGCACTGACAAATACTTGTTTATTTTGCTGCTATATTAGTAACATTTATATTTCATGTTAATGTGTTCATGTATATGTCATATTGGAAGTTTGCGTGTTTTTTATGGCAAATTCTAGATTGTTGTTATAACTATAACTTACACTTTAGACAGGGACTACACAGGTCTGTCTTGTAAACTGGACTATTGTCCAAATGACATATATTACCTGTATAAAAATAAACTTTTTACCTTTTACCTACGGGGTCAGTGCTGGCCCAGTTGCTATTTAGGCTCTTTATCTCTGATATAGCCCAAGGAGTGGGGAGCAGGGTTAATCTGTTCACAGATTATACCAAATTGGGGCAGTGGTGGACAAAGAGGAAAGATGGGAAAAACTGCAGGGGGGCCTAACCAAACTAGAGACATGGTCGGTGGAGTGGCAGATAGGATTCAATGCAAACAAGTGTAAGGAGATACATTTCAGGCCTAAGAACCAGAAAAGGGACTACTGGTTGGGGGGATGAGGTTGAGGATCACAGAGGAGGAGAAGGACCTAGGGGTGTTGGTAACTGGGAGCATGAACAACTCAGCCCAGTGTAGGAGAGAGCAGCAACAAAGACAAACAGGATGCTGGGGTGCATCGCAAGGGGGTTCTCATCCAGACACAGGGATGTGATCCTATCTCCCTACAGATCATTGGTCAGACCCCACCTGGAGTACTGTGTGCAATACTGGAGGCCATACCTGAGGAGAGATATAAAGTTACTGGAGGGGGTGCAAAGGAGGGCAACAAAAATGTTAAAGGGGATGGAAGGAAAGGAATATGACGTTAGTTTGAATGAGCTGAACATGTACACACTGGAGGAGAGGAGGGATGGGGAGATATGACTGAAGCATTTAAATACCCGAGGGGGAAAATTAACCTAGCACTGAGGGGGTGTTTAAACTGAGGAGAGGAAGAGAGACGAGGGGGCATGGACTAAGGCTGGAAGGGGGACGTTTCAAGAGAGAAATGGGAAGCACTACTTCACAGAGAGAGTGATGTCTAGTTGGAATGTGCTGCCAGAGGGGTGGTAACATGTAGGACAATCAATAGCTTTAAGAAGGACTGGGATAATGCAAGAGGAAGAGCCAGGGGTTCAGGGGCTGGGACAAGTGGGGAAGAAACTGAGGGGGAGGAGACTGGGGCAGCTGCAATCTAGGGTGCTAACTGCACACTAGGGCAGATTTAGATAGACCAATTGGTCTGTTCTGCTGGCAGATTCGTATCTTTGTATGTGTGTTCATATGTAAAGTAACAGTGACACTCTGTTCATGAGCAGAGGTCCTAAAATGCCTATGCTGAAAATTTGGTGACAAACGTCCATAAAATAACTGTGTTACAAGTGTGCGTTGTGCAGTTTCTACACACCCTCGTAACTTTGCAAATTTCTAGTAGTTTCACTCCAGATTTCCAGCACTGGTATTTTTTCAGTCCTCCTTATGAACAGTACATCTGTCATTTTTTACATCCTGCCCGAAATATGCATTTATACATCTATTTATTTTAGTTGTTTAACCAGGAGTGGCACACTGAGCTGAAAGCTTTTTTACAGGAGTGACCTGGGAGCACAGGGAGATTAAGTGACTTGCTCAGGGTCACACAGTATGCAAGTGGAAGCTGTGGGATTCAAACCCAGGTCTGCTTTGCTGGATGTCACCAGATTTGCAGCTCAGAGCCTTAAACCACTATGCTATACTGCCTCTCTTCTACTGCCATCTGGCGCAGAATTGCGCGGTTGCTGTGGGAAATCAATGTTCAGGACAAATTAAGACAATCATACTGACAGTGTTCATGAGCAGAGGTCACAAAATGCCTATGTTGAAAATTTGGTGAAATAATTCCACTAAATCACTGTGTTATGTGCATGCATTGTGTAGTTTCCACTTACGCTTGGAAGTTTGAGCATTTTTAATATTTTCACTACCGATTTTCAACATTGCCATCTCGTCACACCTCCCTATGAATGGTGCAGCTGTTATTTTTTGCATCCTGCCCGATCTGTTTTCGTACATCTGGCACACAATGGCACGGTCGCTGTGGGAACTCAAAGTTCGGGACACATTGACAAACTCACAGTGCCGCTGTTCATGAGAAGAGGTCATAAATGCCTTTATGATTTTTAGTGCAAATACCAACAAACACCTGGGGCGTTAGGGTTTCTAACCATAATGTCCCACCCTATACAACCTGTCAGGCATCGGGTGTGCCTTTGAATTGCCGACTGTAATGCTCATGCCGTTGCACCCCCCCCCCACCCTGCAGCCAGTGGCAGGCATCAATGTGTGCCTTGGACTCTTCAGACCCAGAGTTCACCCCATTCTCCTATATTGCACCCATTTCAGTGTATGTCTTTATGGAGTGGGGTGATTGTAACGCTGAACACCCCAAGACATGCCTCAGCACTTGTCGGTGTCTGCAGGATATGGTGAGGTGAAATGGCATGAATGTTATGGGCGACAACCCAAATGCATACCCCAGTGCTTGTCTGTCTCTGCAAGTTGGAGATGGGTTTGGCATGAAGTTCAATACTTCACTGCTGTTCCTACTCTGCATCTGTCTAACTGCTGCAGTTCCAATGGTAATACCAGCAAGCAAACATTCGGCATTGACAAATGCTTGTTGTAACTGACATCAGACTTTCTATCTCCTCTTGTTCTTCATCCTCCAATTGTGCACGTGATTCCTTTATCCTTCTGTTGTGGACATAATTCCTTCATCCCCTCTTGTGCACGTGATTCCTTTATCCTTCTATTGTGCACGTGATTCCTTTATCCTTCTGTTGTGCACGTGATTCCTTTATCCTTCTGTTGTGCACGTGATTCTGTTCATCCCCTCTTGTGCATGTGATTCCTTTATCCTTCTGTTGTGCACGTGATTCCTTCATCCCCTCTTGTGCATGTGATTCCTTTATCCTTCTGTTGTGCACGTGATTCCTCATGCCCTTCATGTGCTCATTTCTCTTTCCCTGCTACTCCTCTCGTACTTCTTTCTTCTGCTCTTTCTCCTCCTCTTTGACATTTTCCCTCTGCTCTTCCCCATCCTCCTTCTCTCATGCTTCTTCTTCTTCCCCTACCCCTCCTCCTTATGAGGATCATGTGGTTTCCTTTGCCTTTTCACTTCCTCCCATGCGTCCTGTTCCTCTATGTTTTCTGCCACCTGAGTCTCATGCCTCTATGACTTGTACGCTTCCATTATATCCTCCACACTGGCACTTTCCGTTATGTCTGTTTTAGAGGTGCTGCTACTCATTTGCTTTTGAGGAGTTGTGGGGTCAACATACCACTTGGTAGTCCCATGAACAACTATACTTTTCACTCTGCTGACATGATTGCAGTGGTGTCCCTGCCAGAGCCCGAGTCCATGTCTCCTTTCTCACACGTATTAGATCACTGAGCAGCAGCACTGGACTGTGTGGTGTTGCTGATGCATGATGTGGGGTCTTTGGCCTGGGGAGAGGGGTGGCATCATATAGTGGTTCAAGGTGAGCTGGCAAATGGCTGTGGCAGATGTCCTCATGTTGTTTGTATGAGACAGATGGCGGGCTTACTTCTACATTTCTCGACAGATCATTTTTACCTTGGTTAGCGGAATTGAACCTGGCAACACTTGGAGGAAGAAAGTGGTGTGCTTCTGGATAGCTCAAGGTAGTTTTATCAACAGATACATTGGATTAGTGAGAGTTAGGCCACTCAGCCATTCAACCACATCCCACTGACAGACCCCCACCACACCCCACTAGGAGACAGAAGGAGACCTAGTGTCTCATACAGCAGCCTTCACATTTCACTCACTCACTGACTGGCTGGCTTCCATGTAGGCAAAAAAAACCAAAAGATGTATATCTGTACACTGCAGAAATTTATTATGCAAATAAAACTTTCAAACAGCCTCTGTGCTGTTCCCTGTCTGCTAAAGTCGCTGCCTTGCTGCACAGCTGCAGCAAGCACACACTGAGCTCTCCCCTTTTCTGCAGTAGCACATGATTTTATTGGCCTGATTGCCAGAAACTATAATTAGAATAGAAATGCATAATTTTATGACAATGTATCTACTGTTCTGATGATTTATTACTTTTTCTGGTCACAACTAACTCTTTTGGCAAAGAAATTAAGAGTTCTCAGGAGCCAGGTACTACTTGACTGATAGAAAGCCGCAAGTGGCATGGAGGCTTGAGTAGTATGAGAAGTTCTCAGTCTCCAGCATCACTGATTGGCTGATGCGGGTCATGTGGCTTACACGAGTGCTAAGACTGAGTCCTGGAGAGAGAAAAAAAAAAGCTGGTATATCGTGACACTGAAGTGGCAAAATGCTGAAGCAAAGTTCACTTGAGTCTCTTAGAACCCGTTTCACTTTTGTCTAAAAAGCAACTTTCAGCACTTCCATCAAACTCCAGTTCTGTATCTGTTCCACCTTTGGCTAAAGGATATTTACATAACTTTATTAGCAAGGGAGATCCTAGAAACTGTTGTTTATGTGAAAAAGCAGTCTGTGCAGAGCAGCGCCACCTATATGAGAAGCTGCAAATTACAGTTCTATAGTACAGAGCAAAAATACATGCAGAGTGACCCCCTGTGGTTGGTTTGCAATGTGTGAAGTGAAACTCTCACTCTAACCTCCCAGCTAATTAGCCTGTCCTTTTAGCTGAATTTTTAGAGCTGCTGCCTCCAGGACTCAGAGTCCCAAGTGAGATTCCCAGCAAGGGCTAGAGCTGTGTCTGCCCAAGAAAATGGGATAGACATCTAACTAGCGACAAGGATTTGAGATTTTGACTTATCTTTTTTATTTATTTATTTCGTTTTTGTTGTCCGAGTAAGTGCACTAGACAAATCCTGCCTATTTTCAGGCACGACCTGGGGGAGAGGGATACAGATGAGATGAGATTATTTTTTCCATTGTATTATTGTTTATTGTTTGGTGGGATGGGTATTTTAGTATTTATTTATTTGTATTGCTTGAATCTCTCCCCTCTGTGAGAGAGAGTGGGGGAGCTTCAAATGGAGGGGCGGGGGGTAATTTAGTTGTTTAGAATTGGGTTGTTTATTTAGTTTTTTGCTACTTGTGTCTACTGTTCCTGCAAGTCAGAGTTGCAGAGTCGGGTACTGTTTTTGTTTTGGGGTTTCTTTTAGAGGGTTTTCTTCCTTATATGGGCTTGGTGCATTTTGTTTATGTTGAGCCTGTAGAATGTGCTGTAGGCCTCCCCGGTTCATGAGTGATTCGTCCTCTGCTCTCTGTGCCCTCTGCCCTCCCCCCTTTGGTGTTTTCAACCTATCAGTGCTGTAGAGCGCTGGGCATTGCCCATGGGGGTGTGTGAACAGTGGAGGATGAATGAGTGGGCCCCTCTCATCGGGGTAATCAGATCCAGAGGATGCCCTGGGGCAAACTGGAGCCTGGAACGTGGCCCTTCATGTCTGGTCCCCATACCCATGGGCACCACCACTCTTGGTGGGCATGCAGTCAGGGCGACCCTGGAGACCCATCCAACTTGAGTGGTGTTATGCAACGCCAGATCTATTAAGAACAAGACTGCAATTATTGCAGATCTAGATAGGACAGCAGATCTGTCTTGCATCACTGAGGCCTGGCTGGTTGAAAATGCTGGCCCCACACTGGAGGCTGCAATTCCGGCCAGGTACTCAGTGATACACTGCTCGAGGTCGGACCATGGGGGGGAGGTGCGGTCTGTTTCAAGACCAAATTGGGATTCATGAGTGTACCAGTTGAGGAGGATGAGTCATTTGAGTGTACTGTAGCAGCCGGTGTAGGCTGTAGGATAGCTCTCATCTATCGTCCACTTGGGGATGAGAAGTGAGTCCTTTAGAGAGCAGCGGACTTCGTGATCGACATGAAGTTTGAGTTACCCAGGCTGATGGTCCTGGTTGACTTCAACGCCTGGGTCAATGACGAACTCTCATAATTTGGACAACACTTCCTCCAGTTGATGGCATCATTGGGTCTTACACAGATCATTACCTCTGATACTCAAAAACACGGTCACTCCCTTGATCTGTTTTTTCTCCTGGGGATCGAAACCTTTGATTTGGGGGTGGAGCCTATCAGATGGTCCAATCATTACACCGTGGGGTTCAATTTTTGTACCTCCCTTCGTAGGCCTACCCCTGTGGAGATAGTCAGATACCGCCCTTTACGGGATGTAAGCCCTGAAGGCCTAGCGGCCATACTTGACTTCTCAGAATTTCCTGTGGTAAGTGGGAATCCAGAGGCTTTGGTTCTAGCCTATAATAAGGTAATTGTCACAGCCCTGGTTTCTATTGCTCCTGTCTGTGTTCGTCCTCTCTCCCTTTGCATTTGGTCCCCTTGGTTTGATGGGACCTTGAGGGAGTTGCGCCGACTAGGGCGAAGGTTAGAGTGTCACTGGCGGAAATCCACCCTGGAGGTCGACTACCTTAGATTGTTAGAACGTTATCAAGTCTACCAATCAACAATCTCCCATAAGAAGGCAGAGTTCCTGTCCAGGGAGATTGCTGCTGATCAGAACCGACTGGCTCAGCTCTTTCAAACTGTAGACAGGCTGTGCAACCCAGCCTGCCTGCAGTCTCAAAGAGCCTTTTCACAGCTGGAGTGCAATGAGCTTGCTCAGTTCTTTGTGGATAAGGTGGCCGACATCAGGGTGGAGATCCATTCAACTCACTCTATGGGGGATGCTATTGATCGGTGCTCAGTCACTCTCCCTCACTTTTCCTGGAGTACCTTTGAGTGGCCGGAGTTTGCAGAGGTCATGTGGATTGTCCAGGGTATGTGCCCTACATGCTGTAGTTTGAATTCAGGCCCAACTTCCCTTGTTATGGATTGTTGTGATATTATCGACCCGGTGCTGGCACAGATAGTCTGGTGTTCCCTTGATTCGGGTTAGTTTCCTAGCTACCTGAAGGAAGTGGTGATGACACCCCTCCTGAAGAAAGCTTCTTTGGACCCACACTCTCTTGCTAACTTCAGACCAATCTCTAACCTCCCATTAGTGGGGAAGGTAATTGAGAAGGTAGTGGTGGTACAGCTGGAGAACCACTTGACCATCCTTAACATCTATGAACCTCTCCAATCCAGTTTTCAAAAGTGGCACAGTACTGAGACTGCATTGGTTCAGGTGCTCAATGATCTCCTGATGGCAAGAGATCAGAGAAGCCATTCTGTCTTGGTGTTCCTTGATCTCTCTTCAGCTTTTGACACCGTGGACCATGAGATCCTGCTTGAGCACCTGAGGTTCATCTGTGGCCTGACTAGTACAGTCCTCAGGTGGTTTAAGTCCTTCCTGACTGGCAGAACCCAGAGAGTGGTGTTGGGGATCTATTCCTCCAATCCTCTCTCTCTGTCATATGGGGTCCCTCAGGGCTCAGTGCTGTCCTCCATGTTGTTTGTAGTGTACATGCTGCCCCTCGGAGACATTGTAAGATAGTATGGGCAGAGGTTTCACTGCTGTGCTAATGATACTCAGCTCTACCTGTCCTTTGCACCTGACCAGGATAGTGCTCTCTTGATATTTAATAACTGCCTTGCTGAAATCCAGGATTGGATGAGTTCCAGCTGGCTGAAGTTGAACTCAGGAACTGAGGTGATGGTTGTGGATCCAGGTCATTGGATAGGGGGATCAGGGTCTGGTCAGCCTTCAGGGCTTTTTCTGGGGGGCTCCCAGCTCCTTACCTCTGAACGGGTGTGGGACCTAGGGATGGTGCTTGATGATGGGCTGACACTGTGAGCCCAAGAGTTGGTAGTCATCAAGTCTTCCTTTCATCACCTCAGGAACATCGCTAGGATCAAGCAACTTGAACCGTCCGGTGACCTCCCCATGTTGATCAATGCCTTTGTGACCTAGCACCTTGATTATTGCAACTCCCTTTACTTAAGGCTACCAGGGGTTGATATCTGCCACTTGCAGCTAGTGTAGAACGCAGCAGCCTGGTTGCTGATGGGAACTCCCCGGTCATGTCACATCACTACGGTGCTGCGCGAACTGCACTGGCTGCTGATTCAGTGCTGGATGACCTTCAAAGTCGGATTACTGACGTATAAAGCCCTATATGGACTTTGCCCTGACTACCTGAAAGAGCTTCTTCTACCTTATTGCCCCGAATGATGGCTCCGCTTGGCTGACGATGGGTTGCTAGAGATTCTGAGGGTATCCTTAAAATCTTCAGGGGCCTGTGCATTTATGAATGTGGCCCCAGATCTCTGGAATTCTCTACCCATCAGCTCCGAGAGTGCACAACCGCGGGGTTATACATGCACTTAAATCTTTTTTATGGCACCAGGCCTATTCCAGTTAACTAGACTGAAAATTGATTTTATTGATTGTTTTAATCTGCTGTTTTATGTCACTGATTTTATTAACTTTTATGTACAGTGCCTTAACATACCTGAAAGGTGCTAAACTAAATAAATTTTTTTATTATTATCATCATCATCATCATCACACTGACTGTTAAAGAAAACAGGGTTTGATATTTTCTCTCCTTTACAGTGGAACGTTTGGAATTGGGAGATTCCCTTAAGCTGGATGAACTTGATGACGACAATCATGAACTCTACAACAACCTGGGTGAGTGCAGTACTTGCTTAGTGCACAATCTTGTCACACCTATGAGTGTGTGTTTGTGCATCTGCTCATGTGTGTAACAGAAACAGACAAGCATTTGTCAATGCCAAATGTTTGCTTGCTGGTAGTGGAATTTGTGGTGCAGGAGTTGGAGACATGTATAATAGGAATGGTGGTGAAGTATTGAAGCAACACCAACCCCACCCCACCCCACCCTGCAGAGACTGACAGGAGTTAGGGATGTGCCTTTGGGTTGTCGTCCATAACACTCACAGCATTCCACCTCACACCACCCTGCTGACACAGAGAGGTGTTGCAGTGTGCCTTGATGACTTCGGCCCTTACGCTCAGCCCATTTGTAAAGGAAGTAAGCCGAGATGGGTGCAGTATAAGGGAGTGGAGTGAATTGGGAGATGTGCTGTATGTGTGAAGGACCAGTAACCATGTTGTATGCGATATTCTGTGGGATTCAGCACCTTGTGAAGATAGTAGGCCAGCTATAGATCAAACCTCAGAATACGGGCTCGTGTTAGTAATGGTAAGTCATTGTAAACAACTGCCATTCGTAAGGGCCGGTGAAACTAAAACAGAATTACACTGTTGATCATCACATCATCACATCGACACTTAAAGAAGACAGGGTTTGATATTTTCTCTCCTTTACAGAGGAACATTTGGAATTGAGAGATTCCCTTAAGATGAATGAACTCGATGATGACAATAATGAACTCGACAACAGCCTGGGTGAGTGCAGTACTTGCTTATTACACAATCTTGTCACACCTATGAGTGTCTGTTTGTGCATTTGTGCACATGTGTAACAAAAACAGAGAAAGAGAGATGTAAGTGAAGGAGAGAAACAGCATGGCTGTACAGTATGTATTTATGTTTTTTGGCCCTCTTCCTCTTTGGATAGACCAGACTTTCATTAAGAACATCCTCAAACTCGTATCTCCAAGCCACCTGGAGCAATAACTTCCATCCCCCAGTTGATCCTTGTTGATCCCCGCTTGTGTTCTTGGGTTATCCCTCCAGGTGGCGCTGGTCAGTAGATTTCTAACCATAGAGAAGAAGGCAGAAGACTCAGAAGTCTGAGTGCCTTGACTGCATGGTGGCATCATTTGCCTCTGTACCACACTGCATTCCTTGGGGATGGTGTTCCTACTAACATTCCACCCAGTCACCCCATGGGAGGACCTTCCTATTAACCAGAAGTAGGCTAGCACCAAGAACACCAACCAATTTCTGTATAGCAATGCCAGCACAGGGCTGAACAAATGAAACCATTGCATGGGATTGGGTTCTTCTGACCCTGACACAGCCTTCACTCCTCAGTATCACACTCATCACCACCACTGGTCATTGTTGTAACTGACATCAGACTTTCAAGCTCCTCTTGTTCTTCATCCTCCTCTTGTGCACATGATTCCTTCATCCTCCTCTGGTTCATGTGATTCTCTATGCTCTTCCTGTGCTTGTGTTTCTTTTCCTGCTACTACTCTCATACTTCTTTCTTCTGTTCTTTCTCCTCCTCTTATACTTTTTCACTCTGCTCTTTCCCATCCTCCTTCTCTCATGCTTCTTCTTCCCCTACCCCTCCTCCATGTTCTTTCTTTTGCCTCTTCACTTCTTCCCATGCTTTCTGCTCCTGTAAGTTCTCTGCCACCTCAGTGTCATGCCTCTGTGACAAGAACACTTCCATTATATCCTCCACACTGGCACTTTCCATTATTACAGTAGTGTCCCTGCCAGAGCCAGACTCAGTGTCTCCTTTCTCACACATATTAGATCACTGAGCAGCAGCACTGGACTGCATGGTACTGCTGATGCTTGATGGGGGGGGGTCTTGGCTGGGGGGGCATCATGTAGTGGTTCAAGGTGAACTGGCAAATGGCTATGGTATCTTTTTTCATGTTGTTTATATGAGACAGAGGGGGGGCTTACGTCTATATTTCTCGAAGGATCACTTTTACCTTGGGTAGAGGAACTGGAACTGGCAGCACTTGAAGGAAGAAAGTGGTGTGCTTCTGGATTGCTCAGGGCAGTTTTATCCCCAGATACTCTGGACGATCATCTGGAAAGGCTGCTTGGAGCATGCACTGCTGCATATCTCATGATGCAGGATGAAAATGAGGGAGATGAGTGAAGGTGAAGCCATCCAGACACATCCCACTGACAGACCCTCACCACACCCCACTAAGAGGCAGTAGGAGACCTAGTGTCTCATATAGCAGCCTACTTCACATTTCACTCACTCACTGACTGGCTGGCTTGCACAGGGGAAAAAAGAATGAAAGCAATGCATTTCTGCATGCTGCAGAAAATAATTATTTAAACAAAACCTTCAAATATTACCCTCTGTGCCTTTTCCTGTCTGCTAAAGTCACTGCCTTGCTGCATAGCTGAAGCAAGCACACACTGAGCTCTTTCTTCTCCTCTGCAGTAACACATTTCACTGGCCTCATTGCCTGAAACTACAATTAACCAGCTAGAATAGAAATGCATGATTTTCTGACAATTTATCTACTGTTCTGTTGGTTCATAACTTTTTCTGGTCACAAGTCACTCTTTTGGCAAAGAAATGAAGATTTGTCAGGAGTCAGGTGCTTCTCTGCTGAGACAAAGCTGCACGTGACACTAAGGCATGAGTAGCATGTGATGTTCTCAGTCTCCAGCCTAGCCGATTGGCTGATGCAGGTCATGTGGCTTACATGATTGTAAAAATGAGTCTTCTACAAAAAAAACTAGTGTACCATGACATTGAAGTGTCAAAATGCTGAAGTGACTTTGAGTCTCTTAGAACCCACTTCACTTTAGTCTAAACAGCTACTTTTCAACACTTCCATCAAACTCCAGCTCTGCATCTGTTCCGCCTTCAGCTAAAAGACATTACATAACTTTATTAGCAGGGAAGATCCTGCAAACTATTGTTTATGTGAAAAAGCAATCTGTGCAGAGCAGCGCCACCTACATGTGAGAAGCTGCAAATTACAGTCCTATGTTGCAGAGAAATACTAACAGCAGAGTGAGCCCTAATGGTTGGTTTGCAAAGTGCGAAGTCAAACACTCAGTCTTACCACCCAGCTAATTAGAAAGTCCCTTTAGCTGAATTTTTAGAGCTTCTGCCTCTGGGACTCAGAGTCCCAAGTGGAATTTCCAGCAAGGGGTAGAGCTGTGTCTGCCCAAATAAAGGGGATGGACGTCCAAGTGGTGACCAGGATTTGAGATGCTTAACACTAAAAGGGGGATGTGCTGTATGTGTGAAGGAGCAGTAACCATGTTGAATGTGATATTCTGTGGGATTCGGCACCTTGTGAAGTTAGTAGGCCAGTTATAGATCAAACCTCAGAGTATGGGCTTCGGTTAACTACAGAAAGTCATTGTAAACAACTCCCACTTGTAAATGGTGGGTGAAACTAAATCATCATTACGCAGATGCTCATCCCATCATCACACTAACACTTGAAGAAGACAGGGTTTGACATTTCCCCTCCCTTACAGAGGAACATTTGGAACTGGGAGATATATGTTGTGCAGAGTGTTTTAATTTGTATATGAGGTTCTAGTGTTTCCTTCCCTCTGACTGGTATTAGGAGTTTTTCCTAAATTAGCCTGCTATCTGTATACTAGTTTTATGACCCCTGGGGATCTTCATCCTTGACAGCTTAATTGTACTTCTCGTTCCCACAGTGCATCTTGTCTCATGTGACAGTGATGTAAGAGAGAGACCCAACATTCAGCACACACATGCCAAACAAACTAAATATCTTGGAAGCTTTACAAGCTGCACAAAAATTACCAGCAGCAAAGTTTTTTAGGACAGTAAGACCTTTACGATGAGGGTGGTCACCAAGCTGAATTCTACAGATTTTAAAATAAAGCCATCTCTATTGTTGTGAACTGATTGTAAAGCAATGCTTTCTGCTGGGTTTATGGGCTCTGCTACATCACCATCACATGAAACAAGGTGCATTGTAGGACAAAGAAATACAATGAAACTGTTTGATATGGAGCTCTCCAGGGGTCGTAAAACTACCCTAAAGCTAGCAGGCTAATTTAGGAAAAACACCTAATACCAGTCAGAGGGAAGGAAACACTAGAGCTTCAAATACAAATTAAAATACTCTGCACAACATATATTTTTTTTAAGTTTTGGGTGACTTCTCCTTTAAGCTGAATGAACTCGAGGATGACAATGATGAACTCAGCAAAGACGTGGGTGAGTGCAGTACTTGCTTAGTACACAATCTTGCCACACCTATGAGTGTGTTTATGCAACCGTGTGTGTGTGTGACAGAAACAGAGAAAGAGAGATGTAAGTGAAAAAGAGAAAGTGTATGGCTGTACAGTATGTATTTATGTTTTTTGGCCCTCTCCCTCTCTGGGTAGACTAGACTTTCATTAAGCCTGTCCACAAACTCATATCTCCATGCCATATGGAGCAATAAGTTATATCCTTCAGCTGCCCACTGTTGATCCCCTCTTGTGTTCTGGGCTTATTCCTCCAGGTGGCGCTGGTCAGTACACTTCCCATCCATAGAGAGGAAGGCAGAAGACCCAGAGGTCCAGGTGCCCCGAATGAGTGAGGTGGGCATGGTGGCACCATCTACCTCCATATAACACTGCTTTCCTTGTGGCTTGTTTTCCTATGAACGTTTCACCCAGTCACCCCGTGGGGAGACCTTACCATGATCCAGAAGTAGATCAGCACCAAGAGCACCAACTAAACTCTAAGCAGCATTGCTAGCACATGCTGAACACATGAAACATTGTGTCAAATGTCCATTTTTTTTTACATACCAGCAGCTGCATTTCTCTTCTCAAAGTAGTAGCTTCACACTTCCACATGATTCCCTCCACTCTTGGCTAACAGGGGGAAGCCACATTTTAACAGGAGCAACACACCCTCCCCAAGGCAGAAGGCATGCAGAAAGGGCACTCAGTACTGTCTCTGCAACCCAGTGTATGATGCCTTGCAGGCAGGATATAAAACCAGCTCAGCAGTTGGTAAACGGATGTGTTACCATTGGGCTACCGGTGGGGCCTAGAAATGTTAGTTCTGAAAAACTATCTTAAAGACTTGGAGAAGCATAATACTCATAATAATAATAATCCTTTCATGCAAGCATGAGAAAGCACTTATCACATAGAATTCACTCTGAACAAATGTATAATAACATGCACCCATGTTTTTTGTCACATTACTTGCCAGGTCCCCTGGCTCTTACTTGTACTACGTATATGATTGTTCATATCTATGTACTCTCCTGTGTCGTCCCTATAATTTGACATTTACTTGCCTAGTGTGCCGTACCTGGTAAATAAAAACTAAATAATAATAATCAACACTGAAGTGCAGCCACCTCTGGGGTAGATCATGGCAGCTATTCAGTGCCAGCACACTATACAAAAGCTTTCCAGCTTCCTTCATCCATGTACAATCTGATTAATATTGCACTAAATTAATCTACTGGTAGAGTAGCACTGCATATGGGGAATCTAACCAGGACACCAGGGAAATTCCCTATTTCTTTTCATGAAGTGGCATGGGATCATTAACATCCACCTGAAAACCAGCAGAACAGGTAGATGGGACCTTGGTTTAATGTCTCATCTGAAAGATAGAAATCATTCAAGCATTCTCTATTCTTATTTGCCAACCCCTGTTCCCTTTCTGTAGATGTCTCTATTTTTTCATTTTCTGTCTCTCTGGTCTTCAGAACAAGTTCTCTCTGTAACTATGCTAATGCACCAGTATAGGTACTCCGATCACTAACTTAATCAGCAGCAGTCAGGTAGCTGTATGTTTTCCTTTTGCCACGATAAAGGCATAAATAGGGTTTTTAAGCCCCAGTTTGTTAAAGAAAGGAATACGGCAGCCCCTGAAGAAATTTAATAAAGAGGAGTGCTTGCTACACTCTAAAACCTTTTGTGTTGTAAGTTACTGAAAGATATAGCACTTTTAGGTGCTACAACTAAATGCTAAATGCTTAAAAAAAATGGTGCAGTTTTATGTGGAAATAGAAGGGGTAGAGGTTTGCCTAAACATAAAAAACATCCCCTTCTGCGTTGTGAAGGTTTGCTGAGCTGGCAGGAGAAGGGAAATGAAGAGTGTGCCCTTAGTTTCCCATTCCCCTGGCTAACTCAGAAACTCCTTCAAGAACAAGCATTTGTCAATGCCGAATGTTGATTGCGTTAGTCTGTTTTGCTTGTTCATTGCCCCCCTGTCACTCGCTCAGTCTGCTTTTCCTGGTGCTGCAGGCTGCTGTTCTGTACTGGGCTCTTGCCTGCTTTGGCAGCTTTTTCTGCCCACTAAGAAATCTGCAGCTGTCCTGACAGAGATCCGTTGAGGTGGCTCACTCCCCTTCTCTCACTCGCTCATTCTGTTTCTCCTGGCACTGCAGGCTGCCCTTTTGTACTGGGCTCCTGCTTCTGTTGGTGGCTTTTTCTGCCCACAAAGAAATCTGCAGCAGTCCTGACATAGGTCTGTTGAGCCTGCTCACTCCCCCTGTCTCACTCACTCATTACGTTTCTGCGGCACTGCAGGCTGGCCTTTTATAGTGGGCTCCTGCCTGCGTTGCCACCTTTTTCTGCCAAGAAAGAAATCCGCAGCAGTCACGATAGAGCTCCATTGAGCTCGCTCACTCCCCCTGTCTCACTTGCTCATTGTGTTTCTCCCGGCACTGCAGACTGCCCTTTTGTACTGGGCTCCTGCCTGCGTTGGAACCTTTTTCCACCCACAAAGAAATCCGCTCCATTGAGGTCGCTTACTCCCCATGTCTCACTCACTCATTCTGTTTCTTCTGGTGCTGCAGGCTGCCCTTTTGTATTGGGCTTCTGCCTTTGTTGGCACCTTTTTCTGCCCACAAAGACATCTGCAGCAGTCCTGACAAAGTTCTGTTGAGCTTGCTCACTTCCCTTCTCTCATTCGCTCATTCCATTTCAGCCGGGGCTGCAGGCTGCTCTTTTCTGCTGGGCCCCTGCCTACGGTGCCGCGTTCTTCTGCCCACAAAGAAATTTGCAGCAGTTACAATAGAGCTCTGCTGAGCTCACTCACTCCCCCTCTCTCACTCACTCATTCTGGTTTCCCACCCACTGCAGGCTGCCCTTTTGTACTGGGGCCCAGCGTGCATTACTGCCCTTTTCTGCCCACAAACAAATCTGCAGCAGTCCCAACAGAGCTCCATTGAGTTCACACACTCCCCCTCCCTCACTCGCTCGTTCGGTGTCTCCCGCCACTGCAGTCTGCCCTTTTGTATTGGGCTCCTGCCTGCGTTGGTGGCTTTTTCTGGCCACAAAGAAATCTGAAGCAGTGCTGACACAGCTCCATTGAGATCGCTCACTCCCCCTCTCTCACTCACTCATTCTGTTTCTGCCAGTGCTGCAAGCTGGCCTTTTGTACTGGGCTCCTGCCTGCATTACCACCTTTTTTTGCCCACAAAGAAATCCACAGCAGTCACAATAGAGCTCCGTTGAGCTCACTCACTACCACTCTGTCACTCGCTCGTTCTGCTTCTCTTGGCGCTGCAGCCTGTGCTTTTGTACGGGGCTTCTGGCTGCATTGGCACCTTTGTCTGTCCACAAAGAAATCTGCAGCTGTCCCGACTGAGCTCCGTTGAGGTCACTCAGTTTCTTTCTGTCACGCGCTCATTCTGTTTGTCCTGGTGCTGCAAGCTGCTCTTTTGTATGGGGCTCCTGCCTGCATTGGTGCCTTTTTCTGCCCATAAAGAAATCCGCAGCAGTCCTGATAGAGCTCCACTGAGCTCACTCAGTCCCCTCGTCTCACTTGCTCATACTGTTTCTCCTACCGCTGCAGGCTGCCCTGTTGTACAAGGCCCCTGCTTGCATCGATGTGTTTTTCTGCCCACAAAGAAATCTGCAGCAGTCCTGACAGCGCTCTGGTGAGTATGTTCACTCCCCCTCCCTCACTCACTCTCTTGTTCTGTTTTGCCCAGTGCTGCAGGCTACCCTTTTGTACTGGGCTCTTGCATTGGGGCCCTTTTCTGCCCACAAACAAATCCACAGCAGTCCCAACAGAGCTCAGTTGATCTTGGTCACTCTCCCCTCTCACCCACTCGATGTTAATCTGTCCCAAACACTGATTTCCCACAGCGACCGTGCTATTCTCTGGCAGGAGTGCAAAAACAGATTTTAACCAGTATGTGGAAAATTACAGCTGTACTGTTCATAAGGAGGTGTGAAAAAATGCCACTGTTGAAAATGTGGCGTGAAAATATTACAAATTTGCGAAGTTCCAAGGGTGCGTGGAAACAGTTCAACGCGCGCTTGTAACACAGTCATGTTATGGAGTTTCATCACCAAATTTTCAACATAGGGATTTTAGGACCTCTGCTCATGAACAGTGCCACTATCATTGTCTTAATGTGTCCCAAACACTGATTTCCCACAGTGACCGCGTAATTCTGCTCCAGAACTGTGAAAACACATTTCTGTCAGGATTTGAAAAATAACAGCTATACTGCTCATAAGGAGGTATGAAAAAATGCCACTGTTGAAAATCTGGCGTGACAATATTACAAATCTGCAAAGTTACAAGGGTGCATGGAAAGTGCACAACGCACACGTGTAACACAGTCATTTGAAGGGCTATCATCACCAAATTTTCAACATAAGCATTTTAGGACCTCTGCTCATGAACAGTATCACTGCCATTTTCTTAATCTGTCCCGAACAGTGATTTCCCACAGTGACCGCCCTATTTTGCGCCGAAAGTGTGAAAACTCATTTCGGCCAGGATGGAAAAAATGACAGCTATATTGCTCATAAGTAGGTGTGGGAAAATGGCAATCTGGAAAATCTAGAGTGAAAATATTACAAATTCGCGAGGTTACGAGCGCGCGTGCAAACTGCGCAATACACGCTCGTAACAGTCATTTAATGGAGTATCGTCACCAAATTTTCAATACAGGCATTTTAGGATCTCTACTCATGAACAGTGTCACTGTCATTTTCTTCATCTGTCCCAAACACTAATTTCTCACAGCGACCGCACTATTCTGTGCCGGAACTGTGAAAACACATTTCAGCCAGGATGTGAACTATGACAGCTCTACTGTTCATAAGGAGGTGTAAACTAATGCCAATATTAAAAATCTGGCCTGAAAATATTGCAAATTCAGGAAGTTATGGCGCGGCATATAACTGCACAATGTACGCTCGTAAAACAGTCATTTTTTGGATTCTTTCCACCAAATTTGCAACATAGGCTTTTTGAGAGCCCACCTCATGAACACTGGCACTGTCATTTTGTTAATCAGCCCCAAAAGGTGATTCCACACAGTGACTGCAAAATCACCTTTCGGGGCCAATTATTTGTTAATTTTATTTAGTTTCTGTTGACTGGGTAAGTGCACTAGACAAATCCTGCCTATTTTCAGGCACGACCCGGGGAAGGGGGATACAGATGAATGCCAACTGACCTTCAACCAGATTAAGCTATTGGTGATATTTTTCATGAATGGAGAAAATTTGGCCATTGCACCGGGAAATTCCCCTGTTCTTTTCGAGAAGTGCCATGGGATCTTTAACATCCATCTCAACTGCCATCAGAACAGGCAGATGGGACATCAGTTTAATGTCTCATCTGAAAGACGGCACCTCAGGAGTGCAGCACCCCCCTCATGCTGCACTACAGTGTCAGTATTGGGATATTAACCCAAGTGCCTGGAGTGGGGATAGAACCCACAGCCTACTCATCTCCTGGCCTCAGAGGCAAGTGTGCTACCTGCTGAGCCACTGACACTGCTATGATTAATGCATTACAGTTCCAGAATTCATGAGGAGGGGTCCCAAAAACCCCATGGCGAAAATTTGGTGCCAAAATTCCAAAAAATGACTGAGATATGCATTAAAGTTGGAAAAAAAAAACATTTATTCCATTATACAGCTTACCGGCATTTCCTCAGTTCGCGGTCCACTTTGAAGAGTGCAGACGTGTTCCCAGACCACCGAAGGTCATCACACTGAGCTCTGGAGGTAAGTATGGGGTGAGGGGGTGTGGAGAGGCAGGGTGTGCAATGGGTGGGTGCCGGTTGTGCGAGGGAGTGCCAGGGAGACCGCCGAGGGACCGTTTCCTTCTTTACAGGGTAAAACATAACAGGACCGCTTTCCTTCACGGGGCATGTGGCACACTGGGAGGGCTCCCAGCATGCCAGTGGAGTCTGGGCTTTTGTGGGCGCTGTAGCTGACAGGGGTTGGGCACCCCATCTGCACCTAAGGGGGCGTTACATAAATGTCGTCGGGGATTGGGCACCCCGTTGGCAGAGAATATGCACCGGGGAGGGAGTTTACATAATGCTGACTGGGAGTGGGCTCCCCCGTCGGCAACAGAAACATGGGGCCAGTGAAGCCGACAGGGATTGGGGCCCCTGTCGGCAAGTAAACACGGGGGGGGGGTTATTATTGTTTGTGAACACGATGGCAAACTGCTGCCATGTTCACAAACAATATCACTGTGTTAAGATCCCACCCTTCAATGACGGGTTGCTCCCTCATTGCAGCGAATGGCTTATGCTGCAATGACGAGTTGGCCCCTGATTGCAGCGGCTGATTTTTTACAGTGTTGTAGCATGCTGACTGAACTAGTGTCAGAAGCAGCGTGCAATGGCATTGGGAGATGCTGGGCAAGCCTTTGCAGGCTTGGCCACAACAGTGCCACGCCTCCACAACCTGCTTGTGGAGAAAGCTACTGCAATATGTTTCTCGCGTATGTGCGTAATCAACATAAAAATGAATTAAAATAAAGCAAGAGCAAGAGCTTTAGTAACCAGAACTCCCCTTTCTCTTACTGAAACAAGGCAGTGTGCCACAAGGCTGTGTCTACCCCAATCCTGGTGTATCCAAAGAGCTAAGAAGCTTCTAAATACATTGCAATTTAGCTAGGTAAAGAAAAAGGGCCTGCTGGCTTACCTGGACTTCAGTCATGTAATGAGATGTTTTCTGTAGGGGAGCAGCGCCCTCTGTCCCCTTCTTATACCTCTCCCCCTGCCACTCAAGGTATCTAAGGAGGGTTCTAAAACGGTTGCTATGCAATTAAGCATATTTTGGGTTATTATTGCCCTGTGATAAACATTATAGAAGTGGTGTTTCTGTCAAATCAAGGAGAATACTTTGTAAAAATGTATGGTGGGTTCCACAGTGATTGTAAACTAACCCATATAGTCTTTATTTCTGCATGTTAGTTAAGAGTCTAGTCAGGTGACCACACCTAGAAAATATAAAAGCCTGCCACTAGGGGCATGGCATTCGATAGGCGATAGGGTGTCAGTAGGAGACTGACGGAGGTAAGAGCAAGACCTCCTGGTGGTGTGTGCTCACACTAGCCATCTTGGCAAGGCAGAAGCGAGGCCTTGGAGTCTGCAAAGACAAAGCAGTGTTCTTTATAGTTTTGATTTATTTTTTGAGTGAATTATCTAACTCGTTTTTCTCATTTTTGTAAATATTATTTTCTTTTATGGAGAAATAAAATGATAAATGCCTTCTGGCATTTTATATGCACTGAAATCTAAGTCTGCCATGTTTTTTTTATCCTGACTACCCACACCCATTCACATGCAGCCTATGTAAGCAGTCATGCCTGCTAATGAAGAGTTAGTCTACCCAAAGCGCCAGGGCAAGTAGAGTTCTCCATCATGCATGATCAAACTCAGCTTGTTAAATGGGAATAAACCTGCAAAGCCATACTTTCTGAGTATTGTTTTTCCTTTAGTCTGTGTGCACTCTTTTTGGATGCCATGTGTGTAGCAGAATTAGTTGATGCTTTCACTAGTTGGAACACCTGTAATGGTGCAATAAAGGAGGCTACATACAGAGCTGATTTTTACGAATTGGGAGACAGAAAACAGAGGGATATGAACAGAATAAGAATAAGGGTGCAAGTAGATATGACCTGAGTAGGCTGTAGTCCTTCTTGCCCATGGTACTGCCCTCTGCTGGCAGCATACAGGAGGGATTATTCAGTTTTTGCAGTGTGAACAATGGAGTTCCTCCAATGTACATTCGTTATTCTGGGGTGTACTTTTCTGCCATGTTACAAGTAAGTATTAAACCATGACAGAGCATGGTTCTACTGTCAAATTAATCTATGGCTGGGTGATTTGAAGCACCCATGTCCCCCTCCCCCCAACCATGGATTAATTCCACTGTAGAACCATGCTCTGTCGTGGTTTAATGCTGAATGAATGAATGGACCAGTCAATCAATTAATTAATTAATCAATCCTTGGAATTAATCCATCTCAATTATTGTATGGCTTTTACAGTTTGGGACTTGGCTGAAGAAGATGTAGCAAAGACAGAGTTAAGTCAGTACAACATTTGTACAGTATCAGTTTTCTGTTTTTTCTTTTCAGGGTCAGAAGTAATATGATCTTGATCTTTTCTACTAGTTCCCCTTCTTACCAGATCACAAATGCTGTGCATGTTATGAATTCCCTTATGTTAGGAGTATTTTTAATAATCAAACTCAAAGGCTAAACATACACTACTACCTCATCAATCCCATGTCTATTTGTTTTCTACATTCCCCCATTCCACCTTCCCACCATTGCCTTTCTTATTCTTCTCTCTCATTTGTTTACTCTTCACATTGTTGCTCATGATATTTCATTTATTCTTTCTACTTATAATAATTCTTTGTTATTGATACTTACATGCACCATACATCACTACTACATACTTATACCCCAGTGTATGTACATATTTCTTTGCATATTACTATATTTCTTCTTTAAACAAATTTCTGCTGCTGTTATATTTGTTCCAAACTCTTTGACAACTGACGTATATAAATGTTCTTGTGACCGCTACTTTTTGTAAACTTGATAAATGATCCAGATTTCTAAGCCAACGTCATACATAGTACTTCACCCCTGAATACTTTTCCAGTGTTCGATAATTACTTTTTGTGCTGGCAAGTATGCAAATAAAGATTAAATTGATCAAATCCCTAAGTATATTTTTGTGGTAAATACGACTATCACCTAAAATTAGAAGAAGTAAGTCATCACCATATGCTGTTGAAGCAACATCAGAAATACTACAAAGACCATTACAGCGACAAGATCGGCAGTTTGCTGTAATGGTCTGACTGTCAACATTGTGCCATTGCTGTAATGATCAACAATTGTCCTGTTGATGTGACTTGGTGAACCTGTCATCATATATATTAATTAATTAATTTATTTATTTAACGTTGATAACCGGGAAAGGCACACTGAGCTAAGGCTTTATTCCAGGTGCGACTCGGGGGATAAGGTTACAGAAGGGATAAAACAAACGTATACAATAATGACACATGAATTATAGAACAGAACAACAAGCATGGCATAATACAATAAATACAATGCAATATGTACACAACAAGATGAGGTAATAATAAGACAAAGTCTAAACACACAATTTTTATAGGAGAACTAACTTTGTGGTGGCAGAGAAGTAACTAAAGGACAGAAATTGATGGGGCGGGGGGATTAGGTGTTAGGTGGGGAAGAGTGAGGGAAGATGGGAGAGGGGAAACAATAGCAGGGCAGGGAAGGGATGTGCTTAAGTTGTTGCTTTATGGCATGGAAAGAGGGGGAGTCATGGAGGGTGATGGGTTGCTGGTTCCACAGATAGGGGAGATGGTCAGAGAAGGCTGAAACTCCAGTGGAGGAGCAACGGCGAGTGATTGAAAAAGTACATTGGAGGCTGGAACTCAAAGAGTAGGAAGGTGAAGGAGCTGGTGAAAGGAGGGAAGAGAGAGAGTGCAGAAGAAAACTGAACCAGTATATGGCAATGAACGTTAAGGAGTGGATGGGTCTCCTGTGTGTGTATGTGTGGGGGGGATTCAGAGAGGAAAGTAAGGAGCAGTGATGAGTTTGGGGAGGGAAGTTTTTAGTGAAGTGAAGGAATGCATCAAGGGTGGTTTTGAGTCAGGAGAGGGAGCTGGTAAAAGCTGTTGTAGAGATTATTTATTTTATTTTAATTTTTTTATTTCAATCTAGGATTAGAAAATAACTTCAAGCACAGTGGAGCTCATTTACAAAGGTTCCACGTCAATAATGGGGAGGGGGTTACATAACAGACAGAGTATAAAGCACAATAACACGTACAGATAATATCAAATACAGCGAACAGTAGAATAGCACAATGCATAGTAAACAAAGGTGATTGCAATTAGATACATAGTTGGCATTTTAGGACTTTATAGGTGAAAACGTGGGAGGGTAATCCCATTTGGAAATCGGGCAGGGTGAGTTGGGGGATGAAGAGCAGCAGCAGGACAGAGAACAAGCCGGGTGGCATTGTCAAGCATGTTGAGCAAGGCAGGAAGGGTAGAATGGGTGGGAGCAGGGGCAAGCACAGAAGGAGAAGGTGACAAGAGGGAGGATGGTGAGGTGTGGGGGAGGGAGGAAGGGGAAGAAAGTGTGGGTGAGTTAGTGGGACAGAGTAGGAGGGTCAGGATGTGACAGGTAGGGGTGAGGGTGAGAGACGCAATACAGCAGGGGAGGAAGGATGCAGCCAGGGGTCTTGTCAAGGAGGCTGGGGAATGCAGGTTACCAGATGAGGTGCAAGACAGATGACTAATTAAAGCAGGTACACTTACTTTCCTTTGAGATGTGCAGATGCAGAAGACGCTTGAACTGGGTAAGTTGAGGTATGCTAGTCAGTTCACAGCTCATACCATTCATCCAATTAGGAGTTCTGTAAGGGAAGGATCGCTGGTATTGGGTGGTCTGAACTCTAGGAACGTGAAAGAGTTCAGAGACAGAGGACCGGGTGTGACGCAACTTTTGAGGCTTTGATAGAAGACTGGCGATGCCCGTTGGTAGGGCTCCAAGCAACATTTGCATGGCAAGTATACATGAGTGGTACTTGATGCGGTCTTGTAGTTTGAGCCACTCGTTTACGGCGAATAGATCACAAGTATGGGTGAGGTAGCCGGCACCAGTGATAAGTCTACCAGCTTTGCTTAGGGCAGTATTTAGTCTTTTGAGAGATGTAGCTGTGGCAATTCCATATATAACCAAGCCGTAGTCAATAATAGATAATACTGAGCTGTGGATTGCAAGTTTAAGTGCTTCTGGGGTCAGACTTCATCTGTGTCTGTAGAGCAGACCTAGTTTAGCATTTACGTTCTTAGCAACAATATCAATGTGTGGCTCGTAGGTAAAGTGGCAGTCCAGGGCAACTCCAAGGTATTTGAAGTGCTGGATTTGTTAAATGGGGGCTCCTTGGTTATTTTTAACTGTGGGGGCATGTAACTTGTGTTTATGGTGGGAGAATGAGAACAGCATAAGTTTTGTGTTTTTGTAGTGTAGAACTAGCTTGTGGGATTGGAGCCATTTTTCAGCTTCAAGGAAGCCATGTTGTAGGCTGTCTTCAAGCATGGTGGGATCTGGGTGACTTGCAAAGATGACAGCGTCATCTGCGTAAAGGAGGGTCCTTAAATGACAGGCCTTTGGTAGGTTGTTTAGGGAGATACTAAACAGAAGGGGTCCCAGGATGGACCCTTGGGGTATGCCTGATCTGATAGAGCGCAGTTCCAAGACGGAATTTGAAATCTTCACCCTCTGTGACCTGTTGGCAAGGTAGCTGCCAAACCATTTTAGTGCGCTAGGTGAGAGACCAGTCTTTGCTAGTTGGTCAAGGAGGAGTTTGTGATTCATGGTGTCAAAGGTCTTAGTAAGGTCTGTGAACACCACTCCTACCAGACTGCTATTGTCGATGGACTGTTGGATGAAACAAGTGAATTCTAGCAGAGCTATAGTTGTACTATGCTTTTTCCTAAAGCTGTGTTGCTGTGTGCATTGCAGGGAGTACTTATCAAGATAGTCCACAAGCTGGTTGGTTACTATGCATTCCAGAACCTTTGATAGTGGAGGGAGGATAGATATTGGTCTGTAGTTGCTAGGTTCCATGTGATCACCTGATTTGTACACTGGTGTGATCTGTGCAGATTTCCAGACTTCTGGGAACTGGGACAGAGTGAGGGATAGGTTGAGTATTTTAGTTATAGGCAGAAGAACCTCTTCTAGGGTAAGTGTAATAAGTTTGAGGTCCAGCGAGTCCCCACTATGTCTGGTTTTCCCCAATACTTTGGATAGCAGTTTTCTGACCTGAGTGGCAGAGACCTGTTTGAAGTAGAATGGAGGGTGATCAGGCTTCTCTGCATCCGAGCATGGGGCAGCTGATGGGGGAGCACTTTCAAAGAAGTCTTTAGGGAGGACCTCTGATAGATTAGTGAAGACAGTATTAAAAGTATTTGCAATTGAAAGAGGGTCGGTAATGGGATTGCCTTCAAGATTTAACATAGTCGGAGAGACCATCTGTACTTTGCCCATGATGTCTTTTATGTTCGCCCAGAATTTCCTGCTGTCGCCCCAGGAGTTTGACAGAAGCTCTTTATGGTGATTTTGTTTTGCATGACAAATCGCCCTTGTATAGGCATTTCTGGCTGCTTTGTACACCTGAAAGTCATGCTGCCTCCCTGTTGACTTGGCAATGTGCCAGAGATGGTCACATTGTTTCATTTTAGTAATGAGTTCTGGTGGGATCCGGGAGTTAATAATTCCACGGACCTTCATCTTTTCAAATGGAGCATGGGTGTCGCAGGCCACATTGAAAACCTTGATGAAGTGATCAAGAGCAACATTGAAGTCACTGACAGAGTCCAGGAGGGACCAGTCATGCGATTGGAGTTGGCGCTTTAGTAGATCTAGATGCCCACACTTTAACATTCTGTTGTAGATGGTTAGGGGTGGGGGGGAGCAGAATTTATTTGACCAGCTACATGTGATATGGGAGTGGTCACTGATGGAGTCAGGGTGAATGCTCACATTAGAGATGCAATCAGGGTGACTTGATATGATCCAGTCAATGGTGGTGGTGCTAGTACCTGTTTTATAGTTTATCCTGATGGGTGAGCTGATGAATTGAGTGAGGTTTAGGGATGCTAAGGAGTCCTTCATAGCTCCATTTGCTGATGACAGCGTTTATATCAAAGTCCCCCATTATTACTGTCTCAGCAAGGTGCTTTTCCTCCCGAAGATGGTCCAGAATACTGTGTAGGCTGGGGGTTGGGTCCTTAGGTGGTATATAGACAGAGAATACAGTGAGGGTTTTATTGTTTGCACCCAGGAGCAGTTGTACAGCTAGTGTCTGTGCAGGGCATCCGAGGTTCACCTGAGGTAATGCCAGCCTCTAATACTATTTTTTAAGTATATTGCACAGCCCCCACCATGCTTAGAGGATCTATCCAGTCGATATATCATATATCTTGGCAATGCAACTGCTGCATCCGTCACTTTGGGTGACAGCCAAGTTTCAACGATGGGGAGTATGTCTGGGTTGTTCATGGTCACCCAGACTTTGAGGGTGTCAATTTTGTTGAGGAGACTACAGATGTTGATAGTGGTCAGCATAATGGAATTCTGTTTGGGGGCCCATTTATTAGGGTTACCTCCTTAGGTCCAGTGTTTGAGTGAATGTTTCCCAATAGCATCAGTAGCAAGAGGGCTAGGCTATAAAGGTACAGTTTTTGAAGTTTGGTTGAGTGTTTGGTGCGCCTTCTGTAGTGGAGGCATTTTTTCTTTTTTTACTTGACTCAAGGATGAGGTAGAGATCCAGGCAAATGTGGTGGCAGGTATGCTTGTGTCGTGGAAAAATATATTCTTCTTACACTTTAGTTTAAAAATCAGGCTCAGGAATACTGCATGTAGTAAAAAGAAAAGTTTAATACATATGCATATGGGAGTCTGCTTCCAACAACATGCAAGGCTCCCTGAGTTTCATAAGTCAATCACTTATATACATTTATTATCAAGGCATTGTTAATTCCAGAGAAAGGAGTATCTAATTCCAAGAACTGCTATCTAATTCCAAGAACTGCTGTCAACAACTTCCTAATATGGTTTTGGGTTTCCTGACAGTTAGTTCCTCTTTTGTAGGTTGTTACAACCAGTTCTAACCAGTTTTATCCTGATTTCTGCTTTTACTAATGTACCTCAAGTAACCTCAGTGACATTCTTTAACCCTGTAACAGCATATACTAGAATGAACTCAGAAATTTCTATTACATTCTCCCCCCTTTTGATACTGTGTATCAAACACTATACCATGATAATTTCTGATTTATTGGAGAAGGGAAACACCCCCTTTATCAAAGTGTTCAAGCAATTTTTCATTATCTGGCTGCAGTAAAGGATGGAGCTGGGCCTTGTCAGGGGAGGCAACAGAGCTAGTGCATACATAGCAATCAGAGACATTAGCATTTTTAGCATGTAAGTTCATTAGGTCCACCAAGTATTTGTAACATGCAGGGGTTTGATGCTATGGCTGTATCTTTCAGTCTTATGGTTTGCTTTAACAGTCATTTGAACCAGTAGAACCATAGTGGTTCCCAGTACACATGCCACCCCTGCAGTAAGTAACACAGTTTTTATCTTCATCTTTCCTTGGGAGCCATCATCAACCCGACAATGGGAAGCGTGGATCCATGTGTCTCTTTCGCCAATCTTGACCGCTGTGGCTGTTGTAAGTAACACCTGGAACGGTCCTCTCCACCTTGGAGCACACCACTTTGTTCTTCGTAAGTCCTTTATCACAGCGAAATCTCCTGGTCTGATGTGATGGAGTGGTCCCTCAGAGGGTACTGATAAAGCTGCTTTGACCCTAGGATAGAGAGATCTCAACACAGCATTAAAGGGATAAACAATAGGCAATTATTTTATTGTCTATACCATGCAATGTTATTCGAGTTTGGGGAAATGGAACATTTGTCATTCTGAGAGGCCTTCCCATTAAAATTTCATGTGGTGACAATCCCATGTGTGAGGCCTCCTCTCATGCTCATAAGTGCCAGAGGTATGCTTTACCAGCTAAGACCAGTTTCTGCCATGATTTTGGTCAACTTTACCTTAAGGGTCTGGTTTGCCCTTTTCACAGCTCCTCCCAATTGGGGGTGGTAGGCACAGTGCATTCTCAGATTTATTTGCAATGCTTCACACAGGGTTTTAATTACCTCATTTGAAAAATGCGACCCATTATTACTGGAAAGTCTGGTGGGGACACCCCACCGGGGAATGATTTCCCTTATTAGGGCCTTTGCCACCGTGTACGCTATGGTTTTTCTAGCCGGGAAGGCCACTACCCATTTTGAAAACATGTCTACAATTACTAGACAATATTTGTATTCTTCACATGGATTTAACTCAATAAAGTCTATCATTAGGTGCTCAAAAGGTCCTGTAGGAGAAGGGTTGGCAGAGGGGGTTACGTGGAGTCCTCTGCCGATATTATTTGCATACATATGATATATCTCTTACAAAAATCTTCAGCATATACAGTGAACCCTACAACATACCAATATTTATTTACAAGGTCTACCATTCCACTTTTAGAGACATGATCGGCCCCATGGCCAACTTGGCCAAAAAGGGAAATACTGCCGAAGGCAGACAAAGCCTGCCATCGGGGGCTATCCATACTTTAGTGTTAACATCATATTTACAGTTTGCTTGCCAGTTTCGTTTCTCCTTTACACCGGCCGACTGTTGCAATGTAACAACATCCTTGGCTGAAAATAAATTAAGTTGGTTAGTGGTAACAAACAACATTAAGAATTTTGGAACACCATCAGAGAGGGCTGCTTCTTTTGCAGCTGCATCTGCCCTCGCATTACCCAATGACACAGAGTCTGTATTAGACATATGACCATGACATTTGATAATAGCAATTTGCTTTGGTTTTTGTACAGCATTCAGTAAGTCCTTTACCAGGTTCGCATGCGAAATAGGTTTCCCTTATTATCTCTTTGGGCCGACCCATCCACAAGAAACCCCACGTCAGCATTTACTATTGTGTCCGGTCTGGGTTTGCAGTCCAGATCTATTGCCTGTCCACAGTCATGTTCCTTTTTACTTAGAATACTAGTTTTGCAATAAAAAGTCAAATTACATGGTTCACTCTTGGTGTGCTTTCATGAAAACATACATTTTGTGTGAAAAGTTGTGCTTTAGGTATGGAATACACATCAAGTTTGAACTGGTAGTAACATAAAATGTTGAAACACAAGAAGGTCAACTAATGTGCAAAAGGTCACAGTGTGCATGTAAGGGTCATTTAAACCCAATTATTTTTGTAGTGTCCTTGAACACTACTGATATTAAAATATATTTAAATAATAATAGAGCACACAATAAAACTGCTGGCCAAGACAGTACACATACACAAAAAGAAATGCTTAACAGAAAATAAGACTGACATTATTTGACACCAATTTGCTGAGGTAATGCCCATAGTTTTATTAGAAAACTGTACGTGTTTTAGATATTTGTGCTGCCTACTGCCTGTCTTGTAACACTGACAATTTTTTAAACCAACACATTTATACATATCTCCATGCCAAATCTTTCCAGAACAAAACACGTTTTTAAACACCTTCCAACTCCTTTAAAATACAGCACAGCATACCATCTGTAAGTGAACACATCTAGTATAACATGGTTACACCTTTTGGCGCATAGCCAAAATATGGCACTCTGCCATTTTGCAAAAAGTTTCTGGTTTTCACTAGAAGTATGATAAAGCCATTCATAGTTGTTAACACATTACATTTTCACCTAGCAGTGGCTTGGCACATTGCCTGCAAACTATAAATCTTTCTGCACATTGCAATCTATGACGTCATATCTCTTCACCTTCAACACTACCTGCTCCAACCAACAACTACATACAAAAGTTCTTCACTGACCCTATCTAGGCAGCACAAATGTTTTATTAAAAATAAAACCAATTAAAACAGTCAGATATGAGGCAAAGAAGCTTCTTCTTCTTTTTTCTACTGTAACATGTCGTGCACCAAAGGCAGTCAATGCTATTTTGCAACTTGACAACAGAACATAATTACAGAACACAGACATAAGCTGGAAAATATGCTGGAAAGAGACAGAGCATTACCTTGTTTAGTATATGTATTACAGAAACAAAACAGACAGACATAAAAAAAAACTTTAAATAATAAAAAAATTCAGACTTACCAAGGTATTTTCCTTCTTCTTTTCTGATACACTGGTCCGATTGAGAAAACCGATTGCAGGACCTTTATGATAATTTTCAAATGCTGCAGCTATTAACCCTTTCAAAGGTTTTAACCCTTTCAAAGGTTTTCTTTTGGCCATTTTAGTAACCTGCCAAACCAAGTCTTTTTCCAGAGCTCTGGTTTGCAGTTTAAAAACAAAACAAAAAAATCTCTAACAGTACTAGGTTGAGATCCATCTGGTAGAGGTCCCCAGTATTTGGGTTTGGGATCAGATGTTTCAGCCTCTATAGGAGGCAGAGGAACTTGAAATTGATACAAAAAACCCCCCAAAAACTTGAAACTACAAAGATAGGCAACATGGGGGGGGGGATTTTCAAATCATCCCTTCTGTAGTCACACCTACTGTGTGTACATCCACAGTAGTTTATTTTCTTTCTCTAAATGTTGCTTATCTAACATTACTTATTCAGCCGCTGCTTTTCTACTAAAAACAGCCTGAACTGTGAAAGCCATCATTGGCTCTAACAGTATATATTTGCAGCAAGCACAAATTACAAGGGCAAAGGGCAGTTGCTCTTGCTTGTTTGAGAGACTTTTCCTTAAAACATCTCTCCACATATTTTTTTTTAAACCTGGAGTCCTCAAACCCCCACATAAATATTCTTTAACCTGGGGTGCTTCTCCTCACTCGTCTCCTCTCTTTCTACTTTCACTATTACTCTCCTTTTAATTTTATACTTTGTCCTTTTTCTGATGTCCATCTGTCCTCCTCTCACACCCAGTCATCCATTTGTCTCACACACTCTACCCATGGCCCCAATTCTCTCCAGGGAATGGTGGGGTCCCTTGCCAGTGATATATGTGGGTATGATCCTGGGACCTGGAACACTATCTACTGTTCTTGGCTGAGCCCCACTGCTGCTGTGCAGCGATCTTTAGCTACATATATTTCAGAGATGTTTAGGGTCTGCTCCACTGGCTGCCTTCCCCATTCCCCACACTCATACTCGCTGTCTCTTACCCCTGTTGAGTAGTGTGTAGTGCAATGCAGGTCCGTCTGCACCTGCAGGTTGTGTGTAATAGCCTCTGCCCAGTCCAATAGCCACTCTTTTTCTGTTTCTGCTGTTAACTTTCAGCAGTACAGCCAATCACTACTACCCATGGCAGCAAAGGGATACAACCCCGCTATTTGGGACTTAAGTTCCAACCCCCCTTTTGTACAGATTATGTGGGCATTGAGCTTGGCCAACAGGTCCCTTCCCATGAGGTTTACAGGGCAGACTCCACTATACAGAAAGATATGCTGAATGACCACTTCCTTACATTTTACTTCCAGTGGCTGGGTTAATTTTTCATGCATTACAACCCCTGAGGCTCCCACGGTTTTGATAGCCTTCTCTGTGGGTCTTAGTTTTATGTCAGTGTCTCTGATTACAGACATTGAGGCACCCGTGTCTATAAGGAAAGAAAGTTTTTTGTCATTTACTATAAGTGTCATTGTTGGTTGGTCGCTAGGGTGCTGCGAGGTGGTCAGAAGTATCTGGTGCTGTTCCATTAATTCCTAGCTGTCATCTTCTCACTGTTGATCCTGTTGTTGATTATAATTGCGGACTTGCTGGGGAGGAGGGGGTGATGGATACGGTTGGGCTGGTTGTCCTTGGTTATTCGGGCAGCTGCAGGCTATGTGGCCTCGACCTCCACAAGTATAACAGGTATAATTTTCATAATTGCCCCGCCCTGCTCCTTTTCTCTGTTGGGGTCTTCCCTGTGCCCCGCGTCCTCGTCCTCTCTCTCCTTTTCCACCTCTTCCTCCCCTGCCTCCTCCCTCAAAGTACATTAGCTGGGCCTTTTCTAGCTTCTCCTTGGTTTTCTCTTTGGTCTCACGCTGCTGTCTCTCAGCATGCTCAGCAAAAGGCACGATTTCTGCCATTGTCTTCATTTCCCAGCCTAAACACACTGTCATGACCCCAGTTCTTATTTGCTCTCTCATTCCTGAGCAGAACACCATTTCAAGCTGGTGCTCTTATGCCGGATTGTCTCTGTCAATACCAGAGTACTGTGTAAACACAGTCTCAAGTCTCTTCTTGTACTCCTGCACTGACTCATGTGGTCCATGCTTGGTGTTCTTTATTCAGGGCCAAACTGTTACCTTTTGAATTTTTGTCACAGGGCCACGAACACTGCCATATTATCTTGTGGCTTAGGAATGTCCTTTAGAGCCTCCCGAAGCTCATCTGGATTTCATGGTCTGTTTACCCCTTTATAGGGAGTCTGTGCCACCGCTGCCACATTCGGGTTGGGATACTGTTTTAGAGGCATTTGTGCTACCACCTGTCAGGGTCTTAATTGATAATGGCTTCCCCCTCCTGCCTACGTTCTGCCTCTCTTTTCCATCTGCAAAATCCAATCATTTTTTTCCCATTTTTTTTTCTCTTTTTTAGCAGCTCTGTATGTGTATTACTCTCACAGTTTCATCAAAAAGAAAAGATAAAAAATTTTTTATTATTTTTTAATATATTATTTCAATTTTTTTAATGCTGGGGCACTCAACCCACCTAAGGGTTCTGTTGCTGGGGCACTCAACCCACCTAAGGGTTCTGTTGCTGGGGCGCTCAACCCACCTAAGGGTTCTGTTGCTGGGGCACTCAACCTACTTAAAGGTTCTGTTGCTGTCCCCCCCTTTTTACGTCTTGTGTTCACACACTGTCAAAGCAGACTCAAACGTCCCTGTTCACTTGTTTACCGGTTTATTTTATGGTGCCTAGTCCCTATTGCCACTATTTCAGGCTCAGACTTATAGCTACTTTTGTCACTATTTCAGACTCAAGCTATCCTGATATCAGTTACAACTTATACAAGCAATTTTTCTTTTTTTTTTATTACATGCAATGGCCTGAGTGCAGGTACTTACAGTGATCAGCGCCGTCTGGGTCCGAAGAGAATCCTCTGTGATCGGGGACGGTCCCACCCTGGCTCCGCTTGCCTTAGGTGGATTTCCCTCTGTGTTTTGGTACTTTTACCAGAAGTCTTGGGATTCATCCCCGACCGGGACTACTCCGGGTCCAGCCCGTGCTGATCCTGCCGACTACACCAAAATTGTCGTGGAAAAATATATTCTTCTTACACTTTAGTTTAAAAATCAGGCTCAGGAATACTGAATGTAGTAAAAAGAAAAGTTTAATACATATGCATATGGGATTCTGCTTCCAACAACATGCAAGGCTCCCTGAGTTTCATAAGTCAATCACTTATATACATTTATTATCAAGGCATTGTTAATTCCAGAGAAAGGAGTACCTAATTCCAAGAACTGCTATCTAATTCCAAGAACTGCTGTCAACAACTTCCTAATATGGTTTTGGTTTCCTGACAGTTAGTTCCTCTTTTGTAGGTTGTTTCAACCAGTTCTAACCAGTTTTATCCTGATTTCTGCTTTTACTAATGTACCTCAAGTAACCTCAGTGACATTCTTTAACCCTGTAACAGCATATACTAGAATGAACTCAGAAATTTCTACTACACTTGTTATTGCTCTGCCACCTACAGTGTTGAGGTTGTGAAAAGAATAGGGACCAAGGTCCGCAGATTAGAATGAAGAAATTTCCTGTTTTGCAGCCAGTAGTGTAGTAAGGGCTGCTAGCCATATATTTGTTTGTCAATTGATTGATACCTGGTGGTTAAGTCAAAAGCCAAAAGAAATGATCAACAGCTGAGGTCCAGAGTCACAGAATGTGTTAGAATTCCTGAAGGTGATTAACTGTGCCTACGCATATGCAGGATGTGAAATCCTTTTGTCTGTATGCTTCTTTGTCATTCAAAGAGGTTGCTGAACAGCCCACACACAGATCATGGAGCAGGTCAGATGAAAATGTGGATTCAAGCAGGACCCAGAGTCACTGAGTTTGTCTGACTTAATTGCTACACTATGTTTTGCTTAGGATAGCTTCCAAAACATTGATTTTAAAATAAAAATGCAGATGCTTGGTGATGATGTTTTACAGAAATCTAGTCCAGGAGACTTTCACGGATGTAGTGAGCAAGAATGGTGTTGTTACTCCAAGCAGAAAACCATTTAAATCCATAAAAACTAAGCTACAGACACAGATAAACACAAGCAGCCACCAAGATTTTAGACATGGAAAATACTACTTTGTTGTCACCATAGTCAAAAATTTGGAGTATGGCTTTGTATAGCTGCAAAGGTATGGATGTTCTGTTTTAGTAGAGAACACTGAGTTTGGGGCAAAAGTTGGTGCACATAGAATTGATGTGTATCGAGAAATCAAGGTGTTGATCAAGTCTCAGGCCGAGGTATTTGTAAGATGTCGCTGAGTCTAGGGTGAATCCATCCAAGGAGTAGAAGAAGGGATTAAGTTGGAGCTTTGCTAATTTTTGTGGAGTCCCAAAAACCATAGAGACAGTTTTTTTGGTGGTTACTTTAAGGCTATTGTCATGGAACCAGTGAAGGACCTGTGCAAAATCAGACTGGAGGGTAGAGACAATGTGGTCAAGGGAGGGTCGGGAGGCAAAGATGATGGTATCATCTACATATAGGTGAATATTTGTCTATGGACAAGCTTTGGAGAGGTCATTAATGAATACAAAGAAGAAAACTGGCCCTAGAATTGATCCTCGGGGGACTCCCCAAAATATATCAGTTGTTGATGTAGTGATATCATTGGCCCGGTCCTAACGTGGATAGTCTGGTGCTCCTTGGAGACAGGTGAGTTTCCTAGCTCCCTGAAGGTGGTGGTTGTGACATCTCTCCTGAAGAAAGTTTATTTGGAACCAGACTGTCCTGCAAACTATAGACCAATCTCTAACCTTCCCTTTATAGGGAAGGTGATTGAGAAAGTAGCGGCCCTACAACTGGAGAACCATTCGACCATCCATGACATCTATTAACCTTTCCAATCCAGTTTCTGAAAGAGGCATAGTACTGAGATGGTGCTGGTTTGGGTGCTCAATGACCTATTGATGGCAAGGGATCGAAAAAACCATTCCATCTTGGTTCTTCTAGATTGCCTGATTTGACACTGTGGACCATGGGGTCCTTCTCGATCATCTGAGGTTCATCTGTGGCCTGTCAGGTACAATACTCAGGAGGTTTGCATCTTTCCTGACCGGCAGCACTCAGAGGGTGGTGTCAGGGATTAATTCTTCTGGCCCAGTCTCTCTGTCATGTGGGGCCCTTCAGGATTCGGTGTTGTCCCCCATGTTGTTCAGAGTGTATATGCTTCCCCTCAGATACATTGTAAGAAGGTGTGGGCTGAGAATTTAATGCTATGGTGATGATACCCAGCTCTACCTCTCTTTCGCACCTGACCAGGATAGAGTTCCCTCAGTATTCAACAACTGCCTCACTGAAATCCAGGGCTGGATGAATTCAAGTTGGCTGAGATTGAACTCAGAAAAGACTAAGGTGTTGGTTGTGGACCCAGGGCACTTGATTGAGGGGTTGGGGTGGGTCTGCCTTCGGGATTTTTCCTGGGGGTCTCCCAGCTCCTGATCTCTTAATGGGTGCGAAATCTGGGGGTGATTTTTGATGAAGGGCTGACAATGCGATGGCAGGTGTCTGCAGTCATCAAATCCTCCTTCTACCATTTGAGGAACATCTCCAGGGTTCAGCACCTAGTTCCATCTGGTGATCTTCTTACGTTGGTCCATGCCTTTATGACCTCATGCCTTGATTTACCTAGGGCTACATGGGGTGGAGATCCACCACTTGCAGCTGGTGCAGAACGCTGTAGGCTGGTTATTTACGGGGATGCCCCGGTCTTGTCACATCTTTCTGGTGCTGTGTGAACTGCACTGACTGCTGGTACAGTGGCAGATCACCTTTAAAGTTGGACTTCTGACTTATAAAGCCCTACATGGATTGGGCCTGGACTACCTGAAAGAGCTTCTGGTTCCTTACTGCCCCGGGCCATCGCTCTGTTCGGCTGACGAGGGGTTGCTAGAGATTCCAAGGGTTTCTTTAACATCTTCAGGGCCCGGGCATTTATGTATGCGGCCCCAGTCCTTTGGAATTCTCTACCCCATCAGCTGCGGGAGTGCATGACCGTGTAGAGTTTAAAGAGGCCCTTAAAACACACTTATGTCATCAAGCCTTTGCTGTTTGATTTTATTTTGTCTGCAATTTGAATTTTATAAGAATGGATGCTTACTGTTTTATATGCTGCTGTAGTCTATTGTTAGGTACCTTGGTTTGTTGAAAGGCACCTTATAAATAAAGTATTATTATTATTATTATTAATATCTGTTATTGCCAACCAGAGCTTTCCTTTAAAGATGACTAGACATCAGACTAAAATCCTTATTGCAATCCAAAACTACTGTATCATCTACATAAAGTAAAATCCATGATACAGTTATAACTGAAGCAGACTGAGATCTAGACAGGAACTTAGAAAGAATTGAGTTTGACAGTGCCTCTCCTTTACAGAGAAAATGGACAATCTAGAAGATGAGCTGAGGGACACTGGGAGAGATATTGAAGACCTCATGAAAGACTTGGGTAAGTACTGCCTTTTTTAAATTCACAAGGATGAATAGCCTGGCAGTGCAGGCTTCTGAAACAGGGGGTTAATGGTTCAAATCTAGAGAAGAAGGTATTTTTTGGGGTGCATAGGAAAGGGTATCACCAGCAGAAAAAGGGAGGTGGTGGTGTTGTTTCTAAATAGATCACTAGTAAGACCGCTAGCAATGTGTCCAGATCTGGAGACCACATCTCAGGAAGGACATAGACGGAGTTGAGGCAGTCCAGAGGAGGACTATTAAGATGTGCAGGGTCTGCATCATAAGTTCTACAAAGAGAAGCTAAAGGAGCTCAATACGTACACGCTGGAGGAAAGGAGGGAGAGAGGGGTTATGATATAGTCCTTGAATACCTCACTTGGGCTAATAAAGTACAGGAGGGGAATATTTTTCTGAAAAAATGTACTCTAGAACAAGTGGACATGCTTTGAAGCTGGGGGGGAGAAGGTTCAGGTGAGATGTGAGGAAATATATCTTTACAGAAAGAGTGGTGGATACATGGAACAGCCTTCCAGATGAAGTAGTGGGGGTAAAAACAGTGGCAGGATTCAAAAACACCTGGGACAGGCACAAGGGAATCATGAGGGGGGGAGACAGTACTGTAGATCAAGCGGATCCACAGTGAAAATGAAGATGGGAAGAAAAAAATAACAATATGGGCATACTGGGTGGGCCAAGCAGCCCTTATCTGTCATCCGACACTGTGTTTCTATGTTCATATGAATGTTGTGCCTTCCATTGGTCAGCAGTTTGTAGCGTTACATGTGAAAAGATCACACCTTAGGTTTTTTGCATGGTATGCTGAACAAAGAAAGTAACAACAAGTAGAATTAATAAAAAAGGTTTATTACAATACTCACACCATAACAAGTGAAGCAAAGCAATCACATGGGAGTGATTTCCCACCATTCCTCGAGTATGGTCTCTTTCTCTCCAAGGAGCTGGTGTGCATACAATTATATATGACTGATATAAGTGCAGTTACAGATATGTTAAACATACACCATTGGATGAAGCATGTAAATAAGGTGGCTCCCTTGGGCAATTACATAAGAAATAAGGAAGAATCTCTGAACAAAGGAAACTCATATTCAACAAGAATAAGTGTTATCTGTTCTTATTTCCGGAAAGTTAGTCTGGAAATGTTTGCAACGTAATCGTAAAAGCACACAATGTGTCACAATAGTGGAAAACTACAGACTATGAGTGATTATGAATACAGCAGAATATTTGAGGAAACTAGAAACAGTATATATGGTTGAAGCATATCATACAAGTAAAACATTAGGAGACTGTGGTAAGGCACTAATACGTATAGGTGTATAAGGTTACAGTTACGTGTGGGTCAGTTGGTGGTATATAACCTAGGCATAACAGCAGGCCCAGTACAAAGTGCAGCAGGAGAGATGAAGGTGGGTGGCTCAGCTGTCATCTTAAAAGTACAGAAAAATTTATCGTAGTTCAGTTGAGAACTATAGTCATAAGCCCAAATATTCAGAACATTTGTATGCAGTTTGGTTACTTGAGCAACATGTGGAACATATTTTGGATAGAAACATGACCATCCAGAGTATCCATGGAATTTATTAACACTTTGTAACTACTTGGTGATCTCCCTAGAAATTCTGGTGGGAGGGGCATTTTCAGCCACTAATGTGTTTTAAAATATACTTTATCAATCAAATTGCATGTGCAGATTTGTTTTGAATATCATGCTCTTAGAAATGAGAGCTACAAGTCTATTTCATTAAAGGACCATTGTGCCTTATCTTTCTGGCATGTGTGGGCTTCCTGTCTTAGGCATTACCAGTTGCCTATTTACGGCCCAAAATTAGTTTCATATGAATAAAGACATGCCTGGGGCAGTGTTGGGTAGGTGAGGAACCTGATAGATGCTGATGCTCCCTGTCATTAATGGAGAGTTTCCAGCACTGGTCTCATGTGTGAATGACCCTGGAGTACTCCTGCTGGACAATAACTAAGAGTTGCTTCTTTATTACAAAGGTCATGGAAGCCATGCATTCCATGACTTTCCTATTTAATGAACACTCCATGATTTTGCATTTTGCACTACAACATACCTTTTTTCAGTGTTTACAAATGACATATCACCACTGCAATGTTCTTGGTCACCAATTGGCCCCCTTGTGGCTTACACGCAGGGTGTATACATGAGCCCCGGTCTTCAGGATTGTGGCACAATGTGCTGGATCCTGCTATTAGAACAGCCTACTAATAAATTAATTTAAAACATTTTAAACCAAACAATGTCAGGCTCCTTGGCATCTTGTCTCCCCCAAACTAATTAGCTTGCCTAGAACTGCACTGGTCAGTAGGAGACAACCAAGCAACAAGGTACTACATTCCTCCCTTTCTGTAGGAGAAGTGCATAATGGTACCTCCTGTACCCTCTAGCCATCCCCATCTTTGCCCCAGTTTTTGCATGAGAACCCAGGTCACTGGGTATTAAGGCCAGCCTTACTGCTCAACCATGTGTTGGCTACCTTCTTGCTGGTATTAAACTCATGACATAACTTTTCAAAGAAAAGATCTGGCCACTGCCAGATCAAGTCACAGCTGGGAAGGCCAGGTTGTATCAGTCACCTTCCCACGCCTTTGGGGGGGGCTTTAATGCTATGAAATGTGGGTGTTGGGGGGGTGGAACTTTGGTTCTGCTTCTGAGGTGGGGGGATGATTTTTTAAATCACAAAATCAGAAGTGGATTTTGTACTGTGTTTTGCTATTAGCCCAGCCTAACAATGAATTAATTTAAAACATTTTAACTCTAACAGTGTCAGAGCTCTTGGCATCTCCTCTCCCCATACAAATTAGCTTGACTAAAACTGCACTGGTCAGTAAGAGACAGCCAAGCAACAAGATGCTGCAATGCTCCCTTTCTGGAGGGGAAGTGCATAATGATACCTCCTGTTCCCTCTAGCCACCCTTTGATTGCTCCAGTTTTTGAATGAAAACCTGGGTCACTGGGTATTAAATGGCACTCATACAGCTTACCCATGTGTTGGCCACCTTCTTGCTGGTTTTAAACTTATTTGAAGACATATCATTTTAGAGAAGGAATTTGGCCACTATGAAATCAAGTCAGAGCTGGGGGCAGTTGTCTTGCTGTGCGGGGGACTTTAATGTTATGAAATTTGGCTTGTGGGAGAAGAGAATGGGACCTGGGTGCTGCTGCCAGGGTGTGGGGGTGATTTTTTTAAATCACAAAATCAGAAGAGGAGACTGTGGCCAGCCCTGGAAGTGGGTGGGTTGTATTGGTCACTGATAATGGTAATATTTTCATTAATGTTTTAATTATGGGTGCTGGGAGGAGGGGGGGAGTGGGCTTGTTGCAGAGGGTGGTGGGGGACAGGGGCTGCTTTTAACTTTGTTGGGCGGGGAAGAGTGTGGGGGGCTTTTTTTGGAGTATCTCCTGAATACCAGTAGGCAGGAATAGTGCCACTATTCATTATTTGTAGCAATTGGGAAATGCCTTTTGTTACTCACACATCCCTTATCAGCAGACTAGTCACTTCTTCAGCCCATGCTGTCAGGGTACTTGAAATGTTTTTATTGACTGAGAGAAGCACACTCTGTAACAGGGCCTTATCATTCTCCTCTTGAATTAGAAACACTTGCATCAGTAAAGAATCCGTTTAGAGAATCCAGAAAGAAAAGTCTAAGGATCATACCACTAAGAAGAATTGTATTTTAACAGCAATATATTTCAATTACAGACACCTATGATCAACTGGATGCCTCCGAGGAGCATCTCTTGAGTGAGTATTTCCCTTTTCCTTCTGATTCAAAACACTCTGAGGCCAGAGTGATCCAAGGGCCAACAACTTACCACCTGCCACCTGTAAAGCACAACTTGCAGAAATCTTTCTGCATCTGTTAATTTTTTTGCCACAGGATTCCAGTTTCCAAAAAATAAAAATTGATTTATTTGCAGAATTGCTTCCCTTTTTAGGACCATTTGCTTAAGAAGTTTACTGTATGGACCCACTAAGCTGCACAAGTGGTGGGCATGCTCGGACCATATCTGACATTTAAAAGGCTACAAGACAGACTGGTCCAGTGGCACACAGGGCTGAGGTGCTGAATGCCTTACCTCGTGTCAACTGGTGACCAGGGTTCGGGAATGAGCCAGGGTCATCAGGGAAGCAGCTGGGAGGGGGGAGGAAAGGAGCAGGACTGAACAGCTGTAATGGCAGCTCTCTTCTCCTGGGGGGATCTGTGTTGCCATCCATAGTTCTGCTGCCCTTGGGTGGAGGTCCAATGGGCAGTGTAGGTGAGCAGGGGTGGCAAGCAGTGGGAGGGTGCCTTGGAGCCACACGGTGCACAAGCCTCCAGACGTGTGTGCAGCCGAGAATGGGGGATGTTGAAAATGGGAGAAAAAGCTGTGGCATAAAATATAAATTAAAAAAAAAGGCTGCAAGAAAAAGGACTATCAAAAACTGTCATCGGGTACAACAAAAACTGGTGCTGTTAGAGCTGGCACAGTTTTGAGGGCTTGGAATGCCCCAACCCAGTAAGTTGGCTCATAGAAGACTTTAAGAGCAGAGAAGACTATTTTTTCCATCCGCATTGTCTATGCTAGAAAGCTCAAAACAGTAGCATAAAATCATAGTTATGGGGAAGTGGATTTGCTGAAGTTTGTGATATCATTTGTTGGACCTCTAGGTGAATCAGACCCTTAGTCACAAAATTGGTTAAGTGACTTCTGTGGCCTGAAAGCTTGTGTACTGTCTGCAACGTCTATTTCTATGTGGATCAGACCTTTAGTCGCTAAATTGGTTAAGTGACTTCTGTGGCCTGAAAGCTTGTGTACTATCTGCAACATCTATTTCAAGTACAGTCTCTTTGTTGGTCCAATAAAAGGTGCTGCAATGTATAACAAATGCTTTTTTGCAAAGGCCAACAAGCATTCTGAGAAGAAATTCAGATTAGGAATGCGTTGTCAGGGGAGACTTGGTCATTCACGCAAGAGTTCAGGTTATTCAACTTCACAAAAGCTGGGAAATGCATTATTAAGGCACAGACTCAAGGAGTTTCACTCCTCTTTCCAACAAAACCCTGTTGCTGTTCTTTGAGAGGGTGCTGAAGTCAGAAACACACATAGAGGTTTGCACACTAGGAATACACCATCACATAGCAGTTTCTGGAGAATTTGTACTCCAACATTGCGTTTTCTTCCTTTTTGATGTTGTGTAGCAACAAAACTCTTACACAATGCACAGTAGTTTTTATGCAATCGTTGAGAGGAAAAAATGCAGTACATTGCTTTTCCTACAGAAAATTCCCCTTCCCTAGGGATAGTCCATGCCTTGAGCCTGATACTAAATGAAGCATTGCAGTTTCCTCTGCAGGAGGTAAAGTAGGTGCCCATGTACAC
The DNA here is from genome assembly GCA_016271365.2 of Neoceratodus forsteri. Classification (NCBI taxonomy): domain Eukaryota; kingdom Metazoa; phylum Chordata; order Ceratodontiformes; family Ceratodontidae; genus Neoceratodus; species Neoceratodus forsteri. The sequence goes on along the minus strand of JADMNL010000022.1, from coordinate 541,642,142 downwards.
TCCATGCTTTACCATAAAATCAAACAATTATACACATCCATAATCTGGGAGCCTCTTTGCTGAAATGACATTATTGACTGGAATGTTTATTTAAATACAGGAAAGTCACTTTATTTGTAGTTCTCAGGTTCATCCTATACATTTTATAGAAGACTGCTTCCATTGTTTACCCCATTCTGCTATATAATGGATGTTTTGCCCATCTTGTTTAAAGGGCCACTGTCAAAACCCTCAGGCTTCAAAGTGTTTCTAGTTTAAAAAAACACAGTTTATGATTGGTCACATTCAGTAGAGATTGATGATGTAGCTGGTAGTTTGATTCACGTTCCATTTTTCCTTTTAAAAGTGAAAAATTGCCCACCATACTGATGTTACCACATCAAAACATGTTTGTTTACAGTCCTTCATCAACTCTCACTGCATCTTCCCTGGACTTGGGAACACCTCCAACATAGTCCAGCTACTCATGATGCTTTGGGAGGATAACAGGCTATTGCATCATGAATGGCTGCCTTGTTTGGGGTGTTACTAATGCAAGTATGCAATAAGATTATATCAAGGCTCTGAAACAAACCAAAGTTGGGTATAATTACACCAGTTCATGCACTTCAGTTCTACTACGAAAGGAAGCAATAAGCTTTAGAGAAGGTAGGCAGTCATAAACTATGGGTTTTCCACTGGAAATAATATGTTGCAAAAAGCATTGACAGTGTCTCTTTAAAGGCATTTCTCTACCACAAAGGATTACACAAAAATAACAACAACTGTCTAAACAAGATATCATGACAGACCGTCTCGCTGTGCATTTAAGGGAGCAAGACTGCATGGTCTATCAGCTATGGGATAAGGTGGAAGACTTGAAAACTTGCAGTTGGAGAAAAAATATCCATCTGATTGGTTTCCTAGAAGGGGCAGAAGGCCATGGCATGTCAGTCTTCTCACAAAATGTTTTACCAAACTTACTTAAACATCAATGGCCAGCCCCACTCGAGATTGAAAGGGCCCAATGGTTGTTAAACCCTACCATCAAGATGGGATAATGATCTCATCCCATTCTGGTTATGTTTTTATGATTTTCAATAAAGGAGAGAATTATGCAGCTGGCAAGGGAAAGGAGCCCTCTTTCATGGCAGGGGCACTGGATCCAAATATCTCCTGACTTCTCTCCTGCCCTTACGGAATGGCAGTGGACTTCTCCCGTACCTGCCATGCTCTGATGGACCTACAAGTCCCACATAGCCTCAGATATTCTGATACTCTAAGGATTGCAAGAAATGGTGTTTACCACTCATTTACAGACCATGAAATGGATGAAGAATTTATGCTCCACTCATGGCCGGCCACTCAGGTCTCTGAACCTACCTGCCCTTGAGGGACTCAAGACATGGACACCACCCATGACCTCAGAGAACTCAAGTCAGGGACAGCTCCTTCTTCTACACTACCCCAACAACAGGCACAATTGACAGAGGATCCCTGGATCTCCAAATCCAGGAAATATGGTCATGGAGCTGCTAAACAAAAAAGGAAAGTGGGCCACAATTCCTGGGCCCCAGCACATCATCCCAAAAGCTGCAGCCAAAGCTGAGAGCAAGAGGCCTCTACTGACAGCTCCAAGCCCTTTGGCAGTCACTACCTGCCACTCAGTCAGCAGGCCTCCCACAAAGTGACTGAATCCAAGCCCCAGTGTCCCTGTGCCACATGTCTAATGGAAAACACTTTGACTTCTTCCAAGGCATCAATCTCCCCTCTCAAACCTACCTCAGTCTCTTCCGCTGCTCCATTAGGCCCCAAGGAAGAGTGCAACTGCTCCTATGCAGCGGCAGTGGCCTTGGCTCCATCTAATACTGAGACAACCCCACTGAGTAATGACTAACTTCATCCTTAAGTCTGACTGGTCTTTGCTATCAAGGATATTTGGTAGTCTTTAACCAGATTTGGAGCACTGTCATTTAACAATTAAGCTCAGCCACTCCTGAAGGCTCTCTTAAAGGGGCCGAGCCTAGGCCCTGCCAATAAGAATAATTTTTGGTGTGCACGAATGCTGACATTGCCACTTTAAGGCCCTGACATGACTTTTTTCCAGTGCATTATAAGCTTTTGCTTATGGTTTAATTATACAGGATGTTTGTTAACATGTTTTTGTAGTTTAAATGATAGAGGCTGGTGGGTTTTCCTCGTCCCTGTAACAGATGTTTTACATCTCAGGCAGGATGGGTGGAAATGATGCAGCACACAGTTGCCTTCAGCACCCTTGGCATGTGAACCTTACTATGCCTTTGTTCAGGTTTTAAGGTCTCGGAATGAGGGAAGCTGTTGTGCGGATCAGCCTGATTGGGCACTCAAGTAAATGGGGGCACTGTGCCTGTGTGAAAAAGTGAGTCTGTTTTTTAACTGTTAAAAATGGCCAAGGCAGTACGGCATACAATCTGAAATGAATACCTATACTGGCAGCACTGACAGGCTTACAGCATATATCAGCTTTCAGCAGATGATGGCCTTGCCTTCACAAAACAGTTGTTTGCACGATTATGCTCATGTCTGTCCTGTCTATAAATCCCTCTCAATGCTAGATACAGACATAACATCTCTGTCTCATCACAGTCTGAGCTTATTAACATCTAAATGTTGCGTCCTAAGCATGAGTAATGTTCTGCTCTCATGCAAAGTTTACTTAAGGGCCCCCAGGTTGACAGGGGCAGGTGAACAAGCTGTGTATTATGCCTCTACGGAGTCTGCAGTGATTGTGTTAGACTATGATCCTTACAATACAATATTTTATGAGAGCTGATCTATTTTTGAATATATTTATTAGCAATAGGCATGGTAGACATCACACTATAAATAATAGGACCCCTCATAGTACTTCGTATTAGTGCCTTTAGGGGATCGAAATAGACAACATCCTTAGCTGAGGTACACTGGCAAAATAGGAATATAAGGTCCTACAAGGTTTATCTAGTGGATCCTCCTGATTGTTGGAAGGGGCCTGAAACAGGAACGCTCAGGTACTGCCCATTATTCAGTTATGTTCCTTTCATAGGTTTAGGTTCTAAACAATCCTTATTCTAGTCATCTATGAATAAGATAAGATGGTATGTATTATATACAGGATGGGGACGGGGCTCCCACGTACTGGACCTGTATCTCTGTCTGGTACCTAGAAATGACACTGCAGGTTGGGATACATGGTTCAAGTTGAGGATTTCTAGATAATGATTTGTCATATGCATTGTTTCATGTCTGGCTTTCATCAGTTAACTTGGTTACCCTAGCTGGGCAGTTTTAGTGTTATTGTTCAGATGCACATTGATGGTTTATTTGAGGTGGTTTACCATGGAAAGAGATAACATGGAACAAAATCTCTTGGAGTTAAGGCCTCCTTACATTTGATCAGCCCTGGGTATTAATCTCTAAAACTCTCCAGCGAGATGGATGACACATAGTATTTACCTCCTGGAATGTCAGGGGGCTTAATGCCCCCATAAAATGAAAACAAGTGTTAACCCATTAAAAAAAAATGGCCATCCTGGTGGCATTGAGGGTTGAGGCTCTGGTGTCTTACCTCAAACCACACCGGCGACCCGGGTTTGGGAGCATTCCGGGCACCAGGTGTTGGCAGGGAGAGGATAAGATCGCCCGTCCGATGGACTGCTCTCCTATCCTGGGGTGGGCTTGGGGAAGGCCTTACTTGGTAGCGGCCCCCAGTGGAGACTGAAGGCACTACATAAGCATTGCGATGGGGAACCAGAAAAGCAGAAATAACGTTTGGTGGCAGCTGGATGATGGCTGTCTGTCCCCTGACACCTCTGGTGCCTTCAGCGACCCTCTGTCACCTCAGCAACATCCCTGGGCCCTATAATGAGTGCGCTGGGTCGTCCCACCCAGTGCCTTTCCCTCAGAGAAGGGGGACCCGCCCGGCAAAGGGTTATGTCTGGGATATCCCAGGGACCGGCTGAAATGTGAGGTTCAGGGAAAAGCTTGGATAGGGCTGACAGGGGGTTGAAGGAAGACTTGCAGAGCCTGAAGGAGTGGGGGTCACAAGAGCATGGCAGGAGGAGAAAACAGATAAAGAAGAAAAAACAAATTGCACACTAAGATGGCCTTTCTCAGGAGACAAAGTTATCACGTGCTGAAGCTTGCAAGTTGCAAGTAGAGTGGCTGGGTATGGAAGTGCACGGCACCTATGCCACTGCAAAGTGAGGGGTCTCAATACTCTTGCATAAGTCCCTAATGTGGAAAATGTCATGCCTGAAGAGCAGACAAGGAGGGCAGATGGGTTATGGCAAAACTGTGTACCCTTGAGAGGCCTCTGTTATTGCTCACCCTATATGCCCTTAACATAGATGACCCTAAGTTCTTTTCCATTTGTCAGATGAACTGGTATCCTTCAGTACTCCCCCAAATTCCAATGGTGGCAGCTGGGGATGTAAATCCCACTCTTATTAGACTCATTAGAAAGTCATGAGGCTGTTCTAGTTTGTTCCTTTGGAGGGAGCTGTCCATTGTATAATGGCCAAACGATGGTCCAGTCAGCAGCGCAGGACATGTGGACATGCGTTCCAGGGATGCTTATCTAATGTTTCCCATGAGTCTAGTAGCTGTGCTGAATGTTTACTTCCAGGAGTTCTGTAACAGTTAAAGGCTCCCTGAGGTAAAAAGAGCATCACTAACAGTATATCCTTATTGAGATGATTACTCATCAATCCAATGAGCAGGAAGAGTAAGTGCCCCTGTATCAGTCACACCTAGCCTAGGGATCTAAGAGACTGAGATTCAGGTCAGTTGACATGCCTTCAGACATGGTGCCATGGGCCAGGATCTGCATAAAACCCCATAAGCGCGGTCTGCTGTCGGTGTGGCCCAACTTGGAGGTTCTCCAGACTTCTTTTCAGTTGTCTAGCCTAATCTTTCTTGGGATTATATGCTAGGAGAGTTCCAACTAGCTTCAAGGTGGCTTGCCTTGAAGACCTCTCTAAGATGATGTGTCCCTAGACCAGATTGTGATACAGGAGGTCTGTGTCCCTCAGCATCAGGGTGTTCAGGGCCATGTTGGGTAAGCAGAAAGGTGTATTTAGTATGAATCGCTACATTTGATTGCCCAGGTTGGTCCAAGAATGACAAAAAGGAATTCTGACAGTATTAGCATTAGGGCATTCTCCACAGTACTAGAGGCAAGGGAATCTCAGTCTGCTCATGGGAGTGTCCAGGGGCTTTGGTAAGCAGCATATAATCACTGCCTAGCAGCATTTTCTTCAGCAGAAGAACAGGTGTTACACAATTGGTCTCAGCTGTGACTATGTATATTCTGAGGAAGGCGATCCTTCATCCGCGGTGTATTGCATCCTGTCGAGCGGAAGGTCAGTCTGCTGCAAGTTGGACTATACAATCATGGGAGATCTTTCAGGTATTGAGGCCCTTCAGCTAACTCTGGCAGGCCTTGGGAGGAGGCAGTAGATGCCTACCCTGGCAGTGGAATTTAATCAGATATACATCTCTAGTGCCTTCTCGGTTGTCCTGTGTCAGTCAAGGATTCAAGGGTCAGTATTGTCTGTACTGGTCAAGGATTCAGGGGGCAGAGGAAAATTCTCTGATGGCTTCAAAGTGGCAAGGAAGGCTGTGTTTTTGAAGTCCTAGCTAACACAACTATGTACAGTATATGATCAGCAGCCTGGTTCCAAGGCAGGAGGAGACTCCAAAAGTAGGGTCCTTGACCAGGAAAAAATTCCCCTGATGGTTTCTAGTAGATGAAATGTCCATCTCAATAGTCTTTGTCAGAGTGTGAAACCTTTTCTTGTGTTGGTCATCAGTCTCTGAGAAATGTTCATCTCAGCAGACAGTACTAGAGCGTAGATATTTTCTTATGTTGGTTAGAAGACCAGAGTGTCAGGGCGCTCAAGGCCATGGTTCTCCATACCGTTGACAGTTTTATTGCTGGCAGTAGTCACCAATAGCTCCAGAACAACTACACAGGTCAAATCTGTGTCTTGGCCAAAAAAGCGGAAAACTATACTTATTTTTTTTTATTTTCCACATTGGGTATTGCAGCTGATAAGGCATAGAGACAAGATAATGCATCCCTTAACAGTCAGAAAATTGTGGAGTAGTTAATGGAATTGAAATGTTCTTGTTGTTGTCCTCTCAGTCCTTTACTATTGTTTCTGGTCTGAGCAGCAAGAGTGGCGAAGACCTGACAGTCATATTAGCAGTAGGATAAAGTCCCTTGAATAAGACAGGTCCGCTCAGACAGAGTTTCTTTTCTTTCAGGGTGCTTATGGCATCCTGGACTGAGAAGGCAAAGTCTGCAGCAGAATTCAGCAAATGGTAATGTAGCCATATGACCTTACCTTTTCCAAAGCCTTACGGGGTGATGCCATGAGCTCCAATGAGCTCTGTAGTCATGGCTGTCCATTGTTCAGTTTGACAAGCCGTGGTTATCAGATAAATTCAAGAGTTGCCTGTCAGAGAATTCTGTGGGACAATATTCTCTCCCACTCTACTTAGATGTTCTAATCAGAACCTTTTGGAAAAAAAATCTGAGTCAGAATCAGAGCCGGGTCATAACCAACCTGTCCATCCATAGTTAATAGTAATTTGTATTTCTGCACTGTATTGACAGAAGTGAACTGAGGTAGAATGCAGCTGGAATACACTAAGTCCCATGAGGTCTGTGCTGTTGTCACAGTTTTGGAGCTGTAACACTACCCCAGCGGGGAAGCACATCATCCATATGTATTAAATACCTTCCCCATAGACAATATCAGAGCTAACAGAAAAATAAATTGCAGAAACTATGATGGAATTTTCCTGTAGTGTACATTTGTGAGTGTGCATATATGCATGTATAAGTGAGTGTGTGCATTAGGGAGGGGAAATGAGTGGGTTGGAGAGTGGTTTCACTGAACACGAAGAGCCTAGGAAACAAGTCAGCTGAGTTTCATGCCCTATTGGCAGAGGTGAGGATGTATATTGCAGCCATCATAGAAACGTGGGCCACCCATTACCAGGACTGGGAGTTGATGGTCCTAGGGTATAGGATATTCAGAGAGGATAGGACCAAGGGGAAGGGGCGTGACAATCTATCTATGGGAAGGGATAGCGTATGCAAGGGATGAGGGGGAAGAGGGCAGGACTGAGGCCCCATGGATGCATTTTAAGGACTCAAAAGGCAAGACACTGAGGATTGGGATAGTTTATTGACCACCAGCTCAACTGGAGGATCTGGACAGGGAGTTAGCTGAGCAAATCCAAAAGGTCTGCAGGAAGGGTAACACAGTGGTGGTGGTGGGGGACTTCAGCTTACCTAAGGCAGATCGGAGTACCCCAACTACCACAAGTGCAAGGGAGTTTGTCCTGTTTGAGGCATGTCAGGACTGCTTCTTCATGCAGTTGGTCCACGGGCCAACTCAGATAGGAAATACTCTGAACCTTATATTGTCCAATGGGGAGATGGTAAGGGATCTGGGGATGAAGGACCCACTGGCTGGGAGTGATCACTACTCAGTGTGGTTCACCCTCAACATGGGGAGGGAAGCTGGGGGTACAGGCACCAAGATGATTGACTTTAGATGGGAGGACTTTAAAAACATGGGGAAAATTCTGACGGGGCACCTGGAGGGGATTCAACCAGGCTGGAACACAAATCAGAGGAGGGATACCATAAAAAAAGGAGGTATTGGTGGCTATGAGGGCATGTACTAGAACACAGAGCAAGAAAGGGAGGGCAAAGAAGCCCAGTTGGATGACTCTGGAGGTCAGGGAAGGGGTGAGGTCTGAGAAAGAGGCATTCCAGAGGTTCAAAAAGTCAGGGAAGGGAGAAGACAAGGAGATGTACACAAAGAAATCCAGAGAGGCCACTAAACTCATCAGAGCAGCCAAGGCTTCCACAGAGCTAAGGCTGGCACAGGGTATTCAAAATGGAGAAAATAATTTCTTCAGTTACATAAGAGAAAGAAGGAACAACAAGGACCAAATAGTGTGGGTAAAAAAAGGACGGGGGGGGGTTGAGAGAGGGATGATCAGGCAGAGGCATTAAATGAATACCTATGTTCTGTATTGACACAAGAGAAGGAGGGGCAGGTACCATAGGGAAGTGATGGGGTAGGTGGGGGGGAGAGGGGGGTGACAGATGCAAGGATTACTGAGGACAGGGTACTGGAAGGACTGAGGCCACTGATTCACAAGGAGCTGACTGAGGTTCTGGCAGGGCCACTGGTGGACCTATTCAATACCTCCCTAGACATGGGATGCGTACCACAGGACTGGAAGATGGCCCACATGGTGCCCATCCACAAAGGTGGCCTAAAGGATAAACTGGGAAACTACAAGCCAGTGAGCCTCACATCAATCGTAGGGAAGCTCATGGAGGCAATCCTGAAAGAAAAGCTGGTAACCTTTTTGGAGGACAGTGGACTCCAGGATGAAAATCAGCATGGGTTTGTCTCAGGCAGATCCTGCCAGACAAACCTCATTGAGTACTTTGGTTGGGTGACAAGGGAACTAGACAAGAGCCATGTAGTGGATGTCCTGTATTTGGATTTCAGCAAGGCCTTTGACTCTGTGCTGCATGGGAGGCTGGAGAAAAGCTGGAAGTTGTGGGGGTGGGAGCAAAGATGGTGAAATGGATAAAGAATTGGCTAAGTGGCAGGCAGCAGAGGGTGATAGTGGGAGGGGAACTCTCAGTATTGAAGGCAGTGATGAGCTGGGTGCCACAGGGATGGGTACTGGGGCTGGTGTTGTTCGGGTTATTCACAGCTGATATCTTACAACGGGCCCCAAGTAGGATCAGCCTATTTGCAGATGACGCCGACATGGGGGAGGTGGTTGATGGCATTGAGGGATGGAAGGGTCTACAGGATGCCCTAACTAAACTGCAGGAATGGTCAAAAACACGGCAGCTGGGGTTCAGTGCTAAGATGTGCAAGGTAATGCACTTTGGAGCAAAGAACCAAGGGAGGGACTATCAGCTGGGAGGGGTAAAGTTGGGTAGCAGCATGGAGGAAAAGGACCTAGGGGTACTTATAATGGGGAGCATGAACAACTCTGCTCAGTGTAGGAAGGCGGCAGCAAAGGTCAACAAGATGCTGAGGTGCATAGCGAGGGAAATCTCCTTTGGAAGTATGGAGGTAGTCCTCCACCTGTACAGGTCACTGGTCATGCCACACATGGAGTACTGCATGCAGTTCTTGCGCCTGTACCTGAGGAATGATGTCAGATTGTTGGAGGGGGTGCAGCATAGAGCGACAAAGCTGGTCCAGGGATTGGAGGGCAAGTCCTATGAGGAAAGGCTGAGCAAGCTAGATATGTAGTCATTGAAGGAGAGGAGGGATGTGGGGACATGATTGAGACCTTTAAGTACTTGAAAGGGATGAACAAGGCTCGAACAGAGGGGGTCTTCCAATAAAGAAGAAGAAGGGACATGAGATGGTAGTCTCAGACTGGAGGGGGAAAGATTCAGGGGGGAGATAAGGAGACAGTTCTGCACAGAAAGGGTGGTGGGCAAGTGGAACACTCTACCACAGGAGGTGGTGGACTGTAAGATGGTGGGCAGTTTCAACAGGGGATGGGAAAGGGTGAGGGTAAAACTAAGGAGGGGAGGAGTGGGAGGGGCAGCTGCGAGATGAGGGCTAGCTGCACAATCGAGCAGACCTGACAGACCGTAAGGCCTCTTTCTGCTGGCATTTTTGTATGTTTGTTTGTTTTTAATGGATCAACAATTTAGAGCTTTGAAATACTCTGGTACTGTTATAAGGCTCCTTTCCGCTGCCTGGCCCATCATTTGAGAAATTCTTAAAAACCCTTTATTCACTAAAGTGAATTCACTGGTTTGAGAGGAAAAAGGAGACAGTTATTATGTTTTTATGATGGGAGGCAGTATAGCACAGTGGGTTAAGGCTCTGAGCTGCAAATCTGGAGACCAGGATTTGAATCCCACAGCCACCTAGGTGCATACTGTGTGATTCTGAACAAGTCACTTAACTTCTTTGTGCTCCCAGGTCACATCTAGAAACAAGCTTTGACTTAGTGTGCTACTCCTGGTTAAACAATGTTCCATTTCCCTTCAATGTTCGTGTAACCCCCTTGTTCCCAAGGGTTACTAGAATCCCATTAGAATCAGTGGCAGGGAGAGACAGCTAGTGAAATGCCAGTTAAATGGATTTCACAGCATCACACTCTGTTTTTCAGTCTCAGCTGAGCAGGAGTGATGATGTAATCTTGGAACTGTCGCAGCAGCATAAGCCATATTGCTAGCAGCTGCAGGGAGATAGAATTAGAATGTTCAGTTAGAGTGAGTGAGTCTGCGGTTGGAGTCAGTGAAGGAGGCTGCCCCCCTCTTCAGCTCTGTCAGATAGCTACCAGTAGTGTTTTGTTTGTTTTCTCACCCTAGTGTGAGTCAGTACAGCCTAGTGGTGAAGTGGTGGAAACCAAGCCAAGTGACTTTAACAGTGCCCCATCCCAGGAGGGATGGGGTGGATTCCAGGATTCAGGGGCAATCCCCCAGTCCCGTTCAGTTGAAGCTGCATGAGATTCAACTGTTCTGTGAGTACCTGTGACCTTTGTGTGGAAAAGCCCTGGGGCACCTGCATTCATTTTGGTGAATTTTCTCTGACAAAGGGATCCTGTCACCTAGACTGATTTCTGTTTCAAAGTGTCTGCTAAAGTTGGGGTCTAGTGAAGAGACAGTGCTTTTTTTTTAACTTTCTGACACCTCAGAGGTGTATAATGTAGTATGTTAAGTGTGAAAGACATTTCAAGATAGTATCTACAAGTTTTCTATGAGGGTGTTTTTAACCAGATGAATAGCCGAGTATACATTTGGAAGCAAAAGGTGGGAAACCCCTCATCTGGAGCAACCAGTTTACCTCTCCGGGTTCAGTTTGGGCACCTGTATTGTCTTTTAGTGCACTTGGCCAGTGCCTGAAGAAAATATTTTACCCTGACGTGGGTTGGATTCTGTATGAGTCTGTATGTGCTCTTTGGTGGTTGAGGGTGCCACCAACAATTCCTCATGAAATATGGGAAAGTCTCCTAGTACTGGCCGTGTGTGCCAACCTTCTAATTCAGAACCAGAGAGTTTGTTGTGTAATTCAGAACCAGAGTGTCTTTTGTTCAGGTCAGAACCTGGGAGGTTCACTGTGTGTGTTATCTGTACCTCAGTAATCTGCATTACCAGTAGGAGTAGCCCTGTGGGGGTCCATCTTTGCTTTGTGATTATTCTCTGTGTATGTGAATAAAAACCACACTCTATAATCCCAACCTGGTTTGAACAGTGTTGTTATTGCTTCCACTCTGTCTGGATTAACTTGGGTGCCCCTGACCAGAAGTACAAACCTAGTATAATTTTGAGCAAACGTTTTCTCCCAGGGTCCTAGGTTGATGGCCATGGTAAATGGTCCCACCAGGTGTGTGCCAGGTAGTTGCCACACTTGGTTTGCCTGTCTGTGTATGGCAGGCTCAGAAAGAAATGTACTGTAAACTGTTATGTAAACCCCCATCCCTGCCTTTAGAGCCATGTGGTGAGAGGAGCAGCCCTGGCAGTTAAACAAAGGGGGCCAGTGGGGGGGGGGGGTTACATTCGCATATAGACATCTTTTTTGGGGGTGTGTCGCTGTGCTGTGCTCTGTGTCTGCCAAATCGATAATGAAAATAATAATGGACAGGTTGATTTGGGGTCACTTTATGATGCACAGTTTATCCAAACTATAGGACCTGCTTTTTTCTGTTGCGGAGTTCCTTAATCTGAAAGCTTTATTTTTTGTAACCACAGATGGCCCACATGAGGCACATGGCATGTTCAAAATGGGATCCTATGCAGAGATGTCAGTGCCATCAAATGGCACTGATTAGGGATGCACAGCCCCTCCTAGAACTGGACAGGCTTTATTTACAATTTATTTTAGTCCATTTATTTATTTTATTTAACATATTATTAAACAGGAAAGATGCTTTGGGCCATATAGCCCTTTTACAGAAAGGACCCGAAAATATACAAAACAGATTTTAAAACCACATACAGAAGCATAATATGAATTTAACAAATGTTATCTAAAAAGACAAAATTTACTTATAGCACTGAAAGCAACTGCAACCTGTTTCAGATATTAAGCAACATTTATGCAGTAGCTCCTGATATGTGGACTCAATGATTACAGTGCTTTTGCTGCACCATGCATAAAGGATTTCTGTCCTTTTGAAGTTTTGAACCATGGCTAGATAAAGTTTTTATATAATCTGATTGCAGGCATGACACTTTTTTGTGACAAATATACCTAACAGAGGACTTCTATCTCCTTTCATCAGCACTTTATATGTCAAGCAGTTTACATGGAATTTATCCATGTGGTCCAGGGGCAACCAGTCTAGTCCGTATATAGGACACAATGGTGCTTTCTGTGTCTTGCCCCTAGGGCAAATCGACAGATTGCATTATACATATTTTTTCTTTTGGAACTGATCTTCTCAGATTCCCCCCTCCCCAGACCATGCTCCCTGTAGTCAAAGGTAGGTAAAAGATACAATTGAGACAAGATCTGTCTTGTATTATTGTTAAGCAGGTCCTATATTACAGAGAGTGCTCCTAACTTTCTATACAGCTCAATATTGACTATATCAGTGTGTGCTTCTTTGGTTAAATGGGAATCTAACGTCACACCTGGCTATCTAAAATTGTTCACTACATCCAGATAATGTATGTCATCACATCTTACAGCCGGTTTCATGTGATTACAGCTAATACACTACGATGAATGTCAAAACGTCGATTCCAAAACATCGCGTACATCAGCAGCGATGCTGCATTACAGCTAAAGTACAGAAACAGAGATGTTGGAATACATATTTAACATGGGGGCTCCACCCCCCACATCCCCCATAGGGGGCTGCGCCCCCAAACTCCCTCTACTTATTTTTAACCAACTCTTAGGCGCACATTGCCAAGTATTATTCCCTTTCAGTGGGGGTCGCTGTAACTGCATGGTTGCCTTTATTCCATGGTCTCTGTAATTGTCATCACCGTTCTGACTTCGCCCTTATTGAGTAGCCCTTATTGAGTAGCCGTTATTATGTGATACCCTTATGGTTCGATCTTCAGCATTTTTTATTTCATACACTGTTTCCCCCTTTGGTTCAGATGAACTTCAAGGCTTATTCAGCATCCAGATAAGATTGAGCCTGTTAATAAAGCCATATTATACAATGGCAAGAAAATGTCCTGGACTCTGATTGGTCAGTGTGTCCCTGGCACAGTGAAGTTATCCCAGCACAACCTCACAGTGCTGATTTGTTGTATTTGTATTCGATTTGTTGCATCTTCTCCTAAGAAACAAAAATATACTGCCACATTAAAAATGCACTAAAAACCTTTTTACATTTTTTTTTGGTATAACAATGAGCCATTATTAGCAATAATGCACTTCAGGGTGTGGGCCTAAGGCAAGTAGCAGGCATAGTGGCTTTTGCCGAGGTGCTGACTGTCTACCATCAAGGGAAGCATGGGGACTTCCGGTGAGTGCACCGACTGAATGGCTGCCTGATCTAGACACTCCTGCCTGCTGTGAATAGGAACAGCCACAATCAGAAAGAAATCGGATGCATCCGGTGACGAAACCTGCAGTAATTGCAGCTACAATGTCATCCAGGCATAAAAATAAGGAAAAATCAGGGGCACAGCAGTTAAAACAGCACAAAACGTTGGACTTTGCTCAGCAGGCCGTGGTCTATGCACTACCTATATCACCGAAGCAGGGGACTGAAATAGAGGAGATGGAGGAACAAGACTACACGATAACCTCTAAACAATTATGTGACACTTTGCAAAAAATGAATGCTACATTGGAGAGATTGGAGGCTAAAGTTAACGAAGATCAAGAGAAAATAGAACTTACTGCACAGAAAGTGTAACAGATTGAGAGGACATTGAATGACTATACAACAACTACAAATGTGCATAATGCTGCCTTACTAGACCTGCACAAGAGAGGGCTGTTACTGGAGGCGAGATTAGTTGAGCTTGAAAAACGGAATAGAAGAAATAATATCCAAATTCACGGACTACCTGAGGGGACAGAAACTAGCCCAGTGCCACAATTTATGGAATCCTTTCTGCAAGAGATTCTGGGCTGGCCAGCTGATGAGCCATTAAACATCATTCGTGCTCATCGCTCGCTGATACCTAAGCCGCGGGACCCCAAAGCTAGACCCAGGTCCCTAGTAATGGCATTCCTGGATTATCGTGATAAGGAGGAGATCCTGAGGATGGCATGGTCCAAAAAAGAAATTGTTTTCGGGGACACTCGTTTATATTTTGAATAGGACTACTCCCCTCAGTTACTAATTCAACATAGAAAATTATTACCAATAGTGCGCCAGCTGCAACAAAAGGGGGTTAAAGCAGTTATTGAATACCCTGCAAGACTAAAAGTGATTAATGAGAACAATGTAAAACGATTCACAGACATACAGGCTGTGCAAAAGTTCCTGACCTCGATGGGGATACAGATTCCAGAAGGAGCAGCACAGCAGAGGGAGCGCTTGCTAGAAAGGGCCTGGCAACAAGGTGGAACGAAAAGAAAAGAGCTGCATGACCACTCAGAGACTTCCGCTATGTGGGACTCACTAACAGCACGAGGAGAACTAAACGTCACAGGTCCTGCACAAGAAGGAGCACGGATCGAAGAACTGGGAGAGGCTTCGGAGCAAAGGGTTTCTACTATGGAACTAGCAACCTGAGGGACAGAGAACATTGGGCAGATGCCCGGTTGTGAGTGAACACAAGGGAATGGCAAAATAATTGCTGCAGAGAGTTAAAGTAACATCCGCTGAAACGAGTAAAGGTGGGGATGAATTTGAAGGAAATAAGTTAAATGAAAGGGGAGGGGGGTTCTCACCCTTCTCTTTGCATATAAAAGGTGGGGAACAACAAGATCATTAGTAGATCCTAAAGCTTGAGTATAACTGGAGCAATGAAGCTGTGGGGACTGGAATAAGATTTGGCAGGGGGTAACATCCTGAAGGTTACATGGTATCAACGGATTTGACATCACAAAATGGTAATGCACCAAACTGGAAGGTAGTGGAAGATAGGGAGGGGGTAGGAAGGGGTAGGAAGGGTGGGGGAAGGGTCTATAGAAGGGGAAGAAAATAGTTGTGGGGCCAAAACTACAAAAGAATAATAAGAGCCATGAAAAGATACTGAAGGAATTAGTTGGCACAGATAGTAAGCAAAGAGAAAACATAACAATTAATAAGAGAGTCTGAGGTGCATTTAAGATTGAGAGGATAAAGAATATGATGGGTACTTTATTACTTAGAACAGGGGACTATGGGGGGAGGGAAGAGGGACAAGGGGGCTCTGAGGAGAGAGGGACAAAGGGGAAACAAAACTGGATCATTAAACCTCACGGCAGGGGGAGAAAGGGGCTAAAGGTCAACCAGGTACATTAGATAATGCTGGGAGGGGACCGCCCTGTGACAGGGGAGTTCCTTCTCATTTTGGGGCTTGCCATATAGCTCACAAAGTGCCTGGATCACACGGTGAAGGTGCTTAAGACCTGCCCTTCTGGTTAAGGGGCTGTTAGTGGCCCACAGCCAGGCGGAAGGCCCACAGTGTTGGGGTCATCCAACCACGCCTCTAACAACAGGGGTTCGTAGAGGATGGCTAAGAGGGCAACTACATCTTGAAGTCAAGGAGGTTGATCAAGGAGTTAAAGTTGCTAGTTTAGAGTTGAATTACAATAATTTGTTGATTAAATGGTTGTATGTTATATGTTAGAAACAAGCATAGATTGAATACAAATTATACTTTGAAAGTGTGTCCCCATCCCTGGAAGTATATCAGTAAGCCATACCCAACACAAGGGAATGAAAATGTCTGACTTAAAGATAGTTTCCCTAAATGTGAGGGGTATTAACAACCCGGTGAAATGGGCTAAAATATTACAAGACTTAAAAAGATGAGGAGCCACGATAGCCTTCCTCCAGGAAACACATCTGACGGCCCAAGAGCATTTGAAATTGAGAACGACATGGGTAGGAAGTGTATATGCTTCACACTATAACGACAACCCGCACCGTAGGGGAGTTGCAATCTTGATAAAAAGAGATGTCCCACTAAAAATCATAAAGGTTAGAACAGATACAGAATGAAGATTTATCCAGATACAAGGAAACTATAGAGGTCAAGATTGCACCCTAGTAAACATATATGCTCCAAATGAAGTTCCACGGTTGGCATTTCTAGAGACAGTAATAAAAGAAGCCATCATGGATGCATAAAGTATGGTAATCATTGGAGGAGACTTCAATGAAGTCATTAATCCGGGAGTAGATAGATCTGGGAAAACCTCAGGAGGGATAACAAGAACTGGGAAACTAGTTGGTAGATTGGACCAAGAATTAGGGCTGACAGAGTGTTGGGGGTTCTTGCACCCTAGGGAGCAAGACTATACTTATTACTCCCCAAGACATAGTGCCTATTCTAGGATAGATTTTTTTCTAATTTCCATGAATTGGGTGCATAAAGTAGAACAGTGCTGCATAGGATCAATAGTGATCTCTGACCATGCCCCAGTCTCCCTTCATGTTTCGATGGCCCCAATAGTGACACAATCTAGCTGGAGACTCAGTGTGAGCCTTCTTACCAGAGAAGACTTTAAAGATTTAATAAAGAACAAAATACAGCAATTTGAACTAGAAAACCCGAAAGGGGACACGAAGGAGGGAATGAGATGGGATGCCCTTAAATGCAGTCTTGGGAGGGATAATAAAATATGCCTCTAAAGTCAAAAGAGAGAGAGAATGCAGCAGAAGGTACAGCTGGAACAAAAAATTTATCAGCTTGAATCTACCCACCAGGTGAACCAAGACCCTATAGTTAAGCAAGAACTAGATAAAGCCAAACACGAGTTAAACAAGATATTAGACACCCAAACTGAAGGGCAATTATGGTATTTTAAACAGAAATACTATGAACATGGTAACAGAGCCCGGAGACTTTTAGCATGGCAACTTAGACAGGAAAGGGCAAGCAGAGCAGTGATTCGTTTGCAGGGGGAAGACAATGAACAGGCCACTACCTCCACAGCAGAAATAGTGCAGAGATTTGAAAAATATTATGCAAACTTATATAGGGTGGATAATTTTCCGGGACACAAGGAGGCAGTAGAAACCTTTTTGAATGGCCTTAAAATACCTACATTGCCAGAAGTGATGATGAAGGAGCTGAACACCCCAATCACTACCCAGGAAATCATGAACAAAATAAAAAAGCTAAAGAATGGCAAGGCACCAGGGCTAGATGGATTCAGAGCTGAGTTTTATAAGGAGTTTAGGTCCCAGATGGTGGGCCTCCTACTAGCGGCCTGTAATGAGATACTGGTAGAGGGGGACCTGGTGCCACCATCATGGAATGTGGCCCAGATTTCAGTAATTCCAAAACCAGGCAAAAACCCAGAGTTATGTAGTTCATATTGCCCCATATCTTTGTTGCCAGTGGATTTAAAAATTTTTACAGGCATTTTGGCAGATAGATTGCAAAACTGTATCTCCAATCTGGTCCACTCAGACCATACAGGATTTATCTCAGGAAGATATTTACAAGATAACATATGGCGTCTCTTGAACATATTCACAGCCCAAAGAAGTTCAACGGCTTTACAATTAGCAATCAGCATGGATGCAGAGAATGCCTTTGACAGGGTGGATTGGCACTTTATGTCATCCACCCTGTCAAGGTTTGGGCTGGGAGAACAGTTTGCTTCAGCCATTGCTGCACTGTACTATAAGCCCGAAGCCAGAGTCAGGGTGAATGGTATGCTTTTGAACCGTCTGCCTCTTATGAGAGGTACTAGGCAGGGGCACCACCTGTCACCACTATTATTTTCCCTGACTTTGGAGCTGTTGGTAATCTGGATATGGGACAACCCACATATTAAGAGCATTTGGGCAGGGGAAGTGGAACACAAAGCAGCGCTTTACACAGATGATTCTCTTTTCTTCTTAAGAGACCCACAGGACTCCTTACCTCATCTGTTGAATGTGCTGGAAAAGTTTGCCTCCCTGGCAGGCTATAAAATTAACTTAACTAAATCTGAGGGGGTGGTGGTGAGTGATACCCTTAATAAGCAATTACGATAAATTTTCCCATTCACCTGGGCCAAAAAATACACATTTAAATACCTAGGAATACAGGTGTCCGTGGACATGTCTGAACTGTATAGTAACAATTTCCTAAAGTTGCTCCAGACCCTTAGATCTGACTTTGCCAGATGGAAACTCCTACCTCACTCTCTGTATGGTAAAATACAGATCATTAAAATGAATGTATTACCCAGGCTATTATTTTTATTTCAGACACTCCCTATCCAAATACCATCCCAGTTCTGGACCCAAATTTCAAAAGAAATATCTAAATTTATATGGGAAGGGGGGCACGACCAAGGATAGCTCTGGGTACTTTGATGGAGTCAAGGGAGACAGGAGGCTTAGGCCTACCACACATGTATCATTATTACCTGGCCGCACAGGGGGCACAGCTAATCATGTGGGCTAAACAACAGACTGGATCAGGGTGGTATTGTATTGAAAATGAATCAGTTCCTAACAGTAAAATATGGACTTACCCAATCTGCCGAATTGACTCACCTAATTGGCGGCTAATCTCTAACCCTTGGGTAAAACAGTCCGTACATGTTCTTCTTAAACTTAGAAAAAAAAAACAAATACCCCAAATACTTTGGGTCCCTTGTCTTTGATCAGACACATGTCCAGCTTTGTGCTCCCCAGGTTAGTTCAGGGATATGTCTACTGGGAGCAAAAGGGTCTTACTACGTTCAAACAATTAGCAGAGGGAGGCCTATGCATGGCATATGCCATGTTGAAGAAACGTTTTGCTTTACGTAAGGAAGATTTTTATAGATATCTTCAGACTCGACACTTTATCAATTCTAGAGATAATCTTCAAAAAATCAATAGAGAGCTGACCCCCCCGGAGCAATTTTAGTGGGACTCCAGAAGAATTAAAGATAAGTTGCCTTACCTGTCCATCTTGTACAAGATACATATGGTGAAAAAGGAATCTCCTGGGTTAGAAGATATCAGAAGGAGGTGGGGATGGAATTGCAAGGGACAATACAGAAGGGAGACTGGGAGCGTCGCTCACAGAGAGGATGGCAGGTAACCTCAGCCATAACATGGCTAGAATTTAATTGTAAAATCTTAACCCGCTACTTTTGCACCCCAATGATACCCAAACACTTTAATCCTCAATCATCCTCTGCATGTTGGCGGGTATGTGGGGAGACACAGAGTACTCATTACCATATTTTTGGGGGATGTGTAAAAATACAGAGATTTTGGTCTCAAGTCCAGGAGGTTATGATCCAAATGGAAGGAGTGAAAATACCACACACGTTCAAAACCTAGTCCTAGGAATGTCAACCCTCTCCTCACAAAAAAGGAGAAATGTGGAGTTGCTTCAGATACTGTGACTCGCTGCACTAAAATGCATCCCAACCAAATGGTTATAGCAAGAACTTCCAACTCTCCAGTTATGGATCTCTAAAGTGGAGGAAATAGAAAGATTAGAGAACATAACATACACTATCCAGCTAAGAAAAGATAGATTCCTGGAAATCTGGAGACCATGGTACTGCTGGAAAGAGGGTTTAGATGAAGGGGGAAGGAAAAGAGACAGGAACATAGGAAGAGAGGAGGGTATGGGAAGTGTAGAGGAGAGTTAAAAGAAAGGAAACAAAATAAGAAGAGAGAGGCGACTAACTGGAGGATAACGGCTTACTGAGATAGGAGAGTTTATGGGGGAAACAGGAATGGAGACACACATATAAAAGGTGTCTAACAGACGAGGCATACTGATGAGTCCTGGTAGGACGAAACACATGTCTATGTCATCTGTTAGCACCATTTGCAAATTGTGTGAGAGGCCTTTCGGCACCATGCAATTCTGCTTAAAGTTGAACCAGCATAACATTCTGTGGTGATTTGCATATGCAGCCCATGATGCTTTGCATTGTGTGGGCATGTGTGATTTTGTATTTTCTTGAAACTTGGCTTCCCAGCCAAATGCCCTTTGGGGTAACCCTTGCCTCAGTGTTTGCATGCAGAGGTTCTTTGTCTTTTAAATAGTTTTTTATTTTAATGGGTTCACCACAATATAACCCAGACAGACCGTCTTAGGGTAGCTGGTTCATTCCACTGGGGTGTCAAACAGACGAAGCATACTGACGAGTCCTGGTAGGATGAAACATGTCATCTGTCAGCACCCTTTGCAAATTGTGTGAGAGCCTTTTGGCACCATGCAATTCTGCTTAAAGTTGAACCAGCATAACATTCTGTGGTGATTTGCATATGCAGTCCATGATGCTTTGCATTGTGTGGGCATGTGTGATTTTGTGTTTTCTTGAAACTTGGCTTCCCAGCCAAATGCCCTTTGGGGTAACCCTTGCCTCAGTGTTTGCATGCAGAGGTTCTTTGTCTTCTAAATAGTTTTTTATTTTAATGGGTTCACCACAATATAACCCAAACAGACCGTCTTAGGGTAGCTGGTTCATTCCACTGGGGTGTCAAACAGATGAGGCATACTGATGAGTCTTGGTAGGATGAAACATGTGTCTATGTCATCTGTTAGCACCCTTTGCAAATTGTGTGAGAGGCCTTTCGGCACCATGCAATTCTGCTTAAAGTTGAACCAACATAGCATTTTGTGGTGATTTGCATATGCAGCCCATGATGCTTTGCATTGTGTGGCATGTGTGATTTTGTATTTTATATATATATATATATATATATATATATATATATATATATATATATACCAGTATCGGTGTGTATACAAAAACACTCAATATAAGATTGTAATATCAATTACAGTGCATTGATATGAAGTAAAAGAGTTGCTATTTTTTTTTCCTTTTTTTCTTCTCTTTTTAAGGGGAGAGAAAGGGGGAAAGGGGGGGGTTCTTTGTGATCAGAAGGGTTAAATAAAAATATTCGCATATTAATAAGGAAAGCAGTGGTTTGAGAAAGTAAAACTCCCAGGAGAGAAGCAACAATATCAAGAGGAGGAATTGAAATGGATTTGAACACTAGATTGGGACATTCTCATGGGCCACATTATGAAGAAGTGAAACTACCAACTAAAAGCCTTGGGCATAATAATGTGAACCCATAAATGGACTCCACTGCTGGATCTGAGAACTGATTAGTTTATATAAAATAGAAGAGGTAGAATGATAGATGATAAGAAAAGAGTGGGGAATGAATCAGAATGGATTGGATTTGATGTATACATGTCTTTAAAAGATGTCAGTTGGAACTGAATGTAAAAATGAGATGGACATGAATAAAATATCAGAAGTTAAAAAAAATAAAGGGAAGCATAGGGTGCTCTGCACCAGGAGAGGAACTTCAACTTGTGGTTGAAGGAATGGTGCAGTGATGAGGGGTTTGGCTACAATGGGGACCAGGTACTAATCTGGAGGGATAAGAGCCTATACAGAGGTGATTGCTTGCATCCATCTGGGTGGGGTACTGCAGTCCTCAGTAGACAGTTTAAATGTTACTTTGAACATTTATATTAGCTGAGGTGGGTGAAAGACAATGGGAGGCATTAACTGCCCCCCAACAGACTGAAGTAATAGAAAGGAAGGACCTAATGGGAGGAAGATACCTGAGGAAGCATGTTAATCAGAACAGCAGAATAGTAGAGAACAAGGAGGATAGGAACAAAAATTGCACAAAAAGAGGGGAAAAATGAGTCAGGGTATAAGAAATGAAGGGGGCTGAAGGCAGAGTGGAAGCAAGGTGTGGAGGGCCATGTGTACAAATTCAAGGAGTCCAAGTTCCAGACTTAGAGACCATCATGGTAAAGGCAGACCTGGATATTGTGGCCATTACTGATTGTGGGGCACAGGAAGCCACAACTGGGACATGGTCATATCAGGCTACATTCAGTTCAGGAAAGATAGGGAGGGGCAAAAGGGAGGAGGGATTATGCAGTATGGAAGGAAGGGTATCAAGACCATGGAAACACTAGGAGACTGGGTAGAAGAAGAGGCCGAGGAAAGAGTCCTGAAAGGACTTGTGAATCTAAAAGTAGATAAAGCTATGGAACCGGATGACGTATACTCAAGCGTGCTATGGGAGCTCAGAGGGTGGTGGTTGCACCTCTGATAGCCCTATTCAACAACTCACTGGAGACAGGAGTGGTTCTTGAGAATTGGAAAAAGCCAGATGTAGTTCCACATCATAAAAGCAGAAACAGGGAGAAGGCTGGAAACTATAGGCTGGTCAGTTTGACATCAGTGGTGGGGAAGGTAATCGAGATGTTGTTTAGTTAAAGGATAGAAGGGTATCTTAAATCCAGTGGGTTACAAGACCTGTGGCAGCATGGATTCATGGGGAGAGGGCATGTCAGATGAAGTACGATAGATAGATAGATAGATAGATAGATAGATAGATAGATAGATAGATAGATAGATAATTTTATTTATATAGCACCCTTTTCCATACACTATGGGTGCTGCACAATGTAGGCATACAAATCATACAAAAACATTTTAAAAATTCAGTAATATCAAAATTAAAATAACAAAATACAACTGGGAGCATAGACTTATCTATCCATCATACAGTGCAATCCACTTTAAAACATCCTCAGTTAAAAGCTTGATGGAATAAATATGTTCTGAGGCCCTTCTTAAAGGCTTCTACCGAGGAGGCCTCCCTTAGAATACCAGGCAGGGAGTTCCACAGGGTAGGTGCAGCTGCCGCAAATGCTCTGTCTCCTGAGTGCCACAGCCTAACCCCGAGATCTCCAAGAAGGCCACCCCCAGCAGAATGGAGGGCCCGGGCCAGATGGTAAGGCACAAGGAGCTCTTGCAGATAGACTGGAACCCTCTCATGCAAGGTCTTATAGGTCAACAGCCTTATTTTGAAAACAACTCTCCACTGGACCGACAGCCAGTGCAGTTCATGGAGCACCGGGGTGATATGTTCACATCTTTTCACTGCCATCAATAATCTCGCTGCCACATTCTTCACCAGCTGCAGTCTGCAGAGGTTGCCTCCAGATAACCCTAGGTACAGGGCATTACAGTAGTCTAACCTAGAAATGATGAAAGAATGCACCAGTGTGGGCAGGTCATCAGGTGGGATCAGGCTCGAATTCGGGCAATATTCCTGAGATGATAAAACCCACTTCTCACCACGGCCATCAATTTCTTTGACTCAGTAAACAGGGAAATAGGTCAGTTTGGGGCGGTGGACATGGCCTACCTTAAATTTTAGCAAGGACTTTGACACCGTACCACACATGAGGTTTATAAGGAAACTGGGCAGTTTGGGGGTGGGTTCCAAAGTGATAAACTGGCTATGAAATTGGTCGATGGATAGGTGACAATGGGTGGTGGTAAACATCATTCACTCTAGGGAGGGACAGTGACCAGCGGGTTACCTTAGGACTCAGTACTGGGACCAGTCCTCTTTAATGTCTTTATAAGTGATATTATGGAAGAGCCGGAAGGGAAAGTATGCCTCTTTGCAGATGATACCAAAGTCTGCAATAGGGTAAACATGCCAGAGGAAGTAGAGAGAGTGAAGAGACCTGAGAAAATTCAAAGTGTGGTCAAGGGTATGGCAGTTGGGTTTCAATGCAAAAAAGTGCAAAATCATGCACCTAGAGCCCAGAAGCCCAGATGCAGAGTATAAAATGGGGAGAGGTGCTGACAGTTACTAAACAGGAAAGGAACCTTGGGACCTTGGGGTAATCTAATTGGATGACCTCAAGGTGGCAAGGCAGTGCGCGACAAGGTAGTAAGTAGGGCCAGCAGGATGCTGGGGTATGGAGGGAGGGGTGTTACCACTGAATAGATCATTGGTGAGACCTCCACCTGGAGTACTGCATCCAGTATTGAAGACCACATTTCAGGAAGGACATTGACAGGATAGAGACTGTCCAAAGGAGGGTGAATAAAATGGTTCAGCGGCCACATCAAATGCCCTATAAGGATAGAATGAGGAATCTCAGTATGTACACCATGGAAGAGAAGGTGGAGAGGGGGGGCATAGTAGAGACCTACAAATACTTCACAGAGGGCAATAAGGTACAGGAGGGAAGCATTTTTCAGAAGACAATATGCACAGGAACAAAGGGACATGCAATGAAGCTGGAAGGGGGGATATGTAAGAGAGATGCGAGGAAGTACTGTACTTCTTCAGTGAAAGTGATGGATGCCTGGAACAGTCCTCCAGTGAAGGTGGTGGGGGCAAAAACAATATTAGGCTTCAAGCATGCATGGGGTGGGCACAAAGGAATCTTGGTAGAAAAGTGGGGAGGAGGTGTCTGGAGATCTGGTTGGTAGAGTCTGCGGTGACCAGTGTAGACTGTGAACAAATAGCCAGATGTGGTGGGACAAGTGGTTCTTATCTTCCAACAAATTCTAAGTTTCTGTGTTTCTATCAGAGCCCCTCTTCCCATTCTGATACCAGTTATATGCAATCTCCTTGTTCTAGGCAGCAACCTAGTATAACAATTACTGGGTACCCAGACATGGAATCAGCGCTGGCCTGTAGTCTGTCACTGCCTGGAATCATGCAGTGGTCCACAGGTAGATTTAGGCAGTTAAACAAATGTGCAGCAAACAAAATTAAACCCAACTGGGAATTTGTAATTCCTTGCTGGATGACCGAGTCCATTAAACAGTTCCCCTAATGTGTTAAACTAGCTAATCTAACTAACCAAACAAGTTGCAGGACCTGGTCCCATAGTACTCACACTTCCTTCAACCTGTGCAATCTCCCTCAAGCATACAGGTAAAGCCAGGGTTCATCTGTGAACTGAACCCGAATTGAAAGCAAACTTTTCGATTTGCACCCATTCTGAAACGAACTTGAACCCTAAAAAAAATAAAACAGATGAACCTGAACTGAATGTGAATCCAGACCACGTGAGATCAGGTGAACCCACATGGAGGCAGTAAGCTGAATTCATTAGAACTCAAACTGATAAATTACACACAAAAGAAACCTCAAAACAATCTGAACTCAAAGCGAAACTTCTACTTACCTAGTCAAACTGAATCAAACTCAAACTATACCCTGCCGAATCCAAACCGAAGTAGAACCCTAAAAACACGTTGAATCCCCCCTCTACAGGCAGGGCATAGAAGTTGCAGCAAGTCCCTCCTCTCACTGGTTCAGTTACTATCTGGATCACAGTCCTCTGGGATGACATGTGTAATGACTCCCAACAGGTTCAGTCAGGCCTCTCCATATGTAGACAATGATCCCTCCCTTTGAACTCACAGGTACATTTTCAGCCCTTGGATCCTGACCGTGTCAGACCAGTACATCACAATTGGGAATTCAGTCCCCTTATGTATTGCAACAAGCAGTACTTGGAGGGGTGCTGGCTGGGTTGCTCCCTGGACACATAGCTGCTGGCTGTTACAGAATGTGCTGTGATGCAGCAAAGTCTCTTTGGGCGTCTGAAGAATGACTGCAGGGCAGCCTACCCTCACAAACACCTCTCTTGGCTTCTTACCTTCAGTCTCTCAGGTCTTCTCTGTGCAAGCATACAATTACCTCCACTTGTGATGTGCAGAGGGTTTGCTTGTGTAACCCCTGGGTTCCCTCTAGGATTACTAGGCCCCTGGTAGTTTAGTGGCTTTGCTAGCAAGGAGTACTGGGCAGTTCAGGTTTAACCTGCTGGGATTCCATTGGAAGCTTCTGTCAATCACTGTGGCAGAGGTTCTAAGTGGATGGAACTCTCGCAGCAACATGAGCCACTTTGGAATGTTGCTGCAGTGAGTTGGTTTTCTGCCTCAGGTAAGAGCAGTTGGGAGGTGCTGCCTGATGTCAGTGCATGGGAGGTGACTCCTGTCCCCTGACTCCTCTCATCCCACAGTCATTTCACAGTGAGAGCAGCATCAAGTAATGGTGGAGGTGGCTGTCTCTTGTACTGTGCATTGTAGGGCAAAGAATCCTGTAAGAAATGGTTTCATCAACCATGAGTAATTTCTTGGGGGCATTCCCCACCTTGTGAAACATTTAAATTTCAAAGTGCTGCCCAGTGTTTGGAATGGGCAGGTTTACTGCAAGTTTTGGAAAGTTTTACTTCATCGACTGTTAGAAGACTGTTTAAAGCACTCAAATGGCACTGTCGCAGTCATGAATCTGTTGTTTTGTGAAAAGAGATGCCTCCCCTCTGTCCATAATTGGAACTGACACACTTCTGTCTGGCATAGGAGGAGAACGTTTCTTGCTGTCTAGGGATGGATTTCACTGGAACTGTTTAGCACAGTTTGGAGGACATGCACTGTCCTGTAAAAGATTCTATAGTTTGGGACTTTGGTAATTGGGGGAGCCCGGAGTTGTTTGCCCCTGGGATATGTAAGCCCAAAGTTGTCTCACTTCATTTTTAACAAGTTGTCTTGTGTCCATAGCCCAGAAGAGGGATGGATGGGAAGGTAGTCTTTGAACCCCCTTAGGCAGTGGTGGAACTTGAACATGTGAACTGCAGTAAAGCACTACTGTGACCTTGTGGACTTTGTTGTACCTGGTACTGCACTTACAGCCCCAGTGGGCAAATTGTTGTTTCTGTTAGTCCAGCTTGTTAGAATAAGACCTACTACCTGGCTTTATTTCCTTGTTGTGTACATTCATTCTAGTGAGTGACTGTGTGATTCATGGTGCCCCCAAGGCCATGCCCCCACCTCAATTCCAGTAAAAGTACAAATGTTCTTTTGTGTGTCCCCTTCCTCCCAAGACAGAGTCGCCAGGAAAATGCCTTATGATGGAGTGTGTGAACTGTCTATGGCCTGTGGTGCCAAGTATCAACTGTTGCTTCGTAAGAAGGGTTCATCACACTTGGCTCTGATAGATGTATGGTCTGTCTCCTCCAATTATCACCTGCAGCTCATCAGTCTGAACCCTTTTTTCCATTCTGTCTGTACAAGCCTATAGTCAGTCATCAGATCCCTGGCTGTGGAAATACAAGCAGGCTTCAGACACGGTGGTTGCATGCAACAAAACTGCATCCAAGTTATTCTCCTTTTGAGAGCCAGATACAGACTAATATGTTCTAGAACAATCCCTGCTGTTCACTTGGGAAATCCATGTATCTGACCAACTCTTACATCTCTTAGTCATTTAGAGCTTTACTAGAGATCTGTCTCTTGATTAGGGATTGGCCACACAAGTTGATCCTGAATTGAGTCCCTTTCCAGTTCATGAGACTTTCTGGCACCTTCTACAAGCTCTGGAGCCTGATTAGGTGTGTTGCTGTCCTCAGACCCCATTGCCATGCTCCCAGGGATCACGGGTGGTTAATAATGCTGTGAGAGTTTAGTGCCATGGATGCACAGCCCAAACTATTTATTTTTATAAAGCACTCCTGCCTTAAACAATTTGCGCACCCCCTTTAACGTTTACTCATGGTGATGCTAGTCTTTCGTTCCAACCAGGGTGGTCAGCGGAGGAATCCCTGGTGTGTTGGGAGTGTCGATCACTCATTTCTTCAGCAGCTGATGCCCACCTTTGACGTATGGTGCTAGCCACTTGCTACAATGGTAAAACTAGTACACATCTTCAGGCTTCCTTTCTCCTTCTGCTCTGGCCCCCACAACAGTCAGAGTACACTGGGACAGAGGGGAGCACAATAGTCATTGCAGCATGGGGTACACAGCGGGATCTGTAGAGCTAAAAAGGTAATCCCTATGGGGATGTGTTACATATGTTTATACATTATTATTAAAAAAAACTGTTGATAAAGAGCTGGAGTCGAAATATTTAGAGACTGAGGACTAACATGACGTCATTAAAGTATTTAGGGCATGAGATATCAGGAAAGGAGCAACAGTAAAAACCAATTGTTGGAATAGCCCCCAAATTAGTCTGAGATATTTTTTTATTGTACTGAAACACAATTTCTAATGCTCACACATCCTTGTAGGAAAAATAAAATAACCAATTTTTTTAATTACCCAGGATCTTTAAATTGAAGTAAATTAAATTTAAATGCATTATTAGTTCAATTTTGCAGCATAGATGCTGTTATTTATATCATGTTGTACTTAAATTTAATTCTGCACTAATGACCAAAACATGCAAATACTAACTATAAAACCTTCCTAGAATCAAATATAAGAAGACAGCAGCTACAATACTGCATTTTATTGTTCTAAATTCTGATGAGAGTTGATTTTCCTTATTAGTGGTGTAAATATTATTTTTTTTACAAAGAGGCAAATTTGACTAATAAGTAAGAACTATTTTTAAGGCAGCAATATTTGTAAGTTGCCATATAGTTTTTTTCAGCAATGATGCTTTTTGGGCAGAAATACACAGATATCCCATTTTCTTTTCATTTTCTTCCATTCCTATAGGCAAGTTGTAGGATTTTGAAGTTTTTAAAAGGTCCCACTTCTGTGTTATGCCTACAATGGAAAAATTAAATATCTTGGTTTATAAAATAGGTCAATAATGTACTGTGTCCTGATTGGCTAAGAGGTACCAGAGGCCGTGTCCTTATCAGGGCATATTGCACGAACTGGCACCTCTTCAGTCAGTCGGGACACAGCACCTCTGGAAACCCATGCATGCCAGAAAGGTTTTAACAAAATTATGTGACAGCTGTCCCGGCAATCTATGGCCACTGCCAGCCCACCCCCCTCGGTATGGTCTGGTTGCTGATTTAGTGAATCTTCCCCTACCCTGAGAAATGCAATGTTTTTAAAAGAACAATCTGACCTTAATTTAAATTTTTATTGAGAAGTTTGTGGCATGTCGCTGATCCATGGCTCTCCATTCATGATCTGTTCTTTAGACTCAGCCACCCATGATCTACTGAGCCTTCCTGTGTCCTACAAAGAAATGGCTTTGAAATTAAAGCCGAGACCCATGCCTCCACCAGCCTTGCTGCCAAAAACTACAGTTATTTAAAAGTGCCTCGGTCATCACAAGTGGTAAACCTACTTTGGGACAAGTGCGACCACTGCCTCTTGCAGAAAACCATGTTTTGCTGCTGTGACGTAAACAAGCAGCTACGGGGGCTCGTAAGAGACATGCTCTCTCCCCAATCATACTAAGACACTGAAACTGGTCCCTTGCTGTGGCCTGAGAGAATTAAAAAAAATCAACATTTTCTCAAAGGTGTCTTGAGGGGGCACAGAGAGACACAACCACCATCTGGTGGTTTTCTAGTGACACAGAAAGAGCTCATAGAGAAGCAGTGACTAGGGCCAGTAAGATACATGCCCACTCCCTCCAAAATTGGCTCACATTGAGAAGAAAAAAAATAAATTTGAAAAGAAAGACAGTTTGGAATGTGCATGTGTAGGGCTGGGGGCATAAAAAGGATATAGTATTGATGATTCTTTCTGTGTGTGGAGGGGAGACATAGGTTAGCACCCTCCAGTGGCAAGGACTACTTTTTTGTTAACTGTTAACATATACAGTATTTTACACATTTTAATGCTTTTTATTTGGATAATTGAACTTCATAATTTTTTTGTACTCAGGGATCCATTTTATAAGTGGAATAAGACACTCTAAGGTGTGATTTATGGGCTGATAAGACCACTTCTCAGATGCTAAAGGAACTCAGTGCAAGTGCCTCATGCCTCATCACGCACCTGGGACATGCTCGTCTCAGCCAGTAAACCACATCTCATCACGCCTTATTCATTACATAGTGTTATGATGTTTACCATCAGAAACATGCAGTAGCACCATCCTAATACATCTACAGTATGAAACTTAAATGCACATTCAACAGGTATCCTCAATAGAAAAGATTTTTAAACATTTCAGTGGTGCATCTTTAATGATATGAGTCATTAATTTCAAAATTAGGTTCAAAAGCTGTTTTAAAAGTATCTGAGAAAACCAACAAAAAATAAGTATAAATCTAAAGATGTCAGAAACACATTTTTGCCAAAAAAACTATATTGTTAAATTTTTTTGCCAACTAACAAACACTGCTACTTTAAACTGCACTGTCAGTGGCTCAGCAGGTAGCACACTCGCCTCTGAGGCTGGGAGATCAGTAGGCTGTGGGTTCTATCCTCACACTGGGCACTTGGCTTAATATCCTGACACTGTAGCACAGCATGAGGGTGCTGCACTCCTGAGATGCCATCTTTCAGATGAGATGTCAAAACTGAAGTCCCATCTGCCTGTTCAGGTGGATGTTAAAGATCCCATGGCACTTCTGGAAAAGAACAGGAAATTTCCCTGGTGCAATGGCCAATTTTCCTCCATTCACAAAAAATACCACCAGCAGCTTCATCCAGTTAAAGGTCAATTTGCATTCATCTGTATCCCCTTCCCGGGTTGTGCCTGAAAATAGGCAGGATTTGTCTAGTGAACTTACCCGGTCAACAAGAACTAAATAAAATAAAAAAATAAAAAAAAAAAGAGAAAACATTCACTTAAAGTTTTTATTAGCCATTTTATAAATGCAGTACATTTATTACAATCTAGGGTTTATGACTTTTGTTAAATTAACCATTACCCCTGATGGGTAATGGCACTTGGACATACATTGCTTCATTCTTCACAACTTATTAGGAGCATGTGTTTAATGTAGTACAACCTAAACCCTATTATGTACTATTGCTTGTGTATTATAGCATAATACTCCAGTGGAAGTGATATACCAGGTGTCATGGCTAAATAAACCAAAACAAAAATGGGCTGTTTCTTTTGAAAGTGTCATTGACTCAGTAGTCTGTGTGGCAAGCTTGCCTCTGGGGCTGGAAGATTGAAAGTTTGTCTCTTTCACAGTAGCACCACACCAGGCACTTGGGGTAATTCATATATATAATAAATCTAGTCATAAACATCTTAGAAATGACTAGTCCAGCTACCAACTGATGCTGTGTGGCATGCACGGCTCGCACACAACAGCTAAAACCTACTTGAAACTAAAAGAAAATGGCAAAAACTAAAGCTGTTATTGCATTTAGACTTACAATCACAAAGTCATTTTCTTGGATTAATAACTGTCTGAGGGAAGTGGCCCATGACTTCACCTCAGGGCCACACATTCTGCCAACATGTTTTTAATCCCTCAGCAATGACTGAAGTCTCAGTCCTTCTTTCTTTTTGTTTGAACCTTATATTTATTCAGTTTCATTGAGTAAACTTGTACATTCTCTGATTTCAGGTATCAGATACATCATACGTATAATCATGGAATCAATACTTAGCCCTTCATTCTTTGGTACAGCATTGAGAGGTGAAAAACATTATAGTTATAAATGTCCATAAAATGAATCGACATAGGCCCTTGCAGCAAGACCATAGACAACCAATCCGAAATTAGTAGTAGTAAATCCCGAGAATCCCTTCTGTTTAGATGGGCTTATATGAGAGACTTAGCACTGGAGTCCACAGCATTATAAGTAGAGAGCTACTCCCTTTCAGAAGCTCCAGATGCATCCATATTTAACTGTTAAGCATCACCAAAGTAACTGATTAATGACTGGCCAGAGGGAGGTGACCCTTGACTGTGCCCTTCCCCCAACTGGTTGTTAATCCCTTGGCAAAGACTAGCTTCTCAGTCGTTATTGCTTAGGTAACTGTGGCACTGCACGGGTGGTGCTACACTGCTGAGATACCATCCTTCAGATGAGGCAGTAAACTGAAGTCCCTTTTGTCCATCTTTGATCATTGTTGTGAGCGACATCATTTTAATGAGTTTGAGAATCGGGCCCTATCTCTCAACAGAGATCCCAGCTGAGTTGCCTTCATTTCTAGTAATATTGTGCTCACTAAATACAGCCTCTTTCATACAGTACTGAATAATGATAATCCCTCACCACATCTATCTGAATTTGCCCATGACAAAGCCTGAAAAATGCATAAATCCTCAGGCCTCCCACAACATCTCTCAGCATACTGCATGCTCTGAAACAAGTGTACCAGAGCCACTCACTTAGCTAAAGCAGAGTACATCAGCAGCTCCCTACAGTCCAACCTAAATAACCCCTCAAAATTCTGGAAGATCATTCACTCCCTCTTCGCCCCACCAGCTGCCAATCCCACTCCAATTCTAAATATTAACAACTCCATTCTCACTGAGCCAACAGCAGTTGCTGCTGAGTTCAACATATATTTCTCCACTTGTGCTGCCACTCTCCCCTCTGCCCGGCCAAACCCTGCACCTATTGCACCCTCTACAGACATAACAAACCTGACTAGGCCTCGCTCCTTTTCCTTTAATGACATCTGTGCAGCGGATGCCCTAGATGCACTACTTTCTCTCAACCCTTCAAAAGGCAAATCCCCAGATGGCTTGGACTCTGAACTCCTCTACCTCTCCGCCACCACCATAGCAACTCCACTTGCCAAACTCTTAAACCAATCCTTTGCCACCACTGCCATCCCCCAAGCATGGAAGCATGCCACTGTCATCCCCCTCACAAATGGAGGAACCCCCACCTCCTCCTCCAACTACTGCCCTATTTCCCTCCTCCCAGTACTAGCAAAACTACAAGAGCACCTTGTGCTCACCCAACTTACTTCCTTCCTCACCGACACTAATTTCCTCACACCCTACCAGTCAGGTTTCAGAAAGGAACACTCCACTGCATCCTCCCTGATAAGGCTTACCGACTCCATCCTGACTGGTGTAGACAGTGGGCTGATCACTTCAGCCATCTTCGTCGAACTTGCAAAAGCCTTCGATACCATCTCCCACCCCATATTGCTCTCTTGTGTCACTGAATCAGGCCTCTCTCTCTGTTGCTGCCACCAACTGGTTCAGATCCTACCTCTCTAGTAGAACCCAGTCCATTAGAGTCACAAATGCTGTCTCCTCCCCCTTCCCTTTACTACCAGTGTCCCCAGGGGACGGTTCTGGGACCCATACTGTTCTCTATATTCCTAAACGACTTACCGCTCATCTGCTTTACTACCTCAATCCACATGTATGCAGATGACACTGTATGCTTCTCCTCAGGCTCAAACCCTGAAGTGGTACAAACTAACCTCCAAGCCAACTTCAACAAAGTGCAGCAATGGTTCAGCTCTCCCTAAATGTAAACAAAACTGTCATGATGACTTTTGGCACACGACAACACCTGTCCAGACCCCCATCCCTTCCCTATTTCCACACCCTGGATGGTCAAAAACTCAAAGATGTCTCCTCATTCCACTACTTGGGGGTATGGCTTGACTGCCATCTTTCCTTCTCAGACCACATTGATGCTGTTTCAAAAAAACTATGCCCCATGCTCGGTGCACTTTATAGGAACTGCAGTAGCCTCCTTCCCCACGTCCGACGTGAACTGGTCCAGAAAATAATACCCCCCTCCTTTGATTACTGTGACATTGTTTATGGTGCAGCCCTTAAGTCCACCCTGTCTAAGCTGGACACACTTTTTAATGCCTTCTGCTGCTTTGGTCTCAATGTCTCACCCCTTACCCACCACTGTGACCTTTATCATTCCGTGAAACTACCATCCCTGGGAAACCACTACATTTCACACTGTGCTAAATATGTATCTAACCTGTGGCTTGGCACCATCCCTTCCTATCTCTCCTCTGTGCTTTCAGCTCCCCCCTTCCCCACCCATTATCTTAGATCCTGCGACTACCGTCAACTATCAATCCCTAGGTGGAAGACTACTGCTGGGCAAGCTGCCTTCTCACACCGGTTACCCAAGCTATGGAATGATCTCCCACCTCAAATTCAGCACTCCTCCTCCTGCCCACTCTCTTTCTACCACCCTAGCTAACTTCCTCACCACTAATTGCTCCTGTACCCGATTCGGCCATGTGCCAATTGCTCCCCTTCCCACTGCCCAACCAGCGGCCTTAGCTTTGCTATAAATGCTGACATATAGCCCCAACCTATGCACTTTTGTCTTGTGCCTTTTTGTCCTGCACCATCATGTGTTCTATGTCTACTGTTGCTTATATCTGCATATTACTGTGTGCTAAATTTTCCCTTGTATTGCTTGTGTATGTCAGGTAATTGTTATATGTTCCATACAATATCCAATGTACTGCATGCGTTGTTGCTTGTAGTTTAATGCAATTGTATCCATATGCTGCTATTTGCCTCTGTTATTTGCTCAGTCGATAACCTGCATGTTATCCAACCCCCTTGCACCCCCTACCCCCAGGTCACACCGGGAGACAAGCATCTTGTTGCTCCGTGTGCCTTTCCTGGTGAAACTATTTCAATAAATAAATAAAATAAATAAATAACATTTGTTATACCCGAACATAGATTGCAACACCTGCCACCCCCTCTCCACCTCAGCACTACTGTGGCATAGGAGTGGCATGGCTGAGACTGCTTGTCATAAATGTTTCCATCATCAAGAATCATGACTCTGGCCCCTAATTACATACTTATTTATTTATTCATTTCAGAAGTGTTACCAGGAAAGACTTACTGAGCTTACAAGAGCTGGTTTCCAGATGCGTCTTGGGGGAAAGGGGAAGAGGGATATGCAAAAAAATACAACAGTTAATTATACAATGTAACACAGTATAAACAGAGATAGAAATATAAATAGTGCATTGTACTATAAATCAGGGGGTGCACGTGTGTTAGGCACTCACCAGGAATGACAGATACATTGGACAAGGCAGGAGATATGTCCCAATGGACTTTGAGAAGAACATGTTTTGATAAGGCAGTACAGGAAAGGAGAAGTAGAGAGGAGCACAGAGGGAGGAGAACAAGGGAAGAAAAGGTCTAGTGTAGAGAGAAAACTGTGAGGGAGTAGAAGGAGGAGGACAGAGAAGGAAAAAAACCAAAAGGTAGGAATGGGAAAAGGAAGGAGAATGAGAGAAATAGGATGAGAGTAATAGGTGAAGAGGCTGGGCTTTGATTAGTGGATATTAAAGGAGGGAGAAGTAGGGACCAAGAGTAGGGAGGTATGAGAGAGTTTGGGGGAGTGGAGTGTAAAGGAGAGGAGAAAAGATAGAGAGGCCTAACTAAGAGGGGAGTGGCGAGGGATTAATGGGAGGTTGGTAGATAGAGGGAGATAAATAAGGTAGGAAGGTAGGAGTGGGAAGGGGTAGGAGTATGAGAAAATAGACAGGAAGGAGATAAAAGATTTCAAAGAAGTCTCTACATCACCCATAGCAGCAGAAAATGTAATCGTTATCAATGGAAGATTGCACTGCCTGCCAGTGTGGGGGTAGAAAGAGCTTCACACTCTTCTGACTGTTAGTGCTGCAAATAAAGCAGGTTCATCTTACAGTACTGTTGTACAGAGGAAATGCAGTCAATGCAAATTATAAGTCTAATTAATAATTCATGAGCCTAACGAGGCTCTTGTTTGGCTACTGGATTGGTTATTAATGTCTTAGAAATGACCGATTCAGTTGCCAACTAATGCTGTGCGACGTGCACAGCTCATGCCACTCTAAAGTTGAATTGTGGTAAAAATAACCAGGGCAAAAAGTTGTTTTTGCGATTAGACTTTATCATCACAATAACTACTTCAAAGTTGGTCATTTTCTTTGATTAATGACCAGCTGAAAGGAGGTGGACCTCAGCTGTGCCTCGGGCCACCCATACCCCCCAACCACTTATAAATCTTCAGCAACTACCAGCTTTTTGATTGTTACTGCTTAAGCAGTCCCATCTGGTAAAGGAAGCTGTGGAATAACAGAGCTGAGCCAGTTTTTGAGTCAGTTCAACAAATTGAGAAGTCTGCTGGTGTTCCATGAGATAGCAAGTACAGAAAACATGGACAAGAATGGGATGTTTTGCCCTAAAAAGTGAAGCAGCATTCTATTTGAGAGAAGGCAGGCTGTGCAAAGCAACACAATCTAGTAGCGAAAGCTACGAATAGCAGAGTCACGGCAGGACTGAATAATTGAAACAGACAGAGCTTTCAAGCAGTGATTCATGACATAGACAGTTTATGAAAGACAACAGAACTTTCTAACTTCCCAGCTGAAGTGTTTTTCCCTGCCTTTGGGACTCCGGTTCCCAGTGTGGACCTTAGAGCCACAGGTTTAATTTCCACCAAGGGCTGCAGTTGTGTTTGCCAATGTACAGAGGACAGACGTAACAATCCCAGACCTCCTTATGGGCCTCTCATCCTCTACTTATTGCTTCTAGGCAGTCAGCAGCCTTCCATACCTTTTCTTTTAGTACCCTGTTAGTCTCAAATGATTTATTCCTGGAGAGTAGGTCTCTATCCACAACCCACAGTCTTTAAAGCACAGCTGAGCCATTGTTCTTCTGTTTTGTGTGATGAACATTATTGTGTAATATGGTAGGTGTTGCAAAATGTACTGTACACCACAGAAGCAAAGCTTTGGCCAAGGGTCCGGCAACAGCTACTGGGCATGGGGCCTGCACACCCCTATGTGATGCTGTGCACTAGTCAATAACCATTGCCGGCTTCCTCATCAACCTCAGTTCTGTGCACTAGGGAGAGAAAAAAGGGGTGAAAAAACAAGACAGGGACTAAAGAATTCCCTAGTCCAAGGGGACAGTGAAAAGGATATGGGAAATACAATGAATTCTGACAATGAACCTCTAGACATAGAGATAGGGGCAGATTACATAGTACAGGGAGGTAGATGGGTATGAAGCCAGAGTTTCAGCATCACTAGCCAGGCAGCAGTGGTGTAGTGAAACTAAGGTAACTGCCCTGTAAGGGTGAGACACTGGCAGGCAGGGGTATATAACAAAAGCTGGGACCCCTGTGCACTTGAGAAAGCACCAATGTGTCCAACAGAAGAAACAAACCACAAATGACTCAACAGGCAACATAATGACACCAGACTGAGTGAATTGACTATAAATTAGCTAGACTGTGCCTTCTCCCCCAAGGGAAGATGAGAATGGAATTCTGATGCATGTGGAATTACAGGGCAGAACAGCCCAAGGAAGTTGATATGTAACCATCCCCCCAGTCGTCTCTGAGCCTAGTGGGTTAATAGCCAGGCTAGCACAAGAAGAGAAAACAAGTAGTTGTCAATGCCGAATGTTTGCTTGCTGGCATTAGCAGTGGAAGTGCAGGAGTTAGACAGATGCAGTATAGGAATGGCATTGAAGTATTGAACTAACGCCAACTCCACCCTCACTCTGCAGAGATGGGCAGGCATTGGGGCATGCCTTTGGGTCGTCACCCATGATGATCATGACGTTTCACCTCACCCTACCCTTCAGACACTGACAAGTGTCGAGGTGTGCCTTGGGGTGTTTCACCTTTACATTCACCTCATTCCATAAGGAAATATGCTGAAATGGGCACAGTATAGGAGAATGGGGTGAGCTCTGGGGGCAAAGGGTCCAAGGTGCACCTTGATGCCTGTCACTGGCTGCAAGGTGGGGGTGGGGGTGAAATGGAATGAGCATTACTGTCAGCAGTTCCAAGTCACACCCCTGACGCCTGTCAGTCTCTACAAAGTAGGGTGTTATGATCGGAAACCCAAATGCCCTGGGAGTTTCTTGGTATTTTTACTCCAAGTTTTCCACATGGGTTTTTTGTAACCCTACCGCATGAACAGTGACAGTACCAGTTTGTTACGCGAAAGGTGATTTTGCAGAGCGACTGTGCCATTTGGCGCCACAGGTGCAAAAACACATTTCAAACAGGATGTGAAAAGTGCCATGTGTACTGTTCATGAGGAGGTGTAAAAAGTAGCATTGTTGAAAAGTTCAACTGAAGATATACAAAAACTGGTGAAGTCACGAGTGTGCATAGGAACTGCGCAATGTACACCCGTAATGTAAGTAGTTTGGGGAATTTTTACAGCAGATTTTCAACATAGGCATTTTTGCACCTCTGCTCATGAACAGTGTCACTATGATTTTCGTAATCTATCCTGAACACTAAATTCCCACAGTGACCGCGCTATTCTGCAATTGAAGTGGGAAAACACATTTCGTCCGGGGTGTGGAAAAATGCCAATGTTGAAAATCCTGCTGAAAATAGTACAAATTTGTGAACTTACGAGGGTGCATGGAAATTGAGCAATGTACACTTGTGACAGAGTCATTTTATGGACTTTTGTCACCAAATTTTCAACATAGCTATTTTACCACCTCTGCCCATGACCAGTGTCACTGTGATTTTCTTAATGTGTCCCGAACATTGATTTCACACACCGACTGTGCTAATATGCACTACATGTGCGAAAACACATTTTTGGCGTGATATGAAAAATGACAGTTATACTGTTCATAAGGAGGTGTGGTAAAATGGCAATGTTGAAAATCTGGATTGAAAATTTTAAAAATTCTCAAAGTTACAAGCATGCATAGGAATTGCGCAACACACCCTCTTAAAAGTCATTTTGGGGAATTTTTTCACCAAATTTTTAACATAGGGTTTTTGGGGGCCTACCTCATGAGCTGAGACACTGTCATTTCATTACTCAGTTCTGAAAGGTGGTTCCACACAGTGACTGCAAAATCACCTTTCAGGACCGAATAACAAAATGACAGTGACTGAATTCATGAGGTGGGTCCCCAACCACCCCATGTTGAAAATTTGGTGAAAAAATTCCCCAAAATGGCTGAGATATGTACCAAAGTTGAGAAAAAAAAACATTTCTAGGGACATGGATATGTTGTTCAGCCACACTATCCGGCAGGTTCCTTGCCGCTTTAAATCTTGCTGGAAGGTCTTCAAGCTGGCTCCTCCCACCCACCCAGGTGGTAAAACTCTGGGCTCTGCCTCAAGAAGCCAGATCTAGCCCTCTGGAAGCCAGGTTGTGCGTTGAAGCTGGGGAGGTCAGGTGGGTCGTGTGGATGAACAACATATACCATTCTTAGAACTCCTGTTACAGGTGAGTAACCTGTATTTCTAGGGACATGGATATGTTGTTCATCCACACTATCTGGCAGACTCCTAGCAGTTCTCCAGGAGGAGGGAGGCAAGGTGCACACCCCCTACTTAGGGAATAAAGACTGGAGAACCGAGGCCCCAAACCAGCATCCTGGCGTGACCCAAGGTCGATGTGGTAGGGGAAAAAACAGTATGTGCCAACTTCCAGGTAGGAGCCCTGCAGATATCCTGGAAAGGGACATCCCCGGAAGCAGCCACCGATGCAAAGGAAGGGTGGGTATAATGAGCACTTATCCCTCTGGGAAGCTCCATGCCCACCCATCTATAGCGGAGACCTATGCAGGAGTTGACCCAGCCGCTCATCATCCACTTGGATGCAGGTCTGCCAGGTGCGGCTTCAGCGTAGATGACAAACAGCTGGTGAACCTCTCTCGAACTTCAGCCCTACACTCCCTGAGAAGGCAAGCGCTCAACTAGGGTCCAAAAGGAGCCTATATGCAGCCTCCGAGGTGTGAATGGGATAGAGCCCCTGCAGAGTCAACACCCTGATAGGGTGATGCTCAGACACCACCTTCGGAAGGAACTTCAGGTGGGGTGCAGGACAACCTTGTCCCTGTGGAATACCAGATAGGAAGACTCGAAGGAAGCACCTGTAGCTCTTCCGTCCTCCTGGTTGATGTGGTAGCCACGAGAAAAGGTGTTCTTCCACAACAGGTGGGAGAATCGCACCTTTGCATTGGTTCGAATGGCTTGCCCAAGAGCTAAGCCTATACCAGCAGAAGATTCCACAGAGGTGGAACTTCTCTCCCCGGGACAGGGAAGCATGATCAGGGCCCTGAAAAAGCGTCAGACCACCTTTTCTGTGCCACCGACTGCCTTCCAGCCCACGCCCGGAGGACAGTGGTGGCTGCCAGGAGCACCTTAAGGGTCGTCGACCGAAGCCCTTATTGAAGAAAAAGAAGAACGGACCACAGGTAGTCCGGAATGCTCACCGAGGAACAGGAGAGTGGGCTCTGGCGTACTACTGCCGTGAACAAAAATGGAGCCTCTATGGCAGCTATACAGATGCAATTAGGAGTGTAGGCACTTTGCATACTGCTGACGAGTATGTAATTACCTGCAACGCAGTATACAAATTGCCTACACGTTACCACCGCTGATTGCAGTGGTTTTTTGCTTTCAACAGTGTGCCACTGCCTCTGAACGGCTGTCATATACAGCTCCGACATTCATTGGTGTGGTGTAGCTGCACCTGCAAAAGGGAGCAGGGCACTGAAGTGGGGAGGCACACCTACGAAACTGTATGGTGGAACTATGTTTCTTGCACATGCGTGCAAGCATACATAAAAAACTACCACTCAAGAGAGGAAAGATCAGATATAGCCAGAAGAAAACCATCAGAGAAGAAAAAAGACTTGCCCCCCTACAACAACAGGGATTAGCCCTTTATAAAGAGCTAGGATAGCTTGATCCAGTCTAGTGCACAGTATATTAGACAGGCAAATATTTGAAAAAGCAGTGTTTTCTCCCCATCTGTATCTGAGTTACAGATTTAAAAAAAAAATGGTAAATCCTTGAAATAAATGTTGCTTCTTTTCTGAAAGATACTGTAAAATAGAAAATATGTATTTGCTTTATTTAGCGCGCCGACCTGTGAGGACTTGTTGGCGGTCACATAACTTCACGTGCATGTACTGTAAAATACTGTACCACTATCACTAATAACATTGCAAAGTCCAGATCAAGTAATGAGTGCCTGTTGGTGTTGTATAGGTGTCAGGAGAGGTAATTCATGGTGCCAGGAAAGTTAATTTTTAGTAATCACTGTAATCCACTCTATACCTGATACCTCACCATTCACAGGTTGCAACCAATTCACAATCAATTCGCACTGTAAATACATTTAAAAAACAGAGCTGTATTATCTGCATTAGTTCAAGGTAGTTAGCTAACATTATTTGTATCAGTCTCTGGTGTTACCTTCATTTGCCATTTGCCCAGCAATTTGTTCCGTTTTTTATGTTTGTTCCCTGGTTGCAGAAAGGAAAGGGAGTTAAGAGAGAACTCTCCTTGACCAATGAAATTAGATCAGCATCTTTAAGAGACTGAGCAGGTGTGTCCATGAAAACAGATGATTCTGTTGTGCAGGAGCTTCTTCAAATGCCCCCCTTCCCCAAATGAAGGGAAACTGAATTAATCACTAGAGTCCAGAGCTGCGATTCGAGCTCAGTCAGTATGCTGCTAACAGCGATGTTATGAATGCGGTCCACCTGTACAAGTCAAAGTATGGGCTGACCATAAATGAAAGCACAATTTGGAAATTTAATAAAGACTATAGACTGGCCCACTGGCACAGTGGTTGGATTTCCATCTGCGATGCCAGCGACCTGGATTCGGGAACGGACTCGGGTTGCTGGAGGACTGGCCAGGGGAGAAGGAAATGAGCATCTGATGATAGCTCGCCTTCTCAGGGGGAGGGTGGTATATGCGGCTCAGTGCCTGCTGACTTCTGGTGAAGGTTGGGAGCACAGCAGAACATCGGTCCCGATACTCTAGGGAGTGTTGGACATCTGCGTATGACTTCACATCAGTGGTACGTCACTCTCAGGGGAACAAAGCGGAAAAATGGTGCCAGGCCGATTGGGTGATGGCCCTCCAGAACCCTCACCACTGGGCTCCCGTACTTCAATATACCATCCCAGCAGCACCCCAAGATTGTTGGTTGGCCACCAGGGCCATTGTCCTACTGAGGTAAGAGACCTGCCCAGTGAAGGGATACACCACGGTTACTTGGGGCTGGCTGCAATGTGGGACGGTAGGGGTTGGGAGTAGCCATGATGGGGCAGTTCATGTGGGGACCTGAAAGAGAGACCGGTCAGATGCGGGGGAGTAAAAAAAAAAGACAATAAGAATCAGCTAAAATTGTTATAAGATCCAGCACTGCTTGTTGCCGCTCTCAGGATCCTGACGATGATCAGCACTGAGGACATCATCAGTACAACTGAATCAGAATCCAGAACACTGCATGTTTCCTTTTTCCTGTTCCCATTTATGTCAATTAAGTTTATTTTAATGCTGCTGTTAATGTTTAATGCCATATAACAATTGCTGTTTGTTAATTTTAGGACTATTTCACCAAGCACGAAGATAGTGACATTTTTTTAACAGTGAAAATTTAGTGTTCTACAGTTCTTTGTATGTGAAATAGTCACAGTGTGCTGTGACTTATTTTGATATAATGAGTATTTATGATTTCCTTTTCAGCAAAGTATATGTGCAGAACGGGTTTGTATAATAATTTTATCATTAATAAACTGAAGACTGAACTTTCTGAGCCAGATTCGCAAAGCCCTCAGACTGACGCAAGGTGCCCACATCAAACATTTCTGCCGAAATTGGCACCTTGCGCCAAAAGATGCAGCATTCCCAAGTCTCAAATGCAGTCTATGACAGAATGGGGAGTCACTGCACCAAAGTGGGTGTGTGTCACCCTTGTGACCTACATTGGGGTGCACCAGGTTTCAAGGGAACTTGCACCACCATGTGGCTGCAACATCCCCTTTTTTGGGATTCTAAAAGCCCTACAATGAATGCAACAAAAGGCACCACTTGAACCAGCTAGGAGGTGATTTAAGTGTCTTGCGCCCCTGGGACAGGGTAGACATTGGGCTGCCAGTGGCATAAGGGATGGGGGGTTTGGCAGAGGATGTGTTGGGGGGGCTCTGACTGCCTGTTACTGAGGTGGCACCCTGGCTGGTCCGATGAGACTGCGGAATTGCTTCTGTCTGCAGCGCCACTTACTGGGGTTCAGGACTGGACTCTTGACATTGCAGGGTCAGCCGAGGGAAAGGAGGTTGAGCATCCCAAGGACTGCTTGCCTTCTCCAGGGACGGAGGGTGGGTACTTGCTACTCCATGCCTACCAATTTCTAGTATTGTCAGGGAGGCACAGCAGCAGGGATAATAGCAGGCAGTCCAGTATGCTGGGGACTAGTGAACCTTTGCATGTCGGGGGTGGAAGCAAGCAAGCAAATCCTTATTTTTATAGTGCCTTTCACAATCAAGATGCTGTACATAATATAAAATGCAGTATAAAAACAGACAATATAACAATTATTTAAAATCAATCCATTACTTAATCAGGGAAGGCCAAAGAGAATAAATATGTTTTCAGCATAGATTTTAAACTGGTCAGGCATTCTCTTAACCAACGAGGTAAAGAGTTCCACAGGGTTGGTGCTGCAAATGAAAAAGCACGAGCTCCAGATGTTTTTAGATGAACCCTGGCAACATCTAGAAATCCCTCTTCGGTGAATCGGAGAGGGCGATTGGGGGAGTAGGGAGTCAGGAGATCTTTGAGGTAGTCAGGTCCCTGTTCATGTAGGGCTTTAAAGGTAAGCAAACCTACCTTATAGGCGATCATCACTGAACTGGCAGCCAA
Source organism: Neoceratodus forsteri (assembly GCA_016271365.2). Lineage (NCBI taxonomy): Eukaryota > Metazoa > Chordata > Ceratodontiformes > Ceratodontidae > Neoceratodus > Neoceratodus forsteri. Next base: position 541,598,913 of record JADMNL010000022.1, on the reverse strand, counting down.
TGCAGTTTGCACAGCACAGGCATAATGGGATAGGTCCTGGAGGTACCAGTCAACAGCCTGGCCGCAGCATTCTGCACTAGCTGCAGGTGGTGGATATCAACCCCAGACAGCCCTAGGTAGAGGGCATTGCAGTAGTCAAGAAGGGTAGTAATGTAGGCATGGACCAATGTTGGAAGGTCACCCAAGGGAATCAAGTGTTTCACCCGGGCAATATTCCTCAGATAGTAAAATGAGAATTTGACCACGGCTGACACCTGAGACTTCAGGGTCAGGCCATCATCAAATATAACACCCAGGTTACGCACCTGATCTGAGGTAATGAGCTGCACACCATCAAGCCATAGGCCAGACCCGTGCCCAATGCCAAAAGCTGCCCCCGGGCAGCCCGGATCCACAACCAACACCTCAGCCTTATCCAGATTCAGTCTTAACCAACTTGAGCTCATCCAGTCTTTGATCTCAGAGAGGCATCTATTTAGCATAGCGATGGCATCAACCTGTCTGGGCACAAAGGACAGATACAGCTGAGTATCATCTGCACAGCAGTGAAAACTCCACCCATAGCACCTTATGATATCTCCCAATGGCAGTATATACACTGCGAACAACATGGGTGCCAATACAGAGCCCTGCAGCACCCCACAGGACAGGGGGAAGGCTTCGGAGGAATAAATTCCAGTGACCACCCTCTGAGACCTGCTTACAAGGAAAGAGCGAAACCATTTGAGGACTGTACCAATAGTCCACAAAGGAACTGCAGGGTCTCCAAAAGCACCTCATGGTCCACGGTGTCAAAAGCTGCTTAGAGATTGAGAAGGACCAAGATGGTATGCGCCTTTTGATCTCTCGCCATTAGGAGGTCATTAACTACCTGAACAAGGGCGGTCTCCATGCTATGCCTCTTCCTGAAACCAGATTGGAGGGCTTCATAGACATTGTGAGTTATCAGGTGACTGTCCAGTTGCAGCACAACCACCTTCTCAATAACCTTCCTCACAAATGGAAGGTTAGAGACAGGTCAGTAGTTAGCTGGATCGATGGGATCCAAGTAGGATTTTTTAAAGAGTGGTTGAATGACTGCCTCCTTTAAGGGGTCCGGAAAGATTCCCTTCTCCAAGGATCTCCATACAATTTCAGTTAGGATCGGGCAGGTAACACCTACACATCCCACCAAAAGAGAGTTAGGGCCTGGATCCAAACTATAGCAGGTTGGGCCCAAGGTCTGGACAATCTTCACAATGTCCATGAATTTTGGCCTGCTGAAATCAGTCCAGACAGACCGGGTGCTCACTACCTCCCATCGACCTCCATAACCCCTCATGGAGAAAGCTGGGCCGATTCCGGACCTGATGCTGGAAAACTTATCTGCAAAAAACTTAGCTAGCTCAGCACACTTAATTTGTGAAAAAGCTCTTCCAGACTGGAGACAAATTGGATTGCACAATCTGTCAACAGTTCAAAAGAGCTGAGCCGGTCTGTTCTACACAGCAGAAATCTCCATGGACAGCAACTCTGCCTGCTTATGGGTGATTTCTGATTGATAGCCCTTATAATGTTCCATCAATCTAAGCCTGTCAGCATCCAAGCTGGACTTCTGCCATGCTCTTTCCAGCCTTCGACCAATCTGCCTCAACTCCTTCTAGGACTCATCATACCAAGAGGACCTTGGGCGAAGAGTGAGTAGTCGAAAACAAACAGAAGCAATTAAGTCCAGGGCATCTCCCACTGCTTTATTATAGGCTAGTATGAGGTCCCCTGGACTTGTGCTTTCACCAAGCAATCCCGATAGGTCCAGCACTGCTGATCGACCATCTGGAGTAACTCCCTTTAAGGAGTAGTACCAGACCATCTCCGAAGGGGTAGGTCCATTTGGGGGGGGGGCCCGAAACTGAACCCTATGGTGTGATGGACTGGTTCCACCCCCAAGTCAGTGATCTACTAATTAAACAAAAACAAATAAACAAAATAGTAATAGTAAACCCTACCAGACTCTCTCACAGATTGAGGGCAACTTAAACATAATAATACCCACACTTTAGCTAATAAATATCAATATTGCCCTCTGACCCCCAAAATACCAACCCCAAATTAACAGAAATCAAATTAATACTCAAATAATGAAATAAAATAATAAAACATTAAAAACTAATCCCATGAAAACAAATAGTCACAGTTTAGTATAAATACAGTAGCATTGTCCACTATATCAGTGTTAGGTCTTTAACAATCAGGAGCGTGCCACAACTCCACAAAAAGTTTGAGATAGACAGGGAGAGCTCTCACCACTCCCTTATCAGAAATTTTTGACCAGTCAATGTAGCCATCACACTGCCACATAATCGGAGCTTAATTTGTAACTTTAAACCAAAAAGGAGGCACTCTTACTGCCTCCTAAGTTAATCATAAAGTTGCACAGATACAAATATATCAAAAGCAGCCAGTTCATATAATACTTGCAGCATCGAACAAACAAGCTCTCATCCAGTTTTAGTTCATTTGGTGAGATAGAGGAGGATTGTCAAAACAGGCTGATTTCCTGAGAAAATCGGAACCGGACAGTAAATCCAAGTTAGACTGACCCCACCCGACCCTTAAGCGGCCCCGGCATCCAACAGATCCCCCCCACTTGGGCCATCAGGAACCTGCCCAACACTGGTCAAACAAACCCCGACTGCCCCAGGAGACCTGTATAGATGCCCACCCTCCAGTTGTATGGTCATGCACCAAGGTCATTGCACAACCAACCCTGATTTGGCTGGCTTGGGACAGGGGATATTTGGGGCAAAATCCCACGGCATGATCTCCTTGAACAAAAACAAAGAAGGTCTGTGCACAGAAAAAATCAATGAAAGAGAATTTTAGGTGAATGTGGGTTATTTATTGCTGACACAGAGTCCTTGCTGAACAAAAAAAACCCATTGCTTCAAGCCCTTGTGGACTCTTCGTCAGGATCCCAGTAATTACCGGTACCTAGCCAATACTGGGGGTCCTCCCCCAGCAGCAACTGTAGGGCCCCAAAACAGAATTCATCATAAACAGTGCACCCTGCAGGGTTCGTGTACAGCATTAAACATCTTATAAATGCCAGGATATCCATGTACTGTACTACAATTTAAAGTGCCTAATACCCATACAGTACATACATTTCCAGCCATAAAGACACACAGTATAGGAGGGACCCGTGATGAATCAGCAGAATGGGGCAGCTTCTTGCACTGTAACAGAGCAGACTGCTCGACGTAAGACATAACTGTACAGTCATGCAATCTGCTGTGCTCAAGTGCAATATGCTGCTGCATTCTGCTAATTTATCACTGATCCCTTCTGTATTGTATTTCTTTAGGGCTGGAAATATATGCACTAAATGGGTAGTAGACCCTATACATTATAGTACAGCATGGATCCATGACTGGTCGTTGACAAAAATGTTATCGAATGACCAGACAGTGAAACCGTCAGGTCAACCACAGTTTGCAGTCGGCTGCTGGTTTCAAAATAAACTGACTGTTTTCATTGGGGAGCTTCACCCCTGAACCCCCCACATGAGGAGCTGCACGCCCCCCACTTAGGATTTTTAACTCCAAGTCGGAGCTGATTGGGGGATATGCAGGACCCCCAAAAGACAGTGCCGGGTTCCAGCGCAGTCCCCTACAGCGATGTGGCACTGTAGTCAGTGCAGGGGGCCACGCTGTCAAAATGTCATGGTTGGTGCAGTAAACCATACAGCACAAGGACAGGCTTGCATTTATGAGATGTATAATGCTGAACACGTAACCCACAGGTTACCACTTCAGTAACAGGCAGTCACAGCTCTCCCCTCTGACTCGGCCACCCGCTGTCTCTTATGCCCTTCCCCCCACCTGGTGAGCAGTTTCAACCCCCAACCATCTCAGCCCTGCCAGTATTGCGCTAGGCTTAGGAGGGGCCAGATCATTGTGACAGTTACTGCAGGTGCGCCACCTGTTTGGAGCAGAAAGCGACATGCGGCTAACACAGGGAACATTGATGTCAGGACCCTGATTATTACAGAATCGGGTACAGGGTCCCTGGCGCACCAGGAGTTTGTCACATCCCTGGAGAGACACAACTTGCATTGCTCCAAAGGATGTTTGGGAAACTGGCCCTCTGTCTCCTATAAAGGAAACATATTTATCAAATGTACAGTGTGTGTTTCTGCATGTCTGCGTGCATGTATATTTCTACATCATGTGAAACATTTCTGGATTCAAAGCCACACACACCCATCCACCCTACCAGCCCCAAACTGGGGTATGTCTCAGTCAACACACACAGAATTTGAGTCAAATTCTCCTAGATATTGACATGGAATCTTTGTAAATTAGCTTATAGCGCAAAGGTATTAATCCAAGAACTGAAAAAAAAAAGAAAACATAAAAGTTCCATGTCAATTCATATCTGAATCCCAGCCCTCTGACTGGGATTCAGATATGCCATCCTTCCTCCCTACACCCAAGATAAATTGTATCCTATTGGCCCAGATCATCCAGGTCAACTTCCTGGAGATCTGAGCCACAGTTCAAATCAAATCACCACTTCATATATGTATGTGCGTGTTTGTATGTACGTATGTGATTGTGCATTATACAGTGTGTGTGTGTGTGTGTGTGTGTGTGTGTGGTACAATAGTACTATACCAAAGTGTCAGCACTGGGTATCAGCTCATTCTCTGTGTGTTGGACATCACTGTACTGCACTGAAGTGTCAGCACTGGGTATCAGCTCATGCCCTCTGTGGGACTCCAGAGTACTGCACTGTAGTATCAGCACTAGGTATCAGCTCTTGCACTGTGTGTGATGCCATATCACTGCACTGTAGTGTCAGCACTGGGTATCGGCTCATGCCCTGTGTGTGATGCCACAGTACTGCACTTTAGTGTCAGCACTGGATATCAGCTCCTGTCTTGTATGGTACACCGTGGTACTGCACTGTAATGTCAGCACTAGGTTTTAGTTGATGCCATATTTGGGACACCATAGTGCTACACTGTAGTGTCAGCACTGGGTATCGGCTCATGCCCTGTGTGTGATGCCACAGTACTGCACTTTAGTGTCAGCACTGGGTGTCAGCTAATGTTCTGTATGGGACAGCATAATAATGTACTGTAATGTCAGCATTGGATATCAGCTCATGCCCTGTGTGGGAAACTAGAGTACTGCACTGTAGTGTCAGCACTGGATATCAGCTCATGTTCTGTGTGGGACACCATAACATTGCACTGTAGTGTCAGCACTGGATATCAGCTCATGTCCTGTGAGGGACATCTTAGTACTGCAGTGTAGTGTCAGCACTGGGTATAAGCTCATGTCCTTAGTACTGCACTGTACTGTTAACACTTGGTATCAACTCATTTTCTGTATGGCACACCATAATACTACATTGTACTGTCAGCAGAGTGTATCACATCATACTCTGTGTGGGATACTATAGTACTGCATTGTAGTGTCAGCACTGGGCATGAGCTCATGCACTGTGTTGGACACAATAGTACTGCACTCTAGTGTCAAACTGGGTATCAGATGATGTCCTGTATGGGGCACCATAGTATTGCACTGTAGTGTCAGCACTGGGCATGAGCTCATGCACTGTGTGGGGCACCATAGTACTGCACTGTAGTGTCATGTTCCATGTGGGACACCACAGTACTGCACTGTAGTGTCAACATTGGGTATCAGCTCATGTCCTGTGTGAGACACCATAGTACTGCACTGTAGTGTCAATACTGGGTATCAGCTAATTTCCTGTATGGCACACCATAGTACTGCACTGTTCTGTCCGCAAGGGGTATCAGATCATACCCTGTGTTGGACACCATAGTACTGCACTGTAGTGTCAGCACTGGGCATCAGCTCATGTGCTGTATGGGACACCATAATCAGGGTCCCTAGTGCTGTGTGGCAGAATTTTCTGATTTCTGTGGCAGGGCTCCTTGTTTTCTACAGCAGCATTTTCCGATTTCTGTACCATGATTTATTCATTTATCTCTGGCAGAACGCAGTCCTGCCATTGGTTATCTATGATGTGATGTCATCAATTACATCATATGCCGAGCATAGACATGGGGCTTCAGGATAAACAAGATGGGGGGAAAAAGCCTGACACTATGGAAAAACAGTATATTTGAATAAAAATTCACCAAAAACAGTGAATTATGTGGCACTATATACATTCTGCGTCATGATGCAAATACTGCAGAAACTTCTGCAAACACAGAATTGTAGAATTCCTGGGGCCTTGACCATAGTACTGCACTGTAGTGTCAGCACTGGGTATCAGCTCATGCCCTATGTTGGACACCGGAGTACTGGACTGCAGTGTCTGTGCTGGACATGAATTCATGCACTGTGTTGGACAGAATAGTACTTCAATGTAGTGTCAACGCTAGGCATCAGCTCATGTCCTGTATGGGACACCATGGTACTACATTGTAGTGTCAGCACTGGATTTCAGCTCATGCCCTGTGTTGGACACCATAGTATTGCACTGTAGTGTCAGCACTGGGTATCAGCTGATGTTCTTTATGGGACACCATAGTACTGCACTGCAGTGTCAGTACTGGCTATCAGCTCATGTCCTGTGTGGGGCACCATATTATTGCACAGTAGTGTCAGCAATGGGTATCAGCTCATGCACTGTGTGGGACACCATAGTACTGCAGTGCAGTGTCAGCACTGGGTATCAGCTCATGTCCTTTCTGGGACATCATAGTACTGCAGTGTCAGCACTGGATATCAGTTCATGTCCTGTAAGGGACACCATAGTTTCTCACAGAAGTGTCAGCACTGGGTATCAGATCATGGCCTGTATGTTGGACTCCATACTACAGCACTGTAGTGTTGGCACTGGGCGTCAGCGTATGTCCTGCAAGGGAGTGGAGATTTGGCCATCTCCCAAGTTATCCCTGAGCTTAGTGGGCTAACAGCAAATCTAGCACAGGAAGAGAAAAAACACCTAGCAATCAAGAGAGTAAAGACTAGGCATAGCCAGAAGAAAACCATCAGAGAAGAAAACTGACCTGTGTTTCTTGCAGCAACAGGGATTAGCCCTGTATAAAGGGCTAGAACAGCTTGTTCCAGTGTAGTGTGTGGTTTATTAGACAAGTAAATATTTGAAAAGACATTTTCTCCTCATCTGTCTATGGGCTACAAATTTTAATAGACAGTAAATCCCTGAAATAAATGTTCTAGGAGCGTGGATATGTTGTTCATCCACACTGTCTGGCATTGTCCCTTTCCCATTTAAATCTTGCCGGAAGTCTTCAAGCTGGCTCCTCCCACCCACCCGGGTGGTATATACCTTGGCTTCACTCCATGACGCCAGATCTTCCTTTCCGCTGGAAGATACAGGTTCCCTCATGCTACTTTTTAAGTACCGTAGGCCCTGAGTCTCATATCGGCAGTTTTACGCACGTTACTCTCTCTAAAACTCAGTTAGAAGTTTCGACTCGGAATCCAAACACTTCAGTTATAGAGGACAAGTCATCCCCCGGGTTTCGTCTGTGTCCTTGTGGACAGAAAATGTCTCGCACCGATCCCCACCTCTCGTGTGTTTATTGCCTAGGTGCTGTGCACGATACCTCGGCTTGCACCATCTGTTTGGCCTTCCATCCCACCATCCTGGAGGACCGCAAGGCGAGCCTTAAGCTGGGGAGAATGAAGCTTCGCAATCCACTGGTGAAATCGAAGGAGGGCAGGTGGGCGGTTTCCGCGGCCGCGGGATCCGCTGAGCAGCTCGAACAGATGGCAGCTTTCAAGGAGGAAGCTGCCCAAACCTCGGCCAACTGAAGTTTTTTTGTGCCAATCAACCTGGGCTCCACCTTCACGGTGTCCTTTCGGGAGTTGTGCCAGTCTCTCCCTACCAAGGGTGAGGCACCTTCGAACTCACACTCCTCCCGCTCCAAGAAAAAGGACAAGGACCCCAAATCTTCTTCTTCTAGCTGAAGAAGACATTCCTAGGACCAAGAGCAGTCCAATACTCAGGATCAGGCGGTCTCGGCCTCGGTCGAGATCACTTCCTCAGCTGCCGGCTTCTCGGACCTTCCATCAGGCCAAGGCACTGAAGCCAAGGATACGGCAGAACCGGATGAGATTTCTCTTGACCCGATCAAGCCGTTGTTGCCGACGCCTGTTGACGACTCTTTGGAGAGGACCCCCATCCTCTCCTTCTCCAACAAGGAGACCTGTCCTTCGGGTATCCCAATCAAGGGACAAGAGCCAGTTCCTTGGTTTTCACCAGATCCGGCTTCTCTTGATCAACAGAGCCAACGCCATCGGTCTCGATCGAGGAGTAGGACCATGTCAGTCGAAAAGCTGAAAAAGGGTCATAAACACTCCTGGAAGAGGCACCGCCACCATTCCTCATCCTCCTCGGATGAGGAGAGACTTATATGGAAGCTCCGTCGATGTTATAAGGACCATATGTGGCAGCAGCTACTTTTGACCTGGTCAAAAGCCGTCCACTCTGGCTGTACCAGCCATTACTTGGCCCCAGCATCTTCGACCAACACCGACTCCCTCTGTACCGAGGACTCCAGTTCTTCCTCCGGTGGGACTGGCACGCATTTCTGGTTGGCCTGTTCTGGTCTCCCCACCAATTTTGGTGGAACCACTGCCTAAACAGCCTCAGGGAGGGGCTCCCTCTAAGGAGGATTGGACAACTACGGGCTGCCCCATAGGCTGTCCATAACCGTTACTCCTGATCTCGCTAGGCACATCGAAGGGGACATAGGTGGGAGACCCTGTATCCTGACTCCTCGGACTCGGATACTACTGGTCTTCACTCACACCCCGATGATGAGCTGTCAGTGACAGGCCTGGAGGAAGGTTCTTCTTCCTTCCAGAGCATCCTTCAACTCATTGCTGAGTCCACGGGTATGCCTTTTCAGCCTATACAAAAGAAGGCTGAATATCCTCTCATGGATATTCTTAAGAGGGGGATACCCTGACAGAGGCCTTTCCAATGGCTGAAGCCATCGTTGGCCTGGCCCTTGACCTTTGGCAGTGCCCTGCCTCTTGCCTGGTTCCATGTGCCCATATGGCTTGCAAGTACGTGGTGCCCATGGGGTCCTTGGCAGGCTTCACTGAGCATCCCTCGGCTAAGAGCCTTGTGACTGTCTCAGTGTTTTGGCGCATGGGCAGCTCTGCGGATACTGACTGCCCTCCAGATAAGGAGTCCAAAAATATGGATCACTCTGCCCCGAAAGTCTATGTGGCTTCATCCCTGGGCTTTTGTCAGGCCAGATCTGCAGTGATTATGGCACACTTCTCTCATGCCCTACTGGGGTCGCTTGATGAAGTCCTCCCTCATCTCCCAGCAGACATGCAAACCACGGTCAAGCAGGTCTGTGACCAGGGCCATGCTGTTGCTAAACAGCAGCTCCAGATGGCTCTGGACATTGGAGATTCCTGTGCCTATTCACTGGCTGCCACAGTGGCCACTCGCCGCAGGGCCTGGCTGAGGTTATCCTCCTTTCCAGCAGATACTCAGCACAAGCTAGCTGACGTGCCCCTTCCTTGGCACTGACCTTTTCGGTCTGGGAGTGGCAGGTCATCTCCAGCACATTGAGCAGTCTAATGCCACCCTAGATGCCTCCTCTGCTAAGGGTTCTTTGGGCAAGAACCAGCAGAAGCACAAGAAGTCCTTTCGGCACTCTTCCTCTGTGGTTAGACAGCCCTCCTTCCAGGGAGGTCAGTCACAACAGCAGGCTCATGCTTGGTGCCCTAGGCCCAAGCAGGGTCCCCAACAGCCCCGCAAAGGAGGCCGAGGTGCTGGTCCAGGAGCCTCCTCCTCCTCCAAGCCTGCACAGTGATGGGTCAGGGGTGGCCTCCCCCTACACTCATCATGCCAGTTCTGGGTCCTCCTGTGGGTGGCCAGCTCTGCCACTTTCTTTCTGCCTGGTCCAGTATCACTTCAGACAGGTGGGTCCTGGAAGTGGCCGGTCAGAGACTACCTCTAGAGTTCGAGCAGTACCCCCCAGCCGAGCCCATGCCCCACGGGAGGAAAGGATCTTAGTTGGCGCTCAGTTGGCCCTTCGGGTCGACATTGCTCAGCTCCTCGGCAAAGAGGCATTAGTTCCAGTGCTGGATCCTCCTACAGACCCAGGCTTCATGTCCAGGTATTTCTTGGTGCCCAAGTGGATGGGGGAGTTGGCACCCCATCCTAGATCTCCACGACCTGAATCAATATCTCAGGTCTCGCACCTTCCGGATGGTAACTCTGCACCAGATCATATCGTCTCTGAAGTGAAACATGTGGTTCTGTTCACTGGATCTACAGGACGCATTCTTTTATGTCCCAATCCATCCGTCCCACCAGTGGTTCCTCCGGAATTCTGAGCCATGCCGTTCGGCCTGTCATCGGCCCCATGGGTCTTCACCAAATAAATTGCAGTGGTGGCAGCCCATCTACAACGTCGAGGGATTTGTATATACCCCTACCTCAATGACTGGCTCCTGGCAGGTTCCTCCCTGCAGGAGGTGGAGAGGTTCAGAGACCTGACCCTCCGAACCTGTTCCTATCTAGGCCTCCTGATCAATGAGGCCAAGTCAGAACTCATGCCCTATCAGGTGATGGGCTTTATTGAGGCAGAGCTCGACTATCATCAAGCCAGTGCTTGGCTTCCAGCGAACAGGGCGGAGGTTCTTTCCTTCTTTGCCCAATCATTTCTGGTTGGGCACTTGCGCCCTGCCCGGGACTTCCTGCACCTTCTGGGTTACATGGCAGCATGCACCTCAGTGGTCCGTTGGGCCAGATTACACATGCACCCCCTCCAGTAGGAGCTGGCTGCTCATTGGTCTCAGTGTCAGGGTCTTTTTGACCAGCTGGTCATTGTCACTCAGAGGATGTGGGACACTCTCCAATGGTGGACTGTCCTGAGTCATCTGTGGGAAGGGATCCCATTTGTCCACCCCGAGCCGATGGTCATCCTCACGACCGATGCCTCTCTCATGGGCTGGGAAGCCTACATGGGGGACCACAGAGCCCACGGGTTCTGGACCGTCGAGGAGTCCCATTGCCACATCAACCTGTTGGAGCTCAGAGCAGTCAGACTGGCACTGTCAGCTTTTGCTCCTCAGCTCCGGGGTCAAGTGGTTCAAGTCCACACGGACAATACCATGACCATGTACTACCTCAATAAACAGGGTGGCATGCTCTTCTGTCTGCTATGCGAGGAGGCGCTCCAGATCTGGACCTTTGTCAGCCGGTTGGAGGTGGATCTCCTTGCCATCCATGTGGCAGTGGTCTCGAACCAACTGGCGGATGCTCTCAGCCACATAGGCCAGACATCCCACGAGTGGTTTCTCCATCTAGAGGTAGCTTACAGTCTGTTCTCCCATTGGGGAAAGCCATTGGTGGACCTGTTTGCCTCCAAGGAGAACACCAAGCTGAGGCTGTACCATGCCTGCCCCCCTTAACAGGGCTCGCTGCAAGGGGATGCCTTCTCGAGGCAGTGGACCCCAGACCTCTTTTACGCCTTCTCTCCATTTCCCTTGATCCACAAGGTGTTACTAAAGGTGAGGAGGGACAAGGCAAAGGTGATCCTGGTAGCTCCAGATTGGCCCCACCAGTTCTGGTATCCAGATCTCCTCAGCCTCAGCTGCAGGGCCCGGGAGCTGCTTTGTGCACACCTGGACCTGATATCATTGAACCAGGGGAAGGTATTCCACTCTGACCTTCAATCTCTGCACCTCACAGCCTGGTACCTGAGTGGCTAGAGTTCCAGGCTATGGGTCTTTCCAAGGATGTCTACACTGTGGTGGAGGCATCTGGAAAGAAATCGACCAAGAAATGTTATGTCTTCAAATGGAAAATGTATTCCATTTGGTGTCAGGGAAAGAGTCTGGACCCCTTATCCTGCTCTGTAGCTAACATTCTAGACTACCTTTGGTCCCTCTCCAAAGGGGGTCTTCAGTCATCGACCCTTAGGGTGCACCTGGCAGCCATCATGCTTACTGGGCGTGGGCCAGTCAGCCGACATTGGCACAGGAGACAGTGGTCGGGCGCTTTTTCAAAGGCCTGGATCACATATCCTCTCTGGTGTGTGAACCTCCACATCCATGGGATCTTTTGCTGGTTTAGGCAAAGCTCATGGGCAAGCCATTCGAACCCATGCACAAGTGTGAACTCTCACACTTGTCGTGGAAGACTGCCTTCCTGGTGGCTATCACGTCAGCCAGGAGGACAGGGGAGCTCCAGGCACTCTCGGTGGATTCCCCTTATCTGGTCTTTCACAGGGACAAAGTAGTCCTGTTCCCCCACACGAAATTCCTTCTGAAGGTGGTGTCAGAGTTTAACCGTAACCAGGTGTTGACTCTGCCAGTACATTACCCTAATTACACCTCGGACGCCTAGTATAGGCTCCATACTCTGGACCTCAGATGTGCTTTCTCCTATTATAAGGAGAGGACAGCAGAAATTCAGAGAGAGGTTCACCAGCTGTTTGTTACCTATGCTGAAGCCGCTTCTGGCAGACCTGCAGCCAAGCGGACTATTGCAAGATGGCTCACGTCATGCATAGGTCTGTGTTATGAGTTGGCGGGCAAGGAGCCTACCAGAGGGTTAAGAGCTCATTCTACCCGCCATACTGCTGCATCGGTGGCTGCTTCCAGGGACATCCCTATCCAGGAAATCTGTTGGGCTGCTACTTGGAAGTCAGCAAACACCTTCATTTCCACTACCACATCGATCTTGAGTCATGCCGAGATGCTGGTATTGGGGCCTCGGTTCTATAATCTCTCTTTCCTAAGTAGGGGGTGTGCGCCTTGCCTCTCTCCTCCCAGAGAACTGCTAGGAGTCTGCCAGACAGTGTGGATGAACAACATATCAACACTCCTAGAAAAACAGGTTATTCACCTGTAACAGTAGTTCTAGGAGTGGTATATGTTGTTCATCCACATGCACCCACCCGACCTCCCCAGTTTCAGGTGCACCACCTTGCTTCCTGCGGGCTAAGATCTGGTGTCATGGGGCGGAGCCGAGGTATATACCACCAGGGTGGGTGGGAGGAACCAGCTTGAAGACTTCCGGCAAGATTTAAAGGGGTAAGAGACAATGCCAGACAGTGTGGATGAACAACATATACCACTCCTAGAACTACTGTTACAGGTGAGTAACCTGTTTTTAACTCTGTTTCTGAATGATATTTTGAATGTGAAATAACCACAGTGTGCTTTGACATGTTTTGATATAATGAATGTTTATGATTTCATTTTCAGGAAGGAAGGGCTACAAAAAAAGGTTTGTATAGTAACTTCATCACTAATGAACTGAAGACTGAACTGTCTTCTTTTTTGTTTTAACTTATAGTTTGTAGGTTTTTCTCATTTTCTTCCCATTGCTGCCCATGCGCATCTGGGGAGCTGATGTACGCATGTGGAGACATGCACATCCCAGGCACTGCGAAGCACCCCACTCTTCTAGCCACCCCTTCCCCACCTGAGCCACCACCGGACTTCCACCCGGAGGTGACGGGACTACGGGAGGGACAGCGTCCACCCCCGGAAGAAGAGCGCTGCAGATAGGTGGCTCAATCCTGCTCCTACCCTCCTCCCCCCCAAGCTGGCTGTCTGATTTCCTGAGGTTGTTCCTGAACCATTGGGCATGAGCTCATGCACTGTGTTGGACACAATAGTACTGTACTCTACTGTCAAACTAGTATCTGCTGATGTCCTGCATGGGGCACCATAGTACTGCACTGTAGTATCAGCACTGGGTATCAACTTATGCGCTGCATGGGACATCATAGTTACACTGAAGTGTCAGCACTGAATATCAGCATATGTGCTGTGTGGGACACCACACTATTGCACTGTAGTGTCAGCACTGGGCATCAGCTCATGTGCTGTATGGGACACCATGGTATTACACTGTAGTTTCAGCACTGGATTTCAGCTCATGCCCTGTGTTGGACACCATAGTATTGCACTGTAGTGTCAGCACTGGGTATCAGCCGATGTCCTTTATGGGACACCATAGTACTGCACTGCAGTGTCAGCACTGGCTATCAGCTTATGTCCTGTGTGGAGCACCATATTATTGCACAATAGTGTCAGCACTGGGTAACAGCTCATGCACTGTGTGGGGCGCCATAGTACTACACTGCAGGAATGAATAACTGGAACAGCCATAGACAGGCAAATATTTGAAAAGGCAGTGCTTTCTGCTCATCTGTCTTTCAGCTACTGATTTTAATATGCAATGAATTCCTGAAAAAAATGTTACTCCTCTTCTGAATGATACTTTGTATGTGAAATAGCCACAGTGTGCTCTGACATGTTTTGACATAACAAGTATGATTTCCTTTTCAGGAAAGTAAGTAAGTAAGTAAATTTTTATTTCTTTAAGGCGCCCTTCCAAAGCTCAGGGCGACTTTACAATATCAGTCATACAAATCGAAACCACAACTGTAAACAACATCAAATTCAAAACAATCCAGTATAATTTAAATCACTAAAATAATACTTGGTTAAAAAGGAAGGTCTTTAAAGCTTTTTTTAAAGCTCTCCACAGTCAGGCAATTAGTATCTGGCAAGGTAGAATTCCACAGGGTAGGAGCCATAAAGGCAAATGTTCTTCCACCAGATGTTTTAAGGTTACCTTGGGAATCTCCAGCAATCCCTCACCAGAGGATCGGAGGAGCGAAGGACAGTAAGAAGTCAGGAGTTCTTTCAGGTAGCGAGGTCCCAAACCTGTAGGGCTTTATAGGTCATCAACATGACCTTGAAAGTGATCCGCCACTGTACAGGCCAGCCAGTGCAATTCGCCCGAAGCACAGGTGTTATATGGTTGGACCTCGGGCTTCAGTCAACAACCTAACTGCCGTGTTTTTGCACCAGCTGTAGCGATGGATATCCACTCCCGGCAGCCCTAGATAAAAGGCGTTGCGATAATCAAGACGATTGGACACAAAGGTGTGGACCAGGGTAGGAAGATCCTCTGATGGAATCAAGTGTTTCACCGTGCTATATTCCTTAGGTGAAAAAAGGATGATTTGACTGGCTGACACCCCTGTGCCCTCAGGGTCAAGCTCTAAATCAAATATAACACCAAGGTTATGACCTGACCAGATGCCATGAGCGGGTTTCTCCCAGAAATAAACCTGAGAGTTTTCCCGCCCATGGACTTGATATCCTTACCCCTGGTTCCACCACCAATACCTCTGTTTTCTCGGGTTCAACCTCAGCCAATTAGCACTCATCCAGTTCTGTATCTCCTGGAGGCAGTTGTTAAACAATGTACTTGACTCAGACTCCTGCTCGGGCACAAAAGACCTATAGAGTTGAGAATCATCAGCATAGCAATGGAAACTCAAACCAAAATGTCTTATAATGTCCCCTAATGGAAGCATATACACTGCAAATAACATGGGGGACAACACTGAACCCTGTGGCACTCCACAGTGTAGACAGCGAGAGGTCGAGGAATAAATCCCCGACACTACTCTCTGAGTCCTACCCTGCAGAAAAGATTTAAACCAACTGAGGACCACCACCCTTAGTCCACAGAGAGACCACAGGTGTTCAAGCAGCACCCCATGATCCACAGTGTCAAATGCAGCTGAAAGATCAAGGAGAACCAAGATAGAATGAGTTCTCTGATCTCTTGCCATCAGGAGATCATTCAATACCCAAACGAGAGCTGTTTCAGTACTGTGCTGTTTCCTGAAGCCAGACTGGAGAGGGTCATAGATATTGTGGATGTTTAAATAATCTTCCAGCTGCAAAGCGACCATCTTCTCAATAATCTTCCCCAAAAAGGGAAGATTCGAGATTGGTCTGTAGTTTCCTGGGCAGTCGGGATCAAGGGAGGGCTTTTTCAGAAGGGGACGTACTATTGCCTCCTTCAAAGGATCAGGAAAGATCCGTCTCTCCAATGATGCCACTACTATCCCAGTAAGGATCGGGTCGATAACCTCTATACATCCCACAAGTAGGCGTGTAGGGCCCAGATCCAGCCCACAGAAACTTGGGCGCAGAGTCTGGACGATTCTCACTATATCCATAACTACCAGTTGACTGAACGTGGACCAGGTCAAATGGGTACTTGTGTCCCCGATTGGTCACTGCAAGACCAATGGGAGGCCCTGGCTGATCTCATCTCTGATAGCAGACACCTTATCAGCAAAGAACGCCGCAAACTCCTCACACTGTAACTGTGATAATGCTCGACCGGCATGAAGACAGACTGGATTGCACAGTCTGTCCACAGTCCAGAAGAACTGGGCCGGTCTATTCCTTGCTGTAGCAATCTCCCTGGACAGGAACTCTGCCTTCTTATGGGAGATTGCTAACTGGTAGATTTTATAATGATCTAGCAGTCTAAGTCTGTCAACTTCCAGGTGAGTCTTCCGCCAGCGTCTCTCCCATCTTCCGCCCTGTCTCTTCAACCCACGGATCTCGGTGGTGAACCACGGGGACTCGGGGTGAAGAGTACAGGGCGAACACGAAAGGAGCAATGACATCCAGGGCCCCCCACAACTGCCCTATTATAGGCCAGCACTAAAGACCCTGGATCCATGCTATCCATTGGAAAACCAGAAGTCCAGCTCCGTCATTAGGCCTTCTGAGGCAACTCTCTCAAAGGACGGAACTGTACTATCTCCTTAGGGCAGGCCTCTTTGGGGGCCATGAAACTGAACCTCAGGGCATGATGGTCAGACCAACCGATGGCTCCACCTCCACATCGGAGATTTCCATCCCCAGATGGAATATCAGGTCAATGAATGTCCCCTGGTGGGTTGCAGTGGTAATAACCCGTGTCAGGCCCAATGAATCAGTCAATTGGAGGAGATTTTGTCCAAAAAGCGCGAGTTCATTGTCGACCAAGGCATTGAAATCCCCCAGAATTATCCATCGGGGGAATTCCAAAACCCTCTCGGCAATGAAATCCGCCACCTCCCTCAGGAATTCTCTCCCATCACCTGGTGGACGATAAATGAGGAGTATCCTGAATCCTGCACCTGCACCCACAATACATTCAAAGGAGTTGGTATATCCAACCAGCTCCTCCCTGACGTCCAGTTCCTGTCTAAAACAGACTGCAACTCCCCCGCTCCTACGGTCCACTCTCGGGCGATGAATCACCGAGAACCCGTCCGGAACCGCAGATCCCAAATGGGGCCTGCATTGTCAAGCTAGGTCTCGGTGATGCAAGCTAAATCCACGGAAGCAACAAGATCTGCCACTAAAGCAGTCTTGTTTCTAATAGACCTAGCATTGCTTAACACCGCCCGAAAGGGACGAGACTCCAAGGATGACTCCGCTTCCTGCCTGATCAAGTCAGTGCCCTTGGGTATGGACGCAAGATACGACGGACCACGCTCCTGCATCCATTTCACCCCAGGGCGCCTCCTGGTTCTAACTTGTTCCTATCCGCCCACTCCTTTCCCATCCCCCCCAAGAGTTCCAGGATCTCCTATTCCCACCACTCCTACGTCTCGAAATGCCAAGTATTCGGCATTTCCTATACACTTCTAAAGGGAGTGAGGGACATTCAAAAGGTCGGAGATCCTTTAGTCTTGAAGGGGAGTACCACCTGACTGTGCTTTCATCAACCCAACACATTAAAACCTATTAATACCACTAAAAATAACACTTTAATAATACGCCCCAATCCACTTTACCGAAAACAAAAAATAAATAATAAAACAAACAAAAACACAAAAAAGCACTATTTTGATGAAAACTCCACCACTTCCTCTCACAAAGTAGTGGAAAAGAGAGGCAAATTATTTACCAATCCCACCCACTGTCTCTCACACAGAGGGGAGACAAAAACCCAAATCAACAAACAAAATAAAATTATAATAACTAAAACATCAAATATAAACACAAATAAAACTAATATAAAGTAAAACTAAGCTAAACAGCACTTTCAACTAAAAATTTTAACCAGTCAGTAAAAGTCCCTCAGGAACAACTGCAGTTCGTGGAGCATACACTTCAGCCAAATAGATGTCCAAAAAAAGTCCAATCTGTACAATCTCACAAAGGCAGAATAGAACCCTCAGCTAGGTGAGAAAGATGGAAGGCCAGGTACTCACGTTACTTGGTGGGGGGCAGTGCAGCAAAGACATGCACAACCTCTCACATAGGCAGGTTAAGCTAAAAAGTTATTAGAAAAATAGCAGACTGATCAGGTACTCTCACTACCCAGTAAATTTGAAACCAAAAATGGTTCTGTCCAAACTACCTCTCACATAGAAGACAGAGCCATAAATGATACCAATAGAAAAATAAAAATGCTTTTCACTGTTTCCAAATGTAAACTGAGTAACGAATGAAAGATCTGACCATAACCAAAATCCAGTTCTTATTCCTGGCAAATCTTCATATGGAGTTTCAGGTTCTCAAATTAAATACAGTCCAGACTCACCAACCGCCAGAAAGCTAACAGGGGGCCCTAAATATTCTGACCCAGGGAAACCACAGCCAGAAATGTTCCCCCGCTGCAGCTACGGTCTTCAGCAAGAGACGGCCCACCGGCCAACTCCCTGAAGATCTCGGAGCCCCAGGGCAGACCAGTCGGCTCCCCAACTGGTGCAACCCTGACTCCTGTGCAGTGAGGGATCCAGCAGTAAAGCACCCTGGAACAGATTAGACCCCTCCTCCACACCAGCGGGTAGTCCCACACAAAACCAAGAACAGAAAGAAGATGTTGAGAAAGGTTTGTATATTAACTGTATCACTAATGAAGTAAAGACAGAGCTTTCTGTCTCACATAAAGGATGCATACATACAAACGTTGTGTGTGTGTGTGTGTGTGTGTGTGTGTGTGTGTGTGTGTGTGTCTGTGTGTATGTGACACCACAGTACTGTACCACAGCATCATCACTAGGTATCAGCTCATGCACTGGGTGGAACACCATAATACTGCACTGTAGTGTCAGCATTGGGTATCAGCTCATGTCCTGTGTGGGACACTATAGTATTTCCCTTCACTGTCAGCACTGGGTTTCAGTTTATTTCCTTGATGGGTAAGCATAGTACTGCACTGTACTATCAGCACTGGCTATTAGGACATGTACTGTATGGATCAACATAGTACTGCACTGTAGTGTCAGTACTGGGTATGAGATCATAGCCTGTGTGTTTGATACCATAATATAGCACTTTGGTGTCGGCACTGGATATCAGATCATGTCCTACAAGGGAGTCGAGATATGGCCATCTCCTCAATTATCCCTGAGCTTAGTGGGCTAATAGCCAAGCTAGCACAAGAGGAGAAAAACACCTACCAATTAAGAGTGGAAACTGCAGGTCATAGCCAGAAGAAAACCAACAGAGAGAAAAAAACAGATCTATCTTTCCCACGACAACAGGGATTAGATCTTTATAAAGGGCTAGAGTAACTTGATCCAGTCTGGTGCGCAGTATATTAGACAGGCAAATATTTGAAAGCAAATATTTGAAAAAAGCAGTGTTTTCTCCTCATCTGTCTTTCAGCTACAGATTTTAATATACTGTATATCCCTGAAATAAATGTTGCTCCTTTCATGAATGATTCATGGTATGTACAATAGCCACAGTATGCTACAATCTGTTTTTATATGATGAGAATTTATGATTTCCTTTTCAGCAAAAAAGAAGTTGAGGAAAGGTTTTTATACTGACTGCATCACTAATGAATTGAAGACTAAGCTTTCTATCTTCTATAAAGGAAGCATATTTATAAATGTAGTGTGTGTGTGCACACGCATGTGTGCATGTATATTCCTATATGATGGGCAAATGGTTTGGATTCAGAGCCACACACCCCAATCCACCTTACCAGCCCCACACTGGGGCAAGTCTTACTCAACCCACACATCATTTGAATAAACTACTCAAAGATCCAGGTCATTTCAGATCTGAATCCTAGTGACCTGACTGGGATTGAGATATGCCATCCTTACTCCATACCCCCAAGGTGAAGTGTCTCCTATTGACTCAAATCATCCAAGTCAACTTCCTGGAGATCGGAACCACAATCCAAACTACTGCATCTGAACTTCATGTACGTATGTGCATGTTTGTATGTATGCATAGGGTTGTGCCTCATACAATGAGTGTATTAGTGTGAAAGTGTACAAGTGTGAGTGTGGTGTGTGTGTGTGTGTGTGTGTGTGTGTGTGTGTGTGTGTGAGACACCACAGTACTATACCACAGTGTCAGCACTGGGTAGCATCTCATGCCCTGACTGGGACACCATAGTACTGCACTGTAATGTGAGGACTGGGTATCAGCTCATGCACTGTGTGGGATACTATCGAACTGCACTGTAGTGACAGCACTGGGTATCATATCATGAACTGTGTGGTGCACCATAGTATTACACTGTAGTATCAGCACTGGGTATCGGCTCATGACCTGTGTGGGAAAACACAGTTCTGCATTGTTGTGTCAGCACTGGGTATCACATCATGGCCTGTGTGTCAGATACCATAGTACTGCACTACAGTGTCAGCACTGGGTATCAGCTCATGTCTTTTCTGGGACATCGTAGTACTGCAGTGTCAGCACTGGATATCAGTTTATGTCATGTAAGGGACACCATAGTCCCTCACAGCAGTGTCAGCACTGGGTATCAGATCATGGCCTGTATGTTGGACACCATACTACAGCACTGTAGTGTTGGCACTGGGTATCAGCTTATGTCCTGCAAGGGAGTGGAGATATGGCCATCTCCCAAGTTATCCCTGAGCGTGGTGGGCTAACAGCAAATCTAGCACAGGAAGAGAAAAAACACTTAGCAATCAAGAGAGTAAAGACGAGGCATAGCCAGAAGAAAACCATCAGAGAAGAAAACTGACCTGTGTTTCTTGCAGCAACAGAGATTAGCCCTGTATAAAGGGCTAGAACAGCTTGTTCCAGTGTAGTGTGCCATTTATTAGACAAGCAAATATTTGAAAAGACAGTGTTTTCATCTGTCTATCTGCTACAGATTTTAATATACAGTAAATCCTGAAATAAATGTTACTCCGTTTCTGAATGATACTTTGTATGTGAAATAACCACAGTGTGCTTTGATATGTTTTGATATAATGAATGTTAATGGTTTCATTTTCAGGAAGGAAGGGCTTCAAAAAAGGTTCGTAGAGTAACTTCATCACTAATGAACTGAAGACTGAACTGTCTTTTTTTTTAATTTACAGTTTGTAGGTATTTCTTATTATCTTCCCAATGCTGCCCATGTGCATCTGGGGATCTGATGTACACATGTGGAGACATGCAGATGCCAGGCACAGTGGAGCACCCTAGTCTTCTAGCCATCCCTTCTCTGCCTGAGCCACCAGCGGACCGCCACCCGGTGGTGACGAGAGTATGGGAGGGACAGCGTCCAACCCAGAAGAGGAACACTGCAGATAGGCTGCTCAATCCAGCTCCTACCTTCCCCCCCAAGCTGACTGTCTGATGACCTGAGGTTGTTCCTGAACCCTGGTCGCTGGTGTGATGCAAGATAAGTCTAGAAGCCTTAGCCCTCTGCGCCACCAGGCTGGCTTCTGAGCCATCGGTCTGACTGAAGACTGAACTTTTTATTTCCTTTAAAGGAAGCATAGTTATAAAATGTAGAGAGTGTGTGCACATGCATGAATGTGTATTTCCATGTTATGAGCAAACTGGTATGGATTCAGAGCCACACATCCCCATCCACCTTACCAGATCCACAATGGGGTATGTCTCAGTTGACACACAGATCATTTGAGTCAAAGTCTCCAAGATCCAGGTCAATTCAGATCTAAATCCTAGTGGACTAGTAGATTTAGATATGCCATCCTTCCTCCCTATCCCCAAGGTGAAGTTTCTCCTATTTTCCAAGATCCCCCAGGACAACTTCTTAGAGATCTGAGCCAGAATCTATACTAGGTCACCACCTCATGTATCTATGTATGTATGTATGTGGTTCTGCATTATAGACTGTGTGTGTGTGTGTGTGTGTGTGTGTGTGTGTGTGTGTGTGGCGCCTGTGTATGGACGGGACACTGTAGTACTTTATCACAGTGTCAGCACTGGGTATCAGCTCATGCACTGTGTGGGGCACCATAGTACTACACCACAGGAATGAATAACTGGAACAGCCATAGACATGCAAATATTTGAAAAGGCAGTGCTTTCTGCTCATCTGTCTTTCAGCTACTGATTTTAATATGCAATGAATTCCTGAAATAAATGTTGCTCCTCTTCTGAATGATACTTTGTATGTGAAATAGCCACAGTGTGCTCTGACATGTTTTGACATAACAAGTATGATTTCCTTTTCAGGAAAGAAGATGTTGAGGAAAGGTTTTTATATTAACTGCATCACTAATGAACTAAAGACAGAGCTTTCTGTCTCCTATAAAGAACGCATACTTACAAACGTTTTGTGTGTGTGTGTGTGTGTGTGTGACACCACAGTACTGTACCACAGCATCAGCACTAGGTATCAGCTCATGCACTGGGTGGAACACCATAATACTGCACTGTAGTGTCAGCATTGGGTATCAGCTCATGTCCTGTGCAGGACATTGTAGTATTTCCCTTCACTGTCAGCAATGGGTTTCAGTTTATTTCCTTGATGGGACACCGTAGTACTGCACTGTACTATCAGCACTGGATATTAGGTCACGTACTGTATGGATCAACATAGTACTGCACTGTAGTGTCAGTACTGGGTATGAGATCATAGCCTGTGTGTTTGATGCCATAGTATAGCACTTTAGTGTCGGCGCTGGATATCAGATCATGTCCTACAAGGGAGTCGAGATATGGCCATCTCCCCAATTATCCATGAGCTTAGTGGGCTAATAGCCAAGCTAGCACAGGAAGAGAAAAACACCTACCAATTAAGAGTGGAAACTGCAGGTCATAGCCAGAAGAAGACCATCAGAGAAATAAAACTGACCTATCTTTCCCACAACGACAGGGATTAGATCTTTATAAAGGGCTAGAGTAACTTGATCCAGTCTGGTGCACAGTATATTAGACAGGCAAATATTTGAAAGCAAATATTTGAAAAAAAGCAGTGTTTTCTCCTCATCTGTCTTTCAGCTACAGATTTTAATAAACTGTAAATCCCTGAAATAAATATTGCTCCTTTCATGAATGATTCATTGTATGTAAAATAGCCACAGTATGCTGCAATCTGTTTTTATGTAATGAGAATTTATGATTTCCTTTTCAACAAAGAAGATGTTGAGGAAAGGTTTTTATACTGACTGCATCACTAATGAATTGAAGACTAAGCTTTCTATCTTCTACAAAGGAAGCATATTTATAAATGTAGTGTGTGTGTGTGTGTGTGTGTGTGTGCATGTGTGTGCATGTGTGCATGTATATTCCTATATGACGGGCAAATGGTTTGGATTCAGAGCCGCACACCCGAATCCATCTTACCAGCCCCACAATGGGGCAAGTCTTAATCAACCCACACGTCATTTGAATAAACTACTCAAAGATCCAGGTAATTTCAGATCTGAATCCTAGTGACCTGACTGGGATTCAGATATGCCATCCTTACTCCATACCACCAAGGTGAAGTGTCTCCTATTGATCCAGATCATTCAAGTCAACTTCCTGGAGATCGGAACCACAATCCAAACTACTGTAGGTCTGAACTTCAGGTACATATGTGCATGTTTGTATGTATGCATACGGTTGTGCATCATACAATGAGTGTGTTAGTGCAAAAGTGTGCAAGTGTGTGTGTGTGTGTATGTGTGTGTGACACCACAGTACTGTACCACAATGTCAGCACTGGGTATCATCTCATGGCCTGACTGGGACACCATAGTACTGCACTGTAATGTGAGCACTGGGTATCAGTTCATGCACAGTGTGGTGCACCATAGTATTGCACTGTAGTGTCAGCACTGGGTATCGGCTGATGACCTGTGTGGGACACCACAGTTCTGCACTGTAGTTTCAGCACTGGGTATCAGATCATGGACTGTGTGGTGCGCCATAGTATTACACTGTAGTGTCAGCACTGGGAATCGGCTGATGACCTTTGTGGGACACCACAGTTCTGCACTGTTGTGTCAGCACTGGGTATCACATCATGGCCTGTGTGTCAGATACCATAGTACTGCACTGTAGTGTCAGCACTGGGTATCAGCTCATGTCCTTTCTGGGACATCATAGTACTGCAGTGTCAGCACTGGATATCAGTTTATGTCATGTAAGGGACACCATAGTCCCTCACAGCAGTGTCAGCGCAGGGTATCGGATCATGGCCTGTATGTTGGACACCATAGTACAGCACTGTAGAGTTGGCACTGGGTATCAGCGTATGTCCTGCAAGTTAGTGGAGATATGGCCATCTCCCAAGTTATCCCTGAGTTTGGTGGACTAACAGCAAATCTAGCACAGGAAGAGAAAAAACACTTAGCAATCAAGAGAGTAAAGACTAGGCATAGCCAGAAGAAAACCATCAGAGAAGAAAACTGACCTGTGTTTCTTGCAGCAACAGAGATTAGCCCTGTATAAAGGGCTAGAACAGCTTGTTCAAGTGTAGTGTGCCATTTATTAGACAAGCAAATATTAGAAAAGACAGTGTTTTCTCATCTGTCTATCAGCTACAGCTTTTAATATACAGTAAATCCCTGAAATAAATGTTACTCTGTTTCTGAATGATACTTTGAATGTGAAATCAACACAGTGTGCTTTGACATGTTTTGATATAATGAATGTTAATGATTTCATTTTCAGGAAGGAAGGGCTTCAAAAAATGTTTGTATAGTAACTTCATCACTAATGAACTGAAGACTGGATTGTCTTTTTTTTTTAATTTACAGTTTGTAGGTATTTCTCATTTTCTTCCCAATGCTGCCATGTGCATCTGGGGATCTGAGGTACACTTGTGGAGACATGCACATGCCAGGCACAGTGGAGCACCCTAGTCTTCTAGCCATCCCTTATCTGCCTGAGCCACCACCGGACCTCCACCCGGTGGAGACGGGACTACGTGAGGGACAGCGTCCACCCCAGAAGAGGAGCGCTGCAGATAGGCTGCTCAATCCTGCTCCTACCTTCCCCCCCCAAAGCTGGCTGTCTGATGATCTGAGGTTGTTCCTGAACCCGGGTCGCTGGTGTGACGCAAGGTAAGGCTAGAAGTCTTAGCCCTCTGCACCACCAAGCTGGTTTCTGAGCCATCGGTCCGACTGAAGACTGAACTTTTTAATACCTTGAAAGGAAGCAGTTATAAAATGTAGAGAGTGTATGCACATGCATGCGTGTGTATTTCCACGTTATGAGCAAACTGGTATGGATTCAGAGCCACACACCCCCATCCGCCTTACCAGATCCACACTGGGGTATGTCTCAGTTGACACACAGATCATTTGAGTCAAAGTCTCCAAGATCCAGGTCAATTCAGATCTAAATCCTAGTGGACTAGCAGATTTAGATATGCCATCCTTCCTCCCTACCCCCAAGGTGAAGTGTCTCCTATTGTCCAAGATCATCCAGGACAACTTCCTGGAGATCTGAGCCAGAATCTATACTAGGTCACCACTTCATGTATCTGTGAATGTATGTATGTATGTATGTATGTATGAATGTATGTATGTATGTGATTCCACATTATAGAGTGTGAGTGCGTGTGTGTGTTTGCCTGTGTATGGATGGGACACTGTAGTACTTTATCACAGTGTCAGCACTGGGTATCAGCTCATGCACTGTGAGGGGCACCATAGTACTGCACTGCAGGAATGAATAACTGGAACAGCCACAGACAGGCAAATATTTGAAATGGCAGTGCTTTCTGCTCATCTGTCTTTCAGCTACTGATTTTAATATGCAATGAATTCCTGAAATAAATGTTACTCCTCTTCTGAATGACACTTTGTATGTGAAATAGCCACAGAGTGCTCTGACATGTTTTGACATAACAAGTATGATTTCCTTTTCAGGAAAGAAGATGTTGAGGAAAGGTTTGTATGTTAACTGTATCACTAATGAACTAAAGACAGAGCTTTCTGTCTCCTATAAAGGACGCATACTTACAAATGTAGTGTGTGGTGTGTGTGTGTGTGTGTGTGTATGTGTGTGTGTGTATGTGACACCACAGTACTGTACCACAGCATCAGCACTAGGTATCAGCTCATGCACTGGGTGGAACACCATAATACTGCACTGTTGTGTCAGCATTGGGTTTCAGCTCATGTCCTGTGTGGGACACTATAGTATTTCCCTTCACTGTCAGCACTGGGTTTCAGTTTATTTCCGTGATGGGACACCATAGTACTGCACTGTACTATCAGCACTGGATATTAGGTCATGTACTGTATGGATCAACATAGTACTGCACTGTAGTGTCAGTACTAGGTATGAGATCATAGCCTGTGTGTTTGATACCATAGTATAGCACTTTAGTGTCGGCACTGGATATCAGATCATGTCCTACAAGGGAGTCGAGATATGGCCATCTCTCCAATTATCCCTGAACTTAGAGGGCTAATAGCCAAGCTAGTACAGGAAGAGAAAAACACCTACCAATTAAGAGTGGAAACTGCAGGTCATAGGCCGAAGAAAACCATCAGAGAAAAAAACTGACCTATCTTTCCCACGACAACAGGGATTACATCTTTATAAAGGGCTAGAGTAAATTGATCCAGTCTGGTGCGCAGTATATTAGACAGGCAAATATTTGAAAGCAAATATTTGAAAAAAGCAGTATTTTCTCCTCATCTGTCTTTCAGCTCAGATTTTAATATACTGTAAATTTGTTGAATAAATGTTGCTCCTTTCACTGAATGATTCATTGTATGTCAAATAGCCACAGTATACTACAATCTGTTTTTATATAATGAGAATTTATGATTTCCTTTTCAGCAAAGAAGATGTTGAGGAAAGGTTTTTATACTGACTGCATCACTAATGAATTGCAGACTAAGCTTTCTATCTTCTATAGAGGAAGCATATTTGTAAATGTAGTGTGTGTGTGTGTGTGTGTGTGTGTGTGTGCATGTGTGCATGTATATTCCTATATGATGGGCAAATGGTTTGGATTCAGAGCCACACACACCCCCATCCACCTTACCAGCCCCACACTGGGGAAAGTCTTAATTAACCCACACATCATTTGAATAAACTACTCAAAGATCCAGGTCATTTCAGATCTGAATCCTAGTGACCTGACTGGGATTCAGATATGCCATCCTTACTCCATACCCCCAAGGTGAAGTGTCTCCTATTGATCCAAATCATCCAAGTCATCTTACTTGAGATCGGAACCACAATTCAAGCTACTGTAGATCTGAACTTCATGTACGTATGTGCATGTTTGTGTGTATGCATACGGTTGTGCATCATACAATGAGTGTGTTAGTGTGAAAGTGTGCGAGAGTGTGTGTGTGTGTGTGTGACACCACAGTACTATACCACAGTGTCAGCACAGGGTATCATCTCATGACCTGATTGAGACACCATAGTACTGCACTGTAATGTGAGCACTGGGTATCAGCTCGTGCACTGTGTGGAAAACCATAGTACTGCACTGTAGTGTCAGCACTAGGTATCAGATCATGGACTGTGTGGTGCACCATAGTATTACACTTTTGTGTCAGCACTGGGTATCGGCTGATGACCTGTGTGGGACACCACAGTTCTGCACTGTTGTGTCAGCACTGGGTATCACATCATGGCCTGTGTGTCGGATACCTTAGTACTGCACTGTAGTGTCAGCACTGGGTATCAGCTCATTTCCTTTCTGGGACATCATAGTACTGCAGTGTCAGCACTGCATATCAGTTTATGTCCTGAAGGACACCATAGTCCCTCACAGCAGTGTCAACACTAGGTATCAGATCATGGCCTGTATGTTGGACACCATACTACAGCACTGTAGTGTTGG
The DNA here is from genome assembly GCA_016271365.2 of Neoceratodus forsteri. NCBI lineage: Eukaryota > Metazoa > Chordata > Ceratodontiformes > Ceratodontidae > Neoceratodus > Neoceratodus forsteri. The sequence goes on along the minus strand of JADMNL010000022.1, from coordinate 541,571,085 downwards.
CACTGAATATCAGCTTATGTCCTGCAAGGGAGTGGAGATATGGCCATCTCCCAAGTTATCCCTGAGCTTAGTGGGCTAACAGCAAATCTAGCACAGGAAGAGAAAAAACACTTAGCAATCAAGAGAGTAAAGACTAGGCATAGCCAGAAGAAAACCATCAGAGAAGAAAACTGACCTGTGTTTCTTGCAGCAACAGGGATTAGCCCTGTATAATGGGCTAGAACAGCTTGTTCCAGTGTAGTGTGCCATTTATTAGACAAGCAAATATTTGAAAAGACAGTGTTTTCTCATCTGTCTATGGCTACAGATTTTAATATACAGTAAACCTGAAATAAATGTTACTCTGTTTCTGAATGATACTTTGTATGTGAAATAACCACAGTGTGCTTTGACATGTTTTGATATAATGAATGTTAATGATTTCATTTTCAGGAAGGAAGAGGCTTCAAAAAGGTTTGTATAGTAACTTCATCACTAATGAACTGAAGACTGAACTGTCGTTTTTTATTTACAGTTTGTAGGTATTTCTCATTTTCTTCCCAATGCTGCCCATGTGCATCTGGGGATCTGATGTACACCTGTGGAGACATGCACATGCCAGGCACTGTGGAGCACCCTAGTCTTCTAGCCATCCCTGCTCTGCCTGAGCCACCAGCCGGACCTCCACCCGGTGGTGATGGGACTATAGAGGGACAGCATCCACCCAGAAGGGCTGCAGATAGGCTGCTCAATCCCTGTTCCTACCTTCCCCCAAGCTGGCTGTCTGATGACCTGAGGTTGTTTCTGAACCCAGGTCACTGGTGTGACGCAAGGTAAGGCTAGAAGCCTTAACCCTCTGTGCCACCAGGCTGGCTTCTGAGCCATCTGTCCGACTGAAGACTGAACTTTTTAATACCTTTAAAGGAAGCATAGTTATAAAATGTAGAGAGTGTATGCACATGCATGCGTGTGTATTTCCATGTTATGAGCAAACTGGTATGGATTCAGAGCCACACACCCCATCCACCTTACCAGATCCACACTGGGGTATGTCTCAGTTGACACACAGATCATTTGAGTCAAAATCTCCAAGATCCAGGTCAATTCAGATCTAAATCCTAGTGGACTAGGAGATTTAGATATGCCATCCTTCCTCCCTACCCCCAGGTGAGTGTCTCCTATTGTCCAAGATCATCCAGGACAACTTCCTGGAGATCTGAGCCAGGATCTATACTAGGTCACCACTTCATGTATCTATGTATGTATGCATATATGCATGTATGTATGTATGTTATCCACATTATAGGTGTGTGTGTGTGTGTTTATGCCTGTGTATGGATGGGACACTGTAGTACTTTATCACAGTGTCAGCACTGGGTATCAGCTCATGCACTGTGTGGGGCACCATAGTACTACACTGCAGGAATGAATAACTGGAACAGCCATAGACAGGCAAATATTTGAAATGGCAGTGCTTTCTGCTCATCTGTCTTTCAGCTACTGATTTTAATATGCAATGATTTCCTGAAATAAATGTTACTCCTCTTCTGAATGATACTTTGTATGTGAAATATCCACAAGTGTGTTCTGATATGTTTAGACATAACAAATACGATTTCCTTTTCAGGAAAGAAGATGTTGAGAAAGGTTTGTATGTTAACTGTATCTCTAATGAGCTATAGACAGTACTTTCTGTCTCCTAGAAAGGACGTATACTTACAAACGTAGTGTGTGTGTGTGTGTTGTGTGTGTGTGTGTTCTGTGTATGTGACACCACAGTACTGTACCACAGCATCAGCACTAGGTATCAGCTCATGCACTGGATGGAACACCATAATACTGCACTGTAGTGTCAGCATTGGGTATCAGCTCATGTCCTGTGTTGGACACTAAAGTATTTCCCTTCACTGTCAGCGCTGGGTTTCTGTTTATTTCCTTGATGGGACACCATAGTACTGCACTGTACTATCAGCACTGGATATAAGGTGATGTTCTGTATGGATCAACATAGTACTGCACTGTTGTGTCAGTACTGGGTATGAGATCATAGCCTGTGTGTTTGATACCATAGTATAGCACTTTAGTGTCGGCACGGATAAGATCATGTCCTACAAGGGAGTCGAGATATGGCCATCTCTCCAATTATCCATGAGCTTAGAGGCTAATAGCCAAGCTAGCACAGGAAGAAAAACACCTACCAATTAAGAGTGGAAACTGCAGGTCATAGGCAAGAAAACCATAAGAGAAAAAAACTGACCTATCTTTCCCATGACAACAAGGATTAGATCTTTATAAAGGGCAAGAGTAAATTAATCCAGTCTGGTGCACAGTATATTAGACAGGCAAATATTTGAAAGCAAATATTTGAAAAAAAGCAGTGTTTTCTCCTCGTCTGTCTTTCAGCTACAGATTTTAATATACTGTAAATCCCTGAAATAAATGCTGCTCCTTTCATGAATGATTCATTGTTTGTAAAATAGCCACAGTATGCTACAATCTGTTTTATATAATGAGAATTTGTGATTTCCTTTTCATCAAAGAAGATGTTGAGGAAAGGTTTTATACTGACTGCATCACTAATGAATTGAAGACTAATCTTTCTATCTTCTATAAATGAAGCATATTTATAAATGTAGTGTGTGTGTGTGTGTGTATGCACGCATGTGTGTGCATGTGCATGTATATTCCTATATGATGGGCAAATGGTTTGGATTCAAGCCGCACACCGAATCCACCTTACCAGCCCACACTGGGCAAGTCTTAATTAACCCACACATCATTTGAATAAACTACTCAAAGATCCAGGTCATTTCAGATCTGAATCCTAGTGACCTGACTGGGATTCAGATATGCCATCCTTACTCTCTACCCCCAAGGTGAAGTGTCTCCTATTGACCCAAATCATCCAAGTCAACTTCCTGAGATCAGACCACAATCCAAACTACTGTAGGTCTGAACTTCATGTGGTATGTGGATGTTTGTATGTATGCATACGGTTGTGCATCATACAATGAGTGTGTTACTGTGAAAGTGTGCAAGCGTGTGTGTGTGACACCACAGAGCTATACCACAGTGTCAGCACTGGGTATCATCTCATGCCCTGAGTGGGACGCCATAGTACTGCACTGTAATGTGAGCACTGGGTATCAGCTCATGCACTGTGTGGGATACCATAGTACTGCACTGTAGTGTCAGCACTAGGTATCCGATCATGGACTGTGTGGAGCACCATAGTATTACACTGTAGTGTCAGCACTGGGTATGGGCTGATGACCTGTGTGGGACACCACAGTTCTACACTGTAGTGTCAGCACTGGGTATCAGCTCATGCACTGTGTAGGATACCATAGTACCACTGTAGTGTCAGCACTGGGTATCAGATCATGGACTGTGTGGTGCACCATAGTATTACACTGTAGTGTCAGCACTGGGTATCGGGTCATGACCTGTGGGACACCACAGTTCTGCACTGTTGTGTCAGCACTGAGTATCACATCATGGCCTGTGTGTCGGATACCATAGCAATGCACTGTAGTGTCAGCACTGGGTATCAGCTCATGTCCTTTCTGGGACATCATAGTACTGCAGTGTCAGCACTGGATATCAGTTTATGTCCTGTAAGGGACACCATAGTCCCTCACAGCAGTGTCAGCACTGGGTATCAGATCATGGCCTGTATGTTGGACTCCATACTCAGCACTGTAGTGTTGGCACTGGGTATCAGCTTATGTCCTGCAAGGGGTGGAGATATGGCCAACTCCCAAGTTATCCCTGAGCGTGGTGGGCTAACAGCAAATCTAGCACAGGAAGAGAAAAACACTTAGCAATCAAGAGAGTAAAGACTAGGCATAGCCAGAAGAAAACCATCAGAGAAGAAAACTGACCTGTCTTTCTTGCAGCAACAGAGATTAGCCCTGTATAAAGGGCTAGAACAGCTTGTTCAGTGTAGTGTGCCATTTATTAGACAAGCAAATATTTGAAAAGACAGTGTTTTCTCATCTGTCTGTCAGCTACAGATTTTAATATACAGTAAATCCCTGAAATAAATGTTACTCCGTTTCTGAATGATTCTTTGTATGTGAAATAACCACAGTGTGCTTTGACATGTTTTGATATAATGAATGTCAATGATTTCATTTCAGGAAGGAGGCTTCAAAAAGGTTTGTATAGTAACTTCATCACTAATGAAATGAAGACTGAACTGTCTTTTTTAATTACCAGTTTGTAGGTATTTCTCATTTTCTTCCCAATGCTGCCCATGTGCATCGGGGGATCAGATGTACGCAAGTGGAGACATGCACATGCCAGGCACTGTGGACCACCCTAGTTTTCTAACCATCCCTTCTCTGCCTGAGCCACCACCTGACCTCCACCCGTTGGTCACGGGACTACGGGAGGGACAGCGTCCATCCCAGAAGAGGAGTGCTGCAGATAGGCTGCTCAATCCTGTTCCTACCTTCCACTCCAAGATGGCTGTCTGATGACCTGAGGTTGTTCCTGAACCCGGGTCGCTGGTGTGATGCAAGGTAAGGCTAGAAGCCTTAACCGTCTGCGCCATCAGGCTGGCTTCTGAGCCATCGGTCTGACTGAAGACTGAACTTTTATTTCCTTTAAGGAAGCATAGTTATAAAATGTAGAGAGTGTGCACATGCATGTGTATTTTCATGTTATGAGAAAACTGTTATGGATTCAGAGCCACACACCCCCATCCACCTTACCAGATCCACACTGGGGTATGTCTCAGTTGACACACTGATCATTTGAGTCAAAGTCTCCAAGATCCAGGTCAATTCAGATCTAAATCCTAGTGGACTAGGAGATTTAGATATGCCATCCTTCCTCCCTAACTCCAAGGTGAAGTGTCTCCTATTGTCCAAGATCATCCAGGACAACTTCCTGGAGATTTGAGCCAGAATCTATACTAGGTCACCACTTCATTTATCTATGTATGTTTGTATGTATGTATGAGATTCCACATTATAGAGCGTGTGTGTGTGTTTGTGTGTGTGTCTGTGTATGGATGGGACACTGTAGTACTTTATCACAGTGTCAGCACTGGGTATCAGCTCATGCACTGTGAGGGGCACCATAGTACTACACTGCAGGAATGAATAACTGGAACAGCCATAGACAGGCAAATATTAGAAAAGGCAGTGCTTTTGCTCTTCTGTCTTTCAGCTACTGATTTAATATGCAATGAATTCCTGAAATAAATGTTACTCCTCTTCTGAATGATACTTTGTATGTGAAATAGCCACAGTGTGCTCTGACATGTTTTGACATAACAAGTATAATTTCCTTTTCAGGAAAGAAGGTGTTGAGGAAAGGTTTGTATGTTAACTGCATCACTAATGAACTAAAGACAGAGCTTTCTGTCTCCTATTAAGCACGCATACTTACAAACGTAGTGTGTGTGTGTGTGTGTATGTGACACCACCGTACTGTACCACAGCATCAGCACTAGGTATCAGCTCACGCACTGGGTGGAACACCATAATACTGCACTGTAGTGTCAGCATTGGGTATCAGCTCATGTCCTGTGTGGGACACTATAGTATTTCCCTTTACTGTCAGCACTGGGTTTCAGTTTATTTCCTTGATGGGACACCGTAGTACTGCACTGTACTATCAGCACTGGCTATTAGGTCATGTACTGTATGGATCAACATAGTACTGCACTGTAGCGTCAGTACTGGGTATGAGATCATAGCCTGTGTGTTTGATACCATAGTATCGCACTTTAGTGTCGGCACTGGATATCAGATCATGTCCTACATGGGAGTCGAGATATGGCCATCTCCCCAATTATCCATGAGCTTAGTGGGCTAATAGCCAAGCTAGCACAGGAAGAGAAAAACACCTACCAATTAAGAGTGGAAACTGCAGATCATAGCCAGAAGAAGACCATCAGAGAAAAAAACTGACCTATCTTTCCCACGACAACAGGGATTAGATCTTTATAAAGGGCTAGAGTAACTTGATCAAGTCTGGTGCGCAGTATATTAGACAGGCAAATATTTGAAAGCAAATATTTGAAAAAGCAGTATTTTCTCCTCGTCTGTCTTTCAGCTACAGATTTTAATATACTGTAAATTTGTTATATAAATGTTGCTCCTTTCATGAATGATTCATTGTATGTAAAATAGCCACAGTATGCTACAATCTGTTTTTATATAATGAGAATTTATGATTTCCATTTCAACAAAGAAGATGTTGAGAGCGGTTTTATATTGACTGCATCACTAATGAATTGAAGACTAAGCTTTCTATCTTCTATAAGGAAGCATATTTATAAATGTAGTGTGTGTGTGTGTGTGTGTGTGTGTGTGTGTGTGTGTGTGTGTGTATATCCCCATATGATGGGCAAATGGTTTTGGATTCAGAGCCACACACCCCAATCCACCTTACCAGCCCCACACTGGGGCAAGTCTTAATCACCCACACATCATTTGAATAAACTACTCAAAGATCCAGGTCATTTCAGATCTGAATCCTAGTGACCTGACTGGGATTCAGATATGCCATCCTTACACCATACCCCCAAGGTGAAGTGTCTCCTATTGACCCAAATCATCCAATTCAACTTCCTGGAGATCGGAACCACAATCCAAACTACTGTAGATCTGAACTTCATGTATGTATGTGCATGTTTGTATGTATGCATACAGTTGTGCATCATACAATGAATGTGTTAGTGTAAAAGTGTGCAAGTGTGTGTGTGTGGGTGTGTGACACCACAGTACTATACCACAGTGTCAGCACTGGGTATCATCTCATGCACTGACTGGGACACCATAGTACTGCATTGTAATGTGAGCACTGGGTATCAGCTCATGCACTGTGTGGACTACCATAGTACTGCACTGTAGTGTCAGCACTGGGTATCAGATCAAGGACTGTGTGGTGCACCATAGTATTACACTGTAGTGTCAGCACTGGGTATCGGCTCATGACCAGTGTGGGACACCTCAGTTCTGCACTGTTGCATCAGCACTGGGTATCACATCATGGCCTGTTTCTCGGATACCATAGTACTGCACTGTAGTGTCAGCACTGGGTATCAGCTCATTTCCTTTCTGGGACATCATAGTACTGCAGTGTCAGCACTGCATATCAGTTTATGTCCTGTAAGGGACACCATAGTCCCTCACAGCAGTGTCAGCACTGGGTATCAGATCATGGCCTGTATGTTGGACACCATACTACAGCACTGTAGTGTTGGCACTGGGTATCAGCGTATGTCCTGCAAGGGTGGAGATATGGCCATCTCCCAAGTTATCCCTGAGCTTAGTGGGCTAACAGCAAATCTAGCACAGGAAGAAAAAACACCTAGCAATCAAGAGAGTAAAGACTAAGCATAGCCAGAAGAAAACCATCAGAGAAGAAAACTGACCTGTGTTTCTTGCAGCAACAGGGATTAGCCCTGTATAAAGGGCTAGAACAGCTTGTTCCAGTGTAGTGTGCCATTTATTAGACAAGCAAATATTTGAAAAGACAGTGTTTTCTCATCTGTCTGTCGGCTACAGATTTTAATATACAGTAAATCCCTGAAATAAATGTTACTCCGTTTCTGAATGATACTTTGTATGTGAAATAACCACAGTGTGCTTTGACATGTTTTGATATAATGAATATTAATGATTTCATTTCAGGAAGGAAGGGCTTCAAAAAGGTTTGTATAGTAACTTCATCACTAATGAACTGAAGACTGAACTGTCTTTTTTTTAATTTACAGTTTGTAGGTATTTCTCATTTTCTTCCCAATGCTGCCCATGTGCATCTGGGGATCTGATGTACACCTGTGGAGACATGCACATGCCAGGCACTGGAGCACCCTAGTCTTCTAGCCATCCCTGCTCTGCCTGAGCCACCAGCGGACCTCCACCCGGTGGTGATGGGACTACTAGAGGGACAGCATCCACCCCAGAAGAGGGCTGCAGATAGGCTGCTCAATCCTGCTCCTGCCTCCCCCCATGCTGGCTGTCTGCTGACCTGAGGTTGTTCCTGAACCGGTCGCTGGTGTGATGCAAGGTAAGGCTAGAAGCCTTAACCTCTGTGCCACCAGGCTGACTTCTGAACCATCTGTCCAACTGAAGACTGAACTTTTTATTTCCTTTAAAGGAAGCATAGTTATAAAATGTAGAGAGTGTGTGCACATGCATGCATGTGTATTTCTATGTTATGAGCAAACTGGTTTGGATTTAGAGCCACACACCCCCATCCACCTTACCAGATCCACACTGGGTTATGTCTCAGTCGACACACAGATCATTTGAGTCAAAGTCTCCAAGATCCAGGTCAATTCAGATCTAAATCCTAGTGCACTAGCAGATTTAGATATACCACCCTTCCTCCCTACCCCCAAGGTGAGGTGTCTCCTATTGTCCAAGATCATCCAGGACAACTTCCTGGAGATCTGAGCCAGGATCTATACTAGGTCACCACTTCATGTATCTATGTATGTATGCATATATGCATGTATGTATGTATGTTATTCCACATTATAGAGTGTGTGTGTGTGTGTGTATGCCTGTGTATGGATGGGACACTGTAGTACTTTATCACAGTGTCAGCACTGGGTATCAGCTCATGCACTGTAGGGCACCATAGTACTACACTGCAGGAATGAATAACTGGAACAGCTATAGACAGGTAAATATTTGAAAAGGCAGTGCTTTCTGCTCATCTGTCTTTCAGCTACTGATTTTAATATGCAATGAATTCCTGACATAAATGTTACTCCTCTTCTGAATGATACTTTGTATGTGAAATACACAGTGTGCTCTGACATGTTTGACATAACAAGTATGATTTCCTTTCAGGAAAGAAGATGTGGAGGAAAGGTTTGTATATTAACTGCATCACTTATGAACTAAAGACAGAGTTTTCTGTCTCCTATAAAGGACACATACTTACAAACGTAGTGTGTGTCTGTGTGTGTGTGTGTGTGTGTGTGCATGTGACACCACAGTACTGTACCACAGCATCAGCACTAGGTATCAGCTCATGCACTGGATGGAACACCATAATTCTGCACTGTAGTGTCAGCATTGGGTATCAGCTCATGTCCTGTGTGGGACACTATAGTATTTCCCTTCACTGTCAGCACTGGGTTTCAGTTTATTTCCGTGATGGGACACCATAGTACTGCACTGTACTATCAGCACTGGATATTACGTCATGTACTGTATGGATCAACATAGTACTGCACTGTAGTGTCAGTACTGGGTATGAGATCATAGCCTGTGTGTTTGATACCATAGTATAGCACTTTAGTGTCGGCACTGGATATCAGATCATGTCCTACAAGGGAGTCGAGATATGGCCATCTCCCAATTATCCCTGAGACTTAGAGGCTAATAGCCAAGCTAGCACAGGAAGAAAAACACCTACCAATTAAGAGTGGAAACTGCAGATCATAGCCAGAAGAAAACCATCCGAGAAAAAAACTGACCTATCTTTCCCTCAGCAACAGGGATTAGATCTTTATAAAGGGCTAGAGTAACTTCATCCAGTCTGGTGTGCAGTATATTAGACAGGCAAATATTTGAAAGCAAATATTTGAAAAAAAGCAGTGTTTTCTCCTCGTCTGTCTTTCAGCTACAGATTTTAATATACTGTAAATCCCTGAAATAAATGCTGCTCCTTTCATGAATGATTCATTGTTTGTAAAATAGCCACAGTATGCTACAATCTGTTTTTATAATGAGAATTTGTGATTTCTTTCATCAAAGAAGATGTTGAGGAAAGGTTTTATACTGACTGCATCACTAATGAATTGAAGACTAATCTTTCTATCTTCTATAAATGAAGCATATTTATAAATGTAGTGTGTATGTGTGTGTATGTGTGTGTGTGTGTGCATGTGCATGTGTGCATGTATATTCCTATATGATGGGCAAATGGTTTTGGATTCAGGCCGCACCACCAATCCACTCTACCAGCCCCACACTGGGGCAAGTCTTAATTAACCCACACATCATTTGAATAAACTACTCAAAGATCCAGGTCATTTCAGATCTGAATCCTAGTGACCTGACTGGGATTCAGATATGCCATCCTTACTCTCTACCCCCAAGGTGAAGTGTCTCCTATTGACCCAAATCATCCAAGTCAACTTCCTGGAGTCGGAACCACAATCCAAACTACTGTAGGTCTGAACTTCATGTAGGTATGTGGATGTTTGTATGTATGCATCATATGTGCATCATACAATGAGTGTGTTACTGTGAGTGTGTGTGTGTGTGTGTGACACCACAGAGCTATACCACAGTGTCAGCACTGGGTATCATCTCATGCCCTGAGTGGGACAGCCATAGTACTGCACTGTAATGTGAGCACTGGGTATCAGCTCATGCACTGTGTAGGATACCATAGTACTGCACTGTAGTGTCAGCACTAGGTATCCGATCATGGACTGTGTGGAGCACCATAGTATTACACTGTAGTGTCAGCACTGGGTATGGGCTGATGACCTGTGTGGGACACCACAGTTCTACACTGTAGTGTCAGCACTGGGTATCAGCTCATGCACTGTGTGGATACCATATTACTGCACTGTAGTGTCAGCACTGGGTATCAGATCATGGACTGTGTGGTGCACCATAGTATTACACTGTAGTGTCAGCACTGGGTATCGGGTCATGACCTGTGGGACCACAGTTCTGCACTGTTGTGTCAGCACTGAGTATCACATCATGGCCTGTGTGTGGATACCATAGCAATGCACTGTAGTGTCAGCACTGGGTATCAGCTCATGTCCTTTCTGGGACATCATAGTACTGCAGTGTCAGCACTGGATATCAGTTTATGTCCTGTAAGGGACACCATAGTCCCTCACAGCAGTGTCAGCACTGGGTATCAGATCATGGCCTGTATGTTGGACTCCATACTCCAGCACTGTAGTGTTGGCACTGGGTATCAGCTTATGTCCTGCAAGGGAGTGGAGATATGGCCAACTCCCAAGTTATCCCTGAGCGTGGTGGGCTAACAGCAAATCTAGCACAGGAAGAGAAAAACACTTAGCAATCAAGAGAGTAAAGACTAGGCATAGCCAGAAGAAAACCATCAGAAAACTGACCTGTCTTTCTTGCAGCAACAGAGATTAGCCCTGTATAAAGGGCTAGAACAGCTTGTTCCAGTGTAGTGTGCCATTTATTAGACAAGCAAATATTTGAAAAGACAGTGTTTTCTCATCTGTCTGTCAGCTCAGATTTTAATATACAGTAAATCCCTGAAATAAATGTTACTCCGTTTCTGAATGATTCTTTGATGTGAAATAAACCAGTGTGCTTTGACATGTTTTGATATAATGAATGTCAATGATTTCATTTCAGGAAGGAAGGGCTTCAAAAAGGTTTGTATAGTAACTTCATCACTAATGAAATGAAGACTGAACTGTCTTTTTTAATTACCAGTTTGTAGGTATTTCTCATTTTCTCCCAATGCTGCCCATGTGCATCGGGGATCAGATGTCATAAGTGGAGACATGCACATGCCAGGCACTGTGGACCACCCTAGTTTTCTAACCATCCCTTCTCTGCCTGAGCCACCACCTGACCTCCACCCGTTGGTCACGGGACTACGGGAGGGACAGCGTCCATCCCAGAAGAGGAGTGCTGCAGATAGGCTGCTCAATCCTGTTCCTACCTTCCACTCCAAGATGGCTGTCTGATGACCTGAGGTTGTTCCTGAACCCGGGTCGCTGGTGTGATGCAAGGTAAGGCTAGAAGCCTTAACCGTCTGCGCCATCAGGCTGGCTTCTGAGCCATCGGTCTGACTGAAGACTGAACTTTTATTTCCTTTAAGGAAGCATAGTTATAAAATGTAGAGAGTGTGTGCACATGCATGCATGTATTTTCATGTTATAGAAAACTGTTATGGATTCAGAGCCACACACCCCCATCCACCTTACCAGATCCACACTGGGGTATGTCTCAGTTGACACACTGATCATTTGAGTCAAAGTCTCCAAGATCCAGGTCAATTCAGATCTAAATCCTAGTGGACTAGGAGATTTAGATATGCCATCCTTCCTCCTAACTCCAAGGTGAAGTGTCTCCTATTGTCCAAGATCATCCAGGACAACTTCCTGGAGATTTGAGCCAGAATCTATACTAGGTCACCACTTCATTTATCTATGTATGTTTGTATGTATGTATGAGATTCCACATTATAGAGCGTGTGTGTGTGTGTTTGTGTGTGTGTCTGTGTATGGATGGGACACTGTAGTACTTTATCACAGTGTCAGCACTGGGTATCAGCTCATGCACTGTGAGGGGCACCATAGTACTACACTGCAGGAATGAATAACTGGAACAGCCATAGACAGGCAAATATTAGAAAAGGCAGTGCTTTTTGCTCTTCTGTCTTTCAGCTACTGATTTTAATATGCAATGAATTCCTGAAATAAATGTTACTCCTCTTCTGAATGATACTTTGTATGTGAAATAGCCACAGTGTGCTCTGACATGTTTTGACATAACAAGTATAATTTCCTTTTCAGGAAAGAAGGTGTTGAGGAAAGGTTTGTATGTTAACTGCATCACTAATGAACTAAAGACAGAGCTTTCTGTCTCCTATTAAGTACGCATACTTATAAACGTGTGTGTGTGTGTGTGTGTGTATGTGACACCACCGTACTGTACCACAGCATCAGCACTAGGTATCAGCTCACGCACTGGGTGGAACACCATAATACTGCACTGTAGTGTCAGCATTGGGTATCAGCTCATGTCCTGTGTGGGACACTATAGTATTTCCCTTTACTGTCAGCACTGGGTTTCAGTTTATTTCCTTGATGGGACACCGTAGTACTGCACTGTACTATCAGCACTGGCTATTAGGTCATGTACTGTATGGATCAACATAGTACTGCACTGTAGCGTCAGTACTGGGTATGAGATCATAGCCTGTGTGTTTGATACCATAGTATCGCACTTTAGTGTCGGCACTGGATATCAGATCATGTCCTACATGGGAGTCGAGATATGGCCATCTCCCCAATTATCCATGAGCTTAGTGGGCTAATAGCCAAGCTAGCACAGGAAGAGAAAAACACCTACCAATTAAGAGTGGAAACTGCAGATCATAGCCAGAAGAAGACCATCAGAAAAAAAACTGACCTATCTTTCCCGACAACAGGGATTAGATCTTTATGGGCTAGAGTAACTTGATCAAGTCTGGTGCGCAGTATATTAGACAGGCAAATATTTGAAAGCAAATATTTGAAAAAAGCAGTGTTTTCTCCTCGTCTGTCTTTCAGCTACAGATTTTAATATACTGTAAATTTGTTATATAAATGTTGCTCCTTTCATGAATGATTCATTGTATGTAAAATAGCCACAGTATGCTACAATCTGTTTTTATATAATGAGAATTTATGATTTCCATTTCAGCAAAGAAGATGTTGAGGAACGGTTTTTATATTGACTGCATCACTAATGAATTGAAGACTAAGCTTTCTATCTTCTATAAAGGAAGCATATTTATAAATGTAGTGTGTGTGTGTGTGTGTGTGTGTGTGTGTGTGTGGTGTGTGTGCATGTATATCCCATATGATGGGCAAATGGTTTGGATTCAGAGCCACACACCCCAATCCACCTTACCAGCCCCACACTGGGGCAAGTCTTAATCACCCCACACATCATTTGAATAAACTACTCAAAGATCCAGGTCATTTCAGATCTGAATCCTAGTGACCTGACTGGGATTCAGATATGCCATCCTTACTCCCTACCCCCAAGGTGAAGTGTCTCCTATTGACCCAAATCATTCAAGTCAACTTCCTGGAGATCGGAACCACAATCCAAACTACTGTAGATCTGAACTTCATGTACGTATGTGCATGTTTGTATGTATGCATATGGTTGTGCATTATACAATGAGTGTGTTAGTGTGAAAGTGTGAGAGTGTGTGTGTGTGTGTGTGTGTGTGTGTGTGTGTGGACACCCCTGTACTATACCACAGTGTCAGCACTGGCACTGGGTATCAGCTCATGCACTGTGTGGGATACCATGGTATTGCACTTTAGTGTCAGCACTGGGTGTCAGATCATGGACTGTGTGGGGCACCATAGTATTACTCTATAGTGTCAGCACTGGGTATCGGCTCATGACCTGTGTGGGACACCACAGTTCTGCACTGTTGTGTCAGCACTGGGTATCACATCATGGCCTGTGTGTTGGATACCATAGAACTGCACTGTAGTGTCAGCCCGGTGTATCAGCTTATGTCCTGCAAAGGAGTCAAGATATGGCCATTTCCCTAGTTATCTCTGAGCCTAGTGGACTAATAGATAAGCTAACACAGGATGAGAAGAAACACCTACCAATCATAAGAAGAACGAACTGGTATAGACAGAAGAATACCTTCAGAGAAGAAAACTGACCTGTCTCGCCTGCAACCACAGGGACTTGCCATTCATTAAGGGCTGCAATAGCTTGAAACAGTCTAGTGTGCAGTATATTAGACGGGCAAATATTTGAAAAGGTAATGTTTTCTCCTCATCCATCTTTCAGCTACAGATTTTAGCATGCAGTATATCCATGTAATTAATGCTACTCCTCTTCTGAATGAATCTTTGTATGTGAAATAGCTGCTGTGTGCTGTGACTTGTTTTGATACAGTAAGTATTTATAATTTCCTTTTCAGAAAAGATGGTTAGGAAAGATTTGTATATTAACTGCATCACGAAAGAACTGAAGACTAAACTTCCTGTCTCTTACAGTATAAAAGAAGCATATTCATAAATGTAGAGTGTGTGTGTGTGTGTGTGTGTGTGTGTTGGTGTGTGACACCACAGTGTCAGCACTGGTTATCAGCTCGTGCCCTGTGTGCAACACTATAGTATTGCACTGTAGTGTCAGCACTGGGTATCAGCTCATGCACTGTGTGGGACACAATTGTGCTGGACTGTAGTGTCAGCACTTAATATTAGATCATGTTGTACTGTACTGTGCTGTTAGCTCTAGGTATCAGCTAATGCCCTCGGTGGGACACCATACTTCCGTACTGTAGTATCAGCAGTGGGCATCAGCTCGTGCCCTGTGTAGGACACCATAGTACTGCACTTTAGTGACACCACTGAGCACCAGATCATGCCCTGTTAGGGACACCATAGTATTGCAGTGTACTGTATTGTCAGCACTTGGTATCAGCTTATGCACTGTGTGGGCCAAAATAGCACTGCATTATATGATGTCTGCATTGGAAATCGACTCTGTCCTGTATGGCGCAACACAGTACTGCACTGTAGTGTTAGCTGATGCCCTGTGTGGGACACCATAAATACGCACTGTAGTGTCAGCACTGGATCTTAGCTCATGACCTGTATGGGACACTATAGTTCTGCACTGTAGTGTTGGCATTTGGTATCAGCTCATATACTGCAAAGGAATTGAGACATGGCCACCTATTCAGATATCTTTTTTTACTGTGTGAGTTCAGGTTGCCCTCTAACTTCTATCCTTTATTTTATATCTTGCATCATCCTCAAAAACTTGGCAAAACTGAATCCCTTAAATAAATAGATTGGGATGAACTCCATTCAACATAAAATATTTCCTGCCAAAAAACTGCTTTTCATTTCTTTTATTCCATACCAGAAAGGTCTGGGCAACAGTTCCATGGCCACCACCACTTCCTCAGGCCAAATATACAGTGTTGTTCTTATTGTTTAGACCTCCTTCAATTTTCACAGCATCCTTCAATCCCTTTTTCTTTTCTTTTCTAATTTGTAACTTGCTCACAGTCCACTTCCATGTGACTCCTTCTTAATCACCCTCTTATGGTTCCTTTAAAGTCACCTCCCTGCTCATTTCTGCTCTCTGCTGGTCACCATGGTACTGCACTGTAGTGTCAGTGCTGGGTATCAACTCATGCCCTGTGTGGAAACCATAGTACTGCACTGCAGAGTCAGTACTGAGTATCAGCTCATGCCCTGTAAGGGATACCATCATACCCCACGGTAGTGTCAGCAATGGGTATCAGCTCATGCCTTGTCTGTGACATGATAGTACTGCACTGTTGTGTCAGCACTGGGTATCAGCCCATGCCATGTGTGGGACACCATAGTACTGCACTGTAATATCAGCACTGTGTATTAGCTTAAGTCTAGTGTGGGACACCATAGTACTACACTGTAGTGTTAGCACTGGGTATCAGTTTATGCATGGAGTGGGACAAAATAGCACCACATTGTAGTGTCAGCACTGGGCATCAGGTCATGCACTGTGAGAGACACCACAGTACTGCTCTGTAGTGTTAACACTGGGCATCAGTGTATGCCCTTCATGGGTCACCATAGTACAGCATTGCAGTGTTAGCTTGGGGTATCAGGTCATGTCCAGTAAGGAGCACCATAGTATTGCACTGTCTTGTCTCAAATCAAATCAAATCAAATCAATTTTATTTATAAAAAGGCACCTTTCTAAAACCAAGGCACCTATAAAATAAATACATAAAACAGAATAAATTATTCTAACAAACATATAATTCAACAGACAACAATATAATAGCAGCATAGGAAAGCAAACTAAACCTCAATCAATAAATACCAGACTGAAGAGATAGGTTTTCAAAGCTGTTTTAAAACTCTGGACAGTTAGGCAGTCTCGAACCCGATGAGGCAGAGAGTTCCACAGGGACGGGCAGCAAAACTAAAAGCTCTTGCTCCAGATGTTTGTAGATGTACCCTGGGAACCTCTAGCAATCCCTCATCGAAGGATCGGAGAGGATGGAGGGGATGGTAGGGACAAAGGAGATCTTTCAAGTAACCCGGTCCCTGTTCATGTAGGGCCTTATAGGTAAGCAAAGCAACCTTAAAGGTGATCTACCTGCTAGTATAGGCAGCCAATGCAGACCACGGAGCACAGGCATCATATAACTGGTTCTTGATGCACCAGTCAATAGCCTGGCTGCTGCGTTCTGCACCAGCTGCAAGCAGTGGATATCAACCCTGGCAGCCCTAGGTTAAGGGCATTACAGTAGTCAAGGTGGAAGGAAATGAAGGATGAACCAGTGCGTCGAAGATCATCAGGAGGAACCAAATGTTTAATCCAGGTGATAATTCTTAGATGGTAAAAGAAGCTTTTAACAACTGTTGACACCTGTGATTTCAGGGTCAAGCAGTCATCAAACATAATGCCCAGGTTCTGCACCCACTCTGAGGTAGCCAGCTGAACAGCACTGAGCCATAGAGCCTGAAGGTGAACCTGCCAACATACTCGCCTCAAAGCAGTCTGGGTTCACGACCAACACCTCAGTTTTCAGGGTTCAGCTTTAGCCAGCTCACATTCATCCATGCCTGAATTTCAGTCAGGCAGCTGTTGAGCATCGGACAGCATCATCTTGTTCCGGGACAAAAGACATGTATAGCTGAGTGTCATCTGCGTAGCAGTGAAAACTCCAACATGCCATCTAATAATCATTCCGACGGCAGCATATACATGGCAAACAACACATGCTTAAGATGGATCCCTGTAGAACACCACAGGGCAGGGATAATGGAGCTGAGGTACAAACCCTGACACCACTGTCTGAGTCCTACCCATGAGATAAGATTGAAACCATCTGAGGACAACCCCTGAGAGTCTGCAGATAAACTGCAGGTGATCCAACAGCACACCATGGTCCACAGTATCAAATGCTGCAGAGAGATCAAGAAGGACCAAGATGGAACAGGCTCTTCAATCTCTCACTATCAGGAGGTCATTTGGTAACAGAACAAGAGCTGTCTCAGTACTATGTCTCTTCCTGAAACCGACTGGAGAGAATCATAGATATTGTGGCTGGTCAAATGGTCTTCCAGCTGCAATGCCACCACCTTCTAAATGACCTTACCCAAAAGGAAGGTTAGGGACTGGCCTGTGGTTTGCTAGACAGTCAGGATCCAAGGAAGGCTTTTTAAGGAGAGGTCGAACTGTGGCCTCCTTAAGGGAAGCTGGAAAAACTCCCCTCTCCAAGGATAACCAGACTATCTCAGCAAGGACCAGGCTGATAACATCAACGCAGCCAACGAGCAAGCATGAGGGGCCCAGATCCAAACTACAGTTGGTAGGATGCAAAGTCTGGATAACCATCACAATATCATTGCTTGAAGGCTGGGCAAAGTCGCACCACTCAAACCAGGAGTCCAACATCTCCTGCCGACCACTGCTATTCCCTTGAGAAAGGGTCAGGCAGATATCGGACCTGATCATGGCAAACTTATCCGCAAAGAATTGAGCAAACTCCTCACATTGCTCTTGTGAAAAAGCATTTCTGGGCTGAAGACAGAGTGGATTGCACAGTCTGTCCACAGTCCAGAAAAGCTGAGATGGTCGATTCTGCACAGCAGCAATTTTCCTGGACAGGAATTCTGCCTTCTTACTGGAAATGTTGATTGATAAACCAAATAATGGTCCATCAAACTAAGTCTGTCACATACCAGGCCAGACCTCCGACACCACCTCTCTAGCCTTCGTCCCACTCTCCTCAATTCCCTAAGGTTCCCATCAAACCATGGGGACCTAGGGCGAAGGGAGAGTGGAAGAACACGGACAGGAGCAATGGAATTCAGGGCCTCTGTCACTGCCTTATTATAGACAAATACCAGATCCCCTGAATCCATGCATTACCTCTGCATGCCCAATAGGTCCAGTACCGCCATCATACCATCTGGGTATACAGCCCTCAAAGAGCAGCACTGGACCGTCTCCATAGGGGCAGGCCTCTTGGGGGGGCCTCAAAACTGAAGCTGATAGTATGATGGTCTGACCATCAACTGGTTCCACCACCAAGTCAGATATCTCCATCCCAGGAAAAACACCAAGTCCAATGAATGACCACCAATGTGGGTCAAGGAGGAAACAACCTGTATGAGGCCCAATGAGCTCATTAGCTGGAGGAAGTCCTGTCCAAGGTGCGAGAGTTAATCGTTGACCCACACATTGAGATCCCCAAAGGATCAGCCATCTATGGGATCCCAATGTTAGGTCAGCAATGAAATCCACAATTTCACACAGGAAAACATTCCCATCTCCTGGTGGACGGTAGATGGGAAGAATCCTGCGCCCCACACCCTCGCCCACAATACATTCAAAGGAGTTGGTGGCTCCCACTGGAATTTCCCTCAGGTTCAGTTCTGATTTAAAACATAGGGCCACACCCCTGCCCCTACGATCGATCCTCAGGTGATGTATCACTGAGTACCCGGGTGAATCGCTGAAGCCAGAATTGGGCCTACATTTCCATCCAACCAGGTCTTGGTGATGAAAGCCAGGTCAGTCAAATTAACAAGATCCCCAATTATGGCAGTCTTGTTTTTAATAGACTTGGCATTGCATAACACCGCCTGAGTTCGATGAGCAGCCGAGGAAGACTGAGTTTCTTGTCTGCAATAAGTAGAACCCTTGGGTATGGTAACCAGACATGGAGGACCCCTTTCCTGGACCCATTTCGCCCCAGGGCATCTCCTTGTCTCCACAACCCCAATCCGCCCACTCCTCCCCATTCCCCCAACAGGCCGAAGTTCCTGCCCTAACCCTCCTAGCTATTCTCAATCCCCTACGCAGTCTATACACCTCCAAGGATAGAGGGGAACAACAAAATGGGCGAAGGTCCCTCAGCCTGGAGGGGGAATACAGTCTAATCATCAGCCCAGGCCAACACATTTTCCTGGAAAATAAATAACCCAAACCAAAAATAATATACAACCATATAACAAACACCAACCCCAATCCCTAAAATAAAACAAAACTATTTAAAGCAGGACGCAACAGCTTCAAAGCAGCAGCAGAAAAATAGTCCAAGGCCTATGTTTATCTCTATTTAGGGAGCTCTCACCTCCCCAGAAAATAAGACAATTATATTTCCCAAACACTACCTCTCACACATGTTAGGGAAAAAAAAACGTTAAAATGATATAAGTCTTAGTCATTTTCACTGTCCAGATCTAAACTTTAGGCACTCTCACTGCCCATAATAATGATAGTAGTACTCTGGCCAAAACAGTAAGGAATGAGGAAAAAGTCAAACCAGGTTGTAGTCAATTGTCAGTTCAAATCTGGCTAGCTTCCCAAATCTCCAACAGTTAATACGAGGAACCTCTAGCCTTCTGTAAATTCAAAAGAGTCATTCCAAAACTAGGACCAAAGAATTCCACCATGATCACCCTCCTCTCCAATCACTAGCAACTCCACTCTTCAGCTCTCGTCGGACAAAGCCCACCGGCTGAATCCACAAAAAGCTTAGGATAATTGGTACAAGGTCAGCCTTTAGGCAACACCCTGAACCTAACCCTGAGCGAGCACCAGCAGCAAGAGAAGGAAGAGGAAAGACCCCAGATATGAAGATGGCAATAAACCAAAACGACTCCACCACAGGCCTCCTCAATTTCCTCGATATCCACATCAAGCCCAGAGTCACTCAAAACAGTTCCGGGCCACAAACAGTCCAGTGGCAAACAAAGTCCCAACTGCATGCTCCCTCACGCACCAGCACTGACCCAGTGCCACTCCCTTGACAGCAGTTCCGGAGCAGGGGTAAGGAAAGACAGACTCCTCACCAAAGTCCAACCACAAGTTGTTAAGCCACAAGATCGAACAGCCAGATGGACAAAATGGATAAAAGCTGGTAATTAAAGTTATCTGATTTTACCACCTCCTCCACCTCGTTCGTTTCTGATGAGCTAGAGTACTCTTAAATAAAAGACCCCCAAACTAAGGAGTCACTCGTGAGCTGCTGCTACTAAGCCAAAAACCGCACTGCAATAACATTAACACTAATCACTATATAAAATAATATTAGGAACATAACTTAACAAAAGATAAAACAAAGTAAAAAATGATAAAACTATACTGCTACTGCTCCCCTGATCTGACGGTCAACGGTCAACCCAGCATGCACTAGGTATTGTCTGCACGAGGTATCAGTTCATGCTCTATGCTAGACACCATGGTACTGCACTGTAGTGTCAGCACTGGTTATCAGCTCATGCCCTGTGTGGAAACCCATAGCACTGCACTGCATTGTCTGCACTGGGTATCAGTTCATGTCCTGTATCAGACACCATAGTACTACACTGTAGTGTCAGCACTGGGTATCAGATCAAACCCTGTGCAGGGAACCATGATACTGAACTGTACTGTCAGCACTAGGTATCAGCTAATGCCATGTGTGGGACAGCATCCTACTGTATTGTATTGTCAGTAGTGGGCATCAGCTTGTGCCATGTGTAGGAACCCATAGTACTGCACTGTAATGTCAGTAGTGGGAAACAGCTAGTGCCCTGAGTGGAACACCATAGCACTGCACTGTAGTGTCATCACTGGATATCAGATCATCCCCTGTGACAGACACCACAGTCCTGCATTACACTGTCAGCATTGTATATTGGGTCATGCACTGTGTGGGACACCACAGTACTGCAGTGTAGTGTCAGCAATGGATATCAGCTCATGCCCTGTGTGGGCCAAAATAGTACTGCACTTTAGTTTCTGCACTGGAAATCAGCACCTGTCATGCATGAGACAACACAGTACTGCACTGTACTGTCAGCACTGGGTATTAGCTCATGTGCTGTATGGGACACCACATTACTGTATTTTAGTGTCAACACTGGGTTTCAGCTCATGTCCTGTGTGGGACACTATAGTACTGCACTGCAGAGTCAGCAATGGTCATCAGCTCATGCATGGTGTGGGACACCATAGTATTGCACTGTAGTGTCAGCAGTGGCTATCAGTGCATGTGCTGTATGAGACACCAGATGACTGCACGGTAGTGTCAACACTGGGTATCAACTTATGCACTGTGTGGGACACCATAGTACTGCACTGTAGTGTCAGCATTAGGTATCAGCTCAACCCCTGTGTGGTCCAAAAAAGTACTGCACTTTAGTGTCTGCACTGGAAATCAGCTCCTCTCCTGTATGAGACAACGAAGTACAGCAGTGTAGTGTCAGCACTGGGTAGCAGCTGTTCTGCTGTATGGGACCTCACATTACTGTACTGTAGTGCCAACAATGGGTATCAGCTCATGTCTTGTGTGGGACACCATAGTACTGCACTGTGTAGTCTGCACTGGTATCAGCTCATGCCCGTGTGTGGGACACCACAGTATTTCACTGTGTTGTGTCAGCACTGGTATCTGCTCATGTGCTGTATGTCAACACAATACTGCACTGTAGTGTCAACACTGGGTATCAGCTCATGCCCTGTATAGGACAAAACAGTACTGCAATATAGTGTCAGCACAAGGTACAAGCTCATGCCCTGTGTGGGACACCATTTGTGCACTGCAGTGTCAGCACTGGGTATCAGCTCATACCTTAGGTGGGACACCAAATTACTACTGTGTGAGTGTCAGCATTAGGTATCACATCATGCCCTGGATGGGACATCATTGTACAGCACTGTAATGTCAGCACTTGGTATTAGCTCATGTCCTGTGTGGAACACCACAGTATTGTATTGCAGTATCAGCACTGGATATCAGCTCATGCACCATGCGAGGATTCCATAGTACTGCATTATAGTGTCAGCACTGGGTATCACTTCATGTCCTGTATGGGACACCATAGACAGATATGTACTATCTGCACTGGATATCAGCTCATGTCCTGTATGGGACAATCGTAGTTCTGTACTGTAGGGGAGTTGAGATATTGCCATCTCCTCAGTATCCCTGAACCTAGTGGGCGAATACCCATGCTAGCACAGCAAGAGAAAAACTTCCACCAATCAAGACATGGACCTCCAGGTCATAGCCGTAAGAAAACCATCAAAGAAGAAAACTGACCTATTTTTCATGCAACCGCATGGATTAGCCCTTTATAAAGCCATTGAATAGCATGATCCAGTGTAGTGCTCAGTATACTAGACAGGCAAATATTTGAAAAGGCAGTGCTTTTCCTCATCTATCTTTCAGCTAGAGATTTTAATAAACAGTATATCCATGAAATAAATGTTACTCTTCTTCTGAATGAATCTTTGTATGTGAAATAGCCACAGTGTGATGTGACTTGTTTTGATACTATAAGTATTTATGATATCCTTTCCAGGAAAGAAGATGTCAGGGAAAGGTTTGTATATTAACTGCATCACTAAAGAACTGAAGACTAAACTTTCTGTCTCTTACAGTGTAAAGGAAGCATATTTATAAATGTAGAGTGTGTGTGTATGTGTGTGTGTGTCTGTGTGTGTATGACACCACAGTACTGTACCAGAGCATCAACACTGAGTGTCAGCTCATGCTCCAGGTGTGACAACATTGTACTGCACTGTAGTGTCAGCACATGGTTTTAGCTCATGCCCTGTATGGGACTCCATTGTACAGCACCAGTAGTGTCAGTACTGGATATCAGTCCAAGTCCTGTGTGAACAGCATAGTACTGCACTGTAGTATCAGCAGTGGATATCAGCTTATACACTGTGTAGGACACCATAGTACTGCACTGTTGTGTCAGCACTGGGTATTGGCTCATGCCCTGTGTGGGACACCATAGTACTACACTGTAGTGTCAGCATTTGGTATCAGCTCCTGTCCTATGTGGCTAAGAAAGGGTTCAGAGCAGTGCAAGAAGTGTTTGTGGAGATGGGGAGGGGCCTTAGACAAATAGCACACATGGTAACCTTCTTGGAGGTGCTGCCTGTCTATGGCATGAATGAGGTTAGGGTGCTCCACACCATGGGATTCAATCAGTGGTTAAAAAACTGGTGCAAAGCTCAGGGATTTGGCTTCTCTGGGGACTGGGGATCCACCTGGATGGATGCAGGCCTATACTGGTGTGATGGTCTGCATCTGTCCAGGACGGGAACCAGGATCCTAGGTGATAGGTTTAAATGCTTCTTTGGCAAGCATTTAAACTAGCCAAGGGGGGAGACACTGAAAAGCAGCAAGGAAATCTTAGCCCCCCCAAAAAATCAGGGTACTAAGTGAGGTAGACACCAACATAGAGTTGTCAATAGGGAGAAGTGCAGGGGTAAATGGAGAAAGTGACAAAAGCAATAAGGACAGGGATGGGGCAAAAAGGGGTAAGGTCATCAAGAAATGGAGGGTAGTGAGTGCCAACGCCCGTAGTCTGGGCAACAAGCTCCCTGAACTGGTGACCTTGATGGAAGAGGGATGTCTGGATATCATAGCAGTCACAGAAACATGGTACACAGAGAACCATGACTGGGTTGTTAACATACCAGGGTACACAACCTACAGGAAAGACAGGGAGGGCAGAAGAGGGGGGAGTAGCTCTCTATGTAAGGGAAGGGATAAAAGCAACTTAGCAAAAGAGCAAACAGGGAGGAGAGGAGGCACTGTGGGTCACCTTAGAGACTGGAAATGGCACGACAATCCGCACAGGGGTTGCATACAGACCCCCGTGTCAGGGGGAGGGAATGGACAAGGATATGATAGAAGGCATATCAGGATGGTAGAGAAGGGGAGATACTGTTGATGGGGACCTTATGCCAGATGTTAACTGGAGCACCTTTGCTGCAGCCACATCCAAAAGCAGGGCCATTCTCGATGCCCTTCAGGTGGCATGCCTCAGACAGCTAGTTTTGGAACCTACTCATGAAGGAGCAATCTTAGACCTCATACTCTCAAATGGGGACAGTGAGAGATCTCAGATCTAGAAGTGGGTAGCCATTTGGGAACAAGTGACCACCAAACAGTGTGGTTCACGATAAACTCAGCTACAGAGTCAAGTCATACAAAAGTGAGGGTTCTGGACTTCAGGAGGGCTGACTTTGGCAAGATGGGAGAGTGCCTTAGAAAAGCAGTAGCAAGCAGGCTAGAAGGAGGGGTGGAGCAACAATGGGGAAATATCAAAACTGCCATCACAGAGGCAACAAGTCTTTGTGTGAAGCAAATAAACAAATCAAAACAAAACAAAAGGCCACTGTGGTTCTCAAAAGAAGTGGTGGTGAAGGTTAGGGAGACAAAGATAGCATTTAGGAAGTATAAGGAAACACAGAGAGCAGGACAGAGAACTGTACCAGTTAAGGCAGAAGGAAGCAGGGAGGGTAGTCAGAATAACAAAGGCACAAACTGAGGAAAAAGGTAGCCAACTCGTTAAGAAGGGATAAAACGTTTTATAGGTATATCAGGGAGCGGAAAGACAAAGGGAGGGATAGTGAGGCTGAATAGAACGGATGGTGGGTGAGCAGAGAGTGACAGTGAAGAAGCAGGGTACTAAATGAATACTTCTGTTCAGTATTCACAAAAGAGGAAGTGTGGGAGCTGCCTAATCCATTTAACAGAAGCACTCTGGAGAGGGGTCAGTCCCAGTCCTTTCACAGAAGAAAGGGTTCTGAAAGAACTCCTAAAACTGAAGGTGGACAAAGCAATGGTGCCTGATCTAATTCACCCTAGAATTCTAAAAGAATTAAGGGAGAAATAGTGAAACCACTGACTACCCTTTTAACAAATCATGGGAGGATGGTGTGCTACCTGAGGACTGGAAGAAGGCTGGTGTGATTCCTTCACAAAAATGGGAGCAAGACAGAGGCAGAAAACTACAGACCTGTCAGTTTGACCTCTATGGCAGAGAAAGTGATGGAATCACTTCTGAAGGAAAGAATTGTTGAGTACCTAGAGGCCAGTGGGGCACAGGACCCAAGGCAGCATGGGTTCACAGTGGGAAGGTCACGTCAGACAAATCTAATTGATTTCTTTGACTGGGTGACCAAAGTAGTAGACCAGGGAGGGGCTGTGGACATGGCCTACCTAGACTTTAGCAATGCATTTGACGTAGTCCCACACAAAAGATTAGTAATCAAATTAACCAGCCTTGGAGTGGGTCCCAGGGTGGTAGCCTGGGTAAAACATTGGCTGAACAACAGGACACAGAAGGTAATTGTAAATGGAGACCACTCTGAAGAAAGAGGGGTTGCTAGTGGGGTACCATAGGGTTCAGTACTGGGTCCAGTCCTTTTAATGTCTTTATAAGTGACATTGCAGAGGGACTAGAAGGAAAAAGTATGTCTCTTGCAGATGACACAAAGATCTGCAACAGGGTTGATACACAAGGAGGCATGGAAAGGATGAGAAGGGACTTGGCAAGGTTGGAGGAATGGTCAAAAGTATGGCAGCTTGGATTCAATGCAAAGAAGTGCAGTAAATGCACCTGGAAACAAAACCCAGGGGAAGATGACACAATGGGGGGGAGGTAGTAACAACAACAAAAATGGAAAGGGACCTGGGGGAAATCATACCAGATGACCTTAAGGTTGGCAAGCAATGTGAGAAGGTGGTAGGGAGGGCTGGGGGGATACGGGGATATATAGGGAGAGGCACCACCAGCAGAAAACAGGAAGTTGTTATCCCCCTGTACAGACAGTTGGTGAGACCCCAACTGGAGTACAGCGTCCAGTTCTGGGGACCCCATCTCTGCAAGGACATAGACAAGATGGAGGCAGTTCAGGGGAGGGCAACTAAAATGGTGCAGGGTCTGCAAGAGAAGCCATACGAGGAGAGGCTAAAGGAGCTTAATATGTATAGCCTTGAGGAAAGAAGGGAGAGGGGGGACATGATAGAAACATTTAAGTACCTCAGTGGAATCAACAAAGTCCAAGAGGGTAGCATCTTTCAGAAAAAGAGATGTGCAAGAACAAGGGGACACAATTTGAAGATAGAGGGGGGACGGCTCAGGGGCAATGTGAGGAAGTATTTTTTCACAGAGAGGGTGGTGGACACATGGAACAGCCTTCCTGAGGAGGTTGTGGGGTCTGAAACTGTGGGAGAATTCAAGAATGCATGGGACAGACATAAGGCAATTTTGTGGGGGGTAGGAAGAAATAGGCTGTTGGTTAAATAGGATGTGCAGCTTATCCTGTAGGTAGGGAACTGGGCAGACTAGGTGGGCCAAGCGGTCCTTATCTGCTGTCAAAGTCTATGTTTCTATGTTTCTATACCATAGTACTGCAATGTTGTGTAGGTACTGGGTATTAGCCTATGCTTGTGGGGGACTCCATAGTACTGCACTGTAGTGTCAGAATTGGGTATCATCTCATGCACAGTGTAAGACACCATAATACTGCACTACACTACTGTCAGCACTGCATGTCAGGTCATATGCCATGTGGGAAAACATAGTATTGCATTGTAGGGTTAGCACTGGTTATTAGCTCGTGCACTGTAAGGGACACCATAGCACTGCACTGCAGTGTCAGCACTCGGTATCAGCTCATGCCCTCTGTGGGGCACCATAGTACTGAATTGTAGTGTTGGCACTTGGCATGAGCTCATACCCAGTGTTACGGACCATAGTACTGAACAGTAGTGCCACCACTGGGTATCAACTAATGGGCTGTGTGGGACACAGGGGTACTGAACTCTGGTGTCAACTCTGGGCATCAGCTCATGCCCAGTGTTGGACACGTACCTGCACTGTAGTGTCAACACTGGCTATCAGATCATGCCTTCTGTTGGGCTCAATAGTACTGCACTGTACTGTCAGCATTGGGTATCAGCTAATGCCTTGTTTGTGACACCATACTACTTTACTATAGTTTTAGCGTTGGGTATCAGCTCATGCCCTGTGTTGGACACCATAGACCTATACTGTAGTATCAGCACTGGGCGTCACCTTGTGCCCAGTGTGGGACACCATTGTCCTGAACTGTAGTGTCAGTACTGGGCATCAGATCATGCCCTATGTTGGACACCATAGTAATGTACTACACAGTCAGCACTGTTTATCTGGTCATGCACTGTGTGAATACCATAGTACTGCAAAGTAGGGTCAGCACTGTATCAGCTTCTGCATTGTGTGGGACAAATAGCACTGCACTGTAGTGTTAGCACTGGTAATCAGCTCCTCTATCCTGTATGAGACCACAGAGTACTACACTGTAGTATCAGCTCATGCCCTGTGTGGGACACCATAGTAGTGCACTATAGTGTCAAAATTTATATCAGCTCATGTCCTGGATGGGTCACCATAGTACTGCACCATAGTGTCAGCACTGGCAATCAGCTCATGTCATGTGTGGGACACCACAGTACTGCACAGTGAGTCAGTATTGGTGATGCTCATACACTGTGTGGGTAACCATAGTACTGCAATCGGGTGTCTGCCTTGGCTATCAAGTCATGTCCTGTATTCAACACTATAGTACTGCATTGTAGTGTCAGCACAGATATCAGTTTGTGTCCCTGTATGGGACAATCACAGTACTGCACCATAATATCAGCTCAGGGTATCAGCTCATGTCCTGTATGGGATACCATAGTACTGCACTGTAGTGTCAGCGCAGGATATCAGCTCATATCCTGTATGGAACACCATATTACTGCAACTGTGGCCAGCACGGGTATTAGTCGCTGTCCTGTGTTGGACACCATAGTACTGCATTGCAGTGTCAGAATTTGGTATCGGCTCATATCCTAAATGGGACACCATGGTACTGCACGGTAGTGTCAGCATTGGGTATCAGCTCACATTATGTATGGCATACCATAGTACTTTACCATAGTGTCAGCACTGGGTATCAGCTCATGCACTGTGTGGGACACCATAGGACTGCACTACACTACACTGTCAGCACCGCATATCAGGATATGCCTTGTGTGGGACACCATAGTACTGCATTGTAGTGTCAGCACAGGGTATTAGTTCATGCATGATGTGGGACACCATAGTACTGCACTGTGGTGTCATCACTGGGTAACATCTCATGCACTGCGTGGGGCACCATTTTACTGAACTGTAGGATCAGCATTGGTTATCACCTTATGCCTGGTGAGGGAGACCATAGTACTAAATTATAGTGTCAGCACTGGACAACATCACATGCCTTTTGTGGGATACCATTGAACTGCACTGTCAGCATTGGGTATCAGATCATGCCCTATGTGGAACACCATAGTACTGAATTGTAGGATCGGCACTGGGTATCAGCTCAAGCCCTGTGCAGGTCACCATTGTACTGCACTGTAGTGTCAGCACTGGGTATCAGATCATGCCCTGTGAGGATCACCTTAGTACCGCACTATAGTGTCAGCATTGGGTATCTGCTCATGCGCAGTGTGGTACACCATAGTACTGCACTCTAGTGTCATCATTGGGTATCAATCAATCAATCAATTACTTTATTTAACCAGGCATATTACTGTTAAGCAAGCTAATTTTCAAAGTGGTCCTGGACATAAGCAAATGAATCACATATTGGTACAGTACATAGTGGTATACAAGTAAAGAAAAACAAAAAATAAATAATAGCAAAAAACAACAGTATACAATGAGCATAGGCAAAGCTAACACAGTCCTTGAGCTAATAGGGTTGACATATTTGTGACCTATTGCGTGAGTAGAAATAGGCCCAGAGGTTCTAGGGTAGTGTTGTCACTGAAAGTCGGAGGTAGTACACAGATGAGGCTTGAGAGTTATTTGGAGTTTGTTCACAGATGAGGCTTGAGAGATGTTGGGTAAGGGTGAGAGAAGGGGGGGGACAAGCTGGTGGTCGTGATACGATGGACGGCTAGTGCGAGTAGTAGGTGATAAACAGCTAGGGCATGAGATCGGGGAGCAGGGGCAAGTGATGTTATTTTGGAACAGGTGGTATGATATGATATGATATGGTAATTAGAAGAAGGTGTGAGAAGATTTAGGGTTCACTGGGAGGGAGCTGCGAGTTTAAGGAGAGTCAAAGGATACGGCAGGCCAATTGAGTCACACAGGTCATCTGTAACAGATGCAGCTTTCTTTAAGGTATTTTGTAATCAATGCCTTGCATAGTGTTCCAGAGAGATGGGAGGGAGAAGCTGATAGCAGATAACCCATGTGAAGACCGTACTCTAGGTGTTTGAAAGCAGATAAATGAGAATCTTCTAAGTCCGTATGACTCCTTGGCATGCTCAAATAGACTTGATATGTACACTGGTAACTTGTCGGACAAGGCCCTATACATCCAGAGGAGGATGTTTCTTTTTCTCTTTATGGTAAGTGAGGTCCATCACAGCGCTTGGTACAGCAGGCAATAATGGGTGCGGAGATGCAGGTTAAGAATGAACCAAAGGGCCCTGTGATAGAGAGTGTCAAGATTGTGGAGTACGGTAGGAGAGCAGTTGATATAGAGGAAGTCAGCAGAGTCCAATAGGGGTAAGAACATAGATTGTACTAGTTTCAATTTGGCATCGGTGGTAAGAAGGTGCTTAATGTGGAAGAATACCTAGCGTTGTCTCAGTTTTTCGATAATTCATTCAGATGACAAAGGTAATTAAGCTTATTGTCAGCCAAAATCCAGGGTATTTAAAGGTGGCAACAGTTTCCAGGGTTCGCCTAGCAGAGTTAGAATCTGTAGGTTGCTGGTAGACCCTGGGGTGGTGGTTGAGAGAGGATCATAGCTTTAGTTTCCTTGGCATTAAGCAAAAGCTTATGCTTCAAGAGATTATTTTGGAGGGAGATGAAATCTTGCTGTAGGTCCTCATGGGCCATGCATAGAGAGGAATTAGCAGTGTATAGAACGGGGTCATCTGCAAATAAGTGCACTTTGGCTATGTGCAGATGCGAGTCAAGCTTATTGATATAAATAGGGTATCAGCTCAAGCACTCTGTGGGGCACTGTAGTACTGCACTGTAGTGTTAGCACTGGGTATCGGCTCATACCCTGAGCCTGACCCCATAGTACTGCACTGTGGTATCTGCACTGGGTATCAGCTCATGTCTTGTGTGGACACCATAGTACTGCACTGTAGTGTCAGCTCTGGATATCAGCTCCTGCGCTATGTAGAAACCAAGAATACTGCACTCAGGTGTCAGCATTGGATATCATGTCATGTTCTGTATTCAACACCATAGTACTGCGGTATTGTCAGCACTGGGTATCAGCCGTGCCCTGTGTGGGAAACTATAGTACTGCACTGTATTGTCGCACAGGGTGTCAGTTTATACCCTGTATGGGGCACCGTAGTACTGCATTGTAGTGTCAGCACTGGGTATCAGCTCCTGCCCTATGTGGGACACCATAGTACTGCACTCTAGTGTCAGCAATGGATATCAGCTCATGCCCTGTGTGGGACACCATAGTACTGCATTGTAGTGTGAGCACAGGGCATTAGCTCATGCATAGTGTGGGACACCATAGTACTGTATTGTGGTGTCAGCACTTGGTGGCATCTCATGCCCAGTGTGGGCACCCTTCTACTGAACTGTAGGGTCAGTGCTGGGTATCGGCTAATGCCCAGTGAGGCAGACCATAGTACTGAACTATAGTGTCAGCACTGGGTATCGTCACATGCTTTTTGTGGGATGCCATTGTACTGCACTGTAGTGTCAGCATTGGGTATCAGATCATGCCCTGTGTGGGGCACCATAGTACTGCATTGTAGTGTCAGCACTGGGTATCAGCATATGCCCAGTGTTGGACACCATAGTACTGAATTGTAGGATCAGCACCGTGTATCAGCTCAAGCCCTGTGTATGTCACCATTGTACTGCACTGCAGTGTCAGCACTGGGTATCAGTTCATGCCCTGTGTGGATCACCATAGTACTGTACTACTGTGTCAGCACTGCGTATCAGCTGTTGCTTTTGTGTCATACCATTGTACTGCACTCTAGTGTCAGCACAGTGCATTAGATGCGTGCCCTGTGTGAGTCTCCATAGTACAGAACTGAAGGGTTAGGACTGGGTATCAGCTCATGCCTGGTGTGCAAGACCATAGTACTGAACTGTAATGTCAACACTGGGTCTCAGTTCATGCACTGTGAGGAACACCATAGCACTGTGCTACACTGAGCACTACATGTCAGGTCATGCACTGTGTGGGACACCATAGTACTGCACTGGGATGTCATTATTGTGTATCAGCTCATGCACTCTGTGGGCCACCTTTGTACTACACTGTAGTGTTAACACTGGGTATCAGCTCATACCCTGAGTCTGACACCATAGTACTGCACTGTAGTGTCAGCACTGGGTATCAGCTCATGTCCTGTATGAGACACCCTAACACTGCACTGTAGTGTTAGGAGTGGGTATCAACTCATATCCTGTGTGGGACACCATAGTACTGCACTGTAGTGTCAACTCTGGGTATCAGCTCTTGCACTACGCGGGAAACCATAGAACTGCACTCAGGTGTCAGCATTGGATATCATGTCATGTCCTGTATTCCACACCATAGTACTAACATTGTGTTGTCAGCACTGGGCATCAGCTCATGCCCGGGTATGCGAGACCATAGTACTGAACTGTAATATCAGCACCGGGTCTCATTTCATGCACCGTGTGGAACACCATAGCACCGCGCCACACTGCCAGCACTACATGTCAGGTCATGCACTGTGTTGGATACCATAGTACTGCACTGTGATGTCATTATTGTGCATCAGCTCATGCACTCTGTGGGGCACCTTTGTACTACACTGTAGTGTTAGCACTGGGTATCAGCTCATACCCTGAGTCTGACACCATAGTACTGCACTGTAGTGTCAGCACTGGGTATCAGCTCGTGTCCTGTATGAAACACCCTAACACTGCACTGTAGTGTTAGGAGTGGGTATCAACTCATATCCTGTGTGGGACACCATAGTACTGCACTGTAGTGTCAGCTCTGGGTATCAACTCTTGCGCTACGTGGGAAACCATAGAACTGCACTCAGGTGTCAGCATTGGATATCATGTCATGTCCTGTATTCAACAC
The DNA here is from genome assembly GCA_016271365.2 of Neoceratodus forsteri. NCBI lineage: Eukaryota > Metazoa > Chordata > Ceratodontiformes > Ceratodontidae > Neoceratodus > Neoceratodus forsteri. The sequence continues at coordinate 541,538,482 of JADMNL010000022.1, read as the reverse complement.
CATAGTACTGCACTGTATTGTCAGCACAGGGTGCCAGCTTGTACCCTGTGTGGGACACCATAGTACTGCAGTGTAGTGTCAGCACTAGGTATCAGCTCCTGCCCTGTGTGGGACACCATAGTACTGCACTCTAGTGTCAAATGGATATTAGCTCATGCCCTGTGTGGGGCACCATCGTACTGCACTGTAGTGTCAGTAGTGGATATCATCTCATGGCATGTGTGGGACACCATGATAATGCACCTTAGTGACTGGGTATCAGCTTATGCCTTGTGTGAGATATCGTAGTACTGCACTACACTGTCAGCACTGCATATGAGGACATGTACTGTGTAGGACACCACAGTACAGCACTCTGGTGTCAGCACTAGATATCAGTTCATGTTCTGTATGGGACGCTATTTTATTGCACTGTAGAGTCAGCAATGGGTTTCTTCTCATGCCCTGTACTGTGCACCATTGTACTGCACTGTAGTGTCAGCACTGGGTATCAGATCATGCCCTGTGTGGATCACCATAGTACTGCACTATAGTGTCAGCATTGGTTATCAGTTCATGCCCAGTGTGGGACATCATAGCACCGGTCTATAGTGTCAGCTGTTGTCCTATGTGGGGCACCATTGAGTTGCACTCTAGTGTCAACACTAGGTATTAAAAAAATGCCCTGTGTGGGGCTCTATAGAACAGAACTGTAGTGTCAGCACTGGTTATCAGTTCATGTACTGTGTGGGATACCATCATTCTACACTCCAGTGTCAGCAATGCATATTAAATCATCCCCTGTGGGGGGCTACATATTACTGAACTGTAGTGTCAGCACTGGGTATTGGATCTCACCCAGTGTGGGAGACCATAGTACTGAACTATAGTGTCATCACTGGGTGTCAACTCATGCCTTGTGTGGGACACCATTGTATTGCACGGTAGTGTCATCACTGGGTATCAGCTCATGCTTTGTGTGGGACACCATAGTACTGCACTGTAGTGTCAGCACTGGGTATCAGCTCATACCCTAGGTGGGACACCAAAGTACTGCTCTGTAGTGTCAGCATTAGATATCAGCTCATGCCCTGTGTGGGACACCATAGTACAGCACTGTAATATCAGCACTTGGTATTAGCTCATGTTCTGTGTGGGACACCACAGTATTGCTTAAAGTGTCAGCACTGCATATCAGCTCATGCACCATGTGGGATTCCATAGTAATGCACTATAGTGTCAGCACTGGGTATCACCTCATGTCCTGTATGGGACAACAGTACAGGTATGTACTATCTGCACTGGATATCAGATCATGTCCTGTATGGGACACTATAGTTCTGCACTGTAGAGGAGTCGAGATAGTGCCATCTCCTCAGTATCCCTGAGCCTAGTGGGTGAATACCCATGCTAGCACAGCAAGAGAAAAACTTCTACCAATCAAGACATGGACCTCCTGGTCATAGCCATAAGAAAACCATCAAAGAAGAAAACTGACCTATCTTTCATGCAACTGCATGGATTAGCCCTTTATAAAGTCATGGAATAGCATGATCCAGTGTAGTGCTCAGCATACTAGAGAGGCAAATATTTGAAAAGGCAGTGTTTTTCCCCATCTATCTTTCAGCTAGAGATTTTAATAAACAGTGTATCCATGAAATAAATGTTACTCCTCTTCTGAGTGAATCTTTGTATGTGAAATAGCCACTGTGTAATGTGACTAATTTGATACTTTAAGTATTTATAATTTCCTTTCCAGGAAAAAGATGTCAAGGAAAGGTTTGTATACTAACTGCATCACTAAAGAACTGAAGACTAAACTTTCTGTCTCTTACAGTGTAAGGGAAGCATATTTATAAATGTAGAGTGTTTGTGTGTGTATGTGTGTGACATCACAGTACTGTACCAGAGCATTAACACTGAGTGTCAGCTCATGCCCTGTATGGGACACCATTGTACAGCACTGTAGTGTCAGTACTGGATATCAGCCCATGTCCTGTGTGAACAGCATAGTACTGCACTGTAGTGTCAACAGTGGATATCAGCTTATGCACTGTGTAGGACACCATAGTACTGCAGTGTTGTGTCAGCACTGGGTATTAGCTCATGCCCTGTGTGGGACACTTAATACTGCACTGTATTGTCAGAACTGGTATTATCTCATGCCCTTGAGGGCACCACAGTACTGCACTGTTGTGTCAGCACTAGGAATCAGCTCATGCCAGGTGTGGGATACCATATTATTGCACTGTAGTGTCAGCACTGGGTATAAGCTCATGCCCTGTTTGGGACACCATAGCGCTGCACTGTCATGTCAGCACTGGGTATTAGCTCATGCCCTTTGTGTGGCACCATAGTACTGCACTGTTGTGTCAGCACTAGGTATTAGTTCATGCCAGGTGTGGGATACCATTTTATTGCACTGTAGTGTCAGCACTGGGAATTAGCTCATACCCTGTTTGGGACACCATAGTGCTGCACTGTCATGTCAGCACTGGGTATTAGCTCATACCCTGTGTGGGACACCATAGTAGTACACTGTAATGTCAGTATTGAGTATCAGCTCCTGTGCTGTGAGGGACACCATATTACGGCACTGTTGTGTCAGCACTGGGTATCAGCCCATGCCTGTTTGGGATTCCATAGTACTGCACTGTAGTGTGAGAATTGGATATCATCTCATTCACAGTGTGAGACACCATAGTGCTGCACTACATTACTGTCAGCACTGCATGGCAGCTCATGCGCTGTGTGGGAAAACATAGTACTACACTGTAGGGTTAGCACTGGGTATCAGCTCATGCACTGTGTGGGACACCATAGCACTGCACTGTAATGTCAGCACTGGGTATCAGCTCTTGCCCTCTGTGGGGTACCATATTACTGAATTGAAGTTGGCATGAGCTCATGCCCGGTGTTGCAGACCATAGTACTAAACTGCAGTGTCACCACTGGGTATCAACTAATGCACTGTGTGGGACCCAGTGGTACTGAACTCTGGTGTCAGTACTGGGCATCAGCCTCATTTCCAGTGTTGGACACAATTGTACTACACTGTAGTGTCAGCACTGGCTATCAGATCATGCTCTCTGTGGATTTCAAAAGTACTGCACTGTACTGTCAGCATTGGGTATCAGCTAATGCCTTGTTTAATGACACCATACTACTGTACTGTAGTTTTAGCGTTGGGTATCAGTTCATGCCCTGTGTGGGACACCATGTAACTGCACTGTAGTATCAGCACTGGGCGTCAACTTGTGCCCTGTGTGGGACACCATTGTACTGAACTGTAGTGTCAGTACTGGGCATCAGATCATGCCCTATGTTGGACACCATAGTAATGTACTACACTGTCAGCACTGTTTATCTGGTCATGCACTGAAACATAGAAATATAGAAACACAGACTTTGATGGCAGATAAGACACAGCCTACCACCTAGTTTGCTAATTTCCTACCTACAGGATAGGCCGCAGATCCTAGTTAACCAACAGACTATTTCTTCTTACCCTCCACAAGAATTGCCTTATGTCTGTCCCATGCATTCTTGAAGTCTTCCATGGTTTTAGACCCCACAACCTCCTCAGGAAGGCTGTTCCATGCATCCACTACCCTCTCTGTGAAAAAATACTTCCTCACATTGCCCCAGAACTGCCCTCCCTATCTTTAAATTGTGTCCCCTTGTTCTTTCACATCTCTTTTTCTGAAGGATGCTACCCTCTTGGACTTTGTTGATTCCACTGAGGTACTTAAAAGTTTCTATCATGTCCCCACTCTCCCTTCTTTCCTCAAGGGTATACATATTAAGCTCCTTTAGTTTCTCCTCATATGGCTTCTCTTGCAGACCCTGCACCATTTTAGTTGCCCTCCTCTGGACTGCCTCTATCCTGTCTATGTTCTTGCAGAGATGGGGCCTCCAGAACTGGATGCAGTACTCCAGATGGGGTCTCACCAATTGTCTGTACAGAGGGATAACAACTTCCTGTTTTCTGCTGGTGATGCCTCTCCCTATGCATCCCAGTATACCCCCAGCCCTCCCTAACCACTGTGTGGAATACCATAGTACTGCAGAGTAGGGTCTGCACTGGATATCAGCTTCTGCATTGTGTGTGGGCCAAAATGGTACTGTACTGTAAATGTCAGCACCAGTAATTAGCTCCTATCCTGTATGGGACCACATAGTACTACACTGTAGTATCAGCTCATGCCCTGTGTGGGACACCATAGTAGTGCACTATAGTGTCAGAAATTTGTATCAGCTCATGTCCTGGATGAGTCACCATAGTGTCAGCACTGGAAATCAGCTCATGTCGTGTGTGGGACACCACAGTACTGCACAGTAGAGTCAGTATTCGGTATGAGCTCATACATTGTGTGGGAAACCATAGTACTGCACTCGGGTGTCTGCCCTGCCTACCAAGTCATGTCCTGTATTCAACACTATAGTACTGCACTGTAGTGTCAGTACAGATATCCGTTTATGTCCTGTATGGGACACCACAGTACTGTACCATAATATCAGCACAGGGTATCAGCTTATGTCCTGTATGGGACACCATAGTACTGCACTGTAGTGTCAGCACAGGGTATCAGCTCATGTCCTGTATGGGACACCATATTACTGCACCGTAGTGTCAGCACACAGTATTAGCTCATGTTCTGTGTTGGATACCATAGTACTGCTCTGTAGTATCAGCATTTGGTATCTGCTCAAGTCCTGAATGGGACACCATGTTACTGCACGGTAGTGTCAGCATTGAGTATCAGCTCACATTCTGTATGGGACACCATAGTACTTTACCATAGTGTCAGTACTGGGTATCAGCTCATGCACTGTGTGGAACACCATAGAACTGCAGTACACTACACTGTCAGCACTGCATATCGGGATATGCCTGGTGTGGGACACCATAGTACTGCTTTGTAGTGTCAGCACATTGTATTATCTCATGCATGATGTGGGACACCATAGTACTGCACTGTGGTGTCATCACTGGGTAGCATCTCATGCCCTGTGTGGGGCACTATTGTACTGAACTGTAGGGTCAGCGTTGGTTATCAGCTTATGCCTGGTGAGGGAGACCATAGTATTGAACTATAGTGTCAGCACTGGTCATCATCACATGCCTTTTGTGGGATACCTTTGTACTGCACTGTAGAGTCAGCATTGGGTATCAGATCATGCCCTGTGCGGGTCACCATAGTACTGCACTATAGTGTCAGCATGGGGTATCACCATATGTCCAGTGTAGTACACCGTAGTAGTGAATTGTAGGATCGGCACTGGGTATCAGCTCAAGCCCTGTGTAGGTCACCATTGTACTGCAATGTAGTGTCAGCACTGGGTATCAGATCATGCCCTGTGTGATCACCATAGTACTGTACTATAATGTCAGCACTGGGTATCAACTCTTGCCTTTGTGTGACACCATTGTGCTGCACTCTAGTGTCAGCAGTGGGCATTAGATCATGCCCTGTGTGAGGCTCCATAGTACAGAACTGTAGGCTTAGCACTGTGTATCAGCTCATGCCCCATGTGGGAGACCATGCTACTGGACTGTAGTGTCAGCACTAGGTATCAGCTCATGCCCGTGTGGGAGACCATAGTACTGAACTGTAGTGTCAGCACTGCATCAGCTCAGCTAACTATGTGGAACACCATAGTACTGCACCACACTGTCAGTACTACAAGTCAGGTCATGTATGGTGTGGGGCACCATAGTACTGCACTATAGTGTCATTATTGGGTATCAGCTCATGCACTCTGTGGGGCACATTTGCACTGCAGTGTAGGGTTAGCACTGGGTATCAGCTCATATCCTGAGTCTGACACCACAGTACTGCACTGTAGTGTCAGCACTGGGTATCAGCTCATGTCCTGTATGAGACACCATAATACTGCACTGTAGTGTTAGAAGTGGGTATCAACTCATGTCTTGTGAGGGACACCATAGTACTGTACTGTAGTGTCATTACTGGGTATCAGCATATGCCCAGTGTGGGACACCATAGTACTGAATTGCAGGATCAGCACTGGGTATCAGCTCAAGCCCTGTGTAGGTCACCATTGTACTGCACTGTAGTGTCAGCACTGGGTATCAGCTCTTGCCTTTGTGTGACACCATTGTGCTGCATTCTAGTGTCAGCACTTGGCATTAGATCATGCCCTGTGTGAGGCTCCATAGTACAGAACTGTGGGGTTAGCATTGGGTATCAGCTCATATCCTGTATGGGACACCATAACAATGCACTGTAGTGTTAGGACTGGTATCAACCTTGTCCTGTGCGACACTATAGTACTGCATTGTAGTGCCAGCTCTGGGAATCAGCCTCCGCTTATGTGGGAAACCAAGTACTGTACTCAGGTGTCAGCATTGGATAGCATGTCGTCCTGTATTCAACACCACACTACTGCACTGTATTGTCAGCACTGGCATCAGCTCATGCCCTGTGTGGAAAACCATAATACTGCACTGTATTGTCAGCACAAGGTGCCAGCTTATACATCGTATGGGACACCATAGTTCTGCACTGTAGTGTCTGCACTGGGCATCAGCTCCTGCCCTGTGTGGAACACCATAGTACTGCACTCTAGTGTCATTAATGGATATCAGTTCATGCTCTGTGGGCACCATAGTACTGCAATGCAGTGTCAGTAGGATATCATCTCCTGGCATGTGTGGTACACATCATAATGCACCGTAGTGGCTGGGTATCAGCTTATGCCCTGTGTGGGATATCGTAGTACTGCACTACACTGTCAGCACTGCATATCAGGACATGTACTTTGTAGAACACCATAGTACAGCATTCAGGTGTCAGCACTAGGTATCAGTTCATGCCTTGTATGGGACACTATATTACAGCGCTGTAGAGTCAGCAATGGGTGTCTTCATATGCCCTGTGCTGGGCACCATTGTACTGCACTGTAGTGTCAGCACTGGGCATCAGATCATGCCCTGTGTGGATTACCATTGTACTGCACTATAGTGTCAACACTGGTTATCAGTTCATGCCCAATGTGGGACACCATAGCACTGGACTAGTGTCAGCACTGGGTATCAGCTCTTGTCCTTTGTGGGACACCATTGAGCTGCACTCTAGTGTCAACACTGGGTACTAGATCAGGCCCTGTGTGGGTCTCCATAGTACAGAACTGTAGTGTCAGCACTGTGTATCAGCTCATGCCCCATGTGGGAGACCATACTACTGAACTATAGTGTCAGCACTAGGTATCAGCTCATGCCCGGTGTGGGATACCATCATTCTGCACTCTAGTGTCAGCACTGGTATTAAATTTTCTGTGTGGGCTCCATATTTCCATATTTCTGAAGTGTAGTGTCAGCACTGGGTATTGGCTCACATCCAGTGTGGGAAACCATAGTACTGAACTGTCGTGTCAACACTGGGTGTCAGCTCATGCCGTGTGTGGGACACCATAGTACTGCACTGTAGTGTCAGCACTGGGTATAAGCTTAAACCCTGTGTGGGTCAACATTGCACTGCACTGTAGTTTCAGCACTGAGTATCACCTCATGCCCAGTGTGGTACTCCATAGTACTGAACTGTAGTGTCAGTAGAGGGTATCATCTCATGGCAAGTGTTGGATGCCATGGTACTGAAGTATAGTGTCAGCACTGGGTATCTGCTCATGCCCTGTGTGGTGCACCATTGTACTGCACTGCATTGCCAGCATTGGGTATCAGCTCATGCCTGGTGTGGGCCACCATACCACTGAACTGTATTGTCAGCAATGGGTGTCAGCCCATGTATGGTGTGGGACACCATTGTACTACACTCCAGTGTCAGTACTGGGCATCAGATCATGCTGTGTTTGGGGCCCATAATATTAAACTGTAGGTTGGCACTGGGTATCGCTCATGCCAGGTGTGGAGACCATAATACTGAACTGTAGCATCAGCAGTTGGTATCAGATCATGCCTGTATGTGACACCATCATGCTGCACTGTAGTGTCATCACTGGGTATCAACTTGTGCACTGTGTGGAACATCATAGTACTGCACTGTAGTGTCAGAATTGGGTATCATCTCATGCACAGTGTGAGACACCATAGTACTGCACTACACTACCGTCAGCACTGCATGACAGGTCATGCACCATGTAGGAAAACATAGTGCTGCACTGTAGGGTTAGCACTGGGTATCAGCTTGTGCACTGTGTGGGACACCATAGTACTGAACTGTAGTGTCAGCACTGGGTATCAGCTCATGCCCTCTGTGGGGCACCATAGTACTGAACTGTAGTGTCAGCACTTGGCATGAGCTCATGCCTGTTGTTGCAGACCATAGTACTGAACTGTGGTGTCAGCACTGGGTATCAATTAATGCACTGTGTGGGACACCATTGTACTGCCCTGTAGTGTCAGCTCTGGGTATCAGATCATGCTCAGTGCATGGCATCATAGTACTGTGGTGTAGTGTGTGAACCGGGTATCAGCTCATGTCCAGAAACGGACACCACAGTATTGCACTGCAGTGTCAGAACTGGGTATCACCTCATGTCCTGAATGGGAGAGCATAGACCTGCAATGTAGTGACAGCACTGGGTTTGGGCTCATGCCCTGTGTTTAGCACTGTACTGTAGTATCAGCACTGGGTATCACCACTTGTCCTCAGTGGAACACTATAGTACTGCACTATAATGTCATCACAGGAGATCAGTTCATGCCCTGTGTATACCAACACATTACTGCACTGTAGTGCCAGCACTGGATATCAGCTTACCCCCTGTGTGTACCACCATAGTACTGCTGTACAGTGTCAGTACTAGGTATTACCTGTCACTCTGTGTGGGAAAATACTGGTAATCAACTTATGCCCTGTGTAGGATATCATAGTGCTGCAGTGTAATGTCAGCACTGGATATCAGCCCCTGCCATGTGCAGGACTCCATTGGAACACCATGGTACTGCACTGTAGGTGTCACCTCCTGCCTTGTGTGGAACATCATAGTAGTGCACTGTAGTGTCAGCACTGGGGTATCAGTTCATGCACAGTACAAGGCACCAAAGTACTGCACTACACTGTCAGCACTACATTTCAGGTCATGCCTTGTGTGGGACACCACAGTACTGCACTGTAGTGTCAGTACTGGGTATCAGCTCTAACCCTGTGAGGGAAAACACTGGGTATCAACTCATGCCCTATGTGGGACACCATACTACTGCTGTGTAATGTAAGCACTGGGTATCATCCCATGCCATGTGTGAGACACCATAGGGACACCATGGGTACTGCACTGTAGTGTCAGCTCCAGCCTGTGGGACAACTATAGTAGTGCACTGTAGTGTCAGCACTGGGGTATCAGCTCATGCACAGTGTGAGACACCACAGTACAGCACTACATAGACTTTGATGGCAGATAAGGATCACTTGGCCCACCTAGCCTACCCATTTCCTACCTCCAGGATAAGCTGCAGATCCTAGTAAACCAACAGCTTATTTCTTCCTACCCCCACAAAATTGCCTTATGTCTGTCCCATGCATTCTTGAATTCTTCTACAGTATTAGACCCCACAGCCTCCTCATGAAGGCTGTTCCATGCATCCACTACCCTCTCTGTGAAAAAATACTTCCTCACATTGCCTCTGAACCACCCCCCCATCTTCAAATTGTGTGCCCTTGATCTTGCACATCTCTTTTTCTGAAAGATACTACCCTCTTGGACTTTGTTGATTCCACTGAGGTACTTTAAAGTTTCTATCATGCCCCCCCCTCTTCCTCCTTTCCTCAAGGGTATGCATATTAAACTCCTTTAGTCTCTCCTCGTATGGCTTCTCTTGCAGACCCTGCACCATTTTAGTTGCCCTCCTCTGGACTGTCCCTTTCCTGTCTATGTCCTTGCAGAGATTGAGTCTCCAGAACTGCATGCAGTACTCCAGATGGGGTCTCACCAACTGTCTGTACAGAAGGATAACAACTTCCTGTTTTCTGCTGGTGATGCCTCTCGCTATACATCCCATTATGCCCCCAGCCCTCCCTACTGCCTTCTCACATTAGTTGCTAACCTTAAGGTCATCTGATATGATTACCCCAGGCCCCTTTCCAGTTTTGTTGTTGTTACTACCTCCCTGCCATTGTGTAATCTTCCCCTTGGTTTTTGTTTCTCAGGTGCATTATTTTGCACTTCATTGCATTGAATCCAAGCTGCCATACTTTTGACCATTCCTCCAACCTTGCCAAGTCCTTTCTCATCCTTTCCACACCTTCTTGTGTATCAACCCTGTTGCAGATCTTTGTGTCATCTTCAAAGAGGCATACTTTTCCTTCCAGTCCCTCTGCAATGTCACTTATAAAGACATTAAAAAGGACTGGACCCAGTACTGAACCCTGCAGTACCCCATTAGTAACTCCTCTTTCTTCAGAGTGGACTCTATTTACAATTATCTTCTCTGTCCTGTTGTTCAGCCAATGTTTTACCCAGGGTACCACCCTGGGACACACTCCCAGGCTAGTTAATTTGACTATTAATCTTTTGTGTGGGACTGTGTCAAATGCCTTGCTAAAGTCTAGGTAGGCCATGTCCACCACCCCTCCCTGGTCTACTGCTTTTGTCACCCAGTCAAAGAAATCAATTATATTCATCTGACATGACCTTACCACTGTGAACCCATGATGCATTGGGTCCTGTGCCCCACTGGCCACTAGGTACTCAACAATTCTTTCCTTCAGAAATGATTCTATCACTTTCCCTACCACAGAGGTCAAAATGACAGGTCTGTAGTTTCCTTCCTCTGTCCTGCTCCCACTTTTGTAAAGGGGAATCGCATCCACCTTCCTCCAGTCCTCAGGTACCACACTATCCTCCCATGATTTGTTAAAAAGGGTAGTCAGTGGTTTCACTAGTTCTCTCCTTAATTCTTTTAGAATTCTTAAGTCAATTCCGTCAGGCCCCATTGCTTTGTCCACCTTCAGTTTTAGGAGTTCTTTCAGAACCCTTTCTTCTGTGAAAGGACTGGGATTGACCCCCACCCCCCATCCACTGGGCTTCTGTTAATTGGATTAGGCACCTCCCCCTCCTCCTCTTTTGTGAACACTGAGCAAAAATATTCATTCAGTATCCCTGCTTTTTCACTGTCCCTCTCTGCCCACCCACCGTCCATTCTATTCAGCCTCAGTAGCCCTCCCTTTGTCTTTCTATGCTCACTGATGTACCTATAAAAGGCTTTATCCCCTTCTTAACTGAGTTGGCTATCTTTTCCTCAGTTTGTACCTTTGCTATTCTGACTACCCTCCCTGCTTCCTTCTGCCAAACTGGTACAACTCTCTGTCCTGCTCCTTCTGAGTTTTCCTTATACCTCCTGAATGCTGGGACACCATAGTTCTGCACTATAGTGTCAGCCCTGTGTATCGCCTCATGATCTGATCGCATTGCTAAAATCATGTAGGAAGGAGGAGAGAACATCGATGTTCTGGTAGACATATGGACTAACAATCTCACCAGCCAGTCAGTTGTGGAGACCAAAGAACACCTGACCAGGCTTAGAGACAAACTGTCATCCATTTCATCTGGCACCTCCTTCTCTGAGATCCTACTGACCTGTGAATGGGGGGCAGATGGATGAAAGGTCAGAGGAGGGGAGAGAGGGGAGCTAAACATGTGGCTCAAGGGCTGGTGCCAGGGAAAAGGACACAAATGTGTAGGTAACTGGCAAGAGTTTTGTGAGCAAAACTTCTTTAAATTTGATGGACTGTATCTTACTAAGGAGGAAGTCAGTGCATTGGGGCAGAAGTTTGACATCTTTGCAGAATATTTAAACTAGCCAGTGGGAAAGGGGTGCAACAGCCTATACATCGAATGGGAAGAACACCCTTCCCTCCTCAGCTAGTGATCAAACCGGAGTTCAGCATGTTAGTAGTTCATTTGCATCACCAGGTAAGGAAAAAGTTCCGGTTCCCCATACAGTGCACAGGGGAAATGCTGGACCTTCTCCAACAACTAACGCACTGAAATCTGGCCAATGGAAAATCATGTACACAAATACCCGCAGTCTGGGAAATAAGATCCCAGACCTGCAGGCAACAATGACATAGGCTAGACGGGACATAATATCCATTAGCAAGACATGGTTCACCAGTAACCACACTTGGGAGATGTCAGTACCCAGCTATATAGTGATCAGAAGAGACAGAGGTGCAAAAAGCAGGGGGTAGCCCTTTGTGTCAATGAAAATGTTAAAGCTGCAGAAATTCAGAATACGCATACAGAACCAGAAGAACTATGGGTCATAGAAACATAGAATTTGACAGCAGATAACGACTGCTTGTCCCACCTAGTCTGCCCATTTCCCTACCCAACAGATAAGCTGCAGATCCTAGTTAACCAACAGCCTATTTCCTCCTACCTCCACTAGACTTGCCTTATGTCTGTCCCATGCATTCTTGAATTCCCCCACTGTTTTTGACTCTACAACCTCCTCAGGAAGGCTGTTCCATCTATCCACAATCCTCTCTGTGAAGATATACTTCCTCACATTACCTCTGAGCTGTCCCCCCTTTATCTTCAAATTGTGCTCACTTGTTTTTGCACATCTCTTTTTCTGAAAGATGCTACCCTCTTGGACTTTGTTGATTCCCTTGAGGGATCTGAAAGCTTCTATAATGTCTCCCTCTCCCGCCTTTCCTCAAAGCTATACATCTTTAGTTCCTTTAGTCTTTCTTCATATGTCTTCTGATGCAGACCCTGCATCATTTTGGTTGCCCTCCTCTGGACAGCCTCCACCCTGTCTATGTCTTTTGGAGATGGGGTGTCCAGAACTGTGCACAGTACTCCAGATGTGGTCTTACCAACTGTCTGTACAGAAGGCCAACAACTTCCTGTTTCTACTGGTGATGCCTCTCCCTTTGCATCCCAGTATCCCCTCATCCCTCCTTACTGCCTTCTCACATTGCTGGCCCACCTTTAGCTTGTCTGATATGACTGCTCAAGGTCACTTTCTATTTTTGTTGTTGTCAGTATCTCACCCCCATTGTGTACTCTTCCCCAGGTTTTTGTTTCCCAGGTGTATTGCTTTGCAATTCTTTGCATTGAATCTAAGCTGCCATACATTTGACCATTCCTCCAACCTTGCCAAGTCCCTTTTTATCCTTTCCACCCCAGCTTGTGTATCAACCCTGTTGCAGATCTTTGTGTCATCTGCAAAGAGACATACCTTCCCTTCAAGTTCCTCTGCAATGTTACTTATAAAGACATTAAAAAGTACCGGCCCCAGTACTGAACCCTGTGGTACCCCACTAGTAACCCTCCTTTCTTCACTGTGGACTCCATTTACTATTACCCGCTGTGTCCTGCTGTCCAACCAGTGTTTTACCCAGGCTACCACCCTGGGATCCACTCCCTGGCTGGCTAATTTGTTTATTAATTTTTTGTGCGAGACTGTGTCATATGCCTTGCTAAAGTCTAGGAAGGCCATGTCCACAGCCCCTCCCTGGTCTGCTGCTTTGGTCACCCAGTCAAAGAAATCAATCAGATTTATCTGACATGTCCTTCCCACTGTGAATCCATGCTGCCTTGGGTCCTGTGCCCCACTGGACTCTAGGTACTCAACATTTCTTTCCTTCAGAAGTGATTCCATCATTTTCCCTACCACTGAGGTCAAACTAACGGGTCTGTATTTTCCTACCTCTGTCTTGCTCCCACTTTTGTGAAGGGCAGTCACATCTGCCCTCCTCCAGTCCTCAGGTACCACACCATCCTCTCATGATTTATTAAAATGGGTAGTCAGTGGTGTTACTAGTTCTTCCCTTAGTTCTCTTAGAATTCTGGGGTGAATCCCATCAGTCCCTCATTGCTTTATCCACCTTCAGTTTTAAAAGTTCTGTCAGAACCCTTTCTTTTGTGAAAGGACTAATATCAACCCCCCTATCCAGAGTGCTTTTATTGACTGGATTAGGTATTTCACCTGCTTTTCCATTGTGAATACTGAGCAGAAGTATTCATTCAGTATCCCTGCTTTTTCACTGTTGCTGTCTGCCCAACCACCTTCCTCTTTGTTCAACCTCAGTATCCCTGCCTTAGTCTTTCTTTGCTCCCTAATGTACCTATAAAAGGTTTTATCCCCCTTCTTAACCAAGTTTGCTATCTTTTCTTTGGTTTGGGCCTTTGCTATTCTGACTGCCTTACCCACTTCCTTCTGCTTTAACTGGTACAGTTCTCTGTCCTGCTCCGTCTGTGTTTCCTTATACTTCCTGAATGCTTTCTTTTTCTCTCTTACCTTCCCCGCCACTTCTTTTGAGAACCATAGTGTTTTTTTCTTTCATTTTGATTGGTTTATTTGCTTCACACAAAGGTCTGTTGCCTCTGTGATGGCAGTTTTGATGTTTCCCCATTGTTGCTCTACCCCACCTTCTTACCTGTTTGCTAGTGCTTTTCTGAGGCACTGTCCCATTTTGACAACATCAGCCCTCCTGAAGTCCAGTACCTTCACTTTTGTGTGGCTTGACTCTACAGCTAAGTTTTTTGTGAGCCACACTGTTTGGTGGTCGCTTGTTCCCAGATAGCTACCCACTTCGAGATCAGAGATCTTCTCTCTGTCCGCATTTGAGAGTACCAGGTCTAAGATTGCTCTCCTGAGTGGGTTCCAAAACTAGCTGTCTGAGGCATGCCCCCTGTAGGGCATTGAGAATGGCTCTGCTCTTGGATGTTGCTGCAGCAAAGGTGCTCCAGTCAACATCTGACATGTTCAGGTCCCCAATCAGCAATATCTCCCCTTTCTCTGCCATCCCAAGGATGCCTTCTATCATTTCCTTGTCCAGTTCCTCCCCCTGAGATGGGGGTCTGTATACAACCACTGTGCAGATTGTGGAGCCATTTCCAGTCTCCAGGGTGACCCACAGTGCCTCCTCTCTTCTCCTCCCTGTTTACCCTTTAGTTCTGTTGTTTTGATCCCTTCCCTTACATAGAGATGGTCACCCTGGAAATAGGAAATGGGACAGCCATACAAACTGGGGTTGTCTACAGGCCTCCAGACCAAGGGCTGGACATAGACACTTTACTGTTAGAAGATATACAAAACATGACAGCTAAAGGGGAGGTTCTGATAATGGGAGACTTCAATATGCCAGATACAGATTGAACAATACCAGCAGGAACATCCACCAGAACTAGACACATAGTGGATTCCCTGCAGGTGAGGGCCTCAAACAACTGATACAACAACCCACAAGAGACAGGAGTATTCTAGATCTAGTACTGACTAATGGGGAAAGATCACAGATCTCCGAGTAGGAGGTCAGCTGGGGGCCAGTGACCATCACATGGTATAGTTCAATTTGGCCATTAGAACTAAATCATCCCATTCCAAGGCAAAAATTTGGGACTTCAGAGCAGCTGACTTTGATAAGATGTCCAACAGAGTTAAGCTAGCCCTGGCAAGAAGAAATACCAGAGAGAGGCACAGGCAAAGTAGGCAAGCATTAAGGATGAAATACTTGAAGCAACATCCCATTGTTTTAGGGAGAAAAGCAAGAGCAAAAGAAGGAGGAAACCACTTTGTTTCTCAAGGACAGTAGCAGAAAAGGTCAGAGCCAAAAGGTTGGCCTTCATGAAGTATAAGGGAATGCAGCGGTACGAAGAGAGGGAGGTATACCAAACTTCCCTAAGAAAAGCAGGGAAGGAAGTAAGGCAAGCAAAGGCCCAAACTGGGAAAACATTACCACAAACAGTAAAAGAAGGGGACAAGACTTTTTATATATAGATACATTAGTGAAAGGAGAAAGTCCAGAGGGGGCATTGCTATGATCAAAGGGGATTAGAGGGAGTGTGTGGAGGAGGACCAATGAAAAGCATCTATCCTAAATAGATACTTCAGCTCAGTATTTACTGAGGAGAAGGTAGGGCAGGGCCTACAAGTCAGTACCATGGACACATGGGGAGGGAAGAGTGCATAAGTCCCTTCACAAAAGAAAGGGTCCAGCATGAGCTTGCTAAGCTCAGGGTGGACAAGGCAATGGGACCGGATGGCATACAGCCCAGGATACTAAAGGAGCTAAGGGTGGAACTAGCAGAGCCATTATCAAAACTGTTTAGTGAGTCTTTGAGCAAAGGAGAGGTCCCAGAAGACTGGAAAAGGGCTTATGTGATCCCACTCCACAAGAGTGGTAGCAAGGAGGAGGTAGGGAACTACAGACCAATCAGTCTTACCTCAGTAGTGAGCAAGATTATGGAGGCACTCCTTAAGGAAAGGATGGTGCAACACCTTGAATCCATAGGAGCACAGGATCCAAGACAGCATGGGGTTACCACAGGAAGGACCTGTCAAACTAATCTCATAGATTTCTTTGACTGGGTAACCAGAGTGGTGGACCAATGGGGTGCAGTTGATGTCACCTACCTTGACTTCAGCAAAACTTTTGATACTGTTCCACACAGAAGATTTATTTGTAAGCTGGGTAGGCTCAGGCTGGGTCAGAAGTTGGTCAAGTAGGTGGCAAACTGATTGAAGGGCAGAACACAGAGAGTGATGGTAAACGGTATACAGTCAGAACATATGTAAGTCACAAGTGTGGCACCTCAGGGATCAGTCCTGGGCCCAGTCCTCTTCAATATCTTCATCAGCGACATTGCAGATGGACTGGAGGGTAGTTTGTCTATTTGCAGATGACACGAAGATCTGCAAAAGAGTAGATGATTCATATGGGGTGGGCAGAATGAGAAGAGATCTGGATAAACCGGCATAATGGTCCAAAGAGTAGCAACTGGGGTTTAACGTAAAGAAGTGCAAGATCATGCACATAGGGAAGAGAAACCCAGAAGTCATCTATAGGTTGGGGGGGGAGTTGCTGGAAATCACAAGGGAAGAAAGCGACTTAGACATCATCATCACAGATGACCTGAAAACATCCAAGCAGACCACTGAAGCAGTAGGTAAGGCTAGAGGGATGTTGGGATGTATTAGTACAGGTATCACAAGTCGTAAGAGGGAGGTAATAATCCCTCTTTACAAGACATTGGTTAGGTCCCATGTGGAGAACTGCGTACAGTACCAGAGGCCACACCTGCATAAGGACATTAACAAAATGGAGGCAGTCCAGAGAAGGGCAACCAAAATGGTGCAGGGACTGTAACAGAAAACATATAAGGACAGATTAACGGAGCTCAGTATGTATACCCTACTACAAAGAAGGGAGAGAGGTGATATGATTGAAACTTTCAAACATCTTAAGGGGATTAACAAGGTGAAAGAGTCTAACATTTCAATATAAGAAAAATAGCAGGACAAGAGGACACAGCATGAGATTAGAGGGAGGCTGATCAAGGGGTGATGTGAGGAAGTTATTTTTTTCAGAAAGGGTGGTGGATGCATGGAATGGCCTACCTCAGGAAGTGGTGGATATGAATACAGTGCAAGGCTTCAAACAGGCATGGGATATGCATAAGAGAGCAATACAGATGAGTATGAACAGATATGACTTTGACAGAGTAAAGGCCTATGGCACATTCATAAGGTAGAAAAATGAGAAGGCTGGATAAGTCTTGCTGACCTTATCTGCCGCCAGCTTCTGTGTTTCTGTTTTATGTCCTGAATGGGACAACGAGCACTGCACTGTAGTATCAGTACTGGTTCTCAGCTCATGCCCCCTATCTGACATCATAATACTGTACTATAGTGTCAGCACTAGGAATCGCCTCATGACCCAATTGCGACACCACAGTACTGCATTGCAGTGTCAGTGCTGGATATCTGTTCATGCCATGTGTGCCACTGTAGTACTCCACTGCAGTGTCAGCACTGGTATCACCTCATGCCCTGTGTGGGACACCATAGTCTTCACTATAGTGTCAGCACTAGTAATCAGCTTATGTCCTGTGGGACACCATTGTACTGCAGTGTATTGTCATCACTGGGTATCAGTTGCTGCCTTGTGTGGGACACCATAGTACTGCACTGTAGAGTCAGCACTGGGTATCACCTCATGTCCTGAATAGGACACCATAGTACTGCACTGCAGTGTCAGCACTGGGTATCAGCTCATACCTGTGTGTGACACCATTGTACTGCACTGTAGTGTCAGCACTTGGTGTCAGATCATGCCCTGTGTGGGGCACCATAGTACTGAACTCTAGTGTTAGCACTGGGCATCAGCTCATGCCTGGTATTGGAGACCATAGTACTGAACTGTAGTGTCATCACTGGGTATCAGCTCATGCCCTGTTCGGGACACTATTTTACTGCTCTTTAGTGTCAGCACTTGGTATTAGCTCACATTCTGTGTGGGAAACAGTTGTACTATGCATTAGTGTCAACACTGGTTGTCAGATCATTCTCTGTGTGGGGAACCTTAGTATTGTGCAGTAGTGTCAGCATTGAGTATCAGCTCATATCCTGAATGAGACACCATTGTACTGCACTGTAGTGTCACCAGTGGGTATTGCCTCATGTCCTGAGTGGGACAGCAAAGTGCTATAGTGTAGTGCCAGCTCTGGTTATCATTTCCTGCCTGTGTGGGACACCATTGTACTGCACTGTATTATCAGCTGTGGGTATTAGCTCCTGCCTTATTTGGGACACTGTAGTGTACACTGTAGTGTCAGCACTGGGTATCAGCTCATGCACAGTGAGAGACACCATAGTACTGCACTATACTGTCAGCACTCCATGTCAGGTCATGCACTATGTGGGACAGCATAGAACTGTACCGTAGTGTCAGCATTGTGTCTCAGCTGATGCACTGTGAGGCACACTGTAGTACTGCACTGTTGTGTTAGCACAGGGTAACTGCTCATGCCATGTGTGGGACACCATTGTACTGCACTGTATGTCAGCACTTAGTATCAGTGCATATCCTCTGTGGGGCATCATTGTAGTGCTCTGTAGTGTCAGCACTGGGTATCAGATCATGCTCTGTGTGGGGCACCATAGTACTGTGCTATAGTGTTAGCACTGGGTATCAGCTCATGTCCTGAATGGGACACCATATTACTGCACTGTAGTGTCTGCAATGGGTATCAACTCATTCCCTGTGTGGACACTATAGTACTCCACTGTTGTGTCAGCACTGGGTATTGACTCTGCCCTGTGTAGGAAAAATATAGTAATGTACTCTAGTGTTAGCACTGGGTATTAACTCATGTCCTGTGTGGGACACCATAGTACTGTTCTCTAGTGTCAGCACTGGGTATCAACTCATGCCCTGTGTGGGACACCATAGTACTGCACTGTAGTGTCAGCAGTGGGAATCAGCTCATGTTCTGTGTGGGGCACTGTTGTACTGCAGTGTAGTGCCAGCACTGGGTATCAGTTCCTGCCTCATGTAGGACACCATTGTACTGCACTGTAGAGTCAGTACTGGGTATCAGATCATGCTCTGTGTGGGGCACCATAGTAATGAACTGTATTGTCAGCTCTGGGCATCAGCTCATTCCTGGTTTTGGCTATCATAGTACTGGACTGTAGTGTCAGCATTGGGTATCACCTGATGTGCTAAATGGGACACCATAGTACTGCTCTGCAGTGCCAGCAGTGGATATCAGCTCATGCCCTGTGTGTGCCACCATAGCACTGCACTGCAGTGTCAACAGTGGATATCAGCTCATGCCCTGTGTGTGCCACCATAGTACTGCACTGTTGTGTCAGCTCTGGATAACAACTGATTCCTTGTGTGTGCCCCCATAGCACTGTACTGTTATGTCAGCTTTGGGTATCACATCATTCCATTTTTGGGACAACATTATACTGCATTGTAGTGTCAGCACTGGGTATCAGCTCATGTCCTGTGTGGGATACCATTGTACTGCACTGTAGTGTCAACACTTGGTATCAGATCATGCTCTGTATGGGTGCCATAATACTGTGCTGTAGTGTCAGCACTGGGTATCACTCATGTCCTGAATGGAACATCATAATACTGCACAGTAGGCGTCAGCACTGGGTTTCAGTGCATGCCCTGTGTCAGATATCATAGTATTGCATTGTAGTGTCAGCACTGTTTATTGCCTCATGTCCTTAATTGGACACTACAGTACTGCAATTCAGTGTCAGCACTGATATCAACTCATGCCCTATGAGTGCCACCATAGTACTGCACTGTTGTGTCAGCACTAGGTATCAAATCATTCACTGTGTGGAACACCATAGTACTCCTCTGTAGTGTCAGCACTGGGTATCACCTCTTACCCTGTGTGGGAAAATATAGTACTGCACTCTCTAATCAGCACTGGGTATCAACTCATGCCCTGTGTGGGACACCATAGTGCTGCACTGTAGTGTCATCAGTGGGTATCAGCTCATGCCCTGTATGGGACACCATAGTACTGCACTGTAAAGTCAGCTGTGGGTATCAGCTTATGCCTTATACTTAGTACTGCACCATAGTGGCAGCATTGGGTATCAGCACATGTCCTGTATAGAACACTACAATACTGGATTTTAGTGTCAGCACTGGGTATCGGCTAATGCCCTGTGTGGACACATCGTATTGCACTGTAGTATCAGCACTTGGTATCAGCTCATGCCTGTGTGGACTCCATAGTACTGCACTGTTGTGTCAAAAGGAACTAGAAGGGACAGGATCAGATCTACAATACAGTAGCTGCTTCTTGTTGTTTTACATTGTTTCTGTGGATTCTACTTGGTAGAAGGTTATTTCTTTCCTTTCTTACTACTAAGGGGCTAGCAGGGTATTGTTTGGGGCTGTTGGACTTTTGAAACCTGTTTTGGTAGCTATAAATGGGCTCATTTGTTTGATGATTCACTGTGTGGCAGGCTGCATTTGTAGAGGCCTATTTCTTCTGTTTTAAAATATAATTGTTGTGCTTTAACTGGGTCTGTTTCTTTGAATTGGAGACCTATTTCTTCTAATTCCAAGCCTATTTTGATGTGTTGTTGGTGAAGCTGTTTGAATTGAAGTCCTGTTTCTTTGGGTAGCAAACCTATTTTAGGGGCTTTGAGTAGAATTGTGATTCATTGTTGCTTGGTTTCACTAGCTGCACAGTTTTAGTGCAGAGTGGGGAAGGGTGCTAATGGTCTGGCCAGGTCTCACTCAGTTAGAGAGGCAGAGCTGAACAGGTGTGGTGTCAGTGCTTTGGCTTCTCAGAAGGAACTAGAAGGGGGACAGGATCAGATCTACAGTACAGTAACTGCTTCTTGTTGTTTTTACATTGTTGCTTGTGGATTCTACTTGGTAGAAGGTTATTTCTTTCCTTTCTTACTACTAAGGGGCTAGCAGGGTATTGTTTGGGGCTGTTGGACTTTTGAAACCTGTTTTGGTAGCTATAAGTGGGCTCATTTGTTGATGATTCACTGTGTGGCAGGCTGCATTTGTAGAGGCCTATTTCTTCTGTTTTAAAATATAATTGGTGTGATTTAACTGGGTCTGTTTCTTTGAATTGGAGACCTATTTCTTCTAATTCCAAGCCTATTTTGATGTGTTGTTGGTGAAGCTGTTTGAATTTAAGTCCTGTTTCTTTGGGTAGCAAACCTATTTTAGGGGCTTTGAGTAGAATTGTGATTCATTGTTGCTGGCTTCACTAGCTGCACAGTTTTAGTGCAGAGTGGGGAAGGGTGCTAATGGTCTGGCCAGGTCTCACCAGGTTAGAGAGGCAGAGCTGAATCAGGTGTGGTGTCAGTGCTTTGGCTTCTCAGAAGGAACTAGAAGGGGGACAGGATCAGATCTACAGTACAGTAACTGCTTCTTGTTGTTTTTACATTGTTGCTTGTGGATTCTACTTGGTAGAAGGTTATTTCTTTCCTTTCTTACTACTAAGGGGCTAGCAGGGTATTGTTTGGGGCTGTTGGACTTTTGAAACCTGTTTTGGTAGCTATAAGTGGGCTCATTTGTTTGATGATTCACTTTGTGGCAGGCTGCATTTGTAGAGGCCTATTTCTTCTGTTTTAAAATATAATTGGTGTGATTTAACTGGGTCTGTTTCTTTGAATTGGAGACCTATATCTTCTAATTCCAAGCCTATTTTGATGTGTTGTTGGTGAAGCTGTTTGAATTGCAGTCCTGTTTCTTTGGGTAGCAAACCTATTTTAGGAGCTTTGAGTAGAATTGTGATTCATTGTTGCTGGCTTCACTAGCTGCAAAGTCTTAGTGCAGAGTGGGGGAAGGGTGCTAATGGTCTGGCCAGGTCTCACTCAGTTAGGGAGGCAGAGCTGAATCAGGTGTGGTGTCAGTGCTTTGGCTTCTCAGAATGAACCAGAAGGGGGACAGGATCAGATCTACAGTACAGTAGCTGCTTCTTGTTGTTTTTACATTGTTTCTTGTGGATTCTACTTGGTAGAAGGTTATTTCTTTCCTTTCTTACTACTAAGGGGCTAGCAGGGTATTGTTTGGGGCTGTTGGACTTTTGAAACCTGTTTTGGTAGCTATAAATGGGCTCATTTGTTTGATGATTCACTGTGTGGCAGGCTGCATTTGTAGAGGCCTATTCTTCTGTTTTAAAATATAATTGGTGTGATTTAACTGGGTCTGTTTCTTTGAATTGGAGACCTATTTCTTCTAATTCCAAGCCTATTTTGATGTGTTGTTGGTGAAGCTGTTTGAATTGAAGTCCTGTTTCTTTGGGTAGCAAACCTATTTTAGGGGCTTTGAGTAGAATTGTGATTCATTGTTGCTGGCTTCACTAGCTGCACAGTTTTAGTGCAGAGTGGGGGAAGGGTGCTAATGGTCTGGCCAGGTCTCACTCAGTTAGAGAGGCAGAGCTGAATCAGGTGTGGTGTCAGTGCTTTGGCTTCTCAGAAGGAACTAGAAGGGGGACAGGATCAGATCTACAGTACAGTAACTGCTTCTTGTTGTTTTACATTGTTGCTTGTGGATTCTACTTGGTAGAAGGTTATCTTTCCTTTCACTACTAAGGGCTAGCAGGGTATTGTTTGGGGCTGTTGGACTTTTGAAACCTGTTTTGGTAGCTATAAGTGGGCTCATTTGTTTGATGATTCACTTTGTGGCAGGCTGCATTTGTAGAGGCCTATTTCTTCTGTTTTAAAATATAATTGGTGTGATTTAACTGGGTCTGTTTCTTTGAATTGGAGACCTATATCTTCTAATTCCAAGCCTATTTTGATGTGTTGTTGGTGAAGCTGTTTGAATTGCAGTCCTGTTTCTTTGGTAGCAAACCTATTTTGGGGGCTTTGAGTAGAATTGTGATTCATTGTTGCTGGCTTCACTAGCTGCAAAGTCTTAGTGCAGAGTGGGGGAAGGGTGCTAATGGTCTGGCCAGGTCTCACTCAGTTAGGGAGGCAGAGCTGAATCAGGTGTGGTGTCAGTGCTTTGGCTTCTGAGAATGAACCAGAAGGGGGACAGGATCAGATCTACAGTACAGTAGCTGCTTCTTGTTGTTTTTACATTGTTTCTTGTGGATTCTACTTGGTAGAAGGTTATTTCTTTCCTTTCTTACTACTAAGGGGCTAGCAGGGTATTGTTTGGGGCTGTTGGACTTTTGAAACCTGTTTTGGTAGCTATAAATGGGCTCATTTGTTTGATGATTCACTGTGTGGCAGGCTGCATTTGTAGAGGCCTATTCTTCTGTTTTAAAATATAATGGTGTGATTTAACTGGGTCTGTTTCTTTGAATTGGAGACCTATATCTTCTAATTCAAGCCTATTTTGATGTGTTGTTGGTGAAGCTGTTTGAATAGGGTCCTGTTTCTTTGTAGCAAACCTATTTTAGGGCTTTGAGTAGAATTGTGATTCATTGTTGCTGGCTTCACTAGCTGCAAAGTTTTAGTGCAGAGTGGGGAAGGGTGCTAATGGTCTGACCAGAGGCCTCAGCTACCTGATTGTTTCTGGAAGACTTGGGGTCTTCTGGATCCTCACAGGATTATGTCATTGCTTGGTAACACAGTGAATTCATTGCAAACTCAGTGGTACAACTTTAGTTAGTCCATGTGGGATGTAGAACAGTTCATGGTGTGCCATGTTCCACTTTGTATTATTGCTTTAACTGTTTGGAGGGCTTGATCCTTCAACATCTCTTGCTGTATTTATTCCAGTATCACTGCTTTAGGTATAGCGTACTGCGCTAGAAAATGTACATATTCATCTGCTACTTTTGCTGCTCTTGGACTTTTAGGTCTCTCTGCTGGAATTGGATGGTGTGACATGTAGTTGGCTGGATTGTTTTTTTTTTTCCTTTTCCATACTTGACTTTGAAGTTGTAAGGCAGTAGTCACAATTCCCATAGTTCAATACATGCTGGCAGATTAGATTTCACGTTATTCCATATCAGCTCTAGAGGTTTGTAGTCTGTGACCAGTGTGACTGGATTGCCATAGATGTAAAGGTAAAAATGTTTGCAGCTCCATACTATAGGTAGAGCTTCACGTTCAGTCTGGGAATAATGCCCTTCAACATCGCAGAGAGATCTACTGACATGTGCTCTGAAGTATTGCTTTGAGCTGTCTTTTTGTAGGTGGATGGCACCTAGTCCTAGAGGGCTAGCATCAACAATTACTTCTGTTTCTCTGTCTGGATTATAACACGCCATATTTGTTTTACTTGTAAGACTTTCTTTGAGTGTCCATAGTGCCATTTCTTTTTCCTTGCCCCAACACCATTTGTTGTCCTTTCTTGTTAGCTGTCTCGGTAGTGCTGTCACTGTTGTAAAGTTTGGAATGAAGTGAGAACAATATATAGACATTCCAAGGTGGCTCTGAATTTCACTAGTGTCATTTTGATTGCTGGCTCTCTGGAAGACTTCCACTTTCTTTGGGTCAGCTAACACTCCACTGGCTGAGAAGATGAAACCAGAGAATTCTAGTCTTGTTTTATTGAATTCACATTTAGGATAACTGAGTGTGAGAGCACTTTCTCATAATCTTAGGCAAGATGGTGGCCACGGTGGGCCAGTCTGTAAAAGTAGCTCCTGTAGAGCAGAATTTTTAGTTTGTTTTATGTCATTTTTGTTTTATTTTATTTTATCTTACTGCATTTGTGTCACAGCATTCTGCTATAGTGTTGCAGGAGACTTAGGACATCACCACAAATTATTTACGAAAGGAGAAAGTGTGGTGTTCTCTCGTTGAGAGTTGAAGGCAAATTGTTTATCCTGAATGTGGCTGGATTGTGAATAATCTGTGGAAGGCCAGGGGTGAGTGGAGTCACCTGAGGATACTCGAGCACACTTGAGTACTTCGAAACTGCCAGATTGTTTTCACCGGCGTTGGGGGAGTAGAGCCATTTGAACTCTCCGAGTACATTTGTTTTTTTGTTGGCCCATTTCTGCTGGCTCCACTTTTAGCTACCTGGACTTCTGATCTAGGTTGGGATGTCAATTTCTGACTGTGCGATAGGAAGCTGTGACCTTCAGTGGGCAGTGTTGGGGTGGTATAGCCCCCTGCATCTCCACAGTCGCTGGGGCTATTCCAGACCCCTGGGACCGAGTGGGAACTGAGTGAATTTTGCTCCAGGGACCTGATGCTATTATTGACAGATGTTCCAAGTGGCCTTGAGACTAGTCCTTAGCCCTGTTTTAGGCCCTGTAGCTGTCAGTCTTGGGAGTGTCTGGGATCTACTTGTGGTGGTGGGGAGGGGGGTCTCCCCTTCTCCTGCCCTGTGTTCAATCTGGATTTCATTCCTTCTTCGAGTGAGTTGGATGCTGAATTTCGAGCTTGCAAATTTTTGTGTGGAGAGATGGATTAATGTGGTCTAGTGGAATAAGGAAGTCGTTTGACATTTTGTTGAAGATTCTGTGCATATATTTTCCCTACCCTGCTCTGGACCATGAAGTTCTTGCTCTGTGTGGACACTGAGAAACAGTTTGCAATCTTTTATGGTGTCAGCTAAATTGGATCCCTGGTGGTGAGAGGACCGGTTGTCCATTTTCTTTGCTGACTATTTTCTGATTTATTTTCTTTTGGGTTTTGTATTTACTTTATGGGAGCGATCTCGAACTTGGGCAGTGAGAGTGCCTAAAACCCTGCACCCTGGTCGTGAGAGGACTTGGGGGTACAGCTCATATGAAGAGACTGGCTAACTTTATTGCTTTTTCAGACTTTATCGAGCAGTGATGTGCCAGATGAGTTTTCTTTTTATTGGCTGTTCTTACTTTGAATATTATTATTATTATTTTTTCATTTTATCGTATTTTGATGATTGTAATGGCTATATGAAATTGAATGCAGGAATCAAGTGAGCCAGTATATGTGGATGGGGTAATATATATTTTAAGTAGTTTTGTATTATTTGGGAGTGTTTAGTGTATTTATTATTTGTTATTGTTGTTTATAGTTTATAGTTCTTATTTAATAGTACAATGTGTTGGATGCCATCCCCACAGTTGTGCCTTATTCATCCTCTGCTCTTCATGCCCTTCTCACACTTTTTACTCCCTCCTCTTCAATTTGCAACCTACCAGCACTGTAGAGCACTTGGTATTATGTGTAGGAGAAGGAGGGGCAGGGGCAGTGAACAGTGGAGGATGAACGAGGGTGGTCACTGAATTGGGGTGGTAAGACCCAGAAGATCCCTGGGGTGAAATGGAATCCTGATCATGGTTTACCATGTCTGGTGCCCATACCCAAGGGCACTACAGATTGTGGTAGGCAGATGGCCCTGGTGGCCTGGGAGGTTCGTCCAACTCGGGTGGTGTTGTGCAATGCCAGGTCCATTAAGAAAAGACTGCAGATCTTGTGGAAATGGTGGACCTGGCATGCATTCCAAGACCTGGCTGGATGAAAATTCTGGCCCCATTTTGGAGGCTAAGACTCCAGCCGGGTATTCATGATACACCACCCAAGATTGGATTGTGTGGGGGTTGCAGTCTGCTTAAGACGAATTGAACCTCACTAAGGTACTAGTTGAGGAGGTTAAGTCTTTGACTGTTCAGTAGTAGCAGGTGTAGGCTATCAAATCACCCTCATCTCCTCATCTACCATCCACACGATGATGAGAAGTGATTCCTTCAGGAAGTGGTGGACTTCACCATCGACATGGCATTTGAATCAACCAGATTGATGGTTCTGGGTGATTTTAATGCCTGGGTCGATGACAAACACTCACAATTTGGTCCCACTTCCTCCAGTTAGTGATATCTCTGGGCCTTACACTGTGTCTTCCACTGCTACTCATAATAATGGACACTCTCTCGACTTAATCTTTCTCCTAGGGATCGAAACATCAGACTTGGGGGTGGAACCAGTTGGGTGGTCCTATCATTACACCGTGGGGTTTAGTTTTAGAACCCCCCCCACAGGCCTACCCCTGTGGAGATGGTTAAGTACAGCCCTTTACAGGACATAAGTTCCCATGGCCTGGCGGCGGTACTTGACTTCTCATCTTTCCCTGTGGCCAGCAATGACCCAGAGACCCTCGTGTCTGCTTATAATTTAGCCATCTCAGCAGCCCTGTATTCAATTGCTTCTGTCGTGTTCACCCTCTCTACCTTTGCCCCAGGTCCCCCTGGTTTGATGGGACTTTGAGGGGGATGCAGAGATTAGAGCGAAGGTTACAGCATTGCTGGTGAAAGCCCGCCCTTGATGCCAAGTGCCTTAGATTGATGGACCATTATTTAGTCTATCGATCTGCAATCACCCGTAAGAAGGCAGAATTCCTGTCTGGGGAGATTGTGGCTGCTCAGAATCAACCAACTCAGCTATTCTGAACTGTGGACAGATTGTGCAACCCAGCCTGTCTGCACATTTGGAAAGCTTTTTCACAATCAGAGTGCGATGAGTTTGCTCAATTCTTTGCAAATAAGGTGGCTGACGTCAGGGTGGTTCTTCAGCCGGCACACTCTGTGGGGGTTGTTTGTGATCAGTATGGGGCCACCGCACCTCAGTTTTCCTGGAGTACCTTCAGTCGACCGGAGTTCATGGAATTCATGAGGATCATCCAGTGTGTGCTCCTACATGCTGTAGTTTGGATCCTGAACCGACCTCCCTAATTTTGGGTTGTATTGACATCTTCAGTCCAATCCTTGTGTGGATAGTCTGGTGCTCCTTGGAATCCAAAGATTTTCCTTGCTCTCTGAAAGAGGCAGTGGTGACACCACTCTTGAAGAAAGCTACCTTGAACCCAGACTGCCACGCAAACTACAGACCTATCTCTAATCTTCCCTTTGTAGGGAAGGTGATTGAGAAAGTAGTGGCAGTGCAACTGGAGGACCATTTGACCATCCATGACATCTATGAATCTCTCCAGTCTGGTTTTCATAAAAGACATAGTACCAAGACGGTGCTGGTTTGGGTGCTCAATGATCTCCTGATGGCGAGAGAGAGGAAGAACTGTTCCATCTTGTTTTTTCTGGATCTCTCCTCAGCCTTTGACACCGTGGACCACATGGTGTTGATAGGACGCCTGAGGCATATCTGTGGAATGTCGGGGACAGTCCTCAGATGATTTATATCTTTTCTCACCAGTGGAACACAAAGAGTTGTGTCTGGGGTCTTTTCCTCAGGCCCAACTGCTTTGTCTTGTGGTGTGCTTCAGGGTTCAGTGCTGTCACCCATGTTGTTTGCGGTGTATATGCTGCCCCTCAGAGACATTGTAAGAAGGTATGGGCTGAGGTTTCCCTGTTATGCAGACAAAACCTAGCTCTACCTCTCTTTTGCACCCGACCAGGATGGAGCCCTCTCAGTCTTTAACAACTGACTGAAAGAAATCCAGGAGTGGATGGATTCCAGGTGGTTGAAGTTGAACTTGGAAAAGACTGAGGAACTGGTTGTGGACCCAAGTTATTGGATGGGGGGTCGGGTGCTAGCGCACCCTCTGGAATTTTTCTTGGGGGCATCTCACTCCCGACCTCTGAACTGGTGCATAACCTGGGGGTAGTTCTTGATGATGGACTGACCCTACATTCTCTGGTGTTGTCTGTCATCAATAATGCCTTTATCATTTTAGGAATATCGCCAGGATTAGGCATCTGGTTCCATCTGATGACCTTCCAACTCTGGTCCACACCTTTGTGTATATGTTTAGACATAACAAATACGATTTCCTTTTCAGGAAAGAAGATGTTGAGAAAGGTTTGTATGTTAACTGTATCTCTAATGAGCTATAGACAGTGCTTTCTGTCTCCTAGAAAGGACGTATACTTACAAACGTGTGTGTGTGTGTGTGTGTGTGTGTGTGTGTGTGTCTCTGTGTATGTGACACCACATTACTGTACCACAGCATCAGCACTAGGTATCAGCTCATGCACTGGATGGAACACCATAATACTGCACTGTAGTGTCAGCATTGGGTATCAGCTCATGTCCTGTGTTGGACACTAAAGTATTTCCCTTCACTGTCAGCGCTGGGTTTCTGTTTATTTCCTTGATGGGACACCATAGTACTGCACTGTACTATCAGCACTGGATATAAGGTGATGTTCTGTATGGATCAACATAGTACTGCACTGTTGTGTCAGTACTGGGTATGAGATCATAGCCTGTGTGTTTGATACCATAGTATAGCACTTTAGTGTCGGCACCGGATATCAGATCATGTCCTACAAGGGAGTCGAGATATGGCCATCTCTCCAATTATCCATGAGCTTAGAGGGCTAATAGCCAAGCTAGCACAGGAAGAGAAAAACACCTACCAATTAAGAGTGGAAACTGCAGGTCATAGGCCGAAGAAAACCATAAGAGAAAAAAACTGACCTATCTTTCCCATGACAACAAGGATTAGATCTTTATAAAGGGCAAGAGTAAATTAATCCAGTCTGGTGCACAGTATATTAGACAGGCAAATATTTGAAAGCAAATATTTGAAAAAAAGCAGTGTTTTCTCCTCGTCTGTCTTTCAGCTACAGATTTTAATATACTGTAAATCCCTGAAATAAATGCTGCTCCTTTCATGAATGATTCATTGTTTGTAAAATAGCCACAGTATGCTACAATCTGTTTTTATATAATGAGAATTTGTGATTTCCTTTTCATCAAAGAAGATGTTGAGGAAAGGTTTTTATACTGACTGCATCACTAATGAATTGAAGACTAATCTTTCTATCTTCTATAAATGAAGCATATTTATAAATGTAGTGTGTGTGTGTGTGTGTGTGTGCATGTGTGCATGTATATTCCTATATGATGGGCAAATGGTTTGGATTCAGAGCCGCACACCCGAATCCACCTTACCAGCCCCACACTGGGGCAAGTCTTAATTAACCCACACATCATTTGAATAAACTACTCAAAGATCCAGGTCATTTCAGATCTGAATCCTAGTGACCTGACTGGGATTCAGATATGCCATCCTTACTCTCTACCCCCAAGGTGAAGTGTCTCCTATTGACCCAAATCATCCAAGTCAACTTCCTGGAGATCGGAACCACAATCCAAACTACTGTAGGTCTGAACTTCATGTAGGTATGTGGATGTTTGTATGTATGCATACGGTTGTGCATCATACAATGAGTGTGTTACTGTGAAAGTGTGCAAGCGTGTGTGTGTGACACCACAGAGCTATACCACAGTGTCAGCACTGGGTATCATCTCATGCCCTGAGTGGGACGCCATAGTACTGCACTGTAATGTGAGCACTGGGTATCAGCTCATGCACTGTGTGGGGTACCATAGTACTGCACTGTAGTGTCAGCACTAGGTATCCGATCATGGACTGTGTGGAGCACCATAGTATTACACTGTAGTGTCAGCACTGGGTATGGGCTGATGACCTGTGTGGGACACCACAGTTCTACACTGTAGTGTCAGCACTGGGTATCAGCTCATGCACTGTGTGGGATACCATAGTACTGCACTGTAGTGTCAGCACTGGGTATCAGATCATGGACTGTGTGGTGCACCATAGTATTACACTGTAGTGTCAGCACTGGGTATCGGGTCATGACCTGTGGGGACACCACAGTTCTGCACTGTTGTGTCAGCACTGAGTATCACATCATGGCCTGTGTGTGGATACCATAGCAATGCACTGTAGTGTCAGCACTGGGTATCAGCTCATGTCCTTTCTGGGACATCATAGTACTGCAGTGTCAGCACTGGATATCAGTTTATGTCCTGTAAGGGACACCATAGTCCCTCACAGCAGTGTCAGCACTGGGTATCAGATCATGGCCTGTATGTTGGACTCCATACTCCAGCACTGTAGTGTTGGCACTGGGTATCAGCTTATGTCCTGCAAGGGGTGGAGATATGGCCAACTCCCAAGTTATCCCTGAGCGTGGTGGGCTAACAGCAAATCTAGCACAGGAAGAGAAAAAACACTTAGCAATCAAGAGAGTAAAGACTAGGCATAGCCAGAAGAAAACCATCAGAGAAGAAAACTGACCTGTCTTTCTTGCAGCAACAGAGATTAGCCCTGTATAAAGGGCTAGAACAGCTTGTTCCAGTGTAGTGTGCCATTTATTAGACAAGCAAATATTTGAAAAGACAGTGTTTTCTCATCTGTCTGTCAGCTACTGAATTTTAATATACAGTAAATCCCTGAAATAAATGTTACTCCGTTTCTGAATGATTCTTTGTATGTGAAATAACCACAGTGTGCTTTGACATGTTTTGATATAATGAATGTCAATGATTTCATTTTCAGGAAGGAAGGGCTTCAAAAAAGGTTTGTATAGTAACTTCATCACTAATGAAATGAAGACTGAACTGTCTTTTTTTTTTAATTACCAGTTTGTAGGTATTTCTCATTTTCTTCCCAATGCTGCCCATGTGCATCGGGGGATCAGATGTACGCAAGTGGAGACATGCACATGCCAGGCACTGTGGACCACCCTAGTTTTCTAACCATCCCTTCTCTGCCTGAGCCACCACCTGACCTCCACCCGTTGGTCACGGGACTACGGGAGGGACAGCGTCCATCCCAGAAGAGGAGTGCTGCAGATAGGCTGCTCAATCCTGTTCCTACCTTCCACTCCAAGATGGCTGTCTGATGACCTGAGGTTGTTCCTGAACCCGGGTCGCTGGTGTGATGCAAGGTAAGGCTAGAAGCCTTAACCGTCTGCGCCATCAGGCTGGCTTCTGAGCCATCGGTCTGACTGAAGACTGAACTTTTTATTTCCTTTAAGGGAAGCATAGTTATAAAATGTAGAGAGTGTGTGCACATGCATGCATGTGTATTTTCATGTTATGAGAAAACTGTTATGGATTCAGAGCCACACACCCCCATCCACCTTACCAGATCCACACTGGGGTATGTCTCAGTTGACACACTGATCATTTGAGTCAAAGTCTCCAAGATCCAGGTCAATTCAGATCTAAATCCTAGTGGACTAGGAGATTTAGATATGCCATCCTTCCTCCCTAACTCCAAGGTGAAGTGTCTCCTATTGTCCAAGATCATCCAGGACAACTTCCTGGAGATTTGAGCCAGAATCTATACTAGGTCACCACTTCATTTATCTATGTATGTTTGTATGTATGTATGAGATTCCACATTATAGAGGTGTGTGTGTGTGTGTTTGTGTGTGTGTCTGTGTATGGATGGGACACTGTAGTACTTTATCACAGTGTCAGCACTGGGTATCAGCTCATGCACTGTGAGGGGCACCATAGTACTACACTGCAGGAATGAATAACTGGAACAGCCATAGACAGGCAAATATTAGAAAAGGCAGTGCTTTTTGCTCTTCTGTCTTTCAGCTACTGATTTTAATATGCAATGAATTCCTGAAATAAATGTTACTCCTCTTCTGAATGATACTTTGTATGTGAAATAGCCACAGTGTGCTCTGACATGTTTTGACATAACAAGTATAATTTCCTTTTCAGGAAAGAAGGTGTTGAGGAAAGGTTTGTATGTTAACTGCATCACTAATGAACTAAAGACAGAGCTTTCTGTCTCCTATTAAGTATGCATACTTACAAACGTAGTGTGTGTGTGTGTGTGTATGTGACACCACCGTACTGTACCACAGCATCAGCACTAGGTATCAGCTCACGCACTGGGTGGAACACCATAATACTGCACTGTAGTGTCAGCATTGGGTATCAGCTCATGTCCTGTGTGGGACACTATAGTATTTCCCTTTACTGTCAGCACTGGGTTTCAGTTTATTTCCTTGATGGGACACCGTAGTACTGCACTGTACTATCAGCACTGGCTATTAGGTCATGTACTGTATGGATCAACATAGTACTGCACTGTAGCGTCAGTACTGGGTATGAGATCATAGCCTGTGTGTTTGATACCATAGTGATCGCACTTTAGTGTCGGCACTGGATATCAGATCATGTCCTACATGGGAGTCGAGATATGGCCATCTCCCCAATTATCCATGAGCTTAGTGGGCTAATAGCCAAGCTAGCACAGGAAGAGAAAAACACCTACCAATTAAGAGTGGAAACTGCAGATCATAGCCAGAAGAAGACCATCAGAGAAAAAAACTGACCTATCTTTCCCACGACAACAGGGATTAGATCTTTATAAAGGGCTAGAGTAACTTGATCAAGTCTGGTGCGCAGTATATTAGACAGGCAAATATTTGAAAGCAAATATTTGAAAAAAGCAGTGTTTTCTCCTCGTCTGTCTTTCAGCTACAGATTTTAATATACTGTAAATTTGTTATATAAATGTTGCTCCTTTCATGAATGATTCATTGTATGTAAAATAGCCACAGTATGCTACAATCTGTTTTTATATAATGAGAATTTATGATTTCCATTTCAGCAAAGAAGATGTTGAGGAACGGTTTTTATATTGACTGCATCACTAATGAATTGAAGACTAAGCTTTCTATCTTCTATAAAGGAAGCATATTTATAAATGTAGTGTGTGTGTGTGTGTGTGTGTGTGTGTGTGTGTGTGTGTGTGTGCATGTATATCCCCATATGATGGGCAAATGGTTTGGATTCAGAGCCACACACCCCAATCCACCTTACCAGCCCCACACTGGGGCAAGTCTTAATCACCCCACACATCATTTGAATAAACTACTCAAAGATCCAGGTCATTTCAGATCTGAATCCTAGTGACCTGACTGGGATTCAGATATGCCATCCTTACACCATACCCCCAAGGTGAAGTGTCTCCTATTGACCCAAATCATCCAATTCAACTTCCTGGAGATCGGAACCACAATCCAAACTACTGTAGATCTGAACTTCATGTATGTATGTGCATGTTTGTATGTATGCATACAGTTGTGCATCATACAATGAATGTGTTAGTGTAAAAGTGTGCAAGTGTGTGTGTGTGGGTGTGTGTGACACCACAGTACTATACCACAGTGTCAGCACTGGGTATCATCTCATGCACTGACTGGGACACCATAGTACTGCATTGTAATGTGAGCACTGGGTATCAGCTCATGCACTGTGTGGACTACCATAGTACTGCACTGTAGTGTCAGCACTGGGTATCAGATCAAGGACTGTGTGGTGCACCATAGTATTACACTGTAGTGTCAGCACTGGGTATCGGCTCATGACCAGTGTGGGACACCTCAGTTCTGCACTGTTGCATCAGCACTGGGTATCACATCATGGCCTGTTTCTCGGATACCATAGTACTGCACTGTAGTGTCAGCACTGGGTATCAGCTCATTTCCTTTCTGGGACATCATAGTACTGCAGTGTCAGCACTGCATATCAGTTTATGTCCTGTAAGGGACACCATAGTCCCTCACAGCAGTGTCAGCACTGGGTATCAGATCATGGCCTGTATGTTGGACACCATACTACAGCACTGTAGTGTTGGCACTGGGTATCAGCGTATGTCCTGCAAGGGAGTGGAGATATGGCCATCTCCCAAGTTATCCCTGAGCTTAGTGGGCTAACAGCAAATCTAGCACAGGAAGAGAAAAAACACCTAGCAATCAAGAGAGTAAAGACTAAGCATAGCCAGAAGAAAACCATCAGAGAAGAAAACTGACCTGTGTTTCTTGCAGCAACAGGGATTAGCCCTGTATAAAGGGCTAGAACAGCTTGTTCCAGTGTAGTGTGCCATTTATTAGACAAGCAAATATTTGAAAAGACAGTGTTTTCTCATCTGTCTGTCGGCTACAGATTTTAATATACAGTAAATCCCTGAAATAAATGTTACTCCGTTTCTGAATGATACTTTGTATGTGAAATAACCACAGTGTGCTTTGACATGTTTTGATATAATGAATGTTAATGATTTCATTTTCAGGAAGGAAGGGCTTCAAAAAAGGTTTGTATAGTAACTTCATCACTAATGAACTGAAGACTGAACTGTCTTTTTTTTTTAATTTACAGTTTGTAGGTATTTCTCATTTTCTTCCCAATGCTGCCCATGTGCATCTGGGGATCTGATGTACACCTGTGGAGACATGCACATGCCAGGCACTGTGGAGCACCCTAGTCTTCTAGCCATCCCTGCTCTGCCTGAGCCACCAGCGGACCTCCACCCGGTGGTGATGGGACTACTAGAGGGACAGCATCCACCCCAGAAGAGGAGCGCTGCAGATAGGCTGCTCAATCCTGCTCCTGCCTTCCCCCCCATGCTGGCTGTCTGCTGACCTGAGGTTGTTCCTGAACCCGGGTCGCTGGTGTGATGCAAGGTAAGGCTAGAAGCCTTAACCCTTTGTGCCACCAGGCTGACTTCTGAGCCATCTGTCCAACTGAAGACTGAACTTTTTATTTCCTTTAAAGGAAGCATAGTTATAAAATGTAGAGAGTGTGTGCACATGCATGCATGTGTATTTCTATGTTATGAGCAAACTGGTTTGGATTTAGAGCCACACACCCCCATCCACCTTACCAGATCCACACTGGGTTATGTCTCAGTCGACACACAGATCATTTGAGTCAAAGTCTCCAAGATCCAGGTCAATTCAGATCTAAATCCTAGTGCACTAGCAGATTTAGATATACCACCCTTCCTCCCTACCCCCAAGGTGAGGTGTCTCCTATTGTCCAAGATCATCCAGGACAACTTCCTGGAGATCTGAGCCAGGATCTATACTAGGTCACCACTTCATGTATCTATGTATGTATGCATATATGCATGTATGTATGTATGTTATCCACATTATAGAGTGTGTGTGTGTGTGTGTATGCCTGTGTATGGATGGGACACTGTAGTACTTTATCACAGTGTCAGCACTGGGTATCAGCTCATGCACTGTGTGGGGCACCATAGTACTACACTGCAGGAATGAATAACTGGAACAGCTACAGACAGGTAAATATTTGAAAAGGCAGTGCTTTCTGCTCATCTGTCTTTCAGCTACTGATTTTAATATGCAATGAATTCCTGACATAAATGTTACTCCTCTTCTGAATGATACTTTGTATGTGAAATAGCCACAGTGTGCTCTGACATGTTTTGACATAACAAGTATGATTTCCTTTTCAGGAAAGAAGATGTGGAGAAAGGTTTGTATATTAACTGCATCACTTATGAACTAAAGACAGAGTTTTCTGTCTCCTATAAAGGGCACATACTTACAAACGTAGTGTGTGTGTGTGTGTGTGTGTGTGTGTGTGTGTGTGTGTGATGTGACACCACAGTACTGTACCACAGCATCAGCACTAGGTATCAGCTCATGCACTGGGTGGAACACCATAATTCTGCACTGTAGTGTCAGCATTGGGTATCAGCTCATGTCCTGTGTGGGACACTATAGTATTTCCCTTCACTGTCAGCACTGGGTTTCAGTTTATTTCCGTGATGGGACACCATAGTACTGCACTGTACTATCAGCACTGGATATTACGTCATGTACTGTATGGATCAACATAGTACTGCACTGTAGTGTCAGTACTGGTATGAGATCATAGCCTGTGTTTGATACCATAGTATAGCACTTTAGTGTCGGCACTGGATATCAGATCATGTCCTACAAGGGAGTCGAGATATGGCCATCTCTCCAATTATCCCTGAACTTAGAGGGCTAATAGCCAAGCTAGTACAGGAAGAGAAAAACACCTACCAATTAAGAGTGGAAACTGCAGGTCATAGGCCGAAGAAAACCATCAGAGAAAAAAACTGACCTATCTTTCCCACGACAACAGGGATTACATCTTTATAAAGGGCTAGAGTAAATTGATCCAGTCTGGTGCGCAGTATATTAGACAGGCAAATATTTGAAAGCAAATATTTGAAAAAAGCAGTATTTTCTCCTCATCTGTCTTTCAGCTCCAGATTTTAATATACTGTAAATCTTTGAAATAAACGTTGCCCCTTTCCTGAATGATTCATTGTATGTAAAATAGCCACAGTATACTACAATCTGTTTTTATATAATGAGAATTTATGATTTCCTTTTCAGCAAAGAAGATGTTGAGGAAAGGTTTTATACTG
The DNA here is from genome assembly GCA_016271365.2 of Neoceratodus forsteri. Taxonomy (NCBI): domain Eukaryota; kingdom Metazoa; phylum Chordata; order Ceratodontiformes; family Ceratodontidae; genus Neoceratodus; species Neoceratodus forsteri. Next base: position 541,501,385 of record JADMNL010000022.1, on the reverse strand, counting down.
ACTGCATCACTAATGAATTGAAGACTAATCTTTCTATCTTCTATAGAGGAAGCATATTTATAAAATGTAGTGTGTGTGTGTGTGTGTGTATGCATGTGTGCATGTATATTCCTATATGATGGGCAAATGGTTTGGATTCAGAGCCACACACCCCATCCACCTTACCAGCCACACACTGGGGAAAGTCTTAATTAACCCACACATCATTTGAATAAACTACTCAAAGATCCAGGTCATTTCAGATCTGAACTTAGTGACCTGACTGGGATTCAGATATGCCATCCTTACTCCATACCCCCAAGGTGAAGTGTCTCCTATTGATCCAAATCATCCAAGTCATCTTACTTGAGATCGGAACCACAATTCAAGCTACTGTAGATCTGAACTTCATGTACGTATGTGCATGTTTGTGTGTATGCATCGGTTGTGCATCATACAATGAATGTGTTAGTGTAAAGTGTGCAGAGTGTGTGTGTGTGTGTGTGACACCACAGTACTATACCACAGTGTCAGCACAGGGTATCATCTCATGACCTGATTGAGACACCATAGTACTGCACTGTAATGTGAGCACTGGGTATCAGCTCGTGCACTGTGTGGAAACCATAGTACTGCACTGTAGTGTCAGCACCAGGTATCAGATCATGGACTGTGTGGTGCACCATAGTATTACACTTTGTGTCAGCACTGGGTATCGGCTGATGACTCTGGGGACACCACAGTTCTGCACTGTTGTGTCAGCACTGGGTATCACATCATGGCCTGTGTGTCGGATACCTTAGCAATGCACTGTAGTGTCAGCACTGGGTATCAGCTCATGTCCTTTCTGGGACATCATAGTACTGCAGTGTCAGCACTGGATATCAGTTTATGTCCTGTAAGGGACACCATAGTCCCTCACAGCAGTGTCAACACTAGGTATCAGATTATGGCCTGTATGTTGGACACCATACTACAGCACTGTAGTGTTGGCACTGAATATCAGCTTATGTCCTGCAAGGGAGTGGAGATATGGCCATCTCCCAAGTTATCCCTGAGCTTAGTGGGCTAACAGCAAATCTAGCACAGGAAGAGAAAAAACACTTAGCAATCAAGAGAGTAAAGACTAGGCATAGCCAGAAGAAAACCATCAGAGAAGAAAACTGACCTGTGTTTCTTGCAGCAACAGGGATTAGCCCTGTATAATGGGCTAGAACAGCTTGTTCCAGTGTAGTGTGCCATTTATTAGACAAGCAAATGTTTGAAAAGACAGTGTTTTCTCATCTGTCTGTCGGCTACAGATTTTAATATACAGTAAATCCCTGAAATAAATGTTACTCTGTTTCTGAATGATACTTTGTATGTGAAATAACCACAGTGTGCTTTGACATGTTTTGATATAATGAATGTTAATGATTTCATTTTCAGGAAGGAAGGGCTTCAAAAAAGGTTTGTATAGTAACTTCATCACTAATGAACTGAAGACTGAACTGTCGTTTTTTTATTTACAGTTTGTAGGTATTTCTCATTTTCTTCCCAGTGCTGCCCATGTGCATCTGGGGATCTGATGTACACATGTGGAGACATGCACATGCCAGGCACTGTGGAGCACCCTAGTCTTCTTGCCATTCCTTCTCTGCCTGAGCCACCACCAGACCTCCACCCAGTGGTGAAGGGACGACGGGAGGGACAGCGTCCACCCCAGAAGAGGAGTGCTGCAGATAGGCTGCTCAATCCTGTTCCTACCTTCCCCCCCAAGCTGGCTGTCTGATGACCTGAGGTTGTTTCTGAACCCAGGTCACTGGTGTGACGCAAGGTAAGGCTAGAAGCCTTAACCCTCTGTGCCACCAGGCTGGCTTCTGAGCCATCGGTCCGACTAAAGACTGAACTTTTTAATACCTTGAAAGGAAGCAGTTATAAAATGTAGAGAGTGTATGCACATGCATGCGTGTGTATTTCCACGTTATGAGCAAACTGGTATGGATTCAGAGCCACACACCCCCATCCGCCTTACCAGATCCACACTGGGGTATGTCTCAGTTGACACACAGATCATTTGAGTCAAAATCTCCAAGATCCAGGTCAATTCAGATCTAAATCCTAGTGGACTAGGAGATTTAGATATGCCATCCTTCCTCCCTACCCCCCAAGATGAAGTGTCTCCTATTGTCCAAGATCATCAAGGACAACTTAATGGAGATCTCAGCAAGAATCAATTCTAGGTCACCACTTCATGTATGTATGTATGTATGTGATTCCGCAATATAGTGTGTGTGTGTGTGTGTGTGTGTGTGTGTGTGTTTTACCTGTGTATGGATGGGACACTGTAGTACTTTATCACAGTGTCAGCACTGGGTATCAGCTCATGCACTGTGTGGGGCACCATAGTACTACACTGCAGGAATGAATAACTGGAACAGCCATAGACAGGCAAATATTTGAAATGGCAGTGCTTTCTGCTCATCTGTCTTTCAGCTACTGATTTTAATATGCAATGATTTCCTGAAATAAATGTTACTCCTCTTCTGAATGATACTTTGTATGTGAAATATCCACAGTGTGTTCTGATATGTTTAGACATAACAAATACGATTTCCTTTTCAGGAAAGAAGATGTTGAGGAAAGGTTTGTATGTTAACTGTATCTCTAATGAGCTATAGACAGTGCTTTCTGTCTCCTAGAAAGGACGTATACTTACAAACGTAGTGTGTGTGTGTGTGTGTGTGTGTGTGTGTGTGTGTCTCTGTGTATGTGACACCACATTACTGTACCACAGCATCAGCACTAGGTATCAGCTCATGCACTGGATGGAACACCATAATACTGCACTGTAGTGTCAGCATTGGGTATCAGCTCATGTCCTGTGTTGGACACTAAAGTATTTCCTTCACTGTCAGCGCTGGGTTTCGTTTTATTTCCTTGATGGGACACCATAGTACTGCACTGTACTATCAGCACTGGATATAAGGTGATGTTCTGTATGGATCAACATAGTACTGCACTGTTGTGTCAGTACTGGGTATGAGATCATAGCCTGTGTGTTTGATACCATAGTATAGCACTTTAGTGTCGGCACCGGATATCAGATCATGTCCTACAAGGGAGTCGAGATATGGCCATCTCTCCAATTATCCATGAGCTTAGAGGGCTAATAGCCAAGCTAGCACAGGAAGAGAAAAACACCTACCAATTAAGAGTGGAAACTGCAGGTCATAGGCCGAAGAAAACCATAAGAGAAAAAAACTGACCTATCTTTCCCATGACAACAAGGATTAGATCTTTATAAAGGGCAAGAGTAAATTAATCCAGTCTGGTGCACAGTATATTAGACAGGCAAATATTTGAAAGCAAATATTTGAAAAAGCAGTGTTTTCTCTCGTCTGTCTTTCAGCTACAGATTTTAATATACTGTAAATCTCTGAAATAAATGCTGCTCCTTTCATGAATGATTCATTGTTTGTAAAATAGCCACAGTATGCTACAATCTGTTTTTATATAATGAGAATTTGTGATTTCCTTTTCATCAAAGAAGATGTTGAGGAAAGGTTTTTATACTGACTGCATCACTAATGAATTGAAGACTAATCTTTCTATCTTCTATAAATGAAGCATATTTATAAATGTAGTGTGTGTGTGTGTGTGTGTATGTACACGCATGTGTGCATGTGTGCATGTATATTCCTATATGATGGGCAAATGGTTTGGATTCAGAGCCGCACACCCGAATCCACCTTACCAGCCCCACACTGGGGCAAGTCTTAATTAACCCACACATCATTTGAATAAACTACTCAAAGATCCAGGTCATTTCAGATCTGAATCCTAGTGACCTGACTGGGATTCAGATATGCCATCCTTACTCTCTACCCCCAAGGTGAAGTGTCTCCTATTGACCCAAATCATCCAAGTCAACTTCCTGGAGATCGGAACCACAATCCAAACCTACTGTAGGTCTGAACTTCATGTAGGTATGTGGATGTTTGTATGTATGCATACGGTTGTGCATCATACAATAGAGTGTGTTACTGTGAAAGTGTGCAAGCGTGTGTGTGTGACACCACAGAGCTATACCACAGTGTCAGCACTGGGTATCATCTCATGCCCTGAGTGGGACGCCATAGTACTGCACTGTAATGTGAGCACTGGGTATCAGCTCATGCACTGTGTGGGATACCATAGTACTGCACTGTAGTGTCAGCACTAGGTATCCGATCATGGACTGTGTGGAGCACCATAGTATTACACTGTAGTGTCAGCACTGGGTATGGGCTGATGACCTGTGTGGGACACCACAGTTCTACACTGTAGTGTCAGCACTGGGTATCAGCTCATGCACTGTGTGGGATACCATAGTACTGCACTGTAGTGTCAGCACTGGGTATCAGATCATGGACTGTGTGGTGCACCATAGTATTACACTGTAGTGTCAGCACTGGGTATCGGGTCATGACCTGTGTGGGACACCACAGTTCTGCACTGTTGTGTCAGCACTGAGTATCACATCATGGCCTGTGTGTCGGATACCATAGCAATGCACTGTAGTGTCAGCACTGGGTATCAGCTCATGTCCTTTCTGGGACATCATAGTACTGCAGTGTCAGCACTGGATATCAGTTTATGTCCTGTAAGGGACACCATAGTCCCTCACAGCAGTGTCAGCACTGGGTATCAGATCATGGCCTGTATGTTGGTCTCCATACTCCAGCACTGTAGTGTTGGCACTGGGTATCAGCTTATGTCCTGCAAGGGAGTGGAGATATGGCCAACTCCCAAGTTATCCCTGAGCGTGGTGGGCTAACAGCAAATCTAGCAAAGGAAGAGAAAAAAACACTTAGCAATCAAGAGAGTAAAGACTAGGCATAGCCAGAAGAAAACCATCAGAGAAGAAAACTGACCTGTCTTTCTTGCAGCAACAGAGATTAGCCCTGTATAAAGGGCTAGAACAGCTTGTTCCAGTGTAGTGTGCCATTTATTAGACAAGCAAATATTTGAAAAGACAGTGTTTTCTCATCTGTCTGTCAGCTACAGATTTTAATATACAGTAAATCCCTGAAATAAATGTTACTCCGTTTCTGAATGATTCTTTGTATGTGAAATAACCACAGTGTGCTTTGACATGTTTTGATATAATGAATGTCAATGATTTCATTTTCAGGAAGGAAGGGCTCCAAAAAAGGTTTGTATAGTAACTTCATCACTAATGAAATGAAGACTGAACTGTCTTTTTTTTTTAATTACCAGTTTGTAGGTATTTCTCATTTTCTTCCAATGCCTGCCCATGTGCATCGGGGATCAGATGTATGCATAAGGGAGACATGCACATGCCAGGCACTGTGGACCACCCTAGTTTTCTAACCATCCCTTCTCTGCCTGAGCCACCACCTGACCTCCACCCGTTGGTCACGGGACTACAGGAGGGACAGCGTCCATCCCAGAAGAGGAGTGCTGCAGATAGGCTGCTCAATCCTGTTCCTACCTTCCACTCCAAGATGGCTGTCTGATGACCTGAGGTTGTTCCTGAACCGGGTCGCTGGTGTGATGCAAGGTAAGGCTAGAAGCCTTAACCGTCTGCGCCATCAGGCTGGCTTCTGAGCCATCGGTCTGACTGAAGACTGAACTTTTATTTCCTTTAAGGAGCATAGTTATAAAATGTAGAGTGTGTGCACATGCATGCATGTGATTTTCATGTTATGAGAAAACTGTTATGGATTCAGAGCCACACCCCCATCCACCTTACCAGATCCACACTGGGGTATGTCTCAGTTGACACACAGATCATTTGAGTCAAAGTCTCCAAGATCCAGGTCAATTCAGATCTAAATCCTAGTGGACTAGGAGATTTAGATATGCCATCCTTCCTCCCTAACTCCAAGGTGAAGTGTCTCCTATTGTCCAAGATCATCCAGGACAACTTCCTGGAGATTTGAGCCAGAATCTATACTAGGTCACCACTTCATTTATCTATGTATGTTTGTATGTATGTATGAGATTCCACATTATAGAGCGTGTGTGTGTGTGTGTTTGTGTGTGTGTGTCTGTATGGATGGGACACTGTAGTACTTTATCACAGTGTCAGCACTGGGTATCAGCTCATGCACTGTGAGGGGCACCATAGTACTACACTGCAGGAATGAATAACTGGAACAGCCATAGACAGGCAAATATTAGAAAAGGCAGTGCTTTTTGCTCTTCTGTCTTTCAGCTACTGATTTTAATATGCAATGAATTCCTGAAATAAATGTTACTCCTCTTCTGAATGATACTTTGTATGTGAAATAGCCACAGTGTGCTCTGACATGTTTTGACATAACAAGTATAATTTCCTTTTCAGGAAAGAAGGTGTTGAGGAAAGGTTTGTATGTTAACTGCATCACTAATGAACTAAAGACAGAGCTTTCTGTCTCCTATTAAGTACGCATACTTACAAACGTAGTGTGTGTGTGTGTGTGTATGTGACACCACAGTACTGTACCACAGCATCAGCACTAGGTATCAGCTCATGCACTGGGTGGAACACCATAATACTGCACTGTAGTGTCAGCATTGGGTATCAGCTCATGTCCTGTGTGGGACACTATAGTATTTCCTTCACTGTCAGCACTGGGTTTCAGTTTATTTCCTTGATGGGACACCGTAGTACTGCACTGTACTATCAGCACTGGATATTAGGTCATGTACTGTATGGATCAACATAGTACTGCACTGTAGTGTCAGTACTAGGTATGAGATCATAGCCTGTGTGTTTGATACCATAGTATCGCACTTTAGTGTCGGCACTGGATATCAGATCATGTCCTACATGGGAGTCGAGATATGGCCATCTCCCCAATTATCCATGAGCTTAGTGGGCTAATAGCCAAGCTAGCACAGGAAGAAAAACACCTACCAATTAAGAGTGGAAACTGCAGATCATAGCCAGAAGAAGACCATCAGAGAGAAAAAACTGACCTATCTTTCCCGACAACAGGGATTAGATCTTTATAAAGGGCTAGAGTAACTTGATCAAGTCTGAGTGCGCAGTATATTAGACAGGCAAATATTTGAAAGCAAATATTTGAAAAAAGCAGTGTTTTCTCCTCGTCTGTCTTTCAGCTACAGATTTTAATATACTGTAAATTTGTTATATAAATGTTGCTCCTTTCATGAATGATTCATTGTATGTAAAATAGCCACAGTATGCTACAATCTGTTTTTATATAATGAGAATTTATGATTTCCATTTCAGCAAAGAAGATGTTGAGGAACGGTTTTTATATTGACTGCATCACTAATGAATTGAAGACTAAGCTTTCTATCTTCTATAAAGGAAGCATATTTATAAATGTAGTGTGTGTGTGTGTGTGTGTGTGTGTGTGTGTGTGTGTGTGTGTGTGTGTGCATGTATATCCCCATATGATGGGCAAATGGTTTGGATTCAGAGCCACACACCCCAATCCACCTTACCAGCCCCACACTGGGGCAAGTCTTAATCACCCCACACATCATTTGAATAAACTACTCAAAGATCCAGGTCATTTCAGATCTGAATCCTAGTGACCTGACTGGGATTCAGATATGCCATCCTTACACCATACCCCCAAGGTGAAGTGTCTCCTATTGACCCAAATCATCCAATTCAACTTCCTGGAGATCGGAACCACAATCCAAACTACTGTAGATCTGAACTTCATGTATGTATGTGCATGTTTGTATGTATGCATACAGTTGTGCATCATACAATGAATGTGTTAGTGTAAAAGTGTGCAAGTGTGTGTGTGGGTGTGTGTGACACCACAGTACTATACCACAGTGTCAGCACTGGGTATCATCTCATGCACTGACTGGGACACCATAGTACTGCATTGTAATGTGAGCACTGGGTATCAGCTCATGCACTGTGTGGACTACCATAGTACTGCACTGTAGTGTCAGCACTGGGTATCAGATCAAGGACTGTGTGGTGCACCATAGTATTACACTGTAGTGTCAGCACTGGGTATCGGCTCATGACCAGTGTGGGACACCTCAGTTCTGCACTGTTGCATCAGCACTGGGTATCACATCATGGCCTGTTTCTCGGATACCATAGTACTGCACTGTAGTGTCAGCACTGGGTATCAGCTCATTTCCTTTCTGGGACATCATAGTACTGCAGTGTCAGCACTGCATATCAGTTTATGTCCTGTAGGGACACCATAGTCCCTCACAGCAGTGTCAGCACTGGGTATCAGATCATGGCCTGTATGTTGGACACCATACTACAGCACTGTAGTGTTGGCACTGGGTATCAGCGTATGTCCTGAGGAGTGGAGATATGGCCATCTCCCAAGTTATCCCTGAGCTTAGTGGGCTAACAGCAAATCTAGCACAGGAAGAGAAAAACACCTAGCAATCAAGAGAGTAAAGACTAAGCATAGCCAGAAGAAAACCATCAGAGAAGAAAACTGACCTGTGTGTTTCTTGCAGCAACAGGGATTAGCCCTGTATAAAGGGCTAGAACAGCTTGTTCCAGTGTAGTGTGCCATTTATTAGACAAGCAAATATTTGAAAAGACAGTGTTTTCTCATCTGTCTGTCGGCTACAGATTTTAATATACAGTAAATCCCTGAAATAAATGTTACTCCGTTTCTGAATGATACTTTGTATGTGAAATAACCACAGTGTGCTTTGACATGTTTTGATATAATGAATGTTAATGATTTCATTTTCAGGAAGGAAGGGCTTCAAAAAAGGTTTGTATAGTAACTTCATCACTAATGAACTGAAGACTGAACTGTCTTTTTTTTTTAATTTACAGTTTGTAGGTATTTCTCATTTTCTTCCCAATGCTGCCCATGTGCATCTGGGGATCTGATGTACACCTGTGGAGACATGCACATGCCAGGCACTGTGGAGCACCCTAGTCTTCTAGCCATCCCTGCTCTGCCTGAGCCACCAGCGGACCTCCACCCGGTGGTGATGGGACTACTAGAGGGACAGCATCCACCCCAGAAGAGGAGCGCTGCAGATAGGCTGCTCAATCCTGCTCCTGCCTTCCCCCCCATGCTGGCTGTCTGCTGACCTGAGGTTGTTCCTGAACCCGGGTCGCTGGTGTGATGCAAGGTAAGGCTAGAAGCCTTAACCCTTTGTGCCACCAGGCTGACTTCTGAACCATCTGTCCAACTGAAGACTGAACTTTTTATTTCCTTTAAAGGAAGCATAGTTATAAAATGTAGAGAGTGTGTGCACATGCATGCATGTGTATTTCTATGTTATGAGCAAACTGGTTTGGATTTAGAGCCACACACCCCCATCCACCTTACCAGATCCACACTGGGTTATGTCTCAGTCGACACACAGATCATTTGAGTCAAAGTCTCCAAGATCCAGGTCAATTCAGATCTAAATCCTAGTGCACTAGCAGATTTAGATATACCACCTTCCTCCCTACCCCAAGGTGAGGTGTCTCCTATTGTCCAAGATCATCCAGGACAACTTCCTGGAGATCTGAGCCAGGATCTATACTAGGTCACCACTTCATGTATCTATGTATGTATGCATATATGCATGTATGTATGTATGTTATTCCACATTATAGAGTGTGTGTGTGTGTGTGTGTATGCCTGTGTATGGATGGGACACTGTAGTACTTTATCACAGTGTCAGCACTGGGTATCAGCTCATGCACTGTGTGGGGCACCATAGTACTACACTGCAGGAATGAATAACTGGAACAGCTATAGACAGGTAAATATTTGAAAAGGCAGTGCTTTCTGCTCATCTGTCTTTCAGCTACTGATTTTAATATGCAATGAATTCCTGACATAAATGTTACTCCTCTTCTGAATGATACTTTGTATGTGAAATAGCCACAGTGTGCTCTGACATGTTTTGACATAACAAGTATGATTTCCTTTTCAGGAAAGAAGATGTGGAGGAAAGGTTTGTATATTAACTGCATCACTTATGAACTAAAGACAGAGTTTTCTGTCTCCTATAAAGGACACATACTTACAAACGTAGTGTGTGTCTGTGTGTGTGTGTGTGTGTGTGTGTGTGTGCATGTGACACCACAGTACTGTACCACAGCATCAGCACTAGGTATCAGCTCATGCACTGGGTGGAACACCATAATTCTGCACTGTAGTGTCAGCATTGGGTATCAGCTCATGTCCTGTGTGGGACACTATAGTATTTCCCTTCACTGTCAGCACTGGGTTTCAGTTTATTTCCGTGATGGGACACCATAGTACTGCACTGTACTATCAGCACTGGATATTACGTCATGTACTGTATGGATCAACATAGTACTGCACTGTAGTGTCAGTACTGGGTATGAGATCATAGCCTGTGTGTTTGATACCATAGTATAGCACTTTAGTGTCGGCACTGGATATCAGATCATGTCCTACAAGGGAGTCGAGATATGGCCATCTCTCCAATTATCCCTGAACTTAGAGGGCTAATAGCCAAGCTAGCACAGGAAGAGAAAAACACCTACCAATTAAGAGTGGAAACTGCAGATCATAGCCAGAAGAAAACCATCCGAGAAAAAAACTGACCTATCTTTCCCTCAGCAACAGGGATTAGATCTTTATAAAGGGCTAGAGTAACTTCATCCAGTCTGGTGTGCAGTATATTAGATAGACAAATATTTGAAAGCAAATATTTGAAAAAAGCAATGTTTTCTCCTCAACTATCTTTCAGCTAAAGATTTTAATATACTGTAAATACCTGAAATAAATGTTGCTCCTCTCATGAATGATTCATTGTATGTAAAATAGCCACAGTATGCTACAATCTGTTTTGATATAATGAGAATTTATGATTTCCTCTTCAGCAAAGATGATGTTGTGGAAAGGTTTGTACACTGACTGCATCACTAATGAATTGAAGACTAATCTTTCTATCTTCTATAAATGAAGCATATTTATAAATGTAGTGTTGTGTGTGTGTGTGTGTGTGTATGCGTGTGTGTGTGTGCATGTATATTCCATATGATGGGCAAATGGTTTTGGATTCAGAGCCACACACACCCCCATCCACCTTCCCAGCCCCACACTGGGGTAAGTCTTAATCAACCCACATATCATTTGAATAAACTACTCAAAGATCCAGATAATTTCTGATCTGAATCCTAGTGACCTGACTGGGATTTAGATACTGTATGCCATTCTTACTCCATACTCCCAAGGTGAAGTGTCTCCTTTTGACCCAAATCATCCAAGTCAACTTCCTGGAGATCGGAACCACAATCCAAACTGCTGTAGGTCTGAACTTGATGTACGTATGTGCATGTTATATGTATGCATACGGTTGTGCATCATACAATGAGTGTGTTAGTGTGTAAGTGTGCTAGTGTGCAAGTGTGTGTGTGTGTGTGGTGTGTGTGTGACACCACAGTACTATACCGCAGTGTCAGCACTGGGTATCAGCTCATGCCCTGACTGGGACACCATAGTACTGCACTGTAATATGAGCACTGGGTATCAGCTCTTGCACTGCCTGGGATACCATTGTACTGCACTGTAGTGTCAGCACTGGGTGTCAGCTCCTGTCCTTTCTGGGACATCATAGTACTGCAGTGTCAGCACTGCATATCAGTTTATGTACTGTAAGGGACACCATAGTCCCGCACGGCAGTGTCAGCACTGGGTATCAGATCATGGCCTGTATGTTGGACACCATACTACAGCACTGTAGTGTTGGCACTGGGTATCAGCTTATGTTCTGCAAGGGAGTGGAGATATGGCCATCTCCCAAGTTATCCCTGAGCTTAGTGGGCTAACAGCAAATCTAGCACAGGAAGAGAAAAAACACTTAGCAATCAAGAAAGTAAAGACTAGGCATAGCCAGAAGAAAACCATCAGAGAAGAAAACTGACCTGTCTTTCTTGCAGCAACAGAGATTAGCCCTGTATAAAGGGCTAGAACAGCTTGTTCGAGTGTAGTGTGCCATTTATTAGACAAGCAAATATTTGAAAAGACAGTGTTTTCTCATCTGTCTGTCGGCTACAGATTTTAATATACAGTAAATCCCTGAATTAAATGTTACTCCTTTTCTGAATGATACTTTGAATGTGAAATCACCACAGTGTGCTTTGACATGTTTTGATATACTGAATGTTAATGATTTCATTTTCAGGAAGGAAGGGCTTCAAAAAAGGTTTGTATAGTAACTTCATCACTAATGAACTGAAGACTGAACTGTCTTTTTTTTTTAATTTACAGTTTGTAGGTTTTTCTCATTTTCTTCCCAATGCAGCCCATGTGCATCTTGAGATCTGATGTACACATGTGGAGACATGCACATGCCAGGCACTGTGGAGCACCCTACTCTTCTAGCTATCCCTTCCCCACCTGAGCCTCCACCGGACCTCCACCAGGTGGTGACGGGACTACGGGAGGGACAGCGTCCTCTCCAGAAGAGGAGCACTGCAGATAGGCAGCTCAATCTTGCTCCTACTCTCCCCCCCAAGCTGGCTGTCTGCTGACCTGAGGTTGTTCCTGAACCCGGGTCGCTGGTGTGATGCAAGGTAAGGCTAGATGCCTTAACCCTCTGCACCACCAGGCCAGCTTCTGAGCCACCGGGCTGACTAAAGACTGAACTTTTTATTTCCTTTAAAGGAAGCATAGTTATAAAATGTAAAGAGTGTGTGCACATGCATGCTTGTGTATTTCCATGTTATGAGCAAACTGGTATGGATTCAGAGCCACACACCCCCATCCACCTTACCAGATCCACACTGGGGTATGTCTCAGTTGACACACAGATCATTTGAGTCAAAGTCTCCAAGATCCAGGTCAATTCAGATCTTAATCCTAGTGGACTAGCAGATTTAGATATGCCATCCTTCCTCCCTACCCCCAAGGTGAAGTGTCTCCTGTTGTCCAAGATCATCCAGGACAACTTCCTGGAGATCTGAGCCAGAATCTATACTAGGTCACCACTTCATGTGTCTATGTGTGTATGTGGTTCCGCATTATAGAGAGAATGTGTGTGTGTGTGTGTGTGTGTGTTTTGTGTGTGTGTGTGTGTGTGTGTGTGTGTGTGTGTGTGTGCCTGTGTATGGGTGGGGCACTGTAGTACTTTATCACAGTGTCAGCACTGGGAATCAGCTCATGCACTGTGTGTGGGGCACCATAGTACTACACCACAGGAATGAATAACTGGAACAGCTGTAGACAGGCGAGTATCTAAAAAGGCAGTGCTGTCTGCTCATCTGTCTTTCAACTACTGATTTTAATATGCCATTAATTCCTGAAATAAATGTTACTCCTTTTCTGAATGATACTTTGTATGTGAAATAGCCACAGTGTGCTCTGACATGTTTTGATATAATAAGTACGATTTCCTTTTCGAGAAAGAAGATGTGGAGGAAAGGTTTGTATATTAACTGCATCACTAATGAACTAAAGACAGAGCTTTCTGTCTCACATAAAGGATGCATACTTACAAACATAGTGTGTGTGTGTGTTTGTGTGTGTATGTGACACCACAGTACTGTACCACAGCATCAGCACTAGGTATCAGCTCATGCACTGGGTGGAACACCATAATACTGCACTGTAGTGTCAGCATTGGGTATCAGCTCATGTCCTGTGTGGGACACTATATTATTTCCCCTTCACTGTCAGCGCTGGGTTTCAGTTTATTTCCTTGATGGGACACCATAGTACTGCACTGTACTATCAGCACTGGATAGTAGGGCATGTACTGTATGGATCAACATAGTACTGCACTATAGTGTCAGTACTGGGTATGAGATCATAGCCTGTGTGTTTGATACCATAGTATAGCACTTTAGTGTTGGCACTGGATATCAGATCATGTCCTACAAGGGAGTCGAGATATGGCCATCTCCCCAACTATCCCTGAGCTTAGTGGGCTAATAGCCAAGCTAGCACAGGAAGAGAAAAAACACCTACCAATTAAGAGTGGAAACTGCAGATCATAGCCAGAAGAAGACCATCAGAAAAAAAACTGACCTATCTTTCCACGACAACAGGGATTAGATCTTTATAAAGGGCTAGAGTAACTTGATCAGTCTGGTGCACAGTATATTAGACAGCAAATATTTGAAAGCAAATATTTGAAAAAGCAGTGTTTTCTCCTCATCTGTCTTTCAGCTACAGATTTTAATATACTATAAATCCCTGAAATAAATATTGCTCCTTTCATGAATGATTCATTGCATGTAAAATAGCCACAGTATGCTACAATCTGTTTTGATATAATGAGAATTTACGATTTCCTTTTCAGCAAAGATGTTGAGGAAAGGTTTGTATACTGACTGTTTCACTAATGAATTGAGGACTAAGCTTTCTATCTTCCATAAAGGAAGCATATTTATAAATGTAGTGTGTGTGTGCATGCATGTGTGCATGTGTGCGTGTATATTCCTATATGACGGGCAAATGGTTTGGATTCAGAGCCACACTCCCCAATCCACCTTACCAGCCCCACACTGGGGCAAGTCTTAATCAACCCACACATCATTTGAATAAACTACTCAAAGATCCAGGTCATTTCAGATCTGAATCCTAGTGACCTGACTGGGATTCAGATATGCCATCCTTACTCCCTACCCCCAAGGTGAAGTGTCTCCTATTGACCCAAATCATTCAAGTCAACTTCCTGGAGATCGGAACCACAATCCAAACTACTGTAGATCTGAACTTCGTACGTATGTGCATGTTTGTATGTATGCATACGGTTGTGCATCATACAATGAGTGTGTTAGTGTAAAGTGTGCAAGTGTGTGTGTGTGTGTGTGTGTGTGTGACACCCTGTACTATACCACAGTGTCAGCACTGGCATGGTATCATCTCATGCACTGTGGGATACCATGGTACTGCACTTTAGTGTCAGCACTGGGTGTCAGATCATGGACTGTGTGGGGCACCATAGTATTACTCTATAGTGTCAGCACTGGGTATCGGCTCATGACCTGTGTGGGACACCACAGTTCTGCACTGTTGTGTCAGCACTGGGTATCACATCATGGCCTGTGTGTTGGATACCATAGAACTGCACTGTAGTGTCAGCCGGTGTATCAGCTTATGTCCTGCAAAGGAGTCAAGATATGGCCATTTCCTAGTTATCTCTGAGCCTAGTGGACTAATAGATAAGCTAACACAGGATGAGAAGAAACACCTACCAATCATAAGAAGAACGAACTGGTATAGACAGAAGAATACCTTCAGAGAAGAAAACTGACCTGTCTAGCCTGCAACCACAGGGACTTGCCATTCATTAAGGGCTGCAATAGCTTGAAACAGTCTAGTGTGCAGTATATTAGACGGGCAAATATTTGAAAAGGTAATGTTTTCTCCTCATCCATCTTTCAGCTACAGATTTTAGCATGCAGTATATCCATGTAATTAATGCTACTCCTCTTCTGAATGAATCTTTGTATGTGAAATAGCTGCTGTGTGCTGTGACTTGTTTTGATACAGTAAGTATTTATAATTTCCTTTTCAGAAAAGATGGTTAGGAAAGATTTGTATATTAACTGCATCACGAAAGAACTGAAGACTAAACTTCCTGTCTCTTACAGTATAAAAGAAGCATATTCATAAATGTAGAGTGTGTGTGTGTGTGTGTGTGTGTGTGTGTGTGTGTGTGCGTGACACCACAGTGTCAGCACTGGTTATCAGCTCGTGCCCTGTGTGCAACACTATAGTATTGCACTGTAGTGTCAGCACTGGGTATCAGCTCATGCACTGTGTGGGACACAATTGTGCTGGACTGTAGTGTCAGCACTTAATATCAGATCATGTTGTACTGTACTGTGCTGTTAGCTCTAGGTATCAGCTAATGCCCTCGGTGGGACACCATACTTCCGTACTGTAGTATCAGCAGTGGGCATCAGCTCGTGCCCTGTGTAGGACACCATAGTACTGCACTTTAGTGACACCACTGAGCACCAGATCATGCCCTGTTAGGGACACCATAGTATTGCAGTGTACTGTATTGTCAGCACTTGGTATCAGCTTATGCACTGTGTGGGCCAAAATAGCACTGCATTGTAGTGTCTGCATTGGAAATCAGCTCCTGTCCTGTATGACGCAACACAGTACTGCACTGTAGTGTTAGCTGATGCCCTGTGTGGGACACCATAGTACGCACTGTAGTGTCAGCACTGGATCTTAGCTCATGACCTGTATGGGACACTATAGTTCTGCACTGTAGTGTTGGCATTTGGTATCAGCTCATATACTGCAAAGGAATTGAGACATGGCCACCTATTCAGATATCTTTTTTTACTGTGTGAGTTCAGGTTGCCCTCTAACTTCTATCCTTTATTTATATCTTGCATCATCCTCAAAAACTTGGCAAAACTGAATCCCTTAAATAAATAGATTGGGATGAACTCCATTCAACATAAAATATTTCCTGCCAAAAAACTGCTTTTCATTTCTTTTATTCCATACCAGAAAGGTCTGGGCAACAGTTCCATGGCCACCACCACTTCCTCAGGCCAAATATACAGTGTTGTTCTTATTGTTTAGACCTCCTTCAATTTTTCACAGCATCCTTCAATCCCTTTTTTTTTCTTTTTCTTTTCTAATTTGTAACTTGCTCACAGTCCACTTCCATGTGACTCCTTCTTAATCACCCTCTTATGGTTCCTTTAAAGTCACCTCCCCTGCTCATTTCATGCTCTCTGCTGGTCACCATGGTACTGCACTGTAGTGTCAGTGCTGGGTATCAGCTCATGCCCTGTGTGGGAAACCATAGTACTGCACTGCAGAGTCAGTACTGAGTATCAGCTCATGCCCTGTAAGGGATACCATCATACCCCACGGTAGTGTCAGCAATGGGTATCAGCTCATGCCTTGTCTGTGACATGATAGTACTGCACTGTTGTGTCAGCACTGGGTATCAGCCCATGCCATGTGTGGGACACCATAGTACTGCACTGTAATATCAGCACTGTGTATTAGCTTAAGTCTAGTGTGGGACACCATAGTACTACACTGTAGTGTTAGCACTGGGTATCAGTTTATGCATGGAGTGGGACAAAATAGCACCACACTGTAGTGTCAGCACTGGGCATCAGGTCATGCACTGTGAGAGACACCACAGTACTGCTCTGTAGTGTTAACACTGGGCATCAGTGTATGCCCTTCATGGGTCACCATAGTACAGCATTGCAGTGTTAGCTTGGGGTATCAGGTCATGTCCAGTAAGGAGCACCATAGTATTGCACTGTCTTGTCTCAAATCAAATCAAATCAAATCAATTTTATTTATAAAAAGGCACCTTTCTAAAACCAAGGCACCTATAAAATAAATACATAAAACAGAATAAATTATTCTAACAAACATATAATTCAACAGACAACAATATAATAGCAGCATAGGAAAGCAAACTAAACCTCAATCAATAAATACCAGACTGAAGAGATAGGTTTTCAAAGCTGTTTTAAAACTCTGGACAGTTAGGCAGTCTCGAACCCGATGAGGCAGAGAGTTCCACAGGGACGGGGCAGCAAAACTAAAAGCTCTTGCTCCAGATGTTTGTAGATGTACCCTGGGAACCTCTAGCAATCCCTCATCGAAGGATCGGAGAGGATGGAGGGGATGGTAGGGACAAAGGAGATCTTTCAAGTAACCCGGTCCCTGTTCATGTAGGGCCTTATAGGTAAGCAAAGCAACCTTAAAGGTGATCTGCCACTGTATAGGCAGCCAATGCAGACCACGGAGCACAGGCATCATATAACTGGTTCTTGATGCACCAGTCAATAGCCTGGCTGCTGCGTTCTGCACCAGCTGCAAGCAGTGGATATCAACCCCTGGCAGCCCTAGGTTAAGGGCATTACAGTAGTCAAGGTGGAAGGAAATGAAGGCATGAACCAGTGTCGGAAGATCATCAGGAGGAACCAAATGTTTAATCCAGGTGATAATTCTTAGATGGTAAAAAGAAGCTTTAACAACTGTTGACACCTGTGATTTCAGGGTCAAGCAGTCATCAAACATAATGCCCAGGTTCTGCACCCACTCTGAGGTAGCCAGCTGAACAGCACTGAGCCATAGAGCCTGAAGGTGAACCTGCCAACATACTCGCCTCACGACGATCTGGGTTCACGACCAACACCTCAGTTTTTTCAGGGTTCAGCTTTAGCCAGCTCACATTCATCCATGCCTGAATTTCAGTCAGGCAGCTGTTGAGCACCGAGACAGCATCATCTTGTTCCGGGACAAAAGACATGTATAGCTGAGTGTCATCTGCGTAGCAGTGAAAACTCAAGCCATGCCATCTAATAATCATTCCCGACGGCAGCATATACATGGCAAACAACATGGGCGCTAAGATGGATCCCTGTAGAACACCACAGGGCAGGGATAATGGAGCTGAGGTACAAACCCCTGACACCACTGTCTGAGTCCTACCCATGAGATAAGATTGAAACCATCTGAGGACAACCCCTGAGAGTCTGCAGATAAACTGCAGGTGATCCAACAGCACACCATGGTCCACAGTATCAAATGCTGCAGAGAGATCAAGAAGGACCAAGATGGAACAGGCTCTTCAATCTCTCACTATCAGGAGGTCATTTGGTAACAGAACAAGAGCTGTCTCAGTACTATGTCTCTTCCTGAAACCGGACTGGAGAGAATCATAGATATTGTGGCTGGTCAAATGGTCTTCCAGCTGCAATGCCACCACCTTCTAAATGACCTTACCCAAAAAGGGAAGGTTAGGGACTGGCCTGTGGTTTGCTAGACAGTCAGGATCCAAGGAAGGCTTTTTAAGGAGAGGTCGAACTGTGGCCTCCTTAAGGGAAGCTGGAAAAACTCCCCTCTCCAAGGATAACCAGACTATCTCAGCAAGGACCAGGCTGATAACATCAACGCAGCCAACGAGCAAGCATGAGGGGCCCAGATCCAAACTACAGTTGGTAGGATGCAAAGTCTGGATAACCATCACAATATCATTGCTTGAAGGCTGGGCAAAGTCGCACCACTCAAACCAGGAGTCCAACATCTCCTGCCGACCACTGCTATTCCCTAGAGAAAGGGTCAGGCAGATATCGGACCTGATCATGGCAAACTTATCCGCAAAGAATTGAGCAAACTCCTCACATTGTTTTAGAAAAAGCATTTCGGCTGAAGACAGAGGGATTGCACAGTCTGTCCACAGTCCAGAAAAGCTGAGATGGTCGATTCTGCACAGCAGCAATTTTCCTGGACAGGAATTCTGCCTTCTTACTGGAAATGTTGATTGATAAACCAAATAATGGTCCATCAAACTAAGTCTGTCACATACCAGGCCAGACCTCCGCCACCACCTCTCTAGCCACTTCGTCCCTCTCCTCAATTCCTAAGGTTCCCATCAAACCATGGGGACCTGGGGCGAAGGTGAGAGGAAGAACACGGACAGGAGCAATGGAATTCAGGGCTCTGTCACTGCCTTATTATAGACAAATACCAGATCCCTGAATCCATGCATTACCTCTGCATGCCCAATAGGTCCAGTACCGCCATCATACCATCTGCATACAGCCCTCAAAGAGCAGCACTGGACCGTCTCCATAGGGGCAGGCCTCTTGGGGGGGCCTCAAAACTGAAGCTGATAGTATGATGGTCTGACCATCAACTGGTTCCACCACCAAGTCAGATATCTCCATCCCAGGAAAAACACCAAGTCCAATGAATGACCACCAATGTGGGTCAAGGAGGAAACAACCTGTATGAGGCCCAATGAGCTCATTAGCTGGAGGAAGTCCTGTCCAAGGTGCGAGAGTTAATCGTTGACCCACACATTGAGATCCCCAAAGGATCAGCCATCTATGGGATCCCAATGTTAGGTCAGCAATGAAATCCACAATTTCCACACAGGAAAACATTCCCATCTCCTGGTGGACGGTAATGGGAAGAATCCTGCGCCCACACCCTGCTCACACACACATTCAAAGGAGTTGGTGGCTCCCACTGGAATTTCCCTCAGGTTCAGTTCTGATTTAAAACATAGGGCCACACCCCTGCCCCTACGATCGATCCTCAGGTGATGTATCACTGAGTACCCGGGTGGAATCGCTGAAGCCAGAATTGGGCCTACATTTCCATCCAACCAGGTCTTGGTGATGAAAGCCAGGTCAGTCAAATTAACAAGATCCCCAATTATGGCAGTCTTGTTTTTAATAGACTTGGCATTGCATAACACCGCCTGAGTTCGATGAGCAGCCGAGGAAGACTGAGTTTCTTGTCTGCAATAAGTAGAACCCTTGGGTATGGTAACCAGACATGGAGGACCCCTTTCCTGGACCCATTTCGCCCCAGGGCATCTCCTTGTCTCCACAACCCCAATCCGCCCACTCCTCCCCATTCCCCCAACAGGCCGAGTTCCTGCCCTAACCCTCCTAGCTATTCTCAATCCTCTACGCAGTCTATACACCTCCAAGGATAGAGGGGAACAACAAAATGGGCGAAGGTCCCTCAGCCTGGAGGGGGAATACAGTCTAATCATCAGCCCAGGCCAACACATTTTCCTGGAAAATAAATAACCCAAACCAAAAATAATATACAACCATATAACAAACACCAACCCCAATCCTAAAATAAAACAAAACTATTTAAAGCAGGACTAACAGCTTCAAAGCAGCAGCAGAAAAATAGTCCAAGGCCTATGTTTATCTCTATTTAGAGCTCTCACCTCCCAGAAAATAAGACAATTATATTTCCCAAACACTACCTCTCACACATGTTAGGAAAAAAAACGTTAAAATGATATAAGTCTTAGTCATTTTCACTGTCCAGATCTAAACTTTAGGCACTCTCACTGCCCATAATAATGATAGTAGTACTCTGGCCAAAACAGTAAGGAATGAGGGAAAAGTCAAACCAGGTTGTAGTCCAATTGTCAGTTCAAATCTGGCTAGGCTTCCCAAATCTCCAACAGTTCGTACGAGGAACCTCTAGCCTTCTGTAAATTCAAAAAAGAGTCATTCCAAAACTAGGACCAAAGAATTCCACCATGATCACCCTCCTCTCCAATCACTAGCAACTCCACTCTTCAGCTCTCGTCGGACAAAGCCCACCGGCTGAATCCACAAAAAGCTTAGGGATAATTGGTACAGGGTCAGCCTTTAGGCAACACCCTGAACCTAACCCCTGAGCGAGCACCAGCAGCAAGAGAAGGAAGAGGAAAGGGCCCCAGATATCGAAGATGGCAATAAACCAAAAACGACTCCACCACAGGCCTCCTCAATTTCCTCGATATCCACATCAAGCCCAGAGTCACTCAAAACAGTTCCGGGCCCACAAACAGTCCAGTGGCAAAACAAGTCCCAACTGCATGCTCCCTCACGCACCAGCACTGACCCAGTGCCACTCCCTTGACAGCAGTTCCGGAGCAGGGGTAAGGAAAGACAGACTCCTCACCAAAGTCCAACCACAAGTTGTTAAGCCACAAGATCGAACAGCCAGATGGACAAAATGGATAAAAGCTGGTAATTAAAGTTATCTGATTTTACCACCTCCTCCACCTCGTTCGTTTCTGATGAGCTAGAGTACTCTTAAATAAAAGACCCCCAAACTAAGGAGTCACTTCGTGAGCTGCTGCTACTAAGCCAAAACCGCACTGCAATAACATTAACACTAATCACTATATAAAATAATATTAGGAACATAACTTAACAAAAGATAAAACAAAGTAAAAAATGATAAAACTATACTGCTACTGCTCCCCTGATCTGACGGTCAACGGTCAACCCAGCATGCACTAGGTATTGTCTGCACGAGGTATCAGTTCATGCTCTATGCTAGACACCATGGTACTGCACTGTAGTGTCAGCACTGGTTATCAGCTCATGCCCTGTGTGGGAACCCATAGCACTGCACTGCATTGTCTGCACTGGGTATCAGTTCATGTCCTGTATCAGACACCATAGTACTACACTGTAGTGTCAGCACTGGGTATCAGATCAAACCCTGTGCAGGGAACCATGATACTGAACTGTACTGTCAGCACTAGGTATCAGCTAATGCCATGTGTGGGACAGCATCCTACTGTATTGTATTGTCAGTAGTGGGCATCAGCTTGTGCCATGTGTAGGAACCCATAGTACTGCACTGTAATGTCAGTAGTGGGAAACAGCTAGTGCCCTGAGTGGAACACCATAGCACTGCACTGTAGTGTCATCACTGGATATCAGATCATCCCCTGTGACAGACACCACAGTCCTGCATTACACTGTCAGCATTGTATATTGGGTCATGCACTGTGTGGGACACCACAGTACTGCAGTGTAGTGTCAGCAATGGATATCAGCTCATGCCCTGTGTGGGCAAAATAGTACTGCACTTTAGTTTCTGCACTCGAAATCAGCACCTGTCATGCATGAGACAACACAGTACTGCACTGTACTGTCAGCACTGGGTATTAGCTCATGTGCTGTATGGGACACCACATTACTGTATTTTAGTGTCAACACTGGGTTTCAGCTCATGTCCTGTGTGGGACACTATAGTACTGCACTGCAGAGTCAGCAATGGTCATCAGCTCATGCATGGTGTGGGACACCATAGTATTGCACTGTAGTGTCAGCAGTGGCTATCAGTGCATGTGCTGTATGAGACACCAGATGACTGCACGGTAGTGTCAACACTGGGTATCAACTTATGCACTGTGTGGGACACCATAGTACTGCACTGTAGTGTCAGCATTAGGTATCAGCTCAACCCCTGTGTGGTCCAAAAAAGTACTGCACTTTAGTGTCTGCACTGGAAATCAGCTCCTCTCCTGTATGAGACAACGAAGTACAGCAGTGTAGTGTCAGCACTGGGTAGCAGCTGTTCTGCTGTATGGGACATCACATTATTGTACTGTAGTGCCAACAATGGGTATCAGCTCATGTCTTGTGTGGGACACCATAGTACTGCACTGTGTAGTCTGCACTGGGTATCAGCTCATGCCCTGTGTGGGACACCACAGTATTTCACTGTGTTGTGTCAGCACTGGGTATCTGCTCATGTGCTGTATGTGTCACCACAATACTGCACTGTAGTGTCAACACTGGGTATCAGCTCATGCCCTGTATAGGACAAAACAGTACTGCAATATAGTGTCAGCACAAGGTACAAGCTCATGCCCTGTGTGGGACACCATTTTATTGCACTGTAGTGTCAGCACTGGGTATCAGCTCATACCTTAGGTGGGACACCAAATTACTGCAGTGTAGTGTCAGCATTAGGTATCACATCATGCCCTGGATGGGACATCATTGTACAGCACTGTAATGTCAGCACTTGGTATTAGCTCATGTCCTGTGTGGAACACCACAGTATTGTATTGCAGTATCAGCACTGGATATCAGCTCATGCACCATGCGGGATTCCATAGTACTGCATTATAGTGTCAGCACTGGGTATCACTTCATGTCCTGTATGGGACACCATAGTACAGATATGTACTATCTGCACTGGATATCAGCTCATGTCCTGTATGGGACACCGTAGTTCTGTACTGTAGGGGAGTTGAGATATTGCCATCTCCTCAGTATCCCTGAACCTAGTGGGCGAATACCCATGCTAGCACAGCAAGAGAAAAACTTCCACCAATCAAGACATGGACCTCCAGGTCATAGCCGTAAGAAAACCATCAAAGAAGAAAACTGACCTATTTTTCATGCAACCGCATGGATTAGCCCTTTATAAAGCCATTGAATAGCATGATCCAGTGTAGTGCCCAGTATACTAGACAGGCAAATATTTGAAAAGGCAGTGCTTTTCTCATCTATCTTTCAGCTAGAGATTTTAATAAACAGTATATCCATGAAATAAATGTTACTCTTCTTCTGAATGAATCTTTGTATGTGAAATAGCCACAGTGTGATGTGACTTGTTTTGATACTATAAGTATTTATGATATCCTTTCAGGAAAGAAGATGTCAGGGAAAGGTTTGTATATTAACTGCATCACTAAAGAACTGAAGACTAAACTTTCTGTCTCTTACAGTGTAAAGGAAGCATATTTATAAATGTAGAGTGTGTGTGTATGTGTGTGTGTGTCTGTGTGTGTATGACACCACAGTACTGTACCAGAGCATCAACACTGAGTGTCAGCTCATGCTCCAGGTGTGACAACATTGTACTGCACTGTAGTGTCAGCACATGGTTTTAGCTCATGCCCTGTATGGGACTCCATTGTACAGCACCGTAGTGTCAGTACTGGATATCAGTCCAAGTCCTGTGTGAACAGCATAGTACTGCACTGTAGTATCAGCAGTGGATATCAGCTCATACACTGTGTAGGACACCATAGTACTGCACTGTTGTGTCAGCACTGGGTATTGGCTCATGCCCTGTGTGGGACACCATAGTACTACACTGTAGTGTCAGCATTTGGTATCAGCTCCTGTCCTATGTGGCTAAGAAAGGGTTCAGAGCAGTGCAAGAAGTGTTTGTGGAGATGGGGAGGGGCCTTAGACAAATAGCACACATGGTAACCTTCTTGGAGGTGCTGCCTGTCTATGGCATGAATGAGGTTAGGGTGCTCCACACCATGGGATTCAATCAGTGGTTAAAAAACTGGTGCAAAGCTCAGGGATTTGGCTTCTCTGGGGACTGGGGATCCACCTGGATGGATGCAGGCCTACTACTGGTGTGATGGTCTGCATCTGTCCAGGACGAGGCCAGGATCTAGGTGATAAGTTTAAATGCTTCTTTGGCAAGCTTTTAAACTAGCCAAGGGAGACACTGAAAAGCAGTAAGGAAATCTTAGCCCCCAAAAATCAGGGTACTAAGTGAGGTAGACACCAACATAGAGTTGTCAATAGGGAGAAGTGCAGGGGTAAATGGAGAAAGTGACAAAAGCAATAAGGACAGGGATGGGGCAAAAAGGGGTAAGGTCATCAAGAAATGGAGGGTAGTGAGTGCCAACGCCCGTAGTCTGGGCAACAAGCTCCTGAACTGGTGACCTTGATGGAAGAGGGATGTCTGGATATCATAGCAGTCACAGAAACATGGTACACAGAGAACCATGACTGGGTTGTTAACATACCAGGGTACACAACCTACAGGAAAGACAGGGAGGGCAGAAGAGGGGGGAGTAGCTCTCTATGTAAGGGAAGGGATAAAAGCAACTTAGCAAAAGAGCAAACAGGGAGGAGAGGAGGCACTGTGGGTCACCTTAGAGACTGGAAATGGCACCACAATCCGCACAGGGGTTGTATACAGACCCCCGTGTCAGGGGGAGGGAATGGACAAGGATATGATAGAAGGCATACTTAGGATGGTAGAGAAAGGGGAGATACTGTTGATGGGGGACCTTAATATGCCAGATGTTAACTGGAGCACCTTTGCTGCAGCCACATCCAAAAGCAGGGCCATTCTCGATGCCCTTCAGGTGGCATGCCTCAGACAGCTAGTTTTGGAACCTACTCATGAAGGAGCAATCTTAGACCTCATACTCTCAAATGGGACAGTGAGAGGATCTCAGATCTAGAAGTGGGTAGCCATTTGGGAACAAGTGACCACCAAACAGTGTGGTTCACGATAAACTCAGCTACAGAGTCAAGTCATACAAAAGTGAGGGTTCTGACTTCAGGAGGGCTGACTTTGGCAAGATGGGAGAGTGCCTTAGAAAAGCAGTAGCAAGCAGGCTAGAAGGAGGGTGGAGCAACAATGGAAATATCAAACTGCCATCACAGAGGCAACAAGTCTTTGTGTGAAGCAAATAAACAAATCAAAAACAAAACAAAGGCCACTGTGGTTCTCAAAAGAAGTGGTGGTGAAGGTTAGGGAGACAAAGATAGCATTTAGGAAGTATAAGGAAACACAGAGGGAGCAGGACAGAGAACTGTACCAGTTAAGGCAGAAGGAAGCAGGGAGGGTAGTCAGAATAACAAAGGCACAAACTGAGGAAAAGGTAGCCAACTCGGTTAAGAAGGGGGATAAAACGTTTTATAGGTATATCAGGGAGCGTAGAAAGACAAAGGGAGGGATAGTGAGGCTGAATAGAACGGATGGTGGGTGAGCAGAGAGTGACAGTGAAGAAGCAGGGGTACTAAATGAATACTTCTGTTCAGTATTCACAAAAGAGGAAGTGTGGGAGCTGCCTAATCCATTTAACAGAAGCACTCTGGAGAGGGGGGGTCAGTCCCAGTCCTTTCACAGAAGAAAGGGTTCTGAAAGAACTCCTAAAACTGAAGGTGGACAAAGCAATGGTGCCTGATCTAATTCACCCTAGAATTCTAAAAGAATTAAGGGGAGAAATAGTGAAACCACTGACTACCCTTTTTAACAAATCATGGGAGGATGGTGTGCTACCTGAGGACTGGAAGAAGGCTGGTGTGATTCCCCTTCACAAAAATGGGAGCAAGACAGAGGCAGAAAACTACAGACCTGTCAGTTTGACCTCTATGGCAGAGAAAGTGATGGAATCACTTCTGAAGGAAAGAATTGTTGAGTACCTAGAGGCCAGTGGGGCACAGGACCCAAGGCAGCATGGGTTCACAGTGGGAAGGTCACGCCAGACAAATCTAATTGATTTCTTTGACTGGGTGACCAAAGTAGTAGACCAGGAGGGGGGCTGGACATGGCCTACCTAGACTTTAGCAATGCATTTGACGTAGTCCCACACAAAAGATTAGTAATCAAATTAACCAGCCTTGGAGTGGGTCCCAGGGTGGTAGCCTGGGTAAAACATTGGCTGAACAACAGGACACAGAAGGTAATTGTAAATGGAGACCACTCTGAAGAAAGAGGGGTTGCTAGTGGGGTACCATAGGGTTCAGTACTGGGTCCAGTCCTTTTTAATGTCTTTATAAGTGACATTGCAGAGGGACTAGAAGGAAAAGTATGTCTCTTTGCAGATGACACAAAGATCTGCAACAGGGTTGATACACAAGGAGGCATGGAAAGGATGAGAAGGGACTTGGCAAGGTTGGAGGAATGGTCAAAAGTATGGCAGCTTGGATTCAATGCAAAGAAGTGCAAAGTAAATGCACCTGGGAAACAAAAACCCAGGGGAAGATGACACAATGGGGGGGAGGTAGTAACAACAACAAAAATGGAAAGGGACCTGGGGGAAATCATACCAGATGACCTTAAGGTTGGCAAGCAATGTGAGAAGGTGGTAGGGAGGGCTGGGGGGATACGGGGATATATAGGGAGAGCACCACCAGCAGAAAACAGGAAGTTGTATCCCCTGTACAGACAGTTGGTGAGACCCCAACTGGAGTACAGCGTCCAGTTCTGGGGACCCCATCTCTGCAAGGACATAGACAAGATGGAGGCAGTTCAGGGGAGGGCAACTAAAATGGTGCAGGGTCTGCAAGAGAAGCCATACGAGGAGAGGCTAAAGGAGCTTAATATGTATAGCCTTGAGGAAAGAAGGGAGAGGGGGGACATGATAGAAACATTTAAGTACCTCAGTGGAATCAACAAAGTCCAAGAGGGTAGCATCTTTCAGAAAAAGAGATGTGCAAGAACAAGGGGACACAATTTGAAGATAGAGGGGGGACGGCTCAGGGGCAATGTGAGGAAGTATTTTTTCACAGAGAGGGTGGTGGACACATGGAACAGCCTTCCTGAGGAGGTTGTGGGGTCTAAAACTGTGGGAGAATTCAAGAATGCATGGGACAGACATAAGGCAATTTTTGTGGGGGGGTAGGAAGAAATAGGCTGTTGGTTAAATAGGATCTGCAGCTTATCCTCTAGGTAGGGAAATGGGCAGACTAGGTGGGCCAAGCGGTCCTTATCTGCTGTCAAAGTCTATGTTTCTATGTTTCTATACCATAGTACTGCAATGTTGTGTAGGTACTGGGTATTAGCCTATGCTTGTGGGGGACTCCATAGTACTGCACTGTAGTGTCAGAATTGGGTATCATCTCATGCACAGTGTAAGACACCATAATACTGCACTACACTACTGTCAGCACTGCATGTCAGGTCATATGCCATGTGGGAAAGCATAGTGTGCATTGTAGGGTTAGCACTGGTTATTAGCTCGTGCACTGTAAGGGACACCATAGCACTGCACTGCAGTGTCAGCACTCGGTATCAGCTCATGCCCTCTGTGGGGCACCATAGTACTGAATTGTAGTGTTGGCACTTGGCATGAGCTCATACCCAGTGTTACGGACCATAGTACTGAACAGTAGTGCCACCACTGGGTATCAACTAATGGGCTGTGTGGGACACAGGGGTACTGAACTCTGGTGTCAACTCTGGGCATCAGCTCATGCCCAGTGTTGGACACAATTGTACTGCACTGTAGTGTCAACACTGGCTATCAGATCATGCCTTCTGTTGGGCTCAATAGTACTGCACTGTACTGTCAGCATTGGGTATCAGCTAATGCCTTGTTTGTGACACCATACTACTTTACTATAGTTTTAGCGTTGGGTATCAGCTCATGCCCTGTGTTGGACACCATAGACCTATACTGTAGTATCAGCACTGGGCGTCACCTTGTGCCCAGTGTGGGACACCATTGTCCTGAACTGTAGTGTCAGTACTGGGCATCAGATCATGCCCTATGTTGGACACCATAGTAATGTACTACACAGTCAGCACTGTTTATCTGGTCATGCACTGTGTGGAATACCATAGTACTGCAAAGTAGGGTCAGCACTGTATCAGCTTCTGCATTGTGTGGGCCAAAATAGCACTGCACTGTAGTGTTAGCACTGGTAATCAGCTCCTATCCTGTATGAGACCACAGAGTACTACACTGTAGTATCAGCTCATGCCCTGTGTGGGACACCATAGTAGTGCACTATAGTGTCAAAATTTATATCAGCTCATGTCCTGGATGGGTCACCATAGTACTGCACCATAGTGTCAGCACTGGCAATCAGCTCATGTCATGTGTGGGACACCACAGTACTGCACAGTGGAGTCAGTATTGGGTATGAGCTCATACACTGTGTGGGTAACCATAGTACTGCAATCGGGTGTCTGCCTTGGCTATCAAGTCATGTCCTGTATTCAACACTATAGTACTGCATTGTAGTGTCAGTACAGATATCAGTTTGTGTCCTGTATGGGACACCACAGTACTGCACCATAATATCAGCTCAGGGTATCAGCTCATGTCCTGTATGGGATACCATAGTACTGCACTGTAGTGTCAGCGCAGGATATCAGCTCATATCCTGTATGGAACACCATATTACTGCACCGTAGCGTCAGCACGGGGTATTAGCTCATGTCCTGTGTTGGACACCATAGTACTGCATTGCAGTGTCAGAATTTGCTATCGGCTCATATCCTAAATGGGACACCATGGTACTGCACGGTAGTGTCAGCATTGGGTATCAGCTCACATTATGTATGGCATACCATAGTACTTTACCATAGTGTCAGCACTGGGTATCAGCTCATGCACTGTGTGGGACACCATAGGACTGCACTACACTACACTGTCAGCACCGCATATCAGGATATGCCTTGTGGGGACACCATAGTACTGCATTGTAGTGTCAGCACAGGGTATTAGTTCATGTATGATGTGGGACACCATAGTACTGCACTGTGGTGTCATCACTGGGTAGCATCTCATGCACTGCGTGGGGCACCATTTTACTGAACTGTAGGATCAGCATTGGTTATCACCTTATGCCTGGTGAGGGAGACCATAGTACTAAATTATAGTGTCAGCACTGGACAACATCACATGCCTTTTGTGGGATACCATTGAACTGCACTGTCAGCATTGGGTATCAGATCATGCCCTATGTGGAACACCATAGTACTGAAATTGTAGGATCGGCACTGGGTATCAGCTCAAGCCCTGTGCAGGTCACCATTGTACTGCACTGTAGTGTCAGCACTGGGTATCAGATCATGCCCTGTGAGGATCACCTTAGTACCGCACTATAGTGTCAGCATTGGGTATCTGCTCATGCGCAGTGTGGTACACCATAGTACTGCACTCTAGTGTCATCATTGGGTATCAATCAATCAATCAATTACTTTATTTAACCAGGCATATTACTGTTAAGCAAGCTAATTTTCAAAGTGGTCCTGGACATAAGCAAATGAATCACATATTGGTACAGTACATAGTGGTATACAAGTAAAGAAAACCAAAAAATAAATAATAGCAAAAAACAACAGTATACAATGAGCATAGGCAAAGCTAACACAGTCCTTGAGCTAATAGGGTTGACATATTTGTGACCTATTGCGTGAGTAGAAATAGGCCCAGAGGTTCTAGGGTAGTGTTGTCACTGAAAGTCGGAGGTAGTACACAGATGAGGCTTGAGAGTTATTTGGAGTTTGTTCACAGATGAGGCTTGAGAGATGTTGGGTAAGGGTGAGAGAAGGGAGGGGACAAGCTGGTGGTCGTGATACGGATGGACTAGCTAAGTAGGTAGGTGATAAACAGCTAGGGCATGAGATCGGGGGAGCAGGGGCAAGTGATGTTATTTTGGAACAGGTGGTATGATATGATATGATATGGTAATTAGAAGAAGGTGTGAGAAGATTTAGGGTTCACTGGGAGGGAGACTGCGGTTTAAGGAGAGTCAAAGGATCACGGCAGACAGTTGAGTCACAGGTCATCTGTAACAGATGCAGCTTTTTAGGTATTTTGTAATCAATGCCTTGCATAGTGTTCCAGAGAGATGGGAGGGAGAAGCTGATAGCAGATAACCCATGTGAAGACCGTACTCTAGGTGTTTGAAAGCAGATAAATGAGAATCTTCTAAGTCCGTATGACTCCTTGGCATGCTCAAATAGACTTGATATGTACACTGGTAACTTGTCGGACAAGGCCCTATACATCCAGAGGAGGATGTTTCTTTTTCTTTATGGTAAGTGAGGTCCATCACAGCGCTTGGTACAGCAGGCAATAATGGGTGCGGAGATGCAGGTTAAGAATGAACCAAAGGGCCCTGTGATAGAGAGTGTCAAGATTGTGGAGTACGGTAGGAGAGCAGTTGATATAGAGGAAGTCAGCAGAGTCCAATAGGGGTAAGAACATAGATTGTACTAGTTTCAATTTGGCATCGGTGGTAAGAAGGTGCTTAATGTGGAAGAGAATACCTAAGCGTTGTCTCAGTTTTTTCGATAATTCATTCAGATGACAAAGGTAATTAAGCTTATTGTCAGCCAAAATCCAGGGTATTTAAAGGTGGCAACAGTTTCCAAGGGTTCGCCTAGCAGAGTTAGAATCTGTAGGTTGCTGGTAGACCCTGGGGTGGTGGTTGAAGAGAGGATCATAGCTTTAGTTTCCTTGGCATTAAGCAAAAGCTTATGCTTCAAGAGATTATTTTGGAGGGAGATGAAATCTTGCTGTAGGTCCTCATGGGCCATGCATAGAGAGGAATTAGCAGTGTATAGAACGGGTCATCTGCAAATAAGTGCACTTTGGCTATGTGCAGATCCGAGTCAAGCTTATTGATATAAATAGGGTATCAGCTCAAGCACTCTGTGGGGCACTGTAGTACTGCACTGTAGTGTTAGCACTGGGTATCGGCTCATACCCTGAGCCTGACCCCATAGTACTGCACTGTGGTATCTGCACTGGGTATCAGCTCATGTCTTGTGTGGGACACCATAGTACTGCACTGTAGTGTCAGCTCTGGATATCAGCTCCTGCGCTATGTGGGAAACCAAAGTACTGCACTCAGGTGTCAGCATTGGATATCATGTCATGTTCTGTATTCAACACCATAGTACTGCACGGTATTGTCAGCACTGGGTATCAGCCCGTGCCCTGTGTGGGAAACTATAGTACTGCACTGTATTGTCAGCACAGGGTGTCAGTTTATACCCTGTATGGGGCACCGTAGTACTGCATTGTAGTGTCAGCACTGGGTATCAGCTCCTGCCCTATGTGGGACACCATAGTACTGCACTCTAGTGTCAGCAATGGATATCAGCTCATGCCCTGTGTGGGACACCATAGTACTGCATTGTAGTGTGAGCACAGGGCATTAGCTCATGCATAGTGTGGGACACCATAGTACTGTATTGTGGTGTCAGCACTTGGTGGCATCTCATGCCCAGTGTGGGCACCCTTCTACTGAACTGTAGGGTCAGTGCTGGGTATCGGCTAATGCCCAGTGAGGCAGACCATAGTACTGAACTATAGTGTCAGCACTGGGTATCGTCACATGCTTTTTGTGGGATGCCATTGTACTGCACTGTAGTGTCAGCATTGGGTATCAGATCATGCCCTGTGTGGGGCACCATAGTACTGCATTGTAGTGTCAGCACTGGGTATCAGCATATGCCCAGTGTTGGACACCATAGTACTGGAATTGCAGGATCAGCACTGCATCAGCTCAAGCCCTGTGTATGTCACCATTGTACTGCACTGCAGTGTCAGCACTGGGTATCAGTTCATGCCCTGTGTGGATCACCATAGTACTGTACTACTGTGTCAGCACTGCGTATCAGCTGTTGCTTTTGTGTCATACCATTGTACTGCACTCTAGTGTCAGCACAGTGCATTAGATCGTGCCCTGTGTGAGTCTCCATAGTACAGAACTGAAGGGTTAGGACTGGGTATCAGCTCATGCCTGGTGTGCAAGACCATAGTACTGAACTGTAATGTCAACACTGGGTCTCAGTTCATGCACTGTGAGGAACACCATAGCACTGTGCTACACTGCCAGCACTACATGTCAGGTCATGCACTGTGTGGGACACCATAGTACTGCACTGGGATGTCATTATTGTGTATCAGCTCATGCACTCTGTGGGCCACCTTTGTACTACACTGTAGTGTTAACACTGGGTATCAGCTCATACCCTGAGTCTGACACCATAGTACTGCACTGTAGTGTCAGCACTGGGTATCAGCTCATGTCCTGTATGAGACACCCTAACACTGCACTGTAGTGTTAGGAGTGGGTATCAACTCATATCCTGTGTGGGACACCATAGTACTGCACTGTAGTGTCAACTCTGGGTATCAGCTCTTGCCCTACGTGGGAAACCATAGAACTGCACTCAGGTGTCAGCATTGGATATCATGTCATGTCCTGTATTCCACACCATAGTACTGCACTGTGTTGTCAGCACTGGGTATCAGCTCATGCCCGGTATGCGAGACCATAGTACTGAACTGTAATATCAGCACTGGGTCTCATTTCATGCACTGTGTGGAACACCATAGCACTGCGCTACACTGCCAGCACTACATGTCAGGTCATGCACTGTGTTGGATACCATAGTACTGCACTGTGATGTCATTATTGTGCATCAGCTCATGCACTCTGTGGGGCACCTTTGTACTACACTGTAGTGTTAGCACTGGGTATCAGCTCATACCCTGAGTCTGACACCATAGTACTGCACTGTAGTGTCAGCACTGCATCAGCTCGTGTCCCTGTATGAAACACCCTAACACTGCACTGTAGTGTTAGGAGTGGGTATCAACTCATATCCTGTGTGGGACACCATAGTACTGCACTGTAGTGTCAGCTCTGGGTATCAACTCTTGCGCTACGTGGGAAACCATAGAACTGCACTCAGGTGTCAGCATTGGATATCATGTCATGTCCTGTATTCAACACCATAGTACTGCACTGTATTGTCAGCACTGGGTATCAGCTCATGCCCTGTGTGGGAAACCATAGTACTGCACTCTATTGTCAGCACAGGGTGCCAGCTTGTACCCTGTGTGGGACACCATAGTACTGCAGTGTAGTGTCAGCACTAGGTATCAGCTCCTGCCCTGTGTGGGACACCATAGTACTGCACTCTAGTGTCAAATGGATATTAGCTCATGCCCTGTGTGGGGCACCATCGTACTGCACTGTAGTGTCAGTAGTGGATATCATCTCATGGCATGTGTGGGACACCATGATAATGCACCTTAGTGACTGGGTATCAGCTTATGCCTTGTGTGAGATATCGTAGTACTGCACTACACTGTCAGCACTGCATATGAGGACATGTACTGTGTAGGACACCACAGTACAGCACTCTGGTGTCAGCACTAGATATCAGTTCATGTTCTGTATGGGACGCTATTTTATTGCACTGTAGAGTCAGCAATGGGTTTTCTTCATGCCCTGTACTGTGCACCATTGTACTGCACTGTAGTGTCAGCACTGGGTATCAGATCATGCCCTGTGTGATCACCATAGTACTGCACTATAGTGTCAGCATTGGTTATCAGTTCATGCCCAGTGTGGGACATCATAGCACCGGTCTATAGTGTCAGCTGTTGTCCCATGTGGGCACCATTGAGTTGCACTCCAGTGTCAACACTAGGTATTAAAAATGCCCTGTGTGGGCCTCTATAGAACAGAACTGTAGTGTCAGCACTGGTTATCAGTTCATGTACTGTGTGGGATACATCATTCTACACTCCAGTGTCAGCAATGCATATTAAATCCATCCCTGTGGGGCTACATATTACTGAACTGTAGTGTCAGCACTGGTATTGGATCTCACCCAGTGTGGGAGACCATAGTACTGAACTATAGTGTCATCACTGGGTGTCAACTCATGCCTTGTGTGGGACACCATTGTATTGCACGGTAGTGTCATCACTGGGTATCAGCTCATGCTTTGTGTGGACACCATAGTACTGCACTGTAGTGTCAGCACTGGGTATCAGCTCATACCCTAGGTGGGACACCAAAGTACTGCTCTGTAGTGTCAGCATTAGATATCAGCTCATGCCCTGTGTGGACACCATAGTACAGCACTGTAATATCAGCACTTGGTATTAGCTCATGTTCTGTGTGGACACCACAGTATTGCTTAAAGTGTCAGCACTGCATATCAGCTCATGCACCATGTGGGATTCCATAGTAATGCACTATAGTGTCAGCACTGGGTATCACCTCATGTCTGTATGGGACAACAGTACAGGTATGTACTATCTGCACTGGATATCAGATCATGTCCTGTATGGGACACTATAGTTCTGCACTGTAGAGGAGTCGAGATAGTGCCATCTCCTCAGTATCCCTGAGCCTAGTGGGTGAATACCCATGCTAGCACAGCAAGAGAAAAACTTCTACCAATCAAGACATGGACCTCCTGGTCATAGCCATAAGAAAACCATCAAAGAAGAAAACTGACCTATCTTTCATGCAACTGCATGGATTAGCCCTTTATAAAGTCATGGAATAGCATGATCCAGTGTAGTGCTCAGCATACTAGAGAGGCAAATATTTGAAAAGGCAGTGTTTTTCCCCATCTATCTTTCAGCTAGAGATTTTAATAAACAGTGTATCCATGAAATAAATGTTACTCCTCTTCTGAGTGAATCTTTGTATGTGAAATAGCCACTGTGTAATGTGACTAATTTTGATACTTTAAGTATTTATAATTTCCTTTCCAGGAAAGAAGATGTCAAGGAAAGGTTTGTATACTAACTGCATCACTAAAGAACTGAAGACTAAACTTTCTGTCTCTTACAGTGTAAGGGAAGCATATTTATAAATGTAGAGTGTTTGTGTGTGTATGTGTGTGACATCACAGTACTGTACCAGAGCATTAACACTGAGTGTCAGCTCATGCCCTGTATGGGACACCATTGTACAGCACTGTAGTGTCAGTACTGGATATCAGCCCATGTCCTGTGTGAACAGCATAGTACTGCACTGTAGTGTCAACAGTGGATATCAGCTTATGCACTGTGTAGGACACCATAGTACTGCAGTGTTGTGTCAGCACTGGGTATTAGCTCATGCCCTGTGTGGGACACTATAATACTGCACTGTATTGTCAGAACTGGGTATTATCTCATGCCCTTTGTGGGGCACCACAGTACTGCACTGTTGTGTCAGCACTAGGAATCAGCTCATGCCAGGTGTGGGATACCATATTATTGCACTGTAGTGTCAGCACTGGGTATAAGCTCATGCCCTGTTTGGGACACCATAGCGCTGCACTGTCATGTCAGCACTGGATATTAGCTCATGCCCTTTGTGTGGCACCATAGTACTGCACTGTTGTGTCAGCACTAGGTATTAGTTCATGCCAGGTGTGGGATACCATTTTATTGCACTGTAGTGTCAGCACTGGGAATTAGCTCATACCCTGTTTGGGACACCATAGTGCTGCACTGTCATGTCAGCACTGGGTATTAGCTCATACCCTGTGTGGGACACCATAGTACTACACTGTAATGTCAGTATTGAGTATCAGCTCCTGTGCTGTGAGGGACACCATATTACGGCACTGTTGTGTCAGTACTGGGTATCAGCCCATGCCTGTTTGGGATTCCATAGTACTGCACTGTAGTGTGAGAATTGGATATCATCTCATTCACAGTGTGAGACACCATAGTGCTGCACTACATTACTGTCAGCACTGCATGGCAGCTCATGCGCTGTGTGGGAAAACATAGTACTACACTGTAGGGTTAGCACTGGGTATCAGCTCATGCACTGTGTGGGACACCATAGCACTGCACTGTAATGTCAGCACTGGGTATCAGCTCTTGCCCTCTGTGGGGTACCATATTACTGAATTGAAGTTGGCATGAGCTCATGCCCGGTGTTGCAGACCATAGTACTAAACTGCAGTGTCACCACTGGGTATCAACTAATGCACTGTGTGGGACTCAGTGGTACTGAACTCTGGTGTCAGTACTGGGCATCAGCTCATTTCCAGTGTTGGACACAATTGTACTACACTGTAGTGTCAGCACTGGCTATCAGATCATGCTCTCTGTGGATTTCAAAAGTACTGCACTGTACTGTCAGCATTGGGTATCAGCTAATGCCTTGTTTAATGACACCATACTACTGTACTGTAGTTTTAGCGTTGGGTATCAGTTCATGCCCTGTGTGGGACACCATGTAACTGCACTGTAGTATCAGCACTGGGTGTCAACTTGTGCCCTGTGTGGGACACCATTGTACTGAACTGTAGTGTCAGTACTGGGCATCAGATCATGCCCTATGTTGGACACCATAGTAATGTACTACACTGTCAGCACTGTTTATCTGGTCATGCACTGAAACATAGAAATATAGAAACACAGACTTTGATGGCAGATAAGGACAGCTTGGCCCACCTAGTCTGCTAATTTCCCTACCTACAGGATAGGCCGCAGATCCTAGTTAACCAACAGACTATTTCTTCTTACCCCTCCACAAGAATTGCCTTATGTCTGTCCCATGCATTCTTGAAGTCTTCCATGGTTTTAGACCCCACAACCTCCTCAGGAAGGCTGTTCCATGCATCCACTACCCTCTCTGTGAAAAAATACTTCCTCACATTGCCCCAGAACTGCCCTCCCCTATCTTTAAATTGTGTCCCCTTGTTCTTTCACATCTCTTTTTCTGAAGGATGCTACCCTCTTGGACTTTGTTGATTCCACTGAGGTACTTAAAAGTTTCTATCATGTCCCCACTCTCCCTTCTTTCCTCAAGGGTATACATATTAAGCTCCTTTAGTCTCTCCTCATATGGCTTCTCTTGCAGACCCTGCACCATTTTAGTTGCCCTCCTCTGGACTGCCTCTATCCTGTCTATGTTCTTGCAGAGATGGGGCCTCCAGAACTGGATGCAGTACTCCAGATGGGGTCTCACCAATTGTCTGTACAGAGGGATAACAACTTCCTGTTTTCTGCTGGTGATGCCTCTCCCTATGCATCCCAGTATACCCCCAGCCCTCCCTAACCACTGTGTGGAATACCATAGTACTGCAGAGTAGGGTCTGCACTGGATATCAGCTTCTGCATTGTGTGGGCCAAAATGGTACTGTACTGTAATGTCAGCACCAGTAATTAGCTCCTATCCTGTATGGGACCACATAGTACTACACTGTAGTATCAGCTCATGCCCTGTGTGGGACACCATAGTAGTGCACTATAGTGTCAGAAATTTGTATCAGCTCATGTCCTGGATGAGTCACCATAGTGTCAGCACTGGAAATCAGCTCATGTCGTGTGTGGGACACCACAGTACTGCACAGTAGAGTCAGTATTCGCTATGAGCTCATACATTGTGTGGGAAACCATAGTACTGCACTCGGGTGTCTGCCTTGCCTACCAAGTCATGTCCTGTATTCAACACTATAGTACTGCACTGTAGTGTCAGTACAGATATCCGTTTATGTCCTGTATGGGACACCACAGTACTGTACCATAATATCAGCACAGGGTATCAGCTTATGTCCTGTATGGGACACCATAGTACTGCACTGTAGTGTCAGCACAGGGTATCAGCTCAGTCCTGTATGGGACACCATATTACTGCACCGTAGTGTCAGCACAGTATTAGCTCATGTTCTGTGTTGGATACCATAGTACTGCTCTGTAGTATCAGCATTTGGTATCTGCTCAAGTCCTGAATGGGACACCATGTTACTGCACGGTAGTGTCAGCATTGAGTATCAGCTCACATTCTGTATGGGACACCATAGTACTTTTACCATAGTGTCAGTACTGGTATCAGCTCATGCACTGTGTGGAACACCATAGAACTGCAGTACACTACACTGTCAGCACTGCATATCGGGATATGCCTGGTGTGGGACACCATAGTACTGCTTTGTAGTGTCAGCACATTGTATTATCTCATGCATGATGTGGGACACCATAGTACTGCACTGTGGTGTCATCACTGGGTAGCATCTCATGCCCTGTGTGGGGCACTATTGTACTGAACTGTAGGGTCAGCGTTGGTTATCAGCTTATGCCTGGTGAGGGAGACCATAGTATTGAACTACAGTGTCAGCACTGGTCATCACATGCGCCTTTTGTGGGATACCTTTGTACTGCACTGTAGAGTCAGCATTGGGTATCAGATCATGCCCTGTGGGTCACCATAGTACTGCACTATAGTGTCAGCATGGGGTATCACCATATGTCCAGTGTAGTACACCGTAGTAGTGAATTGTAGGATCGGCACTGGGTATCAGCTCAAGCCCTGTGTAGGTCACCATTGTACTGCAATGTAGTGTCAGCACTGGGTATCAGATCATGCCCTGTGTGATCACCATAGTACTGTACTATAATGTCAGCACTGGGTATCAACTCTTGCCTTTGTGTGACACCATTGTGCTGCACTCTAGTGTCAGCAGTGGGCATTAGATCATGCCCTGTGTGAGGCTCCATAGTACAGAACTGTAGGCTTAGCACTGTGTATCAGCTCATGCCCCATGTGGGAGACCATGCTACTGGACTGTAGTGTCAGCACTAGGTATCAGCTCATGCCCGGTGTGGGAGACCATAGTACTGAACTGTAGTGTCAGCACTGGGTATCAGCTCATACACTATGTGGAACACCATAGTACTGCACTACACTGTCAGTACTACAAGTCAGGTCATGTATGGTGTGGGGCACCATAGTACTGCACTATAGTGTCATTATTGGGTATCAGCTCATGCACTCTGTGGGGCACATTTGCACTGCAGTGTAGGGTTAGCACTGGGTATCAGCTCATATCCTGAGTCTGACACCACAGTACTGCACTGTAGTGTCAGCACTGGGTATCAGCTCATGTCCTGTATGAGACACCATAATACTGCACTGTAGTGTTAGAAGTGGGTATCAACTCATGTCTTGTGAGGACACCATAGTACTGTACTGTAGTGTCATTTGGGTATCAGCATATGCCCAGTGGGACACCATAGTACTGAATTGCAGGATCAGCACTGGGTATCAGCTCAAGCCCTGTGTAGGTCACCATTGTACTGCACTGTAGTGTCAGCACTGGGTATCAGCTCTTGCCTTTGTGTGACACCATTGTGCTGCATTCTAGTGTCAGCACTTGGCATTAGATCATGCCCTGTGTGAGGCTCCATAGTACAGAACTGTGGGGTTAGCATTGGGTATCAGCTCATATCCTGTATGGGACACCATAACAATGCACTGTAGTGTTAGGACTGGGTATCAACTCTTGTCCTGTGCGGGACACTATAGTACTGCATTGTAGTGCCAGCTCTGGGAATCAGCTCCTCCGCTATGTGGGAAACCATAGTACTGTACTCAGGTGTCAGCATTGGATAGCATGTCATGTCCTGTATTCAACACCATACTACTGCACTGTATTGTCAGCACTGGGTATCAGCTCATGCCCTGTGTGGAAAACCATAATACTGCACTGTATTGTCAGCACAAGGTGCCAGCTTATACAATGTATGGGACACCATAGTTCTGCACTGTAGTGTCTGCACTGGGCATCAGCTCCTGCCCTGTGTGGAACACCATAGTACTGCACTCTAGTGTCATTAATGGATATCAGTTCATGCTCTGTGTGGGGCACCATAGTACTGCAATGCAGTGTCAGTAGTGGATATCATCTCATGGCATGTGTGGTACACCATCATAATGCACCGTAGTGGCTGGGTATCAGCTTATGCCCTGTGTGGGATATCGTAGTACTGCACTACACTGTCAGCACTGCATATCAGGACATGTACTTTGTAGAACACCATAGTACAGCATTCAGGTGTCAGCACTAGGTATCAGTTCATGCCTTGTATGGGACACTATATTACAGCGCTGTAGAGTCAGCAATGGGTGTCTTCATATGCCCTGTGCTGGGCACCATTGTACTGCACTGTAGTGTCAGCACTGGGCATCAGATCATGCCCTGTGTGGATTACCATTGTACTGCACTATAGTGTCAACACTGGTTATCAGTTCATGCCCAATGTGGGACACCATAGCACTGGACTAGTGTCAGCACTGGGTATCAGCTCTTGTCCTTTGTGGGACACCATTGAGCTGCACTCTAGTGTCAACACTGGGTACTAGATCAGGCCCTGTGTGGGTCTCCATAGTACAGAACTGTAGTGTCAGCACTGTGTATCAGCTCATGCCCCATGTGGGAGACCATACTACTGAACTATAGTGTCAGCACTAGGTATCAGCTCATGCCCGGTGTGGGATACCATCATTCTGCACTCTAGTGTCAGCACTGGGTATTAAATTTTCCCCTGTGTGGGGCTCCATATTTCCATATTTCTGAAGTGTAGTGTCAGCACTGGCTATTGGCTCACATCCAGTGTGGGAAACCATAGTACTGAACTGCAGTGTCAACACTGGGTGTCAGCTCATGCCGTGTGTGGGACACCATAGTACTGCACTGTAGTGTCAGCACTGGGTATAAGCTTAAACCCTGTGTGGGTCAACATTGCACTGCACTGTAGTTTCAGCACTGAGTATCACCTCATGCCCAGTGTGGTACTCCATAGTACTGAAACTGTAGTGTCAGTAGAGGGTATCATCTCATGGCAAGTGTTGGATGCCATGGTACTGAAAGCGTAGTGTCAGCACTGGGATCTGCTCGCGCCCGTGTGGTGCACCATTGTACTGCACTGCATTGCCAGCATTGGGTATCAGCTCATGCCTGGTGTGGGCCACCATACCACTGAACTGTATTGTCAGCAATGGGTGTCAGCCCATGTATGGTGTGGGACACCATTGTACTACACTCCAGTGTCAGTACTGGGTATCAGATCATGCTGTGTTTGGGGCTCCATAATATTAAACTGTAGGGTTAGCACTGGGTATCAGCTCATGCCAGGTGTGGGAGACCATAATACTGAACTGTAGCATCAGCAGTTGGTATCAGATCATGCCTGTATGTGACACCATCATGCTGCACTGTAGTGTCATCACTGGGTATCAACTTGTGCACTGTGTGGAACATCATAGTACTGCACTGTAGTGTCAGAATTGGGTATCATCTCATGCACAGTGTGAGACACCATAGTACTGCACTACACTACCGTCAGCACTGCTATGACAGGTCATGCACCATGTAGGAAAAACATAGTGCTGCACTGTAGGTTAGCACTGGCATCAGCTTGTGCACTGTGTGGGACACCATAGTACTGAACTGTAGTGTCAGCACTGGGTATCAGCTCATGCCCTCTGTGGGGCACCATAGTACTGAACTGTAGTGTCAGCACTTGGCATGAGCTCATGCCTGTTGTTGGGAGACCATAGTACCGAACTGTGGTGTCAGCACTGGGCATCACCAATGCACTGTGTGGACACCATTGTACTGCCCTGTAGTGTCAGCTCTGGGTATCAGATCATGCTCAGTGCATGGCATCATAGTACTGTGGTGTAGTGTGTGAACCGGGTATCAGCTCATGTCCAGAAACGGACACCACAGTATTGCACTGCAGTGTCAGAACTGGGTATCACCTCATGTCCTGAATGGGAGAGCATAGACCTGCAATGTAGTGACAGCACTGGGTTTGGGCTCATGCCCTGTGTTTAGCACTGTACTGTAGTATCAGCACTGGGTATCACCACTTGTCCTCAGTGGAACACTATAGTACTGCACTATAATGTCATCACAGGAGATCAGTTCATGCCCTGTGTATACCAACACATTACTGCACTGTAGTGCCAGCACTGGATATCAGCTACCCCTGTGTGTACCACCATAGTACTGCTGTACAGTGTCAGTACTAGGTATTACCTGTCACCTGTGTGGGAAAATACTGGTAATCAACTTATGCCCTGTGTAGGATATCATAGTGCTGCAGTGTAATGTCAGCACTGGATATCAGCCCTGCCATGTGCAGGACTCCATTGGAACACCATGGTACTGCACTGTAGGTGTCACCTCCTGCCTTGTGTGGAACATCATAGTAGTGCACTGTAGTGTCAGCACTGGGGTATCAGTTCATGCATAGGCACCAAAGTACTGCACTACACTGTCAGCACTACATTTCAGGTCATGCCTTGTGTGGGACACCACAGTACTGCACTGTAGTGTCAGTACTGGGTATCAGCTCTAACCCTGTGAGGGAAAACACTGGGTATCAACTCATGCCCTATGTGGGACACCATACTACTGCTGTGTAATGTAAGCACTGGGTATCATCCCATGCCATGTGTGAGACACCATAGGGACACCATGGTACTGCACTGTAGTGTCAGCTCCAGCCTTTTGTGGGACACCATAGTAGTGCACTGTAGTGTCAGCACTGGGGTATCAGCTCATGCACAGTGTGAGACACCACAGTACAGCACTACATAGACTTTGATGGCAGATAAGGATCACTTGGCCCACCTA
Source organism: Neoceratodus forsteri (assembly GCA_016271365.2). NCBI lineage: Eukaryota > Metazoa > Chordata > Ceratodontiformes > Ceratodontidae > Neoceratodus > Neoceratodus forsteri. The sequence continues at coordinate 541,458,528 of JADMNL010000022.1, read as the reverse complement.
GCCTACCCATTTCCCTACCTACAGGATAAGCTGCAGATCCTAGTAAACCAACAGCTTATTTCTTCCTACCCCCCACAAAAATTGCCTTATGTCTGTCCCATGCATTCTTGAATTCTTCTACAGTATTAGACCCCACAGCCTCCTCATGAAGGCTGTTCCATGCATCCACTACCCTCTCTGTGAAAAAATACTTCCTCACATTGCCTCTGAACCACCCCCCCATCTTCAAATTGTGTGCCCTTGATCTTGCACATCTCTTTTTCTGAAAGATACTACCCTCTTGGACTTTGTTGATTCCACTGAGGTACTTTAAAGTTTCTATCATGCCCCCTCTTCCTCCTTTCCTCAAGGGTATGCATATTAAACCCTTTAGTCTCTCCTCGTATGGCTTCTCTTGCAGACCCTGCACCATTTTAGTTGCCCTCCTCTGGACTGTCCCTTTCCTGTCTATGTCCTTGCAGAGATTGAGTCTCCAGAACTGCATGCAGTACTCCAGATGGGGTCTCACCAACTGTCTGTACAGAAGGATAACAACTTCCTGTTTTCTGCTGGTGATGCCTCTCGCTATACATCCCATTATGCCCCCAGCCCTCCCTACTGCCTTCTCACATTAGTTGCTAACCTTAAGGTCATCTGATATGATTACCCCAGGCCCCTTTCCAGTTTTGTTGTTGTTACTACCTCCCTGCCATTGTGTAATCTTCCCTTGGGTTTTTGTTTCTCAGGTGCATTATTTTGCACTTCATTGCATTGAATCCAAGCTGCCATACTTTTGACCATTCCTCCAACCTTGCCAAGTCCTTTCTCATCCTTTCCACACCTTCTTGTGTATCAACCCTGTTGCAGATCTTTGTGTCATCTTCAAAGAGGCATACTTTTCCTTCCAGTCCCTCTGCAATGTCACTTATAAAGACATTAAAAAGGACTGGACCCAGTACTGAACCCTGCAGTACCCCATTAGTAACTCCTCTTTCTTCAGAGTGGACTCTATTTACAATTATCTTCTCTGTCCTGTTGTTCAGCCAATGTTTTACCCAGGGTACCACCCTGGGACACACTCCCAGGCTAGTTAATTTGACTATTAATCTTTTGTGTGGGACTGTGTCAAATGCCTTGCTAAAGTCTAGGTAGGCCATGTCCACCACCCCTCCCTGGTCTACTGCTTTTGTCACCCAGTCAAAGAAATCAATTATATTCATCTGACATGACCTTACCACTGTGAACCCATGATGCATTGGGTCCTGTGCCCCACTGGCCACTAGGTACTCAACAATTCTTTCCTTCAGAAATGATTCTATCACTTTCCCTACCACAGAGGTCAAAATGACAGGTCTGTAGTTTCCTTCCTCTGTCCTGCTCCCACTTTTGTAAAGGGGAATCGCATCCACCTTCCTCCAGTCCTCAGGTACCACACTATCCTCCCATGATTTGTTAAAAAGGGTAGTCAGTGGTTTCACTAGTTCTCTCCTTAATTCTTTTAGAATTCTTAAGTCAATTCCGTCAGGCCCCATTGCTTTGTCCACCTTCAGTTTTAGGAGTTCTTTCAGAACCCTTTCTTCTGTGAAAGGACTGGGATTGACCCCCCCCCCCCATCCACTGGGCTTCTGTTAATTGGATTAGGCACCTCCCCCTCCTCCTCTTTTGTGAACACTGAGCAAAAATATTCATTCAGTATCCCTGCTTTTTCACTGTCCCTCTCTGCCCACCCACCGTCCATTCTATTCAGCCTCAGTAGCCTCCCTTGTCTTTCTATGCTCACTGATGTACCTATAAAAGGCTTTATCCCTCTTAACTGAGTTGGCTATCTTTTCCTCAGTTTGTACCTTTGCTATTCTGACTACCCTCCTGCTTCCTTCTGCCAAACTGGTACAACTCTCTGTCCTGCTCCTTCTGAGTTTTCCTTATACCTCCTGAATGCTGGGACACCATAGTTCTGCACTATAGTGTCAGCCTGTGTATCGCTCTCATGATCTGATCGCATTGCTAAAATCATGTAGGAAGGAGGAGAGAACATCGATGTTCTGGTAGACATATGGACTAACATCTCACCAGCCAGTCAGTTGTGGAGACCAAAGAACACCTGACCAGGCTTAGAGACAAACTGTCATCCATTTCATCTGGCACCTCCTTCTCTGAGATCCTACTGACCTGTGAATGGGGGGCAGATGGATGAAAAGGTCAGAGGAGGAGAGGGAGCTAAACATGTGGCTCAAGGGCTGGTGCCAGGAAAAGGACACAAATGTGTGTAACTGGCAAGAGTTTTGTGAGCAAAACTTCTTAAATTTGATGGACTGTATCTTACTAAGGAGGAAGTCAGTGCATTGGGGCAGAAGTTTGACATCTTTGCAGAATATTTAAACTAGCCAGTGGAAAGGGTGCAACAGCCTATACATCGAATGGGAAGAACACCTTCCCTCTCAGCTAGTGATCAAACCGGAGTTCAGCATGTTAGTAGTTCATTTGCATCACCAGGTAAGGAAAAGGTCTGGCTTCCCATATGATGACAGGGGAAATGCCGACCTCACCCAACAACTAACACACGAAATCTGGCCAATGGAAAATCATGTAAAATGACCGCAGTCTGGGAAATAAGATCCCAGACCTGCAGGCAACAATGACATAGGCTAGACGGGACATAATATCCATTAGCAAGACATGGTTCACCAGTAACCACACTTGGGAGATGTCAGTACCCAGCTATATAGTGATCAGAAGAGACAGAGGTGCAAAAGCAGGGGTAGCCTTTGTGTCAATGAAAATGTTAAGCTGCAGAAATTCAGAATACGCACAGAACCAGAAGAACTATGGGTCTATAGAAACATAGAATTTGACAGCAGATAACGACTGCTTGTCCCACCTAGTCTGCCCATTTCCCTACCCAACAGATAAGCTGCAGATCCTAGTTAACCAACAGCCTATTTCCTCCTACCTCCACTAGACTTGCCTTATGTCTGTCCCATGCATTCTTGAATTCCCCCACTGTTTTTGACTCTACAACCTCCTCAGGAAGGCTGTTCCATCTATCCACAATCCTCTCTGTGAAAATATACTTCCTCACATTACCTCTGAGCCGTCCCCTCTATCTTCAAATTGTGTCCCCTTGTTCTTGCACATCTCTTTTCTGAAAGATGCTACCCTCTTGGACTTTGTTGATTCCCTGAGGGATCTGAAAGTTTCTATAATGTCTCCTCCCGCCTTTCCTCAAAGCTATACATCTTAGTTCCTTTAGTCTTTCTTCATATGTCTTCTGATGCAGACCCTGCATCATTTTGGTTGCCCTCCTCTGGACAGCCTCCACCTGTCTATGTCTTTGTGGAGATGGGGTCTCCAGAACTGGCACACAGTACTCCAGATGTGGTCTACCAACTGTCTGTACAGAAGGCCAACAACTTCCTGTTTCTACTGGTGATGCCTCTCCCTATGCATCCCAGTATCCCCTCATCCCTCCTTACTGCCTTCTCACATTGCTGGCCCACCTTTAGCTTGTCTGATATGACTGCTCAAGGTCACTTTCTATTTTTGTTGTTGTCAGTATCTCACCCCCCATTGTGTACTCTTCCCCTAGGTTTTTGTTTCCCAGGTGTATTGCTTTGCAATTCTTTGCATTGAATCTAAGCTGCCATACATTTGACCATTCCTCCAACCTTGCCAAGTCCCTTTTTATCCTTTCCACCCCAGCTTGTGTATCAACCCTGTTGCAGATCTTTGTGTCATCTGCAAAGAGACATACCTTCCCTTCAAGTTCCTCTGCAATGTTACTTATAAAGACATTAAAAAGTACCGGCCCCAGTACTGAACCCTGTGGTACCCCACTAGTAACCCTCCTTTCTTCACTGTGGACTCCATTTACTATTACCCGCTGTGTCCTGCTGTCCAACCAGTGTTTTACCCAGGCTACCACCCTGGGATCCACTCCCTGGCTGGCTAATTTGTTTATTAATTTTTTGTGTGAGACTGTGTCATATGCCTTGCTAAAGTCTAGGAAGGCCATGTCCACAGCCCTCCCTGGTCTGCTGCTTTGGTCACCCAGTCAAAGAAATCAATCAGATTTATCTGACATGTCCTTCCCACTGTGAATCCATGCTGCCTTGGGTCCTGTGCCCCACTGACTCTAGGTACTCAACATTTCTTTCCTTCAGAAGTGATTCCATCATTTTCCTACCACTGAGGTCAAACTAACGGGTCTGTATTTTCCTCACCTCTGTCTTGCTCCCTTTTGTGAAGGGCAGTCACATCTGCCTCCTCCAGTCCTCAGGTACCACACCATCCTCTCATGATTTATTAAAATGGGTAGTCAGTGGTGTTACTAGTTCTTCCCTTTAGTTCTCTTAGAATTCTGGGGTGAATCCCATCAGTCCCTCATTGCTTTATCCACCTTCAGTTTTAAAAGTTCTGTCAGAACCCTTTCTTTTGTGAAAGGACTAATATCAACCCCCCTATCCAGAGTGCTTTTATTGACTGGATTAGGTATTTCACCTGTTTTTCCATTGTGAATACTGAGCAGAAGTATTCATTCAGTATCCCTGCTTTTATTGTCACCCTCTACCCACATTCCTCCCTTTATTAAGCCTCAGTATCCCTCTTTTGTCTTTCTTCGCTCCCTAATGTACCTATAAAAGGTCTTATCCCCCTTCTTAACAGAGTTGGCTGTCCTTTCCTCGGTTTGGGCCTTTGCTGTTCTGACTGCCTTCCAAGCCTTTTTCTGCTTTAACTGATAAAGTTCTCTGTCCTGCTCCTTCTGTGTTTCCTTGTATTTCCTGAATGCTATCCTTTTCTCCTTAACCTTCCCTGCCACCTCTTTTGAGAACCATAGTGTTTTTTTCCTTTGTTGTGTTTATTTGTTTTACACAAAGGTCTGTTGCCTCTGTGATGGCAGTTTTGATGTTTCCCATTGTTGCTCTACCCTCACCTTCTTACCTGTTTGCTAGTGCTTTTCTGAGGCACTGTCCCATTTTGACAACATCAGCCCTCCTGAAGTCCAGTACCTTCACTTTTGTGTGGCTTGACTCTACAGCTAAGTTTTTTGTGAGCCACACTGTTTGGTGGTCGCTTGTTCCCAGATAGCTACCCACTTCGAGATCAGAGATCTTCTCTCTGTCTGCATTTGAGAGTACCAGGTCTAAGATTGCTCTCTCCTGAGTGGGTTCCAAAACTAGCTGTCTGAGGCATGCCCCCTGTAGGGCATTGAGAATGGCTCTGCTCTTGGATGTTGCTGCAGCAAAGGTGCTCCAGTCAACATCTGACATGTTCAGGTCCCCAATCAGCAATATCTCCCCTTTCTCTGCCATCCCAAGGATGCCTTCTATCATTTCCTTGTCCAGTTCCTCCCCTGAGATGGGGTCTGTATACAACCACTGTGCAGATTGTGAGCCATTTCCAGTCTCAGGGTGACCCACAGTGCCTCCTCTCTTCTCCTCCCTGTTTACCCTTTAGTTCTGTTGTTTTGATCCCTTCCCTTACATAGAGATGGTCACCCTGAAATAGGAAATGGGACAGCCATACAAACTGGGTTGTCTCACAGGCCTCCAGACCAAGGGCTGGACATAGACACTTTACTGTTAGAAGATATACAAAACATGACAGCTAAAGGGGAGGTTCTGATAATGGGAGACTTCAATATGCCAGATACAGATTGAACAATACCAGCAGGAACATCCACCAGAACTAGACACATAGTGGATTCCCTGCAGGTGAGGGCCTCAAACAACTGATACAACAACCCACAAGAGACAGGAGTATTCTAGATCTAGTACTGACTAATGGGAAAGATCACAGATCTCCGAGTAGGAGGTCAGCTGGGGCCAGTGACCATCACATGGTATAGTTCAATTTGGCCATTAGAACTAAATCATCCCATTCCAAGGCAAAATTTGGGACTTCAGAGCAGCTGACTTTGATAAGATGTCCAACAGGTTAAGCTTGCCCTCTAGAAGAAATACCAGAGAGAGGCACAGGCAAAGTAGGCTGCATTAGGATGAAATACTGAAGCAACATCCCATTGTTTTAGGGAGAAAGCAAGAGCAAAAGAAGGAGGAAACCACTTTGTTTCTCAAGGACAGTAGCAGAAAAGGTCAGAGCCAAAAGGTTGGCCTTCATGAAGTATAAGGAATGCAGCGGTACGAAGAGAGGGAGGTATACCAAACTTCCCAAGAAAAGTAGGGAAGGGAAGTAAGGCAAGCAAAGGCCCAAACTGGGAAAACATTACCACAAACAGTAAAAGAAGGGACAAGACTTTTTATATATAGATACATTAGTGAAAGGAGAAAGTCCAGAGGGGCATTGCTATGATCAAAGGGATTAGAGGGAGTGTGGAGGAGGACCAATGAAAAGCATCTATCCTAAATAGATACTTCAGCTCAGTATTTACTGAGGAGAAGGTAGGGCAGGGCCTAGTCAGTACCATGGACACATGGGGAGGGAAGAGTGCATAAGTCCCTTCATAAAAGAAAGGGTCCAGCATGAGCTTGCTAAGCTCAGGGTGGACAAGGCAATCGGGACCGGATGGCATACAGCCCAGGATACTAAAGGAGCTAAGGGTGGAACTAGCAGAGCCATTATCAAAACTGTTTAGTGAGTCTTTGAGCAAAGGAGAGGTCCCAGAAGACTGGAAAAGGGCTTATGTGATCCCACTCCACAAGAGTGGTAGCAAGGAGGAGGTAGGGAACTACAGACCAATCAGTCTTACCTCAGTAGTGAGCAAGATTATGGAGGCACTCCTTAAGGAAAGGATGGTGCAACACCTTGAATCCATAGGAGCACAGGATCCAAGACAGCATGGGGTTACCACAGGAAGGACCTGTCAAACTAATCTCATAGATTTCTTTGACTGGGTAACCAGAGTGGTGGACCAATGGGGTGCAGTTGATGTCACCTACCTTGACTTCAGCAAAACTTTTGATACTGTTCCACACAGAAGATTTATTTGTAAGCTGGGTAGGCTCAGGCTGGGTCAGAAGTTGGTCAAGTAGGTGGCAAACTGATTGGAGGGCAGAACACAGAGAGTGATGGTAAACGGTATACAGTCAGAACATATGTAAGTCACAAGTGTGGCACCTCAGGGATCAGTCCTGGGCCCAGTCCTCTTCAATATCTTCATCAGCGACATTGCAGATGGACTGGAGGGTAAGGTTTGTCTATTTGCAGATGACACGAAGATCTGCAAAAGAGTAGATGATTCATATGGGGTGGGCAGAATGAGAAGAGATCTGGATAAACCGGCATAATGGTCCAAAGAGTAGCAACTGGGGTTTAACGCAAAGAAGTGCAAGATCATGCACATAGGGAAGAGAAACCCAGAAGTCATCTATAGGTTGGGGGGGGAGTTGCTGGAAATCACAAGGGAAGAAAGCGACTTAGACATCATCATCACAGATGACCTGAAAACATCCAAGCAGACCACTGAAGCAGTAGGTAAGGCTAGAGGGATGTTGGGATGTATTAGTACAGGTATCAAGTCGTAAGAGGGAGGTAATAATCCCTCTTTACAAGACATTGGTTAGGTCCCATGTGGAGAACTGCGTACAGTACCAGAGGCCACACCTGCATAAGGACATTAACAAAATGGAGGCAGTCCAGAGAAGGGCAACCAAAATGGTGCAGGGACTGTAACAGAAAACATATAAGGACAGATTAACGGAGCTCAGTATGTATACCCTACTACAAAGAAGGGAGAGAGGTGATATGATTGAAACTTTCAAACATCTTAAGGGGATTAACAAGGTGAAAGAGTCTAACATTTCAATATAAGAAAAATAGCAGGACAAGAGGACACAGCATGAGATTAGAGGGAGGCTGATCAAGGGGTGATGTGAGGAAGTTATTTTTTTCAGAAAGGGTGGTGGATGCATGGAATGGCCTACCTCAGGAAGTGGTGGATATGAATACAGTGCAAGGCTTCAAACAGGCATGGGATATGCATAAGAGAGCAATACAGATGAGTATGAACAGATATGACTTTGACAGAGTAAAGGCCTATGGCACATTCATAAGGTAGAAAAAATGAGAAGGCTGGATAAGTCTTGCTGACCTTATCTGCCGTCAGCTTCTGTGTTTCTGTTTTTATGTCCTGAATGGGACAACGTAGCACTGCACTGTAGTATCAGTACTGGGTTTCAGCTCATGCCCTCTATCTGACATCATAATACTGTACTATAGTGTCAGCACTAGGAATCGCCTCATGACCCAATTGCGACACCACAGTACTGCATTGCAGTGTCAGTGCTGGATATCTGTTCATGCCATGTGTGTGCCACTGTAGTACTCCACTGCAGTGTCAGCACTGGGTATCACCTCATGCCCTGTGTGGGACACCATAGTACTTCACTATAGTGTCAGCACTAGTAATCAGCTTATGTCCTGTGGGACACCATTGTACTGCAGTGTATTGTCATCACTGGGTATCAGTTGCTGCCTTGTGTGGGACACCATAGTACTGCACTGTAGAGTCAGCACTGGGTATCACCTCATGTCCTGAATAGGACACCATAGTACTGCACTGCAGTGTCAGCACTGGGTATCAGCTCATACTCTGTGTGTGACACCATTGTACTGCACTGTAGTGTCAGCACTTGGTGTCAGATCATGCCCTGTGTGGGGCACCATAGTACTGAACTCTAGTGTTAGCACTGGGCATCAGCTCATGCCTGGTATTGGAGACCATAGTACTGAACTGTAGTGTCATCACTGGGTATCAGCTCATGCCCTGTTCGGGACACTATTTTACTGCTCTTTAGTGTCAGCACTTGGTATTAGCTCACATTCTGTGTGGGAAACAGTTGTACTATGCATTAGTGTCAACACTGGTTGTCAGATCATTCTCTGTGTGGGGAACCTTAGTATTGTGCAGTAGTGTCAGCATTGAGTATCAGCTCATATCCTGAATGAGACACCATTGTACTGCACTGTAGTGTCACCAGTGGGTATTGCCTCATGTCCTGAGTGGGACAGCAAAGTGCTATAGTGTAGTGCCAGCTCTGGTTATCATTTCCTGCCTTGTGTGGGACACCATTGTACTGCACTGTATTATCAGCTGTGGGTATTAGCTCCTGCCTTATTTGGGACACTGTAGTAGTACACTGTAGTGTCAGCACTGGGTATCAGCTCATGCACAGTGAGAGACACCATAGTACTGCACTATACTGTCAGCACTCCATGTCAGGTCATGCACTATGTGGGACAGCATAGAACTGTACCGTAGTGTCAGCATTGTGTCTCAGCTGATGCACTGTGAGGCACACTGTAGTACTGCACTGTTGTGTTAGCACAGGGTAACTGCTCATGCCATGTGTGGGACACCATTGTACTGCACTGTATGTCAGCACTTAGTATCAGTGCATATCCTCTGTGGGGCATCATTGTAGTGCTCTGTAGTGTCAGCACTGGGTATCAGATCATGCTCTGTGTGGGGCACCATAGTACTGTGCTATAGTGTTAGCACTGGGTATCAGCTCATGTCCTGAATGGGACACCATATTACTGCACTGTAGTGTCTGCAATGGGTATCAACTCATTCCCTGTGTGGGACACTATAGTACTCCACTGTTGTGTCAGCACTGGGTATTGACTCTTGCCCTGTGTAGGAAAATATAGTAATGTACTCTAGTGTTAGCACTGGGTATTAACTCATGTCCTGTGTGGGACACCATAGTACTGTTCTCTAGTGTCAGCACTGGGTATCAACTCATGCCCTGTGTGGGACACCATAGTACTGCACTGTAGTGTCAGCAGTGGGAATCAGCTCATGTTCTGTGTGGGGCACTGTTGTACTGCAGTGTAGTGCCAGCACTGGGTATCAGTTCCTGCCTCATGTAGGACACCATTGTACTGCACTGTAGAGTCAGTACTGGGTATCAGATCATGCCTGTGTGGGGCACCATAGTAATGAACTGTATTGTCAGCTCTGGGCATCAGCTCATTCCTGGTTTGGCTATCATAGTACTGGACTGTAGTGTCAGCATTGGGTATCACCTGATGTGCTAAATGGGACACCATAGTACTGCTCTGCAGTGCCAGCAGTGGATATCAGCTCATGCCCTGTGTGTGCCACCATAGCACTGCACTGCAGTGTCAACAGTGGATATCAGCTCATGCCCTGTGTGTGCCACCATAGTACTGCACTGTTGTGTCAGCTCTGGATAACAACTGATTCCTTGTGTGTGCCCCCATAGCACTGTACTGTTATGTCAGCTTTGGGTATCACATCATTCCATTTTTGGGACAACATTATACTGCATTGTAGTGTCAGCACTGGGTATCAGCTCATGTCCTGTGTGGGATACCATTGTACTGCACTGTAGTGTCAGCACTTGGTATCAGATCATGCTCTGTATGGGGTGCCATAATACTGTGCTGTAGTGTCAGCACTGGGTATCACCTCATGTCCTGAATGGAACATCATAATACTGCACAGTAGCGTCAGCACTGGGTTTCAGTGCATGCCCTGTGTCAGATATCATAGTATTGCATTGTAGTGTCAGCACTGTTTATTGCCTCATGTCCTTAATTGGACACTACAGTACTGCAATTCAGTGTCAGCACTGGATATCAACTCATGCCCTATGAGTGCCACCATAGTACTGCACTGTTGTGTCAGCACTAGGTATCAAATCATTCACTGTGTGGAACACCATAGTACTCCTCTGTAGTGTCAGCACTGGGTATCACCTCTTACCCTGTGTGGGAAAATATAGTACTGCACTCTCTAATCAGCACTGGGTATCAACTCATGCCCTGTGTGGGACACCATAGTGCTGCACTGTAGTGTCATCAGTGGGTATCAGCTCATGCCTGTATGGGACACCATAGTACTGCACTGTAAAGTCAGCTGTGGGTATCAGCTTATGCCTTATACTTAGTACTGCACCATAGTGGCAGCATTGGGTATCAGCACATGTCCTGTATAGAACACTACAATACTGGATTTTAGTGTCAGCACTGGGTATCGGCTAATGCCCTGTGTGGACACATCGTATTGCACTGTAGTATCAGCACTTGGTATCAGCTCATGCTCTGTGTGGGACTCCATAGTACTGCACTGTTGTGTCAAAAGGAACTAGAAGGGGGACAGGATCAGATCTACAATACAGTAGCTGCTTCTTGTTGTTTTTACATTGTTTCTTGTGGATTCTACTTGGTAGAAGGTTATTTCTTTCCTTTCTTACTACTAAGGGGCTAGCAGGGTATTGTTTGGGGCTGTTGGACTTTTGAAACCTGTTTTGGTAGCTATAAATGGGCTCATTTGTTTGATGATTCACTGTGTGGCAGGCTGCATTTGTAGAGGCCTATTTCTTCTGTTTTAAAATATAATTGTTGTGCTTTAACTGGGTCTGTTTCTTTGAATTGGAGACCTATTTCTTCTAATTCCAAGCCTATTTTGATGTGTTGTTGGTGAAGCTGTTTGAATTGAAGTCCTGTTTCTTTGGGTAGCAAACCTATTTTAGGGGCTTTGAGTAGAATTGTGATTCATTGTTGCTGGCTTCACTAGCTGCACAGTTTTAGTGCAGAGTGGGGGAAGGGTGCTAATGGTCTGGCCAGGTCTCACTCAGTTAGAGAGGCAGAGCTGAATCAGGTGTGGTGTCAGTGCTTTGGCTTCTCAGAAGGAACTAGAAGGGGGACAGGATCAGATCTACAGTACAGTAACTGCTTCTTGTTGTTTTTACATTGTTGCTTGTGGATTCTACTTGGTAGAAGGTTATTTCTTTCCTTTCTTACTACTAAGGGGCTAGCAGGGTATTGTTTGGGGCTGTTGGACTTTTGAAACCTGTTTTGGTAGCTATAAGTGGGCTCATTTGTTGATGATTCACTGTGTGGCAGGCTGCATTTGTAGAGGCCTATTTCTTCTGTTTTAAAATATAATTGGTGTGATTTAACTGGGTCTGTTTCTTTGAATTGGAGACCTATTTCTTCTAATTCCAAGCCTATTTTGATGTGTTGTTGGTGAAGCTGTTTGAATTGAAGTCCTGTTTCTTTGGGTAGCAAACCTATTTTAGGGGCTTTGAGTAGAATTGTGATTCATTGTTGCTGGCTTCACTAGCTGCACAGTTTTAGTGCAGAGTGGGGGAAGGGTGCTAATGGTCTGGCCAGGTCTCACTCAGTTAGAGAGGCAGAGCTGAATCAGGTGTGGTGTCAGTGCTTTGGCTTCTCAGAAGGAACTAGAAGGGGACAGGATCAGATCTACAGTCAGTAACTGCTTCTTGTTGTTTTACATTGTTGCTTGTGGATTCTACTTGGTAGAAGGTTATTTCTTTCCTTTCACTACTAAGGGCTAGCAGGGTATTGTTTGGGGCTGTTGGACTTTTGAAACCTGTTTTGGTAGCTATAAGTGGGCTCATTTGTTTGATGATTCACTTTGTGGCAGGCTGCATTTGTAGAGGCCTATTTCTTCTGTTTTAAAATATAATTGGTGTGATTTAACTGGGTCTGTTTCTTTGAATTGGAGACCTATATCTTCTAATTCCAAGCCTATTTTGATGTGTTGTTGGTGAAGCTGTTTGAATTGCAGTCCTGTTTCTTTGGTAGCAAACCTATTTTAGGAGCTTTGAGTAGAATTGTGATTCATTGTTGCTGGCTTCACTAGCTGCAAAGTCTTAGTGCAGAGTGGGGAAGGTGCTAATGGTCTGGCCAGGTCTCACTCAGTTAGGAGGCAGAGCTGAATCAGGTGTGGTGTCAGTGCTTGGCTTCTGAGAATGAACCAGAAGGGGACAGGATCAGATCTACAGTACAGTAGCTGCTTCTTGTTGTTTTTACATTGTTTCTTGTGGATTCTACTTGGTAGAAGGTTATTTCTTTCCTTTCTTACTACTAAGGGGCTAGCAGGGTATTGTTTGGGGCTGTTGGACTTTTGAAACCTGTTTTGGTAGCTATAAATGGGCTCATTTGTTTGATGATTCACTGTGTGGCAGGCTGCATTTGTAGAGGCCTATTCTTCTGTTTTAAAATATAATTGGTGTGATTTAACTGGGTCTGTTTCTTTGAATTGGAGACCTATATCTTCTAATTCCAAGCCTATTTTGATGTGTTGTTGGTGAAGCTGTTTGAATAGGAGTCCTGTTTCTTTGGGTAGCAAACCTATTTTAGGGGCTTTGAGTAGAATTGTGATTCATTGTTGCTGGCTTCACTAGCTGCAAAGTTTTAGTGCAGAGTGGGGGAAGGGTGCTAATGGTCTGACCAGAGGCCTCAGCTACCTGATTGTTTCTGGAAGACTTGGGGTCTTCTGGATCCTCACAGGATTATGTCATTGCTTGGTAACACAGTGAATTCATTGCAAACTCAGTGGTACAACTTTAGTTAGTCCATGTGGGATGTAGAACAGTTCATGGTGTGCCATGTTCCACTTTGTATTATTGCTTTAACTGTTTGGAGGGCTTGATCCTTCAACATCTCTTGCTGTATTTATTCCAGTATCACTGCTTTAGGTATAGCGTACTGCGCTAGAAAATGTACATATTCATCTGCTACTTTTGCTGCTCTTGGACTTTTAGGTCTCTCTGCTGGAATTGGATGGTGTGACATGTAGTTGGCTGGATTGTTTTTTTTCCTTTTCCATACTTGACTTTGAAGTTGTAAGGCAGTAGTCACAATTCCCATAGTTCAATACATGCTGGCAGATTAGATTTCACGTTATTCCATATCAGCTCTAGAGGTTTGTAGTCTGTGACCAGTGTGACTGGATTGCCATAGATGTAAAGGTAAAAATGTTTGCAGCTCCATACTATAGGTAGAGCTTCACGTTCAGTCTGGGAATAATGCCCTTCAACATCGCAGAGAGATCTACTGACATGTGCTCGAAGTATTGCTTTTGAGCTGTCTTTTGTAGGTGGATGGCACCTTAGTCCTAGAGGGCTAGCATCAACAATTACTTCTGTTTCTCTGTCTGGATTATAACACGCCATATTTGTTTTACTTGTAAGACTTTCTTTGAGTGTCCATAGTGCCATTTCTTTTCCTTGCCCCAACACCATTTGTTGTCCTTTCTTGTTAGCTGTCTCGGTAGTGCTGTCACTGTTGTAAAGTTTGGAATGAAGTGAGAACAATATATAGACATTCAAAGTGGCTCTGAATTTCACTAGTGTCATTTTGATTGCTGGCTCTCTGGAAGACTTCCACTTTCTTTGGGTCAGCTAACACTCCACTGGCTGAGAAGATGAAACCAGAGAATTCTAGTCTTGTTTTATTGAATTCACATTTAGGATAACTGAGTGTGTGAGAGCACTTTCTCATAATCTTAGGCAAGATGGTGGCCACGGGGCCAGTCTGTAAAAGTAGCTCCTGTAGAGCAGAATTTTTAGTTTGTTTTATGTTTTGTTTTATTTTATTTTATCTTACTGCATTTGTGTCACAGCATTCTGCTATAGTGTTGCAGGAGACTTAGGACATCACCACAAATTATTTACGAAAGGAGAAAGTGTGGTGTTCTCTCGTTGAGAGTTGAAGGCAAATTGTTTATCCTGAATGTGGCTGGATTGTGAATAATCTGTGGAAGGCCAGGGGTGAGTGGAGTCACCTGAGGATACTCGAGCACACTTGAGTACTTCGAAACTGCCAGATTGTTTTCACCGGCGTTGGGGGAGTAGAGCCATTTGAACTCTCCGAGTACATTTGTTTTTTTGTTGGCCCATTTCTGCTGGCTCCACTTTTAGCTACCTGGACTTCTGATCTAGGTTGGGATGTCAATTTCTGACTGTGTGATATGAAGCTGTGACCTTCAGTGGGCAGTGTTGGGGTGGTATAGCCCCCTGCATCTCCACAGTCGCTGGGGCTATTCCAGACCCCTGGGACCGAGTGGGAACTGAGTGAATTTTGCTCCAGGGACCTGATGCTATTATTGACAGATGTTCCTAAGTGGCCTTGAGACTAGTCCTTAGCCCTGTTTTAGGGCCGCTGTAGCTGTCAGCCTTGGGAGTGTCTGGGATCTACTTGTGGTGGTGGGGAGGGGGGTCTCCCCTTCTCCTGCCCTGTGTTCAATCTGGATTTCATTCCTTCTTCGAGTGAGTTGGATGCTGAATTTCGAGCTTGCAAATTTTTGTGTGGAGAGATGGATTAATGTGGTCTAGTGGAATAAGGAAGTCGTTTGACATTTTGTTGAAGATTCTGTGCATATATTTTCCCCTACCCTGCTCTGGACCATGAAGTTCTTGCTCTGTGTGGACACTGAGAAACAGTTTGCAATCTTTTATGGTGTCAGCTAAATTGGATCCCTGGTGGTGAGAGGACCGGTTGTCCATTTTCTTTTGCTGACTATTTTCTGATTTATTTTCTTTTGGGTTTTGTATTTACTTTATGGGAGCCGATCTCGAACTTGGGCAGTGAGAGTGCCTAAAACCCTGCACCCTGGTCGTGAGAGGACTTGGGGGGGTACAGCTACATGAAGAGACTGGCTAACTTTATTGCTTTTTCAGACTTTATTGAGCAGTGAATGTGCCAGATGAGTTTTCTTTTTTATTGGCTGTTCTTACTTTGAATATTATTATTATTATTATTTTTTTCATTTTATCGTATTTTGATGATTGTAATGGCTATATGAAATTGAATGCAGGAATCAAGTGAGCCAGTATATGTGGGATGGGGTAATATATATTTTAAGTAGTTTTGTATTATTTGGGAGTGTTTAGTGTATTTATTATTTGTTATTGTTGTTTATAGTTTATAGTTCTTATTTAATAGTACAATGTGTTGGATGCCATCCCCCACAGTTGTGCCTTATTCATCCTCTGCTCTTCATGCCCTTCACACTTTTTTTACTCCTCCTCTTCAATTTGCAACCTACCAGCACTGTAGAGCACTTGGTATTATGTGTAGGAGAAGGAGGGGGCAGGGGCAGTGAACAGTGGAGGATGAACGAGGGTGGTCACTGAATTGGGGTGGTAAGACCCAGAAGATTCCCTGGGGTGAAATGGAATCCTGATCATGGTTTACCATGTCTGGTGCCCATACCCAAGGGCACTACAGATTGTGGTAGGCAGATGGCCCTGGTGGCCTGGGAGGTTCGTCCAACTCGGGTGGTGTTGTGCAATGCCAGGTCCATTAAGAAAAGACTGCAGATCTTGTGGAAATGGTGGACCTGGCATGCATTACCAAGACCTGGCTGGATGAAAATTCTGGCCCCATTTTGGAGGCTAAGACTCCAGCCGGGTATTCGATGATACACCACCCAAGATTGGATTGTGTGGGGGGGGTTGCAGTCTGCTTAAAGACCGAATTGAACCTCACTAGGGTACTAGTTGAGGAGGTTAAGTCTTTTGACTGTTCAGTAGTAGCAGGTGTAGGCTATCAAATCACCCTCATCTCCTCATCTACCATCCACACGATGATGAGAAGTGATTCCTTCAGGAAGTGGTGGACTTCACCATCGACATGGCATTTGAATCAACCAGATTGATGGTTCTGGGTGATTTTAATGCCTGGGTCGATGACAAACACTCGCAATTTGGTCCGCACTTCCTCCAGTTAGTGATATCTCTGGGCCTTACACTGGTGTCTTCCACTGCTACTCATAATAATGGACACTCTCTCGACTTAATCTTTCTCCTAGGGATCGAAACATCAGACTTGGGGGTGGAACCAGTTGGGTGGTCCTATCATTACACCGTGGGGTTTAGTTTTAGAACCCCCCCCACAGGCCTACCCCTGTGGAGATGGTTAAGTACAGCCCTTTACAGGACATAAGTTCCCATGGCCTGGCGGCGGTACTTGACTTCTCATCTTTCCCTGTGGCCAGCAATGACCCAGAGACCCTCGTGTCTGCTTATAATTTAGCCATCTCAGCAGCCCTGTATTCAATTGCTTTCTGTCGTGTTCACCCTCTCTACCTTTGCCCCAGGTCCCCCTGGTTTGATGGGACTTTGAGGGGGATGCAGAGATTAGAGCGAAGGTTACAGCATTGCTGGTGAAAGCCCGCCCTTGATGCCAAGTGCCTTAGATTGATGGACCATTATTTAGTCTATCGATCTGCAATCACCCGTAAGAAGGCAGAATTCCTGTCTGGGGAGATTGTGGCTGCTCAGAATCAACCAACTCAGCTATTCTGAACTGTGGACAGATTGTGCAACCCAGCCTGTCTGCACATTTGGAAAGCTTTTTCACAATCAGAGTGCGATGAGTTTGCTCAATTCTTTGCAAATAAGGTGGCTGACGTCAGGGTGGTTCTTCAGCCGGCACACTCTGTGGGGGTTGTTTGTGATCAGTATGGGGCCACCGCACCTCAGTTTTCCTGGAGTACCTTCAGTCGACCGGAGTTCATGGAATTCATGAGGATCATCCAGTGTGTGCTCCCTACATGCTGTAGTTTGGATCCTGAACCGACCTCCCTAATTTTGGGTTGTATTGACATCTTCAGTCCAATCCTTGTGTGGATAGTCTGGTGCTCCTTGGAATCCAAAGAGTTTCCTTGCTCTCTGAAAGAGGCAGTGGTGACACCACTCTTGAAGAAAGCTACCTTGAACCCAGACTGCCACGCAAACTACAGACCTATCTCTAATCTTCCCTTTGTAGGGAAGGTGATTGAGAAAGTAGTGGCAGTGCAACTGGAGGACCATTTGACCATCCATGACATCTATGAATCTCTCCAGTCTGGTTTTCATAAAAGACATAGTACCAAGACGGTGCTGGTTTGGGTGCTCAATGATCTCCTGATGGCGAGAGAGAGGAAGAACTGTTCCATCTTGTTTTTTCTGGATCTCTCCTCAGCCTTTGACACCGTGGACCACATGGTGTTGATAGGACGCCTGAGGCATATCTGTGGAATGTCGGGGACAGTCCTCAGATGATTTATATCTTTTCTCACCAGTGGAACACAAAGAGTTGTGTCTGGGGTCTTTTCCTCAGGCCCAACTGCTTTGTCTTGTGGTGTGCTTCAGGGTTCAGTGCTGTCACCCATGTTGTTTGCGGTGTATATGCTGCCCCTCAGAGACATTGTAAGAAGGTATGGGCTGAGGTTTCCTGTTATGCAGACAAAACCTAGCTCTACCTCTCTTTGCACCCGACCAGGATGGAGCCCTCTCAGTCTTTAACAACTGACTGAAAGAAATCCAGGAGTGGATGGATTCCAGGTGGTTGAAGTTGAACTTGGAAAAGACTGAGGAACTGGTTGTGGACCCAAGTTATTGGATGGGGGGTCGGGTGCTAGCGCACCCTCTGGAATTTTTCTTGGGGGCATCTCACTCCCGACCTCTGAACTGGTGCATAACCTGGGGGTAGTTCTTGATGATGGACTGACCCTACATTCTCTGGTGTTGTCTGTCATCAATAATGCCTTTTATCATTTTAGGAATATCGCCAGGATTAGGCATCTGGTTCCATCTGATGACCTTCCAACTCTGGTCCACACCTTTGTGTCCCTGTGCTTGGATTACTGCAACTCCCTCTATCTAGGGTTTTCTGGGGTGGAAATCCATCACCCACAGCTGGTGCAGAATGTGGCAGCATGACTTTTGACAGGATCTTCCGGATCCTGTCATATTACCCCAGTGCTGCATGGACTGCACTGGCTGCCAGTTCAGTGGCGGATCACCTTTAAAGTCAGTTTACTGACTTTTAAAGCCCTATGGACAGGACCCAGACTATCTGAAAGAGCTTCTGGTTTCTTACTGCCCCGGTCGACCGCTCTGCTCAGCCAATGAGGGGTTGTTAGAGTGTGCAACTGTGGAGGAATTTAAACAGGGTTTAAAAACTTACCTGTGGAAAAAAGCTTTCATAAGCTAACAGAGATGATTAATTATTATAGTGGTACCTGATTTTAAGTGTGTGTACTGATCATTCGATGTTGCATTTTGGTTTTTTTGTTTTTACTGTTAGGCGCCTTGGTGTTGGAAAGGTGCCATACAAATACATTTTATTATTATTATTATTATTATTATAATCTCTGGAAAACTACTGTAAGGTTGCTATCATGTTCTTCTTGATCTGTCCTGAAAACAACACTGAGGGAGGCCCTGTTGGTGAAGACTTTTAAGAGGGGTCTGAAAACCTGTCTTTTTAAGAAAGTATGTCTGCAAAATTGCTGCTGATTGTAATGTGACTTCCTCATATTTATGATTATGTTATTTATTAATTTATTGCATAATTTATATACCCTGCATGTTCTGTCTGTTGAACCCTGCTTGTTTGACTTTTTGTATGGTACCCAGAGCCTCTGGGATTGGATACCATATAAATAAACATTTATGTACTTACAATGATGTCATCACTTAGGTTCTTTATACCAGCAATGCCTTGCAATGTTTGATGTAAAACATTCTAAAATACTTCTGTAGCCGATGATATCCCAAAATGTAGTCTCTTGTACAGTACCTACTTAGCCCCACGTTAGTAGAAAAAGTAGTGATATACCTGTTATCTGGATGCAGTACCAGTTGATGGTAACCTGCTTTAGGGTCCAACTTTGAAAATACTGTTGCTCCATTTAACTCATGGATTACATAATCTATGGTTTTAATGATGTAGCACTCACATAAAATGGCTGTGTTGGCCTGTCACATTTGGACAGAAATCTTCACTTTTTCAGGGTCTTCAAATTTTGGGGGCATCACTATTGTTGAGATCCAGGTTGTCAGTCCAGTCAGCTCTTCAATTATGTCTTTTATCTCAAGGAGCTTGAGCTCTGCTTCAACTTTCTTTCACATATGGAAAGAAACTCTGCAGTGTGGCTGACTTGTAGGTTTTACATCAGTATTGATGTGAAGGTGCACATGGAAGTTTTTAAGCTTGCTAGTGTCTTGAAAGAGGTTAGGATAATGTCCACAAATTGATATGCCACAGTGCACGTGTGAGTTAGAGGTGGTGTTACGTTAACAATTTTGATTAGCTGTTTAGAAGTGAACTGCCATTTCCTCGGACAACATAAGATGTCCCATATGTGATTTTGTGTTTCGACTCTGTGGAATTGGCAAATTTTCATAGGATTGTAAGTGCTTTTTCAGAGCCACAGGAGCATAACCTTGTGTTGTTTGGCTGAAGTTTGGGCATGCGGTACCTTCAGTGTGTTGTACACTGTTTAACTTATAATATTCACTGTAGCCCCCAAATCAATCAGTGGAGTCATCTTGGTACCATATCTTTGTACCTGTGCTTGTGGTTGGCTAATATGCTTGTGACTGTTCACTACAAACTCATAGGCCTCATCACTGCTAAACAAGTCTGGTTTAGCTTCATAAACTTGTGGTGTGATTTGATTGACCCTGCATCGTGAGTTGTACCTTTTTTTTTTGTTACTGGTAGTCTTGTAATATCCTGCTTGTTGCAGTTTTAAGTGGCATTTTCTGGCAAAGTGGTTTGACTTACCAAACACTCTGCAGCCTTTGCTTTTCACTGGGCATTCTCCCCGATGTGTCTTTGCACTACCACAGATTCTGCACCGAGTGTTTCTGGCCTGCTTTTGTGGTGTGCTAGTGGGTACTGGCTTGGAGTCTTGTCTGCAGCTGATCTTATTAACAGTGGTTTCTTCACTAGTCATGCCTTTCTCAATGTCTGAAGCTTGCATTTCAGAAGTTTCAAGCACTCTGCCACAGTCAGTGAGCTCAGTTAAGTACAGTTCTGGCTCGCTTAATCCTCTGTGACACAGTCTAGAGGAACTGCAATTTTGTATAATCTGTGTTTTTAATTCTTGTTCTGTATCATCACATTTGCAGTTCTCTGCTAACATGTAGTCTGATCTGACATGCATCTAGATTTTCATTACAGTGTTATGAGGCTTTTTGAAACACATATGTTTCATAATGTACATTTTTTGGGGGGGGGAGAAAATAGTTGTTTATCTTTTAACATCTACGTATTTGTCTGTGCTTGCCAACAACCTGTTGTATGTCATGCATGTTCTCCCTCCAGCAAAATGTAAAAGAAGAGCTTTTAGTCTTGCATCCCTGGTAATAGTCTTTGCTGTGGTGTAGTTTTTTTTTTTAAATCATTGGGCCCATTTGATCCACCGAGGTCCTACGGAGCTGGTTTCAGTGTCTAAATCAAAAGCAGGAAAATTAGAGTGGCTGGGCAGTGCCATTATGCAACTTTCCCAGGTACTCACAGCTATTTTCAGCTACTTCTCTTCCTTCATGTTCAGTTTGGAGGTCCAAAGATAGGGCTTCTGCAGCTTGGTTCTGAATCCTTGTTGCTAGTGTAGTATTTGATATTCTTATCTGGAAACAAATTAGACACATGCCTTGGCATGCATTCAGCACTTTTATTCACTGCACACTCCTCAGCTGCTAACATACAGAAGGCAATCATGTACTGAATATTGCCATTAAAGCAACTGGTGCACACCACACTATCAACATGCTACAAACTAAGTGCTGTAAACAAAGTGCTACAATAATAACTAAGTCCACTAGGTGGCTCTATTGACTGAGACTGATTACATTATTACAGCAAGGAGATTCTACAAGAAGAGTTTGTATACTAACTTCATCACTAGCGAACTGAAGACTAAACTTTCTGTCTGCTATAAAAGAAGTATACTTATAAAATGTGTGTGTGTGCGTGCGTGCGTGCACGTGTGTGTATGTGTGTGTGCGCATGCACATGTGTGTGTGTGAGAGCATGCATGTGTGTCCTTTTCTGTACAATGGGTAAACTGGTTTGGATTCAGAGCCATACACCCCCATCCTCCCTTCCATCCCACTCTGGGGTATGTCTCAGTCAAAACAGATCATTTGATCCACGTTCTCCAAGATCCAGGTCAATTTAGATCTGAATCCCAGTGGCCTGGCTTATATTCAGATATGCCACCCTTCCTCCCTACCCCCAAGGTGAAGTATCTCCTATTGGCCCAGATTGTCCAGGTCCACTTTCCTGGAGATATGAACTACAATCCAAACTAGATCAGAACTTCATGTATGTATGTATGTGCATGTTTGTATGTATGGATGTGATTGTGCATTATACACTGAGTGTGTTAGTGTATGTGTTGCAAACTTGATAAATTATTATGGTAACATACATTGCACATTGCTACTGTCTGACTATTTCTATACTGCATCCTGAAATACCCACCCCCACTACACATGTCACTCAAATTAAAGACTCAGTTAAATCTCTTAAGAATGAAATATTGACCAAACATGTAGCTTTTCCAATGACAGAGTGATAGCATTTTGAGTTCCCCTTCACTTTGCAGCTTTAAGTAACCATTTTAAATCCCCACCATAAGAAGTAACATTGCCAAAGGGGATTGTACAGTTTCTGGACAGTTAACCACCGTGGAAACGGAAACACAGAAACTGACAGCTGATAAGGGTTGCTGGGCCCACCCAGTCGGTCCATTTTTTTATTACCTTAATTTTTTACTGCATACCCTTACATGATCTATGGCACTGCCTATCCAACCTTTCCCAATGTTTTCCTTGTGCCTATCCCAGGCATTTTTGAGCCACACCACTGTTTTCACCCCTACTACTACTTCCATTGGAAGTCTGTTTCAGGAATCCACCACCCGTTCTGTGAAGAAGTACTTCAACACATCTTTCCTGAATCCGACTCCCTCCAGCTTCATACAATGTCCCGTTTTTCTAAAACACATTTTTCTCTGAAAAATACCCCCCCATCTGTACTTATTAACCCATGGGAGGTATTTAAAGGTCTCAATCACATCCCCCCTTTCCTCCGGAGTACACATATTTAGCTCCTTAAGCCTCTCCTCATAGGGCTTTTGATGCAGACCCTGCACCATTTTGGTGACCCTCTTCTGGACTGCCTCTTGTCTTTCTATGTCTTTCATGAGATGTGGTCTCCAGAACTGGACATAGTACTCAAGGTTAGTTCTTACCAGCAATCTGTACATAGCTACTTTAAAAACAAATGTATTTTGGTGTGCATAATATTTGCAACTGAATTAATATGCCAACGCTGAATGTCCTGAGACTATTTTGATAGGATGGATGAACATTTAAAAAAACTATTAAAATGTTTAACATAAGCCGGCCCAGTGGCACTGAGGGTTGAGATGCTGGATGCCACACCTTGCCCCACTCTGGTGATTCAGGTTCGGGAATGGACTCAGGTCTCCAGGTGTCGGCAGGGGCAGAGAGGGATTGGGCATCTGTGGACTGCTCTCCCTGTCCTGGGGTGGGGGTCTTCTGTCATCAGTGCACTTGCGACCTTTGGCAGAGGCTAGAGGTGGTGTGCAGGTGCTGTACAGTGGGGGTGATTCTGGGGTACGGTGCTGGGGGGAGCATGTGCGGACGTGTGCACGCTCCCACCATTGGTGACATTACATGCCTCAGTTCACGTCATGGTGAAAAGGGGAAAGCATGGTGCTCAGTCATGGTGGCTTGATGGCCATCTAAGGTGACTGCCTGGACATGGGAGCACCACAGCACAACACTGGATCTTTGTCGGTGGGGAGTGATGGGGACTCCCTGCTGCCCCACCATGGTGGGGCAAGCCACAGGGGTAGAAGGTGGTGGGGGCTTCACTAGGTAACCAGACAGCGGCTGGAGATGGATGGATGCCAGGACAGGAATGTAGACCAGAGGCCACATGTAAAAAAGTACTAATAAAAAAAAATGTTTAACATTATTTTATTTTTGTTCATTTTTTTTATCACCAGTTCCTCCCCTACAAAAAAAATTCTTGGACTCATCTTATAGTTACAATAAGACATTCCAGTGTGTGATTTGTTGTGGGATAATGACGCTTCTCTGGTGGTCGAAAGCATTCAGTGATGCCTTGTGTTTCACAACACATCCAAGTGGTTCAGTTATCCCACCATAACTTAAACCCCGTCATGTCTTATTGCTTAAACTAAGCAATCAAATGTGCAGGTAGATGGAATGATGGTTTAATGTATTACCCAAGAGACAGATTGAAATGAAGTCAGGAAAGTACTGACAGAACTTTCATCTGTGGCCAGAAATGAACTAAAAGACCAAAACAAAGTATGGACAACAAAGATATCACATATAAGGTTACAAAATTAATTCAAATTGAAACACTGGATTTATAGCAGATTGTGATGCCTTGCATTGAAAGAACAAAGAAAATGTACGTACCTATGGATGTTAGGACACACAAGGTTTTGAGACCACAGAACCCCCTTCATCATCTGTGTTAGCAGACTTAACAAAAGAAGCAGGTTATATACCAAAGGTTGATGTTAAGGTTTCAGCCTGAGAAAGAACTGGTGAAGATTTGGCACCTTAAATCTGTAGCTGTGTCACGGTTCATTACAGAGGTATGAGAAGGGACAAAGGCAGTGAGAGAAAAAAAGTTAAAAGTTCAGGGGAGAGAGACACAAGGTCTTGCTAAGTGAGTACACAACCAGAGCCATTTCACTTCATACATCAAGTTATGTTATAATTAAATGGATCTGAGGGCTCCATAGTATGCCATTAACCCTGTGTCTTTGCTCAGACCACTTCATACTTAGGCTCTGAAGTTCTCCTTTCCTCAGGCTCTCCAAGATGTGCAATTGTGTCATCATAATTGCAAACCTTAGTACTAGGACTTGTTAGAAGCTTTATTGCACAGTTATCCAATCTACCACCCAATAAGTCGGCACCCTGGTGCAGAAGTAGCACTACAGCTTGCAATGCTGATGACCCAAATTGAGCCTGGATCATCAGAGGGCTGACTGGGGAGAAGTTGTGAGTATCTAGGGATCATCTCAGCCTCAGGAGAGGTAGAAATTTGGTCTCTCCTGCAGTACCACCATTTGGGGGACCACTGATGCAGGTGCAAGTAGGAGCAAAGGCCGGGTGTGGGAGGACACCGATGTGCTGTAGCACATGCGATAGGTACTAGTATGAACACATGTATGAGGAGCTCCTATAGGCATCCAGAAGGAATTAGGGAAAAAAAACTGAAGAAACCCTGACCACAGCATAGATGACATCGTCATTCACCACAGGCCTCACACTGCCAACTGTGGTTCTCTCTCAGGACTGGGTCTAGATTTGCTGGGGTCTGGTCCCCACAGTGTCCATGTCCTCAGGGGGAGATAAGCCAGGAAGAAACATGATAGAGGTAAGTTCTGAAGAAGGGAGGTGATGAAGTTATGTTAGTGGGCAGGACTGATGGCAGGGCCATTGGGGCAGTGAGGTGAAGGCATAGTTGATACAAATAAAAAAATCAACCACTCTGCACCCAGAACAGAATCAACCATCCTACACCCAGAACTGATGCGTCATCGCAAACATGCCATCACAAACATGACTGCCACCTTCACTCACTAGAAATCCTGAACCAGACCCTAAAAATAAAACTCTTATTAATTAAAAATGAAACTAATCTATCTTTGTGCCCCTGATTATCACCTTTTCTTTTTATAAATTAGACACTCATCCTGCATAATATCATAACCTCACCTCTTTTCCTTCTTGTCTCCAATGTCATCAAATTTGGGTGTTTGAGCTGATCAGTATTAAGATCTTTAAGTGCATGTATCATTTTTGTGGCTCTATGTTTAACACTCTCTATTTTGTTTATTTTTTCCTTATTTAGTGGGCACCATACTTGGCTGCCATAGTCTAGGGTTGGTCTTAGATATGCTCTATAAAGAGACATAATGGCATTTGTTTTTCTGCTCTTGAAATTCCTTCTGATTGACCACACTATTTGGTTATTTTTTGCTATCTGTGTGGTACAATGGTCAGATGACTCTAATTTTTGACTCATTGTGACTCCCAGATCTTGCTCCTGTGTGGTCTCCTTGAGCATCCCATTCTCTAGTTTATATGAGAATTTTATTGATTGGGTTCCTAGATGTAGAACACAACCTTGTTGATATTAAAGGTCATTGCCCAAGTGACAGCCCACTTATGTATAATATCTAAATCCAGTAGAATAGAATCCTTTTCTTCTACTTTGCCCACTACGCCTGCCAATGTGGTGTCATCGGCATATTTATACGTCCAGTTCTCAGTCTAATTACACATATCTGATATGAAAAGTTGGAACAGTGTAGGGCCCAACACAGATCCCTGTGGGACACCATTCGGCATGAAACCAGTAGCTGAGTAGCACCCATTAATGGATACTCTGTGTGTCCTATTTTCAAGCCGTATTTTGGTTTATTTTATAATACATGAACTAATGTTTAGGTTAATCATTTTTTTCATTTATAGCCCCATTCAGAATGGAGTCAAATGCCTTTGAAAGATCAAAGTATATACAATCTATAGGTTTACCTCTATCTAGTGCTAAATACATTTTCTCATAAAAGCAAAGCAGATTGGTGACACATGACTTCCCTGAAGTAATACTATGCTGTCCAGTAGCAACTAGATTATGGATTTTTTACATAATCTTTAATAATGCCTTCAAGAAGTTTACATGGTACCAATGTCAGACTTATAGGACTATAATCTGTACTCTGTTTTCTTTCCCTTTTTAGGGCTGTGGGTGGAGCCTACAGCCCTTCTGTCTTAGATCAGACTATAGCTCTAAAATGGCTTCTCGTGGAACTCGGTTTTTAGACATTTGGAAGTAATCATCCACAGCAGCAAAGTAGTGCACTCCCCCTCTGTTTTTTGCTATTTGCTGCTCTATGTTAAAGGCATCTGAATGGGAGGGTGGATGCTGCTGTATTGTGCCTCAGAAATTCTCAGGCTATTAAGAAGAAAAAACAACTTTTTAAACTACTGTTTCTATCATCTGTCCAGCTCAGTCTAATAGATGTATTCTATTTAGTTCAGCAACATAGAGGTTAACTCATTATATGATGTATGTAAGGCACTGGGCCTCTTCAGTGTCAGATTACAGAATGTGGCTGGCCCGGTGGCGCTGAGGGTTGAGGCACCGGACGCTACACCTCGTGCCATGCCAACGACCCGAGTTTGGATGGGAGCTCTGGTGCTGGGGGTCAGCAGGGGAGGGATTGGATTGTGCATCCACTGGGCTGCTCTCCTACGCCGGGGGAGGGTACTGGGGAGTCCAGTATTCTGGTGGCCCCTGATGGAGATTGGGGGTGCTGCAGAGCACTGGGCTGCACATACACAGCATGGCCCAATGCTGGCAGGGTGGCCTTGCATCGAGAAGTCGGGGAACATGCACCATGCATGGAAGGGGGGAGAAGGGCATAACACGAGGAAAAAAGCCCTCTCCTACCAAATAGGTGATGGCTTCCTCCAGTGCCACCATCACATGCCCAACGCTGGTCACCCATCACTGCCCCTTTGATCTCTCCAGGGCTGTAGGGCCCACATCCTCAGAGAGTTGTAACATCTTTGAAAATGATGGGAGGCATAGCAGATGGTAGAGTGGTCAGGTCAGTGGGTAAGCCTGAGAGAGTTCCTGCTAGGGGAGAGATAAACAGAATTTACAAAAAAAAAAAGATTACAAAATGTGGTCTATGGGCTGTTTCATTCCAATGAGCACACATATGAACTGCAGAGTGTGGGGGGGGGGGCTGTAGCTCCATCACTTTTTTTGGCTTGAAGGATCTTGCCCTTTAAGCAAACAAACAAAAAAAGTAAGTAAACTAACGTGACAGAGTTACTTAAGTCCAGCTGCCCAGGCACACATAGAAAATAGCTTGTTTACTGTTTCTGGAATCGGAAGTGTCAAGTGGAAAGTGCTTTTAAATGTGTGTGTGTGTGTGTGTGTGTGTGTGTGTGCGGCGTGCAAGTGTGTGTACAATCCTGCTTTGGGATGGGCCATGTGATGCAGACTGCTCATCTCTTATCAAGGATTTACAGTCTGAGGCTCAGCTACTCTGTTTGAGCCCTCCCATACAGCAGAAGTTCGGTGTAAAACTGTTATGTTTCCATCTTCCAGACACACAGTTTCAAAAGTAAATTAAAATGGAAAACAATAATGTAATTTATAAATATATATATATATATATTTCCTGGTAACCAGGTAAGGCCAACTAGGCATAGGTGCTTGTTTCTATGGACAACCCAGGAATACTGGGGAGATTAAGTGACTTAATCAGAGCCCCACAGTATGGAAAGGGAGGGTGTGGGAATCAAACCCATGTCTGAATGCACAAAGTTCATTTATAGCTCATTACTCTAACCTCTAGGCTATACTGTCAGCCCCATAGATAGTCAATAGTTTAGACTAGGCTGTTAATATCTCAAAGGAGAACTGCCTTGAATCAGCAAACATGCATTTTTGTAGAAGTAGATGTTATTTTTTAAAATACCGGTTCTCATTTTGTTACTGCTTAACCTGAACTGGCCTTTTGGTAAATTCAGTGAGTGTTTCTGATTCACACATCACTGGCATTGACCATTTTAGAACAGTATGATCTTGTCAAGAACCTACATTGTTTGTACAAAGCATCTGTGTTCTAATTTAGAATTCTTAGGTTCATGGGGACATAAACAACATCATACAATTCTTAGTTGGCACTTTGCAGCAACATGTAACCCATAAATATCCAATGGGTTAACTAAAAGGCCAGCAAAAGTGGGTCAGAAAGGGAAGGGGACCCACTATTTGAAAACAAGCTTCTACATGAAACATTACTCACAGGTTCAGTGCTGTTCTCCTTTAACTAAGCTTGTAGGGAATGTCAGATATTTTATCTAAATGGTAAGGAACTCTGTTTACAGGGATTTGGAGCCATCTACAGGGAAATTCTTCCCATAGACTTGTATTAGTTATATGGAAAAATAGAAGAATTTGGCTTCCATTGGAAATAATGTAATCTGCAGGAAAACATAGGAAAATTGCCCTGCAGTTACAGGAAAAAAGCAAACAGTCTGGGAGCAGAGACACACACACAGACACATACACACACACAGACACACCAGTAGTATTTACTCTGACTAAATAAATTCAAGAGGACTGATTTAGCAGCATGGCAGTTTTTGATAATTATAAAAAGGGTCTGAGAAATAGAGCTTTCTGATTGGCTGCAAACATTCTAACAGCCTTATGTTAATCTTTTATTAACATACATGTAGAGCTTAGCCATATGCTGAACAAGGTTTAACACTGTTTAAAAACATGTTTTATTATAATAGCAATAAGGCACTCCCAGGGATTATGTTAGTGGTCAGTTAATCACCCTGTAGGGGCATGTGGCACTCGGCTTCACCTCATGCCACAGTACACCTCTAAAAGGTGATTAACAGATCATTAACATAACCTTTTGTCATGCCTTATTGCTTAATTGTGACTAAACAGCACTATATGACACCAACAAGAAACTAACTTTGGTCATTTGGTAGCTCTTCACAGCCCTATTGGCTCTGGCTAGAATTTGTTATGTATAGGTGCCACTGTAGCTGATACCCAATCTTTGGGGATGTCACTATTTGCCAGTGACAATTTAAAGAGGTAGTTGAGTGGTTTGGCAATAAATGGTGACATTATCTTTAAGATTCTTGTAGAAATATTGTCTGGGCCAGCAGAGTTACAATTTTTCCAATTTTAGGATTCTCCTTATGGTATCTTTAGTTATGTCAGTGGGATCTAATTCACCATCAGGGATATTCCCAGTGTACGGTGAGTATTAGGAAAAAAATGAAACAAAGTTTATGTTAAAAATGTCAGCAATTTAATTTGGGTATTCAATTATAAGATTGTTTTCAGTTATAGAACAGAGTCTGGAACCAGTATCCATAAGGAGTTTATGTAACTGTATAGTTCCATTAGGTTATTCTTTGTAGTGCTCATTGCTATTTTTAATTCAGAATTCCTTTTTGATTTATTTATTTTATTTTTGCATTGTTTCAGTGTTGACTTATAATCATTCCAGGCCTATACTGATCTATCTAGGAGAAACCACTACTTTTGCTTTCTTCTGTATTGACTCAGTTAGCCATATTAATGTGATTCCATGAATATTGTAGTTGTTTAATGTGTTTATTACAAACAAAGGTAATGATATATTTTAATTTGGTCCACATTTCTTCCACTGGTTTATTTTCTAATAGCTGTTCCCAACTTAAATTATTTAATTCACTGTGAACAACTTAAACATTAGCAGTATGGTACAATTAAATTTCCTTACATCCCCTTACCTTAGCATAGGAGTCCTGAAATCAAAAGATGATACTGTTGTGATCATTACTTCCTAAGGGAGTTCCAGCCTCACAGTCTAAAATGTTTATATTTGGAGAACTTAGCAGTATATCTAATATATTTTCTCCTTTTGTGGGTATATTAATATATTGGATTAAACTCAATTGATCTAGCATCTTAAGGAATTCTTTGATTTGTAGGTTAGTAGCTTGTTTAGCCTCCCTGCAAATGTCTATATAGTTTATCACCCAAGAAAATTAACTCCCCAAGGTCACAAGCTTTTTTCAATTTTCAGGTTAATACTATCATTAATCTGGTTGCTAGCATTAGGAGGTCTATAGCATAGGCCAAGTATTTATATTTTTTACTGCCATTTTTGTTTGTTATTTTAAGCCATATTGTTTCAGATTTGCTGTCAGACCTTTTAACTTTATAACAGACATCAGATGCTGATACCTGGTTGGATACATAGATTGCAATTCCACCACCTTTATCTTTTCTGTCAAGTATGTATAATTGATAACCCTGACTTACTTTACTCCAAGTATCTTCCTCAGACCACCATGTCTCAGTTACAGAAGTCATATCTCTATTCTTCTCAATACTGAGTATTGCCTCCAAATCCTACATTTTATTGAGGCTTCTGGAATTGCACATATAACATTTAATATCACTGGGCATTGTCTTGTACCTGGGAACTACTTTTTTCTGGTTTCTTTTATCCGTGGTTATCCGACCCATCCCTCCCTCCTTCAGTATTAGTTTAAACGTTCCATTGTCAGTGTTTCATTCAATAGTTTTGATAAGGTGTAAGTTCCTGCATTACTTAGATGAAGCCCATCTTTGGCATACGCTTGACGTTTTCCATAGAAAGCATGCCATATGTTTAAGAATATCACCCCATCCCTTTCATACCAGTTCTACAGTCTTACGTTTATGCATTCAATTGTTTTATTTTTTCCTGATGCCCCTTTAAAACTGGTAGGATACCTGAAATCACAGCTGTTCCCCCTTTTTGTTTTATAAAATTGCCTATTTCTGCAATTCTTCACAAATGTCCCTCTCATGGTCCTTGACGATTTTTAATGCCACTGTAAATCACTACTGTTGGATTATTGCCATTGTTTCCTAATAGTTGGGGAAGTCTTTTAAGAATATAATTTGTCTTTGCTCCTGGTAGGCATGTTACTATTCCGTTCTCCTTATCCCTGCCACATATTTGTGTGTTGCATCTTCGTATGACTGAATCACCAATTACTGGCACTTTTCTTCCTTTTTGTGATTTATTTGTTGGCTGCACTAATCCTGAATTAGATTTGACAGAAGGCAATTCTGATTCATTTGAAAGGAGGAATAGATACCTATTTGATAGATTTATTTCATCTTTCCCTAACACCCTTCTGCCTTTTTTGTAAGGGTTTGTTTTTACCAGGTGCCATTCCTCATTTTCTTTTGACCCTTTTTTTTTACTTTTTAATTTTTTTTTATTTGAATCCCTGGTGTTGTTTTGATTCAGACTATTTAGATTAGTGGCTAGTGTACTCAAGTTTGAGGCTTGTTTACTTGTCAGCCTGACAGATTTCTTTGACTGGGTGACCAGGAAAATAGATAAGGGTGGGGCACTGGAGGTGGCCTACCTAGACTTCAGCAAAGCCTATGACACAATACTGCTTAGGGAAAGTGGGCAGTTTAGGGGTGGGTCCTAAAGTGGTAAACTGATCATCAGTACTTACACACTATAATTGTGGTGACAGAATAGAATGTACTAATGTAGCAACTAAAAACATCTTGCTCCACATATAACTGCATCATACAATTTCTGACTATTATAACTTGTTGGTAGGACAGATAAGAGCGAGTGCAGAAGAGAAAATTAGTCGGTGGTCCTAAGTGCTCAACAAACCACTGGTCATTTGGGATGGGAATAATATCTGGACTTTCATGCTTAGGTCATTTAGAACAGTTAAAGAGCAGCTGATGCCATTAACAGAACTTTCACAAAACATGTATAGACACAGTACCACTTGTATTTCACATTAGTTATGTATTCCTCCTCCTCCCCATTATTCATTACTGAGGTCATTTGCATTATAACAGGATCTGTGCTCCAAAAGAGTTCATCTATTCGTGTTGCTTTCTCCCTGCCTGAAGTCATAATGCACTGCTTGTGACATCACAGTTACTTCCATGGTAACAGATTGTTATGTCACAACAGAGGATTATGACATGAGGTAGGGAGTCAGCTATAGAGGCAGATGAATTCTAAGGAATAGAGATCGTGTAATCATGCAAATTTCCTTAGTAATAAAGTGTTCTTTGCAGCGTCAGCAATAAAATGAGTCAGTTTAAATCACTGCATAATGTGTACGGTGCTCTGTACTGTTTGTATAAAATAGGATGAAGAGCCACCTCATATTGCTCTAAACGTGGTAACACCCGAGCTGACTTATTGCATATGTTGTGGAAGTGTGACCATATTCAGAAATTATGGCAAAAGTATAGGAGTTTGTTTGGAAACATATTATGGCTCAAAGACAGAATTGATTTGGAAAGCTGTATCATAGGGTGTTTTGATGAAAGAAATAACTGGTCAAAAGAATGTGAACACACCTTCGCACTGATAGCCTCAGTTAAAAACATCTTACTCAAAGTACTGTATGGGTAGAAATCAGAGCACAATTTTTTAATGAATGGAGACAGGAGTATCTGGAAATCTTCAAAATGGAAAGTTTGGCACACTACATCTGTGGTCAGAGAAAGGAATTCTACTCAAAACTGGGGGCTATATATAACTCTTTTAGTCAACAAGCTGCCACTACTTAATTTCCCTCACTTAAAACAAAATAATTTGGGGCATAAATACCCTGCAGAGGGGAGAAAAACAGCAGACTCTCAATAGCTTGCCTGTGGTGCCAGACCAGCATACCTTTTTATCACTAATAAGCCAAACAGTCCTTTTATTACTGATTAGCAACATCCATGCTGATACTATATCCCCTATTGTATCTTTTCTCTACCTTTTGTTTTCTCATATTTTTCTTTCTGCTAACCCTAATACTAAACCTCTTAAAACTAGTGTTCTTAGTCTATTGAGACTCTCTTTAGGGTTGTTTATATTTTGTTAGTTATTTTTAATACAAATAGTAGAGAAGAACCTTATTTTATCAAAGGAGGATGCTGTTTAATATCAATATATTGTTTACAGTTTATCATTGTTTGTTATTTAGTAGTAAATAAAGCACAGTTTAGAGTTCTATTAATTTTCATGATGTTTTTAAACATTTTTAACTGTTGTTTTTGCTTAAAAGCAATAAAAACTTCTACTGATAAAAACATTCTAAAACATCCATATCCAAACATCCCCTACAACACACATTTATCATATGCAAGCTACATCTACAAAGATGGGAGGATGTGCTGTGTGGCCTCCAAAGTGTTGATCAGCAGAGGTGATCTTCCTCATCACCAGTATGGCAGCTGGCAGATTCAGCTTTGTGAACAGAAGGGAGGATGCATGAAACACACCAGCCAGGCATGATAGCACAGTCAGTACTTGTGGGCCCATCGCTGCTGGCTAGAGACTTTTCCCAGTTTAGTCTCAGTGGAGGTGCTGCCCCAAAGGTCTCACAATGGGAAAGGATTTGTGGGATAACAGCAGCCTAAGATAAGGAGGTGTCGGTAATGGAAAATTTCCAAGGGTCGGACTGAGGCTGGCCTGTCAGAAAGGGGGTAGGGAGTAAGTAAAAAATTACTTCACTCAGAGGATAGTTAACGTGGAATAATACAAGTTACCACTGTTCAGACTATCAAAGCAGAACTAGACAGGTTCCTGAGGGAGAATGACATTGACACTTAAAAATCATGAGTAGGGCTAGTATTCTTGCTGATATGCTTGGATGCGTGTCCATAGTCTAACTGGATATAGTCACTGCCATGAGGCAGGAAAAGTGGAACCTAAAGATGTTCCATCACCACAATACTATGTCTCTATGTTAGGAGACTGTAAACAACAAAGTAGTGTCCCACTACTGTTGAGCTGTGCCATTATTTTATTTTATTTATTCAGTTTTGTTGCCTGGGTAAGCCCGCTGGGCTCTGAGGGTCCCTTTTTCAGGGGCAACCCAGAGTTAGTTACATATAAGCATAAGACAGTGCATTCAGTAAGCAGGGATCATTCAAAATGCATTCACTGGTAGGCAATTTGAGTCAGACAGGACAAGATACATAAGGACTATACCATTTAGGGGTAATATAGTACAGTGCAGATGATTACAAAGAATAATAAATCTCCCCCTGTTGTCTGGCATGTTGTAAGGCCATTCACTTCTCCAGCCATGCCCATTATTCATAATATGTACATGAAATGCAGTGCAGTCCTCAACTGTGTTAAAAATATGGAATCAGCAATTATGAAAATGTTCCTTCCAGTAACAGTGTCTCATCTTTTTGAACACTTTCTCACATACCATCCAGTGATATCCAGGCTCTGAGGAAGACATCACGTAAAGCTGAAATGTTTGTAAGTAGCCTGTGCAGTGGGGGCCAGCAATCATAGGTGAGGTAGAATAAATGCTTTTTAAGGTGGCATTTGAAAAAGGAGAGTGTTACCGTATGTTGCAGTGAAACAGGGGGTCTGTTCCAGAGACAGTGGGTGATGTATCAGTTTAATACCACCAACAGTTTAAGCAGCTGCCAGTATTTAAAGGAGAAGAGTGTTGAACCTGAAAGTCATTTTTCTTAGTAGAAGCATTTTTTTTAAATACTGGTTCTAATTCTGTTACTGTTCCATCTTTATTGGTTTATTAGTAACCTCTGTTGGTGTTTCTGATTTACATTCTGGTGTTAAGTACCATTTTAAAACTATTGGATGTAGTTTGTGTCCTTCTTGACCACATATTTCTATAGCTGAACATATATACATTGTACCAACAATGGAAGAGCTGAGCAAGACACATAAACTACATCCTACAGTTATAACATGGTACTTACCAGCAGTGTGTCAATCAGAAACACCCAGTGATATAACAAAAAAGCCCATAGATGTAGAACAATAAAAGAATTAGCACTAGTATTTAAGAGTCCATTTTTACCGGGGGAAGTGATGCACAAAGTTCAGAGCAGTTTCCCTTTACATAAGGTGACAAAATAAAGCGTACTATTCTATAGGGAAAATTAAATGGACGGAACAGTTTCTAGGCCACATGCAATATCCACCACTGTTATTACTATTTTTCCTAAATTTGGTATGTTTCACTAATTTAAAGCAGGAGCAGAGCAGCCAGCTCAAGATGGAGCACCTGAAAACCAGGAGCAACCACAGGACCAGCAGCAAGAAGCAAACCCGGAGCAACCGCAGAACCAGCAGGAAGAAGCAAACCCATAACAACCAGCAGGCCAGGAGGCTGGACAAACTGGACAGTAGCATGTGGGTAAGCCATGTTATTATTCACAAATGCCCTGGGTAAGCCAAGTTTATATTCACAAATGCACTGTTACCATGGAAACTGTGGCTACATAAATTAACGCTGTATGAAATATGGAATAATATGCTGTTATTTCACTAAATGAACCAACAGGTTTAGCATGGAAGTCTCCATTTTGTATCTCTGGGGTGGGTGGGTGTGGGGAGAGAGAGAGAGAGAGAGAGAGAGAAAGGTGGGTGCATTTTGGGTGAAATATTTTGATTCATTTGTCCTGTGCTACATGCAATGACCTTGCTTTCTTGTTTGTTCTGCAACCCACTAGTGCACATGTATTTATTTATTTTATTTTGCTTTTGGTAACCGGGTAAGTGCACTAGGCAAACAATGCCTATTTTCAGGCACGACCCGGGAGAAGACAGTTTACAGGCAAACAATATACATGTGACACAGCACATGAAAGCAGTACAAATCAGAGTAAGAAAACAATGTTTGGATAGTAGATACAAGCGCTTTGACAAAATGAATTATGAAAGTAAAAGTACTGTGAAATCAAATTAGAGATTGGAATGGGTAACACAGGCAAATAATTCAAAAGGAGATAGGTAGAGCAATACAGTTCAATAAGTGCCAAAACTGTAAGGTTTATGGCCGGGGAGAGGGAGGGAGAGAAATGGTAGGGAGAGAGGAGAAGGAGGGGGTAAGAGAGTGGGCAAGCTAGGACTAAGACAGGAGGGGGAAGAGGTATCAAGGAGGTGGATTATCTGGAGATGAAGAAGAGAGCAGGGAGTGGTGAAGGTTCAAGGTGGGTTAAAGCAAGTGCAGGAGCTTATGGTGTGCAGGTGTTTACGGTGTAGTTTCTTAAAGGTAGCATGGGTGGTCGCTTGATGGATAGAGGAAGGTATAGAGTTCCAGTATTTAGGAGCTGTATAAGAGAAGGTGCATGCACCCATGTTTGATCTGCATCTTGGAATGTGCAGAAGGGTTTTTTCATTTGATCGTAGCTCATAGGTGAGAGGTTGTAATTCCAGAGCAGAGGAAAGGGATAGGGGGAGGCCTGTTCTGGTGATACAGTCAATTAATGATCTAAAGGACTGGAGACGATAGGCGGAGGGGCTAAGCCATTTTAGGTCCATATAGAGCTGGCAGTGGTGCTTGAAACGCGGTGATGCAGAGGCATAGCGGCAGATGCTATTGTAAGTGGTGGCCCATTTATGGAGGGAGGATTTAGATGCAGATAGGTAGATTGCAGAGCCATATGCTAGAGTCGGTAGAAGGGAGCCTTGAGCCACAGCTAGTCTGGCTAGTGGGGTGAGGGCATAGCTAGTGCACTAGGCACTTCCTATCTTGGCGTTTACGGACTTACAGATAGTGGAGATGTTGAGGTCGAGGCCAAGAGATTCGTCCAGGGTGACACCAAGATATTTAAAGGATTTGGCAGAGGGTAGAGGGGAGCTGTCCATGCATGAGATAATAAGGGGACTGAGATTTGATTTGAGTCTGGCCGCCGAACCAAACAGCATTGAGTAGGATTTGCCGGAGTTGAGGACTAGTTTGTTATCAGTGAGCCAGGTTTGGATACTCGCGAAGTCCACAACAAGGAGATGGTTTAGGGCAGTAGCAGTTTTTACACTGTAGTAGATAACCAAGTCATCAGCGTAGAGCAGAGATGAGCAGTTTGGTGCAGTTAATGGGATGTCATCGATGAAAATAGTGAAAAGCAGAGGGCCAAGTATGGAGCCCTGGGGTACTCCAACGTGGATTGGTGCAGGATCCGAGATGGCTGAATTGAAGACCACAGCCTGTTGTCTGTCAGTCAGGTAGCTTTTGAATCAGGTAATGGTATCTGAGGAGAAACCAAATGACCGTACTTTTGCAAGAAGAAGTGTGTGGTTGACCAGGTCAAAAGCTTTAGTTAGGTCGATGAAAATTGCACCTGTCAAGAGGCCTAAGTCCATGAAGGAATAAATGTTACTTGTCAGTTTTAGCAGGGTGGTGGTGGTGCTGTGACCTTTATGGAATCCATGTTGAGAGCTAGAAAGGAGGTTGTATTTTTGGAGGTATTCTATTGATTGGGTGCCAACTAGTTTTTCAAGGATTTTGCTTAGTACAGAGAGTATAGCGATGGGATGATAGTTCTTGATTTCCTTGGGTCTCCTTTTTTAGGAATAGGGGTGACTTTAGCAATTTTCCATATATTTGGAACTGTACCACAGCATAGGGACATATTGAAGATTTTGGTTAGTGGGGAAGCTATGAAGGGGGCAGCAACCTTCAGGAGCCTAGGTTCAAGACCATCCGATCCTGGGCTGGTATTGTCAGGAATGGAGAGTAGCAATTGTAGTACTTCTCTTTTTTGAATGCTCCGGAACCTAAAGGAGGGTTCAGAAGTGGAGGTTTGGTGTCGCATTGTGGCGGAGCAGTGAGACCTGTAGGGAAGGAGGTCAGGTAGTTTGTTAAATCTGAGAAATGGTGATTGAAGGTGTTAGCTATGGTTAACGGGTTGTTGCAATGTATGCCGTTTAACAGCATGTCATTTGTATGGGCCTTGTGATTAGAACCCAGGAGGGTTTTTATGGTGGTCCAGAATTTCTTGGAGTCCCCGGAGGCTTTTGTTAGAAGGTCCCTACAGAAAGAGCTTTTGAAGAGATGGATGTTTCTTTTGCAAGTGTTTCTCAGAGAGCTGTAGTGGCAGTAGTCAGATTGCATCCCTATGGACTTAAAACAACCCCAGGCCTTGTCCCTGGCCCTTATCTGGGTTAGTAGATCTTTTGTTAGCCACTTAGTCTGGGTACCGTGAAAGCACCTGGTAATCCATGGGGCATGGATATCTTGGAGCTGACCAAATTTTGCAAGGAAACTATCAAGAGCAGACTGGACATTAGATGTGGTGTGTATGGAGGTCCAGTCAATCATTGAGAGGTCATGTGTAAAATGAATAGGATTGAAGCTGGTGATATTGTGGAACCTGATGAGTTTTGGGGGCAGAGATGGTCTATTATTAGAGCACCAGATGCAGTAGATCGGGGAGTGATCACTGATTACATCTGGAAGGGTACCAGTGCAACTGATGCTGTCAGGGCGGTTTGCAGGGACACAATCAATAAGCGTGCTAGTCCGAGGGGGAGCCATAACCCTGGTAGGGTCAGAGATCAGCTGATGAAGGTTGTGGCCTAGTACTAAGGTGTGGGAGGCCTGATTTGATTTGCTAGCCCAGTTTAGGTTTAAGTCACCTAGTATGAGGACCTCGTTACAGCCAATGGTGCTGTCTACTAGTAAGAGGAGGTCTTCTAGACCTTTTATCCCTCCCGCAGGAGGGTTATAGGCACAGATTATGTGTAACTTCTTTGAGCCTAGTAGTAGTGTTGCGTGGAGTGCTTCACAGAGAGATAGGGTAGGTAGCCCATTTTGGACTAGCTGCAGGTGTTGTTTGTAGTAGATGGCAACTCCATCCCCATGCTTAGAGGTGGACCTGTCTTGCCTGATGAGATTGTAGTTAGGTAGAGTGCATAGGGGGTCAGCAGTAGAGGGTTTTAACCAGGTCTCTGACAGGCAGAGGATGTCAGGGTGTTTCTGTGCAACCCATGCCTCGAGTTCGGTTAGATTGTGAAGGAGGCTCCTAATATTCATGTGCGCAATATGTAGTCCCTTGGAGTCTAGCCATGTTGCATTATTTGGTGTCAGGTTTGTTGTTACAGGTCCTGGGTTTAGTTCAATGTCTCCTGCTAACAGTAACGCTAGGAGAAGGAGGTGCCACAGTTTACGATGGGTGAAAGGAGTTGGTAGAGGAATTTTGATCACTGAGGATTTATGAAGAGAGTAGGCTAAGTGGTATATGAGCTTTTGTGGGAAAATAAGTGGGAAGGTGTCATGGGGATGTTGAAAAGACATTTGCATCAGGGAGAGCTTAGGGTTGATAGTTTGGGTACAGCCAAATGGATTTCTTTGGAGGTTGTGTAGGATCTGGACTAGTAAGAGGTTAAGGAAAATGGACACTAGAAGAAGTGTTGCACAAGTCTTAATGGTCATATTGAGTATATTATGAGTGTCCTTAGAAATGGCTTTTTAAAGAAAAAACAATGTCTCAGGGGAGAGGAGTAAAGGTTTAGTGTAGCTTACAAGTTGGATTAAGAACTGTTTGAGGTGTTATATATTTCATATACCCTCTAGTTGTAGTAAAATATAACCTGCTAATGGCAAACTGAGGAGGTAGTTATTTTACATCCACCTCAGGGTGTGAATGGGGCATGTTCAGGGCATGGCCTAACGCTATATAGCTAGAGCCACCCAAGGGTGGGTGTGGTGGGGGGCGGGTGGAGGCAGTCGTGAAGCAACTGCGGGGACAGCGCTCTGTGTTTTCAGAGCAGTGGCCCGGCTCAGCACTCGACTGTGGCGAGATGAAACGGAGAGAAGAGCTCCGGTCAAGTCTCACTCCCGGCTGAAGCAGCACTTTGGAGCTTCACTATTTCTCCCACTCCTGTATAGAAAAGTGTTGCCAACTGGTCGTTGCAAGCCAAGGAGCTGAGGCAGCGCTTTAGAGCTACTGCACAAAATAAATTCAGGACTCGCACTCCCGTTGAGCAGCCGATTACTGACTGCACATCTCAAGGAAAGTCCCTGTATCAGGAAGCGACTTTTGTTTCAAAACTGTAGTCTCAGCCTCAGCTGGGAAAATTAAAGCAGAGCGAGGGAGACTGTTCGGTTACTAGGCACGTCTGAACACAGGGTAAAGCAGCCAAAAGATGTTTACAGTCCAGGTTACTGATTTAGGAGCAGCCTTTCTAACTGTATACTTTTACTGCATTGGAACAGTATTAGTAGCTGGTGAGCAGTTTTAGGTAGGATTTGAAAATGGAGGTTTTGGTGCCACTTTGAAATATCCAGCCCTTGAATGTTAGAAGAGTGCTCAGTCCACACTACTTGACTATTTTGGAGCAAAAACAAACAAAAAACCTCAGTACGATTCAGCAGCAGTTAGAGAAGCTCATTGTCCTTGTAACCACATCATCTGACTTGCTATAATCTTTGTAATTGTGTTCCCCTAGTTCCCCTCCCCTGGTCGCACTGGGAAATGAGACTTGGTTAAATGTACTTCTCCTGATAGCCAATGTTTAAATAAAATACAAATTATAATAAATAAACAAATACATAAATTTAAATAAATGAATAAATGAATGCACCTCCCTAACAACTGGATTTATCTTAGGGGGTTTAGAATGGAGGACTGCTTGCCGAGGGTGGGGTCATTCCTCAGGACTTGGAAGCAGTTGACAGACAACAGGTAGTGATCACTCCAAAGGCAGTGAGGGGAGGACCTAGGTCAGCAGCTGGAGGGTCCTACTGCTCTCCATGGAGGAGTTAGAAATATTGGTTCAGCAAAATTCAACAAACCACAGGTGTGTACTTCACCCTCATAGAAGACATCATTGTGGTGTAGCCACTGTCCCAGATCTGTACAGGAAAACTAGTTCTGCCTTACTGCCATGATCCTTTATTTTTAGCTGGATGCTCCTGTCCATCCAGTTCTCTCCCAGACCTCTTAGGCTCCTTTAATAAGTGAAGAGATGCTATGTGATCACCGATGTCATTGTACACAAGATGAGATGATGACTAAGACATGCTGTTTCTGTACTAAAATACAAAATCCATCTGCTGTTGTTCAGAAACTCCTGACCCACTGTACGATGTTAAGGACCAGCTGACGTGTAACGAGCTGCAGTTTTTAAAGTTCTTTATTTCTTTTCCAGATGGCTGCAAAAAAGTCCAGCACTGAGGAGGCCTTGAAGACCTGCGTTCCAGCTCTTATCTTCTGCTGTATTCCTATAATTTTGCCTTCTGCACTATAGCACAATGAAATTGTTACTGATCAAAATAAAGTTATAATCATCTTGCACCAGTCTTGGGTTTTGGATGTGCTTCTTAAAGGAGCAGTGCATGTTAGGGTGAAAATGTCAATTTATTCTTTTTTATTCCATTGTAGATGGTCCCTTATCTGCCATCTTGTATGATATCCATCATTCCCCATTCTGAGCCTCTGCTTTATCACTTTATGTTTACACATGAAATAATAACAGGGAGGTTGATAAGTGGCCAGTCAGGTGTTACAGTAGATGAGGACATCATCATTTATTCATTCTACTGAAGCATTCTAAGTGAAGAGGGCATGTCACAGCTCGCTGCATATCAGAACAGTTTTCATGTTTAGGGCTGTGAGCAGAGCCTACAGCCCTTCTGTCATGTGTAGCTCTAAAAATTACTTTTCCTAGAACTTCCTTTTTAGATGTTTGTGTGTATTCTGCCACAGCTGCAAAGCAGTGCACTCCCCCTCTGATTTTTGATATTTGTTTATGTATGTTAAAGGCATCCGAAGGGGGAAGGGGATGCTACTGTATTGTACCTTAGAACTTCTCAGGATATTAACAAAAAAAACTTTTTAAACTGCTGTTTCTATCATCTGTCCAGCTCAGTCTAACAGATATGTTCTATTTCTTTCAGCAATATAGGGGCTAACTCATTTCCTTTTGGTTTTTATGAAAATGAAAGTCAGACTCAGTGTCAGATTACAGACAGTGGAACTGCAGTTCATTAGCTGACATTCCTTTCTGTAGGACAGGTTGGAAGCAAGTACTGGAAACAGAAGGCTGCTTTTTTTCCTCATTTTATAATATAATGAGTGTGTATTTAGTTGCAGGGACAAGGCCTTGAAGAAAAGAATAACATTTATGTAACTCATTCAAGATTCCATCAGGTGGTCAGAAAAAAGTCTGGGAGAATTTGTGCAAAAATTAACAAATAAAAAAATGCAAAACAGCATGCACACTGGCCTCTGAGACTGGAAGATCAGAAGGCTGTGAGTTCTATCCCCACACTAGGCATGTGAGTTAAAGAGCTTGTGTACTGCCTAAAACTAATATTAGATTTTAAAAGCAGTCAGCCATTACCCTTTAAATTTGAGATACTTTATCTTTTCCCTTTGTTTAATAAGAAGATTGTTTATCTGGGGTCGCTAATGAGCAACTAAAGAGACTGGTCGCAATACTCCGGAGCTCTATCCTAAAAGGACAAAATCATGCAAAAAAACTTAATTTCCTGAAATTATTTATTGAAAATAAATACCTGGGACACTGCTGAGATGGATGACTACATTACTTTGGGCAAGTTGGCCCAGCAAATGGCCATGAACACGAAGACAAATGTGAATCAGGAGGGCGGTGCAGTGAGCGGACAAGGCCAAATTTCCCTGTTAGTAGCTGAGGTCTCAACAATTAGTAGAGTGGTCTCTGAACAGATTCTGGCCAACCTCAAGCTGTGCTGGGACAGCATGGAGCACACACTTAAGGGGCTAGCCCAAGAATTGAAGCAGCATATGAGGCAGCTCAGCAAGGTGGAACAGAGAGTCTCAGACCTCAAGGATCAAAATGATGAGGTACCAAACAAAGTGTAGCACCTGGAAAAGGAGTTAGAAGAGTTGAAAGAGGCTTTATACTACCAGGAAAACTATAGCAGGAGAAACAATCTCCATATCAGATGATTGCCGGAGGCTGCGGAAGGCGGGGCCTGCTGAAGTTTTGTGCAGAGACTTTACCAAAATTACTCAGTATGGATTTAGAGAAAAAGAAGTTTAATTTTTGAAAGGGCGCATAGGGCCCTGTCCCCATGACCACCGAATGATCAACCTCCATGCCAGGTAATCTTTTGACTACATAATTACCATGATAGGCAAGCTCTGATGGTAGCGTTTAGAAACAAAAAAGAATTGACATACAAAGACCACAAGCTAACATTACACCAGGACATGTCACTCAGAGTACAAAAAAGAGACAGCAATTTAATGTACATATGGATGGCTTGAGAAAGCGAGGGCTAGATTTCTTCATGGTATACCCAGTGACCATTAAGGTGAAGGTGGAGGGGCCATCTTTTCCTTTTGGGAAGTGGAGAAACTGCAAGCCTTTATCAATGACTGGGACAGGAAAAATAAGAAAACTTGAGTGACTGTTTGTAGCCCACGAGGTGGGAGGTATACTGTAAAGCAATCGGAGGGTCTGTTGATTGAATATACCAAAAGAGCAGACTATAAAGTGATAATAAAGACTGTATATAAAAAACATGTGTATTGCTTCTTTTGGCTCTTGGAATTTCTCTCCCCATCCTACCATTTCCTATTGAAATGCTGAGCTGCAGAGATTGAACCCTACTAAGAATGATGACACAGACCTGGTTTGTACATTAATGATTTAAACTGCAGACATCAAACTTACGGGCATGAAACAAGTTTAAAAGTGGTTTGTGGCATCTGATGGACCCCCCAGGTGTGGACTAGAGACAGAACTTTTTCCCCGATAAGGGCATATTGCACTGGGGGTAAGGAGAACCGCACAGGCACAAAGAGGTTTGCCCGGACCATGAGGAGGTCCACAAACACTCCAGGTCTGAGGGATCTCATGGTTTGTTACAGCGGAAGTAGCCTGCTGAACAATTGCATGCAGGAGGGGGCACTCTGCAGAAACTTTTCGCAGTGGACTGAGGACTTTCAACTGCGTTTCCGGCAATTTAGACTATTAATGGGGTTTGAACGTATGAGGGATAGAGGGTTCATTTGGGGTAAAAGTGGAATCCAGTTGTAATGGGGACTAGAAGGAAATGATGTGTAATTACATGAAGCAGCTGAAATGCAGGGGAAAAGAGAGTGAGCAGTGAACGCTGAAGGGAGGGGGTAAGGATGAAGACTGGGGGAAAGGGTATGTGCTTTGGGAAAGCTAATATACTGCACACAATAGACTTGCAGGGAAATTAAGTAAAAGGTAAAAAGGAAAATGGACTACTAGAAGCACACCGTGGTAGGGAAAATAATGGAATCACTTCTAAAGGAAAGAATTGTTGAGTTTCTAGAGGCCAGTGGGGCACAGGACCCAAGACAGCATGAATTCACAGAGGGAAGGTCATGTCAGTCAAATCTAATAGATTTCTTTGACTGGGTGACCAATGTGGTAGACCAGGGAGGAGCAGTGGACATGGCCTACCT
The DNA here is from genome assembly GCA_016271365.2 of Neoceratodus forsteri. Lineage (NCBI taxonomy): Eukaryota > Metazoa > Chordata > Ceratodontiformes > Ceratodontidae > Neoceratodus > Neoceratodus forsteri. Next base: position 541,414,182 of record JADMNL010000022.1, on the reverse strand, counting down.
AGACTTTAGCAAGGTATTTGACATAGTCCCACACAAAAGATTAATATACAAGTTAGCCAGCCTTGGAGTGGGTCCCAAGGTGGTAGCCTGGGTTAAAAATTGGCTGGACAACAGTATACAAAGAGTAATAGTAAACAGAGTTTACTCTGAAGAAAGGGGGTTACTAGTGGGGTACAACAGGGTTCAGTACTGGGACCGGTCTTCTTTAATGTCTTAAAGTGACATTGTAGAGGGACTGGAAGGAAAAGCGTGTCTCTTTGCAGATGACACAAAGATCTCCTACAGGGTTGATACAGTAGGGGGGGTGGAGAGGATGCAAAGGGACTTGACAAGGATGGAGGAATGGTCAAATATATTGCAGCTTAGATTCAATGCAAAGAAGTGCAAAATAATGCACCTGGGAAACAAAAATCCAGGGGAAGAGTATACAATGGGGGGGAGATAATAATAACTACAGGAATGGAAAGAGACCTGGGGGTAGTCATATCAGATGACCTTAATGTGGGCAAGCAATGTGAGAAGGCAGTAAGAAGAGCTGGTGGGATACTGGGATGTATAGGGAAAGGCATCACCAGTAGAAAACAGGAAGTTGTTATCCATTTGTACAGACAGTTGGTGAGACCCCATCTGGAGTTCTGCATCCAGTTCTGGAAACCCCATCTCCACAAGGACATAGACAGGATGGAGGCTGTCCAGAGGAGGGCAACTAAAATGGGGTAGGGTCTGCACCAGAAGACATACGAAGAGAGATTAAAGAAGCTTAACATGTATACACTCGAGGAGAGGAGGGAGAGTGGGGACAGGACAGAAACTTTCAAGTACATCAAGGGAATCAATAGAGTCCAAGATGGTAGCATCTTTCAGAAAAAGAGATGGGCAAGAACAATGGGGCACAATTTGAAGATAGAGGGGGGATGTCTCAAAGGTAATGGGAGGAAGTATTTTTTCATGGAGAGGGTTGTGGATACATGGAACAGCCTTCCTGAGGAGGTAGTGGACTCAAAAACAGTGGAGGAATTCAAGAATGCATAGGACAGACATAAGGCAATTCTAGTGGGGGGGGTAGGAGGAAGTAGGCTGTTGGTTAACTAGGATCTGCAGCCTATGCATTAGGTAGGGAAATGAGCAGACTAGGTGGGCCAAGCGGTTCTTATCTGCCATCAAATTCTATGTCTCTATGTAAGGGCAGAGCCAGAGCATGGCGTAGTGGGGTTTGACACCATACTTACCATTATGGTATGTTCTATGGGGGGAAACAGTTGGGGTTAGGGAAGGGGGAAGGGAATGAGTGGGGATTAAAGTTTAAAAGGTTTATAGTTCTCTTACAGTTCCAGTTGGGGGGGTGTAGAGTGGAGAATATTAGTACAATGTTTATCTTTGTTGTTTGTGTTACTTGTCTCAAAGTGGTCTGTGTTCTGCATATTACTAGTGTGGATAGTGTCCATGCCGTGACCCGGGTGTCAAAGGAAAATGACATCTGGGGGGATGGCTAGTACAAAGCAGAAGTCTGCCCATGGGACCAAGATAGTCTCGTGGAATGTAAGGGGCTTTACGTCACCGGCCATGAGAGCGAAAATATTAGTTGCTCTCAAAAGAAAGAATGTGTCAGTGGCCTTGTTGCAGGAGACTCATTTGTCCAACTGTGAGCATAAAAAATTGGTGAAAGGGTGGGTTGGAGCCTGCCATGCAACAGTATACAATACTCACAAAAGAGGGATGGCAATACTCATAAACAAGCATCTTCCCTTTACGGTCCAACATGTGGTAAGAGACCCTACAGAGGGAAATGCATATTTGTGGTGGGGGAGTTACTGAGTAAACAGCTTACATTTGGGAATTTTTTTTTTTATTTCAATATACTTTATTAATATTTCATACACTTCAACATCTATATAGGAAACAATTAAACAGACAGTAATAATCCCCCTCAAAGAAAACTGTGAGAAAAGAACAATAGTCCAGTTACATTTACCCATATATCCACCCCCGAAAACCCCACCCACCCTCCACCCCTACCCCTCCCCACCAGGCGTGATCGTGCTCAGTTATCAGTCTATAACAAAAACAAATATTTACCCCTCCAAGAGCTATCATGGTTTCCATAAAGTAAGTATAGCATCCAAGGGACCCCATCTGCTCTGGTAGATCTTCAATCTATTATTCAGGGCTAAAATGTGCTTCTCTAACTGAAGGGCAAACAGCATTTCTTTGTGCCATTCAATAACTGAAAGGGCTGATTCCTCGGTCCAGTGCCTCAGGATAATTAATTTAGCTATTGCTGAGATCAAAGCCAAATGCGCTTTCCTAACATTGGGAATGCCCAGTGGAAATAAATTTAGTAAACAAATCTCAGGGTTAATATACGAATCCAAACCCAGCAATGGATCAAGCTTACTCCTAATAGCCGACCAAAATCTCTGGACCGTGGAACAAGCCCATATCATGTGATACAATGTCCCAGTATGAGCAACACATCTGGGGCAATCAGGGGTAGACCTATTCCCCAATTTGTATAGCTTGTATGGCGTAAAATATAAATTATGCATAAGATTGAATTGTATCAGCCGTTATCTGTCTTGCTTGAGAAATCTGTATAAGTTCTGCCAGATTGCAGTCCAGAAATGTGGCTCATCCCTAAGGGAAAATGTCTGCAATAATAATAACACACTCCCTGTAGCAACCTCAATCCAATCTCTGGATTGCTTTGTAAACCACTGACACAGCATGGGGTTCCTTCGATGCTCTCAGAAGAATATTAAAAGCTTCTGTTGACCCTTGACTTGCTGTCCCTGATCCCGAATAAGTAAGGACAGCCCTTCTAAGTTGTTCATACTTGAAAAAAGCTGTGATAGGCACCTTAAACCTAGTTCTAAAGAGATCAAACGAAATTACTCGGCCTTCCTCATATATATCTTTAAGCTTAGCAGTATAGGGCAAAGGTAAAAAACCCGGGGGAATGGGCTTCTGACCAATTAGAAAATGGGGATTCCTCATAATCGGCTGTTCCAACGAAGCATGCCCGATATGAGATAAGTGAGTCTGCAGTTGATGCCAGGCCTTAATGGACCACCCAAGTGGGATTGCTTTTGGGATAGTGTATACCAGGGCAGGGAGTGAGCAGCCACACTGGGCTGCTAGGCATTGTTCGATGTCTACCCATAAAGGTACATACTCTTGTGTCTCATCTCCCAATACCTCTCTAGTCCAATATGACATTCTCGCCAAATGTTGAGCACCATAATATGAGAAAAAAGAAGGGGCCGCTAAACCCCCCCGCTCCTTGAGTGCCGAAAGTTTAAGATAGGATCGTCTAACACTCTTACCTCTCCAAAGGAAAGCAGTAAGTATTTGATTTAATTTACCAAACCACTTTTTAGGGATAAACAGACCCAACATTCCTAAGGGATATAATATTCGGGGCAAAACATTCAGCCTTATAATATTTATTCTTCCCCATAGAGAAAGAGAAAGATCTCCCCATCTGTCTAGATCTAATTCAATTACATGCAGCAAGTCTGTGAGATTAAGCCTAAACATAATAGGGATCTCCCTGGCAATCTTAATCCCAAGGTACATAAGGAATTTAGGTTCCCATACCAAATTAGTATTACCAAGCACTGAACGTGGTGTATTGTTATTTAGGGGAAAAACTTTGGTCTTGGATTCATTAAGTTTATAGTGGGAGACTGAGGAAAATCGCTCAATCTCGGCCAGGAGCACTGGAATGCCCACTTCCGGGTATTGAAGATGTAAAAGAAGGTTGTCTGCCTATGCCGAAAGGGAATATCTTTGTGTCCCTACTGCCACACCCTCAAGTTTGGGTGAGGTTAGCAACCTCCTAATCAAGGGCTCTAGATAAAGATTAAATAATAATGGGGAGAGGGGGCAACCTTGCCTGGTCCCCTCTCGAAGTTGAAAAGGAGCTGACATTATCCCATTAGCCCAAATTTGTGCTGACGAGGTTGTATATAACAATTTAATCCACCTAAGAAAATTAGAGAAAAGCCATATAGGCGAGGGTTTCAAAAGAAAATCCAAGAGACTCTGTCGAATGCCTTCTAGGCATCCAAGGATATCAAAACAGAGGAATCTTTGAATCCTTGGATGCCGAGAGGATATACATTAATTTACGTATGTATCTACAGAGGACCTACCTTCATAAAACCTATCTGCTCTCTACTAACGACAGGAAGCAGCACACCCAGTCTCATGGCCAAAATCTTGGCTAAAATTTTTGTGTCCGTATTAATTAAAGAAATAGGCCTATAACTTTCGGATATGTGGGATCCTTCCCAGGTTTATGTATAAGGGTGATTATCGACATGAAATTGGATTCAGACATCCCTTGTCAAACCAATAATTATAGACTTCAACTAAAGGGAGCAAGCTCTTGTGAGCAGCTTTATATAGATTATTAGAAAGGCCATCAGGGCCAGGGATTTATCTGGTACAAGCTGATCAATTGCTCTGTCACTTCCTGCAGCATGATTGGATTCCCAAGGAGTTCTCCTCAGGGCCCTTAACTTAGGAAGGTCCGGCTTCCAAGTACTCAAATATATCCCGGAGTGCAGGTCTAGCCACCTGGATTTCAGAATACAGCCCTTGATAATAAGAGCGCAGCGCCTCGGACACCTCCTGGGGCGAAGTCACTAAATTGTTAGTGGGGTCAGACCTAAGGCAGGGAATGGTTCTCGATGCTGCAGCTTGCCTAAGCCGGATGGCCAGTAGTCTACCGGCCCTTTCACCAGCCTCTAGGTATTTCATTCTAGTACACCTCAAGGCGAGCTCTGTTTTTTGGTATATCAGATCAGAGCACTGACTCTGCAACTGGTGCAAGGCAACCCAGTCCTTATCTGGAGAATGCCGGGATAGGGTAAATTCCATAGTCCGGATCCTTGAAAGCAAGCTAGCCATCTTATCCTTAAATTGTCGACATCTCATTGCCGACAACCTAATGCATTCACCCCTCAGGGAACATTTTAACGCTGCCCAGATCATGTCGGTCCTAGCTATAGACTGTTTATTATCCAAAAGAAAGTTAACCAAAAACTTTTTAATATATTGAAGAGATTCTGGCCTTTGAAGCAGCTGATTATTTAGTTTCCAAAAGAAGTCCCTTCGGGTACTCGAACTCAGGAAACATGTAAGGGAAATGGGAGAGTGGTCAGAAATTACCCTCGCAAGTATATCTGCACCCTTTACTCCAGGCAGAGCAAAGGCGCCATCAAGAAAAAAATCAGTACGGAAAAGGATTTATGGGAGGCGAAGAAGTATATTGATCGCTCCATAATGGAGAACCCTCCATACATCCAGAAGATCGGCCCCTGACATGAGGTCACACAGCGCCCTCTGCGAGGGTGACAGTCCCCGTTTCCGGGAGTCAGACCTATCCACGTCCGTGGAGGGTGCCACATTCCAGTCTCCACCAATTATACTCAAAGTAGGTGGATCAGTGACCAAAAGATCTAAAAGCTTGGTAAAAAAGTAAGGAGACTCAGCATTAGGTCCATACACAGAGCCTAGGATAATCTGTCGCCCTTCCAGGGACCCTCTTATTATTATATATCTGCCCTCTGGATCACATAATTCCTTATCCAACTTAAATGGGATTCTTTTCCTTATTAGTATCACAACTCCCCCACTAGCCATGGATTTCCCGCCCATAAACTTGTCCCACCCACGCTTGAGAAATAAATTGACATCTGTTGGAGGTGTGTCCTGGAGACAGGCAATCTCAGCTTGTAGATGGTGAAGATGCTTAAGAACCACCTGCCTCTTGCATTTGTCGGCACCCCTTGACATTCCAGCTACAACCTTATAGTAATTTGCCATATATGAACTTCTTTAAACAAACTGAAAATACTGCTGGTCATTTTGAAATTCGATCTCATCCATTTTGACTGAGAACCAACGAAATAGACAGTTGAGATCCTAGAATAACACGCCTGGTTACCCCTCCCCAATCCCCCAGTCACTACTACCAAAGGAAACTTAACTATCTTAACCCCCATCGCACTATCCCCCATCATACCCACCAACCAGAACAACATTCTACTCTATACCACCCCAGTTCTAATAACTGCTCCACACCACTCTCAGGTGAGTGATGTCCCAATGCAGCAACTGAATTGCATCAGCTACCCTCCTATCTCTCCTCCTCCATCACCTCCCCACCCCCGCCACACACCCAACAGTAATATACACTATGTAAGATTCCAACTGTACAAATCATTTCGCCATTACCCATGTAAAACCCATTAACTAATCGAGACCAAACTGTAAGTGTTGTAATTTGACATACGAATGACAAAAGGAATTCGGACATCCAGTTAAGCATCCCCTAGCCATTCCCTCCATTCCAGAGAACAAAAAAAGGAAAAATAAGGTGCGTTTAATTGCAACTTTTGCACTCAAACACCAGAGTGTACTTAACTTGGAGAGCTACACAGCCTCAGTCCGGGGGGAAAAAAAAAAAGACCGGTCTGACCCACTCTTCTACTGGTATCAGACATGTCCAGCGTGCAGCTACGGGTGCCCTTCAAACATCACCCTAAGCAAAGAATCACTGTAACTGTCCCATCTCTGCAGTCTATGCATGGAAGGAAAAAGCAATTTACGAAAAGACTAAGCGAACTCTCCATGAGCTCTCCACGCCGGGCTCTACAAAACCCAGTTTCTGGTCACAAATTTGCTGTCCTTGTACAACTCTGGACTGCCTTTCAAATCCCAATGTTCTCTCACTTGAAGTTCTCTCACTTGAAAAGATCTGGGAAGAAATTTTTCAGCTCCTGCTGTGCTTGATCTTGCGATTCAAAGGCCACCCATTTTTCTCCAACCTTCACCTGGAGAACTGCCGGATATTTCATTCGAAATGGGGTACCTGCTGCGATAAGCTTCACAACAATGGGATGCATTCCCTGCCACTTTATCCGGACCGATTGTGTAAATCTTATGTGAATCGAATTTTATGCCCTCCCACTGTATTTCTTTTAGTCTGCACACCTTCGCCAAGACATGTTGTTTGTCTAAATAGTTGAGCATTTTACAGATAAGTGGCCTAGGAGGGGCACCAGGCTGTGGAGGAGGTCGAAGGGCCCGATGTGCCCTCTCTATAATATAAGCAGCTCCATTCGGGGAGGGACCGGCAATTCGCACACACAGTTTTTGAAGAAATAGAATAGGGGCATCTCCCTCTTCCTTTTCAGGAATACCAATTATTAACAGATTGTTTCGCCTACTTCTGCCCTCCAGGTCCTCGATTTTCTCCTCGAGTTTTTTAATCCTCTTTCCATGAAGAGACATAGTCAACTCGCTCCTGTCATGCTTCTTCTCTAACGAGACTAACTTTACTTCTGAGTCTGATACTCGAATTGTCAGAGACTGCACAGAGGTCTTGACATGCTGGAGATCCTCGTATATCCCGGCGATCTTCTCCTGCAGAAGGCGAATTACCTCTAGGAACCGCTCCTCCGTAAGAGCACCCTGAATGGTACCTGCTTTACTCGAGCCCGCTGTCTGTTGCTTCGGATGCTTTGTGGCCTTATCTTTCTCTGTCGAAGGTGGGGGTGAGTACCTCGGAGGCGCTTTTTTCATATATACCTCCATTTCTCGATCGTTTGCAGTTGCCTTGGTTTTTGCTCAAAGTTATATCACAGGATTATGTCAAAATCTAATTAAGGAATCGACCCAAGAGGTTGTAATATGTGTCGGATTCACGGAGCTGTAGAGGGCTGCTGCCGCTTCTCAGGCTGCCATCACGTGACTCCTTTGGGAATGTTTATGCACTGGCAGATCATGATAAGGCCTTTTACCAGAAGTTGCTCGATGTGCTAGTTAAGGAAAAGTTCCCAAATCTTATTCTTGGAGGTGACTTTAACTGCGTGGCAGACCCCAAAATGGATTATTTGGGAAACAGGGATAGGGCAGTAAGAGTGATCCAACAGTGGCTCCTCGGGCTGGTGGAGTTGGGACTCATTGAAGGATAGAGAACGGCCAACCTAGGGCTAAAAGAATATACATCTTACTGCAGCCCACATAGTTCTTGGTCACAGCTGGACTACATTTATATTCAAAGGGAATTGTACCAACATACAAGAGCAATGGAGCATAGTCCAATATTTTTGTTGGACCATGCCATGGTTGAGATAGAGATAGAATTAACTCCGTCTAATGACCAGAGGGGTTGGTGGCAGTTCCCTACCTATATGTTACTTAAGGAAGATTTTAGAGCATTTGAAAAAGAACAATGGAAACCCTATGAGGAACAGAATAAAGGTACAGTAGAAGCTGAGGGCATGTATTGGGAAGCAAGCAAAGCATATATGCAAGGAATCATAATAGGATTTACTGTTAAGTGGAAAAGGGAAAGGAGACAGAAATGGAGGGAATTAGAGGTCAGAATACGAGATTTAAAAAAGGAGATACTTGAGAAGGAAGGGAAGAAAAAAAGCGGGAACTGAGGCTGGCAAAAGAGATGCAAAATGCAAATTTAGATAAGGAGGTTAACACCAGAATCCTCTTTCAAAAAAAGAGGATATATGAATGGGGGAATAAGCTAGATCCTCTCCTGGTCAGGCTCATGAAAGGGGGAAAAAGTAACCATATATTAATTAAAATTAGGGACAAGACGGGGAGACTATTAAAAGAAGAAATGGAAATAAGAAATAGATTTAGGGAGTATTATGAACATTTATACTGGGCAGAATGTCAGGGCAAAAGTATGGAGAGAGAGAGAGAATTTTCTTAGGGACCTTAAAATTCTGAAGCTGAATGAGGAACAAATGAAAAAGTTAGGGGCAAAAATTACTATAGCAGAAGTAAGGAAAGCGATAGTACGGTTGAAGAATGGCAAGGCTGCTGGCCCAGATGGGTTTGGGGCAGAATATTATAAGTTATTATAGGAAGAATTGGTGGGTACCCTTTGTAATATAATGGAAGAAGCCAGGAAGGATCGGGGAATACCTCAAACCTGTTGCCAGACCCTCATCACAGTTCTTCCTAAGCCTGGTAAAGATTTGGAGGAATGTGAGTCATTTCGTCTGATTTCCCTCTTAAATCAAGATTGTAAAATAATGACAAAGGTACTGGCTGGAAGGCTAGAGGAGGTACTCCCCCTGCTGGTCAGTCCTGATCAGATGGGATTTGTGCAAGGGCTGAAGTCATATCACAATTTGAGAAGACTATTAAATGTCATCTGGTGGGGAACTCAGCGTCCAGGAGAAGCATGTGTCCTGTCTATGGATGCTGAGAAATCATTTGATAGAATGCACATTTTGCAGACATATGGATTGCGGGGGGTTTGTGAAAATGGTGGGTGCCTTCTATAAAACCCCGATGCCTCAGATTTTGGTTAATGATGCACCATCCCCAGAATTTGGATTGCATAGGGGGATAAGACGGGGTGCCTATTATCACCCCTGCTGTTCGCTTTAGCAATAGAACCCTTAGCAATTAGAAGTTCTCTTGATATAAGGGGAGTCACAGGGAAACATGGCGGGAAACATAGGTTCATAGGTGTAGTATGAGTTCAAAGGACATGCCCATATGGAGCTCGTTGCCTATTGGCAATAATTGAATTTCCTATTTTCCATATAGTTATCTAGCCTAAATTTGAATTCCACCAAAGTACTGCTTGTAACTGCTTCAGCTGGTAGAGAATTCCATATGGTTGATACCCCTTGAGTAAAATAGTTATTTCTTTTAGTTGTTTTATTAATCATAGTTTTTAACTTTAAGTTGTGTGATCTTGTATTCAACATTTGATTATTTCTTTCTAAACAAATTGACTCAAATAGGGCTGGGTCTTGGAAAGCTTTAAACACCAAACAAAGATCCCCCCTCGGTGATCTATATTCCAAAGAAAACAAACCTAATCTTTGTAACCTACTGCTATAATCAATATCAGATAAGTATCTAACCTGCTTAGTAAATATTTTCTGAACCCTTTCCTATATGGCTTTATATCCTAAAGTAGTGGGAGAACAGAAGGGAGTACAATAGTCAATGTGTGACCTGACCAGAGAAGTGTATAGGGGCAACAGTACCTCTGACTCCCTGCTCTTGATATGTCTAAAGATGCAGGAAATAATACCATGATATTTTTTAACAGTATTATTTATAGAGTTGAGAACTTTAAATTGTTGCTAATTGTGATACCTAAATCATTTTCTGTTTCTACAGAATGTAATAAATTATTTCCTAAAGTGTAGGTTGCTAAACCATTGTTCTTACTTAGGTGCATCACCGTACACTTGGTAACATTAAAAGGCATTTTGTATTTTAAAGACCACTCTGCAAACTTATCTAAATTTATTTGTAAGGATTTTACTGCTTCAGAATTATTAACAATACCTCCAATTTTACAATCGTCAGCATACTTATGTACCCAGGCATCTTTATTTACATGTAAACTAGTGATCAAGATATTAAATAACAAAGGTCCCAGGATGGAACCCTGGGGGACACCACTAGTGATAATTCCCCAGTCAGACATATATCCTTTAATGCTAACTCGTTGCCTCCTATTATTCAACCAGGAATGAATCCATTTAATAATATTCACCTGAAAACTATGCTCTATTAGTTCTTCAATTTGTATTCCATGTGGAACAGAGTCAAAAGCTTTCTGGTAATCTAAGAAGATAACATCCACTGGTAATCCCTGATCTAGGGCTATGCTAACAAGTTAAAAAAAGTTTATCAGATTTTGTTGACAGGATCTGCCTTTTATAAAACCATATTGGGAAATATCTATAATGTTCCTTTCATGTAGGTGTTTAACCATTTTTTGTTGTAATATACTTTCCATTATTTTGCCTATACCTGATGTAAGACTAATTAGTCTATAATTGTTTACCTGATGTCTACTACCTCCTTTATAAATAGGCACGACAGTGGCTAATTTCCAGTCAGATATTACATTTCCTTCCCAAAGGGAAACATTAAATAACATGTTATAACTCTCTATGTAGACGATATTCTCCTGTTCCTTACTGAACTGGACAAGTTGACTCCAAGAGTTCTGTCAGTAATAGAACAATTTGCCAAATTCTCAGACTATAAAATTAACCTTCAGAAATTGCAGGTTATGTTCTTGGGGGGGGGGGTGGAAAGAAGGAGGCATAGGGTTTGAAAGTAGTGCAAAGAACATTCACATATTTGGGCATAAAAATAGGAAAAAAAACTAGGGGTTCTGTATGATGAGAACTATAAGCCACTGATTAAAGAAATTCTACAGGATTTAAACATGTGGAAGGAGCTGCCAATATCCTGGATGGGAAGGATCAACCTTTTAAAAATGAATGTATGCCCTAGATGATTGTATATTATGCAGATGCTTCCATTTAGCCCAATGATGCAGGATACAAAAAAACTAGAAAAAGTCTTTACAGTCTTTTTATGGAGGGGCAAACATCCAAGAATAAACTTGAAAAGCTTGAAAAGATTAAAAGCGCCTATAGCCCAGGGGGGACTTAACTTTCCGGATGTCGTGGGATACCTCCTGGCAACACAATATAGATATATCCAGAATTAGGTAAATAGAAGTGAAGTATCTAGCTGGCAGGAGCTGGAGGAAGAAGGGATGCTGGGGAGGGTTTCAGGATACCTGGGAAGGGAGGGCCTCAAAAAATATGGTAGACTGACAATACCCAACCCTATAGTGGTAGCAAGTTTAAAAGCATGGGACAAAATCAGGAAGAGACAAGGTATAGATAAGCCTTGTACACTCCTGGTACCAGTTGCAGAGAATCCAGATTTCCTACTGGGATTGGAAGATGAAGGATTTAAACTATGGCAGACTAAAGGGGTAAGGTGTATGACAAATTTAACTACAGGAAATGGCATGTGTTCCTTTCAGGAACTGAAGGAGGGGCTGAATCTCCCAGCCTCTCATTTGTACAGTTATTTTCAGACAAGAAACTATTATAAGCAATTAGCTGGACCTCAGGGAGCTTCGGATCACATTTCTGAATCCGAAAGAGAAATAATGGGAGCCTTCAAGAATGAAAAAGGGCTCATGGGGAGAGCAGTGAAATTAGATAGAACATTTTTCAAGACATCTGTACAATTGGCTAAGAAGTGGTGGGAATGGGATACAGGAGAAGACATCTGTGAAACTAATTGGCAACTAATGCTGGAGTCTCACAGGGGCCTGCTAGTATGTAATAAATATATGTAACCCCCCTGCCACTTAGGGTTACTAGAATCCCACTTGGAATTAGTGGCAGGCAGGGAAAGGCAGCTTGTGAGATGCCAGTTAAATGGATTTCACACTGTCTCACTCTGTCCTCAGTCTCAGCTAAGCTGGAGGGATGACATCATCATAGAATTCTCGCAGCAGCATAAGCCACAGTGGAATGTTTGGCTGCAGGGAGTTAGGTTAGAACGTTGGGGATTTCAAAGCAAGTAGGAAGAAGTCTTCAGCTAGACTTAAGAGAAGGAGGAGGTGTGCTGCAGTTGGCAGTCCCTCAGAGCCTAGCTCTGCTATAGAGCTACACCAGAAGCAGGATAGGGTGTTCTCACCCTAGAAAAGAACAGAGAAGATACCAGCAGAAGTGGTAGAGACTGCTCCCTTGAGTTGTTCCAGTGCCCAATCCCTGGATGGATGGGGGGGAAGAATCCAGCATTTCAGGTCAATCCCCTGGCTCTGCTGGGAATGGGAAAAGCTGCCTGACAAGAGTTTGTTCTGAGTTACCAGAGAATTTTGTGTTTTGTGAGAAGAAGCCCTGGGGCACCTGCGAACCCTGGTGAGTCTGCTCTGACTCAGAGCCCATGTTTTCACCAAGACAGTTGTGTAAAAGTATTTGCCTATTGTGGGGTCAGGAAAGGACTAGCCAAGTCCAATACTTTTAAGGTATGTGTATGGCTTGAAATGCATCTAACCAGTGGGGGTCTACAGAGATGGACATAACCACTTACAGTACGTTGCAAGTCAGGACACCAGCTACATAGAGAGTAGAATGTTAAATGTGAGATACATTTTGAGATAGCAATCTACAACCAGAGAGTTCGAAGAAAGGTGTGGTTCCAAATGAATGGCCAGGTATGGATTTGGGAAAAAGAGGTGGGAGACCCCCCCAATCTGGAGGAACCAGGTTTACCTCCACGGATTCACTTTGGGCACCTATAGCTTTCTCCCAGGCACTTGGCTAGTGTCTGCAGAAAGTACCCAGACGTGGGATTAAGGATGAGATTTTCTCTTTAGAGCTAGAAAGCGATCAAGGGTGGTTAAGGGAGCCACCACCAAACTCCATGACATATGGACAAGCGTACTAGTGCTGGCTTGGGTGCCATGCCAGGGAATCCAAGAGTGACAGTACCAGTTCGGGTGTGTGAGCCCAGATGTGTTCAGAACCTGAGGGCTGCCGTGTAATGAAGAAGATGAGTTCTGACCTCTGTAGATCTGCATATCCATTGAGTGTAGTCCTGTGGGGGTCCATCTTGCTTTGTATTCTTGTGTTGAAGTGAATAAAAGCCACACTTTAGAATCCCACTCCTGGTTTGGACATTATCAGTTATTGCTTTCTGTGTCCGGAATTACTTGGGTGACCCTGACCAGAAGTGCAAACCTAGCCCTGATGCTGAGAAAATGTTTTCTCCCCGAACCTAGGCTAGCCAGGTAGTGGGTTACAAAATGGAGGCACCGCTCACCTTGGTTAGAAAATGGAGCCACCGCTCACCTTGGTTACATATAAGGAAGCACAGTTTAAGTTTATACAAAGAGTGTACTAGCCTCCTGCCATGGTACATAGATTTATTTTATTTTATTTTATTTATTTAACATACATTGGAATTACAACCTTTGAGTCAGAGACTCATTTACAAAAGCTCCGAGCCAGAGTACAGAACAAAAAATGTCCAGGGGTGACCCCAATCTGTAGCAAGTGCAAAGTAGCACAGGGTACATATAAACACTACTACTGGGAGTGCCCACTGATTGTTTCCTACTGAACAGAAATAGTAAGAGAAATCTCAGCTATGAGAGGGCAGCCTCTTGAATTTTCACAGAAATCACTACTGTTAGGAGTGGAAGGAGAAGAAAATGGGGAATAGGTTATGTACCCAGGTGGATTAGAATTCTCCTTGTGGTGGCCAGACAGGGAATATAAAATGTTTGGACTACAGCCCTATGCCCCACTTTGGAGCACTGGAAAGAGCTCACGCTGAAAGTACTTACAGTAGACAAACTTGCCTACTGACTGAGGGGGGAAGAAAATAGATTTGAAAGGGCCTGGATTGAATATCTAGGCACGCTGAATGTAGGTGATAGGATGTTACTGGAGGGCAGTAGAATATTGCACTAAAAAACTTACCTGCTGGGCTGAAAGGTCGTTGGGGATTCCCTGAACTGGGGTCAAACTGTAATGGGGATCTACACTTACACAAGCTATACTGAGACAAATGAGACACAGACACAGACCAGTTTAATTGCTGGAGTTTACCAGCTTGTTGGATGTTGTTCTATTTCTTCTTTATTCTTTGTTTTAGTTATTAATTACTGTTTGTATGTATTGTCAGATTTGGAAAACCAAAAATGACAGTAATGGATAGAGAGAGCCTATATAATGATATGTGTATAACAAGATGGATTTCGCTCTTCATGATGATATTACCTGTATACAGTTGAATATATAGTCTATGATCGATTGACAAGTAATACCATATGAGAACTGTCTCTTAAATATATTAAACTCACAAAAAAAGAAGATTGTTTACCTGATGTTAATATGTGTGATGTGTGGAACAGCACTCTGTGTGGCAGCTGACATAGCTAGCTGTACTGCCCCCACTACATCACCAGCATTGAGACCTCACTGACTGTGACATCACTGCTACTTAGGAACATCAATTCAGTGACTGCCAGGTCATTCACCTGTGATTTCACTGTCAACTTCATATACAATTTTAATACCTAACAGCAAATCAGAGCCCCTTTCCTGATAAAAGGCTGCCGACATATCATTTTTAAATAAACAACAAAGTCACAAATAAGGAACTAGTGGTTTATGGAAAAATCTACAGGGATTTATACAGGGATTTGATGCTGCTTCTACAGGAAAAATACAGGAAAATGAGGGCTTGTTACAGGAAAATGGTTATCTGGATCTGGGAGCACTGTGATGATTGTGACTAAATAGCACTATATGCCACAAACAAGAAAATGACTTTGGTCATTTGGTAGCTCTTCACAGCCCTATTGGTGCTGGCTAGATTTTGTTTTACAGGTCAGCAGTGTATCCTTTCTTTAGATTTGGAGCTGAAAGGTTGGTACTAGAAGGAGGGGTAGGATGGGGGTTTGCTCCAACAGTTTTTTTTTAAGTCTTTGGTAACCAGGTAAGGACCACTAGGCACAAGTGCCTGTTTTCGGGGGTGATCTGGGATCACTGGGGAGGTTAAGTGACTTGCTCAGAGTTACACAGTATACAAGTGGAGGTTATGGGAATCAACCCCAGGTTTGCTGGATGTACCAAGATCATTCACAGCTCATTACTCTAACTTGTAGGCTATACTGCCTGTTGACTTGAGGGGACAGGCACAGGGTATGGGGAGGTGTGTGTGTGTGTGTGTGTGTGTGTGTGTGTTCTTTTAGGTGACATTGGACAGGTGGGGGAAGAAGGACTATGTCTACTACATGCAACATCTCTATAATATCTTTATTATACTAAACTTTGTTGGGACTTTGAGGGGGAGAGGTGGGGGCTAGAGGGTGGCCAAATGGGAATATATCATTTTTAAAGGTTTGAAAAGTGGAATGGGGAACCATTTGCCACAGTGGAAGGGGTGGCTCCAAGCAGAAGAAAAGGAAAAGGAAAAAAAAAGAAACTTTGCAGCAAAAAGTTGGTGTGAAGTCAGGATACTTCATCCCGCTGCTCCTAGCAGAAAGTTCCCTAACTTTGTGCCAACTACACTGGCAAACTTTAAATTCAATACTTCTTTATTTTCCACAGTTCAGATAGTCAGTAACAGTTAAGTGCGGAAACGTCACACAGCCCAAGAAAATGAAAAAGTTTACAGAATATGAAAACACAGACTCTCTGACTTCAATAAATTCTTGGATACTAGGCAAGGTTTGTGTGTTACTGTTGTGTTTAATAGAATTAGCAATTTAACAGCTCACTATATACTGTATAAGTCCACTGCCCCCATAATGTGAATGAGGAGCAGTTTACACTTTGGTACTTGCTTCAGTCAAAGTAATCGGGCTCACTGTAAGTCTATAGCAGTAACATGTCCTATTTTTCCAGGTAGCTTATCTTCACAATGAAAGTGGGCAGGAATTGAATCTGGCCATGGCAGTACTGTAGTGCAGTAAATAATGAGAAGGATATCAGAAGCCTGGAAATCACTCCCCCTTAAATCCTGGACCAAAGGAGCAAATGAGGGCCTGAAGCTCAGTCTGGTCTATTGACACTTGTCTGAAGCACACTGACAGTGCTAAAGTCTTGCTCGACTATACCATCTGAAAGTAAAGTAAAAAATACAAGTACAAACCTATTTGCACCTTACAAATTACAACTCCATTACTGGCCATGCAAGAGTTGTGTTCAGCTGGGAGCTATAGGGATCCAGGAACCAAACTAGCAGTTAGTGCCTGTCACCAGCAATTGCTCCTGTGAATTAATCTGCCATATTCAAAGTTCATCCATAAAAATGACCTTATTGCACAGTCAAGACACTATGAGATTTTTTGCGTCTCAGAAAGGGCTCCCACACCTATTCTAGTTGAAGTGCACAGTACCTCAGAGTGTAACATCAAAGAGAAAACATAATAAATCGCATGAACTGTCTGGGGAGGTCAGCACAACGTAATGAGGACCAGTGGTCTCTTGTCAGTGAAAAGTTACTTGTTTATTTAGTTTTTGTTGACCGGGAAAGTAAGACTAGACAATTCTGCTTATTTTCAGCCTTGTCCTGGGGGAAGGGGATACAGATGGATGCCAACTGGCACTGAACCAGATTAAGCTGTTAGTGATATTTTTAGTGAATGGGGAAAATGTGGCCTGGACATTGTGGAAATTCCCCTACTCTTTTCGAGAAGTGCCATGGGATCTTTAACATCCACCTGAACTACCACCAGAACAGTTAAATGTCTCATCCAAAAAATGGCACCTCAGGAGTGCAGCACCCCCTCATGTTGCACCACAGTGTCAGTATTGGAATTTAACCCATGTGCCTTGTGTGGGGATAAGACCCACAACTTTCTGATCTTCTGACTTCAGAGGTGAGTGTGCAACCTGCTGAGCCACTGACACTGCATTATTGATGCGTGTTATAATAAAGATAGATTAAAAGTTCACCCATACCCCCGCCCCGGCACAGATGATTCATTCAATATGCTCTGATGATGACATGGAAGGCTGATACATAAGCATGTATACCACTTGATCGAGGAAGGCATGTCCAACAGGTGTTGTGGGCCACTGGTTTGATTTTTTAGCTTGTATGGGTTGTGTTTTCTTACAACCACTAAGTTGTTTCTGATGCTAATTTTAGGCTTAGTTATAGCCCCGCTTACTAGCTTTGTGCAAAGCTATTCACTTGCATTGGGCTTGTTGAGCCAAAACACATTAGCATGCAACTGTTCTGTCTAACTGTGGCCTTTCTCCAACATTTGGATCAGGACTGCCATAACAATGAAGTCAATGTGGGTGAGCTTTTAATCTATCTTTATTACAATACACATCAATAAACAAGTAAAGTTTCCCTGACAAGCGAGCACTGGTCCTTATTATGTTGGTCCTTTTTGCATCTCATTATCGACTAAAAGCTGCATGGAAAGCTTGGAAGTGAGGTCCCCTCCCCACCAGCAGCACTGGTATCAGATAGTAAATAGATACACATGACCTAAATCAGACCCCCAAATTCCCATGTCCCATATGGTTTCATGGAATTTCTTGGAAGTCAAGTGGACCCCCCCCCCATCCCCAAGCCCCATGTCCATTCACAGGTACCCCACTGCAGCATCAAGAAAACAGATGGCACTTCCCCTTCTCTTACCATCACTGCCAGCCATCTGTACTCAGACTTATTTAAAAGAACATAACTGATTCTTCTGTTGTTTACTACATAGCTCATAAGTGAATACTATTCTGCAAGATGGGAACTAAAGCAGATTTCCAATTTCTTAACAACAAGCGTTTGTCTTTGAGTGCTGCAGACAGGATTCATGTTTGTTGGTATTAAGATTAGATGGGTATGGAAAGAACCCAATTAAGAAAACATATGGGGGAAAATAGGATACTGCATCCTGTGAGTTCTAGATGGATTTTATGGACCTGGCGCCAGAACTAGAAATGGATAAGCATTTCCAGAGGATGTGCATACAAAGAACATATTTTCAGTGGTTACCCAGTTCTGTGTTGATGAGTGGGATGGTATCTAAAATACCGCATAAATTTAGTGTCATTCCTGTCTACATTATAAACTTTATAAATGTCGTGGCTTAAATGAAAGTGTACCTCAATGAAACCTAAGTCCATGCACATATGTAGCATGTCTGCTATCGCATTTAGATTGCATTTTGGTGACTGTGTGCAGCAGATGATGGCTGGCACTGGCTGTAAGAGGAGGGTAAGTGCAGGCTGCTATCTCGGGGCTATGGGAGTGGGGAGATACCTCTAAAATGGCCATGGGGAGCAGGGGTCCACTATGCTACTAGGATATTCTGTGAAAAATTGCTGGGCATGGGGACTGGGGGTGGGGTAGGCCACTTGACTTCTAGGGCATTCCAGTAAACAGTATTGAGCATGGGGATCAAGGGGTAGGTGGCTGATTGCACCAGACTACCAGGGTATTCCACGAAACAATACTGGGCATGGGGTTCGGGAAGTGGATGGGTGGGGTCCAGTAGACTACCAGGGTATTCCGTGAAACCATACTGGGCGTAGGGTTCAAGTGTGGGGTGCACTCCCTCATGCATGTAGTTAAGACTAGGTTTGAGGAGGCATTAACTAGTGCAGCCCTAACAGCTGGATAGCAACTCCACAAGCCTTTGTATATGCCTGAGCGCCTGTATGCAAGGTGCCAACACATGATTTGCATAGACACCTGGAATGCTTTAGTGCTCATGTACCAATGGGTTAGAGCCACACTAACTGTGCCTTGCAATATGGCACTTCTAGCACTATTCTGTTTCCCAAGTGCAACACACAATGTGGCTGTAACCCTGTTAGTGTGGAGCTAATCATTTGAATATCTTGCCCAGTGTTTACCTCGGGGCTACTGGAACTTCCTTTCTTTCTTGTGTTACAATTGACTAATAAATTCTCTCTACAAGCTATTCCTTACAGTGTGACATCCTGTTGGGGGCTATTTTAATTTTAATTTTTACAATAGGTTTTTATGGAGGAGCTTTGTTTACAGTTCTTATATTCTAACAAACAACACATTTCCCTTTAAAACATGAGGAAATTTTACTAAGAAAAAAACAGCTTGTATAGGTGTCCTTTAATGAAGGGCTCTTTCAGTGGTGTCTGATGGTGTGACGTGAACAAAGCAATAAGTGTGCTTTATGCAATGCAAGGGAGTTAGACTAAGGCTGTGTGAGGAGGAAGGCAAGTATAATGCAGAACACCAAACAAATGAAGCAGGAAAAAGCAGAGACATAGGTAACATGTTAGCAACTCAGTAGACTTTGGAAAAGTGCAGGTGAATTTCCTGAGTCAAAGAAAGCTCTTTTTTCTGCTGAACAGTGACACTACTTTTCAAAGGGAATTCTAGGAGTTCTAAGAGTTTGCTGTTTGTCAGATAGAAGGGAACCTTGAGGAGTTACATTGTTAAATAGCATATAAATCATATACACAAGGATATAATATCTCATGCATTCTGGGAGTTGCAAGAGACTTCCAAAACCAACAAGGAAGTGCTGCACTCCCTGGTGCCCGGCAGGGTGCAGGTCCGGGGTGGCTAACCCCCAAAAGCTCCAAAGAGACACTGTAGAACTGCCCTCCTGGACACAGAGCAGAGAGTATGTGTAGCAGGAAGTAAGTAGAGACTCATTCCTAATGATAAATGCAAAGTTATTTATTGCAGCAAGCCAAATAGCCAAAAAACAAACATACTCTCCTTTAAAATAACAAACAAGCAAGCTTATGACAGTTACCAGGTACCCCAGTACTTCACTCCTTCGAGCTTCATCAGGGAGTTTGCTACAATAAATAACTTCATCAATAGGAGTGAGTCGCTACTTACTTCCTGCTATACACACTCTCTGCTCTATGTCCAGGAGTGCTGTTCTACAGTGTCTGTTGTCAGATGCCAGAGGTTTGCCTCCCTAGGCTGGCATATAAGCCAGATGAACTTCATCTGTGAGAAATGCATGCTAGTTATCACATTTATGGCTGAAGAGTTGGACTAGGGAATGGCAGCATTGTAGGTTTCCCTTTGATCTCTACTAACCACCCTGTTTTCTCCCAGTATATGTCTCCCATGTCTGTTTTGTCTTCCCTGCCTTTAAAGGCAGCTCAGTATGTAGTCCTCTATAGCACTATTATAGATGCTCCAACCAGTGACACCATCAGTTGCAGCCAATCAGTGGCATGTGATACTGATACTGCCACTTGCATGGATTTTTATATTGATGGAAAGGGAGCAGCTCCTCAGTGTGTTCAGTTGTTCATCAATGTGGCCCCTAGTGGGGAACAAATAACAAAAGTTTCAAAGAAAGCCTTCAGCCAGGAGAGCTTTAGCTATGCTGCCAGTCCCTCTGACTAACATACCAACTGAGTATTCTAAGCAAACAGTCACAAAATGGGGTCCTAGTTGGTAAGCATGTGTAATCCAGCCTTAAATGAATCCCAGTGCCAACACAGAATGATTCAGAAGAAAAATTACTCATAGGAATGTTGCTTCTTAGGGATCCATCTTTGAGCTTTACAAATGACATCATCCAGCCAGAATGTGATACATAGATACACTGAATTTGTCATCAGATAATGACTACTTGGTCCACACAGTCTGCCCAATTACCCCTGCCATATCCCTGCAGACTCTTATTTGATCACTGGTTCTTTCATCCATCCATTGTTCCTATCCCTTGATATTCCCTTGTGCCTAACTCAAGCTTTCAGGAACCCATTCACAGTTTTTGCCCCAGTTACAGTACTTCGGCTGGTAACTTGTTCCAGGAATCCACCACTCTTTCTATGAAGAACTTTCTTAACCTCCCCTGAATTTACCCTCTCCAGCTTCATATCATGCCCCTTTGTTCTTTCTTCTGAAAAATACTCCCAACCTATGCTTTATTTATCCATTTTATGCGTTAAAAGTTTCTATCATATCCCCCTTTCTCTTCCTTCTTCCAGTAGGGAAGCAGTATAGTGCAGTGGGTTAAGGCTCTGAGCTGCAGATCTGGAGACCTGGATTTAAGTCCCACAGCTGCCTAGATGCATACTGTGTGATCCTGAGCAAGTCACTTAACTTCCTTCTGCTCCCAGGTTGCATCTGGAAACAAGCTTCAGCTTAGTGTGCTACTCCTGGTTAAACAATGTTCCCTATGTACAGACTGAGTTCCCTCAATCTCTCCTCATAGATCTTCTGTTGAAGATCTTGCACCATTTTAGTTGCCCTCCTTTAGACTGCTTCCACTCCATCTCTGTCCTTTC
Source organism: Neoceratodus forsteri (assembly GCA_016271365.2). Classification (NCBI taxonomy): domain Eukaryota; kingdom Metazoa; phylum Chordata; order Ceratodontiformes; family Ceratodontidae; genus Neoceratodus; species Neoceratodus forsteri. The sequence continues at coordinate 541,392,580 of JADMNL010000022.1, read as the reverse complement.
TTAGATGTGGTTTCCAGAACTGTACACAGTACTCCAGATGAGGTCTCACCAGTGACCTACATAGAGGTAACATAACCTCCCTACTTCTGCTGGTTATACCTCTCCCTATGCAACCCAGCATCCCACTAGCTTTCCAAACTGCCTTATCATACTGCCTAGCTACCTTTAGGTCATTTGAAATAATTACACCTAGGTCTCTTTCCTATTTGGTTGTAGTCAAATATTACTCCCCACATTTTGTATTCAGCCTCTGGGTTCCTATATCTCAAGTGTATTATTTTGCAATTTTTTTCCATTGAACCCATGTTGCCATACCCTAGACCACTCCTCGTGCTTGCCAGGTCAATGCTCATCCTTTTCACTTCCACCCCAGAATGTCCTCCTTGTTACAGATTTTGGTATCATCTGCAAAGAGGCGGACCTTACCCTCAGCTCATCTGCAATATCACTTAGTAACACATGAAAGACGACTGGTCCCAGCACTGTTCCTTGTGGTACCCCCAGGTCACCCTCCCTCCCTCCTCTTAATGAACTCTGTTTACCATCCACCACTTGTCTCCTATCCCCTAACCCTGTGAGGGGGACTCAGACAGTGTACCATGGAGTAGATTTACCATACCACAGTGACAACATAGTTGTTGACATTCGGTACAGGACAGGCACACTGCTGACAGTCAGCATTGTGCCTTTGGGAATAAAATATTTTTTTGCTGTGCCCCCTGCACACCTCCATATTTAGATAACAAACTCTCAGTTGGAGTTGTTTCGGGGTGGGGGCAAAACTCTGGTAGAATCAGTGCCAGTGTACAATGGGACCATTACGGTGACCTGCCAATATTTGTCACTATACTGGTCTTCACTGTGATAGTTTTGTTGTGCTGACAGTATACCCCATGTAGTACCCCCTGGTATTCCTTGGTACACTGTCCGAGGAGTGATCAAGGGGGCGGGGGTGTAGCCATTTGTTTTAGATCCGACTTGAATTTCTCTGTACATCTGATGGATTCTACCTCATTGTTTGAATGTGTGGCAGTGCATGGGGGTCCAGGTGTGGGTTGCAGAATTCTCCTGGTTTACTGCCCCTCCGGGTCAGGTGGAGAATTTCTGCAGTAGGCTGTGTACTTCATCGCCAACAGGTTATTGGAATCACCCAGATGGCTTATCCTGAGGGACTTCAATACATGGGTCGATGATGAATCCTCAGAACTTGGTTCTGACCTCCTCCAGCTGATGATATCGCTGGACCTTCCACTGGCAGTTGCCTCTATGACCCATTACCACGGCCACACCTTGAACTTGGTATTCTCACTGGGTCTTGAGGTTGCTGACCTTGAGATTGATTGGGTTGCTTGGTCTGATCACTGTACGGGGAAGTTCTTATTAGGGGTGCCCCTTGATGGTCCCTCCCCTGTTAAGATGATCAACTATCGTCCATTAAGGGGATTATCCCAACAGGGACTGGTGGTGATAGTTGATTTTTCTGGTGTTAGTGCTGTTAGTGTGGTCAGCTTGGGTGAGTTGTTTGCAGCCCATAATAGGGCTGTTTCTGAGGCACTCGATGCCATTGCACCAGTCTGTGTACAACCCTGGTCCTCTCATCTGAGACCCCCTTCCCTGAGACCCTCTTTTCAGAGGTTGAGCATTGCTGGCATAGGACCCAGATACAGGAGGATAGACTGGCTTTGAGGAATCACTACAATGATTATCAAAGGGCAATCGACTGTAAGAAGTCAGAGTTCTTGTCCAAGGAGAGTGTGGCAGGGAAGAACAGACCAGCTCAGCTCTTTCAAACTGTGGACAGGTTCCTCCATCCTGTCTATCTATAGCCAAAATGAGCTTTTCAGTAGCACTTTGCAAAGAGTTTGCTCTATTCTTCTCTGATAGGGGATCCTCTATTTGGGTTGGGATCTTGCAAGGAGGTGTGGACCAGACCCGCTGGGTGGGGCCAGGTGGAGCAGGGGCACTCCCATTGTCTGGGCAGAGAGTTGTCCCGTGGAGGTGGCTGAAGTCTCTAATGTGATTTCGAAGCTGTTGCCCAATTATTGTGATCTGGACCCTGGCCCGACCCATCTCCTAGTAGACTGCATTGAGGTCCAGTATTCACCGGGATAGTTGGGTGTTCTCTTTTGGATAGGGTTTTCCCAGATGCCTTGAAGGAGGTGAAGCCCCTTCTGAAAAAAACATCCCTTGACCCTGATGTCCCTGTGAACTACAGACCAATCACCAAACTCCCATTCTTAGGGAAAGTTCTTGAGAAGACAGTGGCTCTGCAGCTCGAGGAACACCTGTGGAACTGTGACATCTATAAGCCATTCCAGTCTGAGTTTAGGTTGAGGCATAGCACAGAGACGGCACTACTCCGGGTGCATAATGTCCTCCTCATGGCTAGAGATCGAGGAGAACGGTCAATTCTCATTCTCCTTGATCTGTCATCAGCATTTGATACTGTGGATAACATTGTGTTGTTGGGGTGCCTTAGAGAGTACTGTGGACTCACCGGTGTTGTCATCAACTGGTTTGAGTCCTTTCTTTAAGGCAGAAGGCAGAGCGTAGTGATGGGGAATATCTCCTTCTCTCCTATGCCTCTGACCTGTGGAGTCCCTCAAGGCTCAGTCCTATCACTGATGTTGTTCTCGGTGTACATACAACATGAAACATGAAAATTGCCAGCAGAAAAAGGCCTTTGTGGTCTGTCAAGTCTGATCGATGGTGCAGCTAGCAGCCCTTATTTTGTAGCTGCCCCTCCCTCCCTTAACCCTCTCCCTTGACCCTCCCTCTTGCCCTGAACCTTTCCCTTTTGAAGCCACCCATTGTTCTACTGGATACCACCGCTGCCAGCAATGCATTCCATCCAGCCACCACCTCACCATAAAAAAGTGTCTCCTCATTTCCCTCCTGAACCTTCCCCCTTCCAATCTCATATCATGGCCTCAGGTGTTCCTCCCCTCCCTTAGTTTAAAAAGCCCCTCTGTACAAGACTTTTTTTTATTCTTTTCATGTACTTGAAAGTTTCAATCATATTTCTCCTCTCCCTCCTCTCCTCCAGTGAGTATATGTTTGATTCCCTCAGTCTACTCTCATAAGATAAGTTCCCCAGACCATTGATCATCTTTGTCACCATGTGCTGCACCCCTTCCAGTAACCTAATGTCCTTCTTCAGGTACAGTCACCAGTACTACATGCGATACTCCAGGTGTGGTCTAACCTGCGATCTATACAATGGCAGAATCACCTCCCACCTCCTTGAGGATATCTCCCTAGCAATACAGCCCAGCATCCTGTTGGCCTTTGCATCTGCCTTTCTACATTGTGCTGAGTTGTTCATTGCTCCCATAATGAGCACCCCCAGATCCTTCTGCTCCTCAGTCACAGCTAACTGCTCACCCCCTGTAGGTAGCTCTTCTCAGGGATTTTAGCTCCAAAATGCAGTACCTAGCATTTTTTGACATTGAACCCCAGCTGCCAGGTGTCCGACCAGGTCTCCAGTTTTGACAGTTTCTCCTGCAACCCTTGCCAGCCCCCTAGGTCATCCACCACTACCCCCATCTTGGTGTCATCAGCAATTATTGGTCCAGTATTTGCCAGGATAGTTGGGTGTTCTCTTTTGGATTGGGTCTTCCCAGATGCCTTGAAGGAGGCACTGGTGAAGCCTCTTCTGAAAAAAACATCCCTCTACCCCGATGCCCCTGTGAAGTATAGATCAATCTCCAACCTCCCATTCTCAGGGAAAGAGGGAGGGTCAAGGGAGAGGGTTAAGGGAGGGAGGGCTAGCTACAAAAAAGGTCTGCTAGCTGCACCATTGAGCAGACTTGGCAGACCAACTTGGTGTTGCCCTCCCCCATCCCCAACGAGCAAAAAGGTACGGCAACACGGCGCACAGGAGCTCCGTCGCTGGAGCACATCTTGCTAAATTTTTCCCTGCCAATGCTCTGCATTGGCTCCCCACCCGCCACCACCCTTGCTCAGCTCTCCCTTATATAGGGAGGAGGATGTGGATCTGAACCAATCAGCACACTTCTCCACCTGCAGATTATGCACACTCGCCACTAGAAGCAGGTATTCTCGGCTCTTCCTCTCCCCTACTGGCTTCTCACTAATCCTCCTCCCACAACTTAGCTACTATGTTTCTCTCAGTCCTCATACTCACCCTGCTTTTCCCTGTACTGATACCTCCCGCCACTATCTATCCTGTAAATCTCCCAAACTTTGTCAACACCGTATTGATGCTCGCCTGTCAGAATTCCTCTTCTAAATATCCCGCCACACCTAAAGTTACCTTCTTTCAAACAACTAAGCAAGTATTATGCTGCCCTGGAAACCTCTTCCTTCAATACCCTACCGCCGCAAGAAATGGGTGCCTGAATCCTGGCACCCTTCTACCACCCCACTCTCATCCCCCGATCCTGACCCCCCTTCACTGCAATTCCTTACCCAGGCATCCCCCTACATACTTACCCTCCCATTCCCACTTGTTCTGCCACTAAAAACTCCCTAGCTCTCAAGTCTCACTGCTTCAAAAAATTGGCCTGGAATCCCATCCTCAGGTCACTCCTCCTCCTACTCCTAATGTCCAGAAATATACATGCAAACCTTGGGCCCCATGCCCACACCATCCCCTACAGTGGCTTACATATTGCTTCTCTAAACTTCTGCAACCTACTAAAAAAGTGGGACTCCTACCAGGGATGGGTCCTGCAGCATCAACCTGATATCATTGCTGTGTTCGAAACCTGGCTCTCCCCCCATGTCCCGGACTCATCGATCTCCCTCCCTGGTTATAATGTTTTCTGTGCTGACCAGTAGGGTCAGCAAGGGGGGGATGTGCCTTATACACCAAGGACATGGTGAATGTTCACCTGCTCCCCCCTCCCCACCTTCTCCCCGGACCCCAGGCTTTTACACTCAAACTCACTATCGGATAGTCCCACACCCCCCTGCTCATCACTGATATATACATTCCCCCAAGAGACCAAAAGGCGGCCTTCCATTCTCTCCTCTCCTATCTTGCCACCCTACCCCCTCAAAATGAAAAAAATATTCTGGGGGACTGCAATGTCAACTGGCTAGCCAAGGCAGCTGCCCCTTTCATTGATGCAGCCAGAGCCCATGACCTCACACAAATAGTCCCTTCACCCACCAGACTAAACCTGTGCTCTGGGTCCTCCTCTCTGCTGGACCTAGTCTTCACAAACTGCCCACACAAAATCTCCAGCACTGCTATTCTCCCAGATGTGATTAGTGGCCACTCCTCAGTTCTCTGCTCCTAGACGTGCAAGACCCCCAAATCTCCTCCAAAAATGATCCTATGACACAAACTTGGGCCTGGTAAACTTGCTGTCCTAAAAGCCCACCTTAGTACAATGGACTGGTTCTTCATAACTAACACCCTCAACCCTGACACAGCCCTAGACCTTTTCATTCACTCATATAATACTATCTGTGATATGTTCACCCCTGACCAAAAGGATGGTCAAAGGCAACTCTGTGCCCTGGATATCAGATCATCTCCTGGCTCTGATGTGATCTAGGGACTCCCTATGGCACCTCTACAACGAGACTGGACTGCCATCAGATAGACAGAAATACTGTGAGGCCCATAACCAATGTACTTGGGCTATGCGCAAAGCTAAAGCAGAGTTCTACAAATCTTCCCTAACCTCTACCTGGGGTGTGGGGTGCAAATTCCGGAAAAATATTATAGACATCTGTGGCAAAGCCCACAACCCTGCCCCCACACAAATCCTGATCGAAGAGAGCCTGACCTCTGATCCCTCCCGGATTGCCACCGCATTTAATCATGCCTTCACTGGCCTCAGCCATGTCCTCCCTAACCACTTCTTTGACCCACCCCCCTGACTCTTACACCTCCTCCCCCTCTATACACTCTCCATTTCATCTGTGTTGCACCACCCCTAAGTCTGCAGAGCCATTCCTTAAAAAAGCCTTAAGCCACTCACTATACAGTAGCGACTCCTTAGACCTGAGACTTCTCCGGTTCACCCTTTCCGAGGTGCTTATCTCCCTAACTCACATTATTAACCAATCCCTATGCCTCGGGAAATTCCCCTGGTGCTGGAAATCTGCCTCTATCACCCCCATATTTTAGAATGGAGACCGTTCCGCCACCAGCAACTACCGCCCTATATCTATTCTCACTCCCATCTAAAGCACTAGAGCATATAGTCTCTGATCAGCTCACTGACCACCTAAACAAACACAAAATACTTTGCCACTAGCAACATGGTTTCTGCAAGGGACATAGCATGATGACCGCCCTACTTGAGTTCACCACCCATCTCCATATGGCTATCGAAAGAGGTCAACTCTCCAGTGCTGTCTTCCTCGACCTCACAAAAGCGTTTGACACCGTCAACCACTCCCTCCTACTAACTACCCTTGCCAAACATGGTCTCTCACACGATGCCCTCTACTGGTTCTCTGCTATCTGGCAGACTGCTCGCTGCAAGTCAAAATTGGAGCCACCTTATCTGGCAAACTACCAGTCTGCTCGGGTGTTCCGCAGGGGTCTATCCTCGGACCTCTGTTATTCAGCCTCTTTCTCAACTCCCTCCCCAGTTCTGTTCAGGCAACATCCTTCTCTATGCGGACAACGCTGTCCTGTACTCCTTCAACCATGACCCTACTCAGCTCCACCTCTCTCTTCAATCCTCCTTCAGTGATGCCGAAAAGTGGTTCACCTCACAATGCCTCATACTAAATTATAAAAAGATCAAAGTTATGTATTTCTCTCACCCACTCAGCTTCAAGAAGGATGGCTGTCCTCCACTTCTAACAGCCAACCAGGCCCCTCTTGAGCAAGTGGACTCCTTTAAATACCTGGGGGTCACTCTTGACCCAGCCCTCAATTTCCACCTCCACATTCACCTACTATCTACAGCCCTCAACATCCAGCTGGGCATCCTCTACAGGTTTAAACACTGTCTCATTCGTGATGCCCATAGCCTTGTGGTCTCCTCCTCGGTCCTCTCCCTCCTAGACTATGGCATTCTTATCTATAGTGCTGCCAGCTCCTCGGCCTTATCCAGACTATGACTCTCCCTGAACAAAGTCTGCCACCTCACCCTGGGCTGCGATAGTCAAACCCACACATGTTCCCTTTACAATGCCACAAGTTGGCTTAACCTCGATAACCATAATTGGTTTCACACTTGCCTCATGGCCAAAAAGATTTCACTCGGACTCACCCCTGCTGGACTCTCCCCCCTAATACAACGTACCACAACACAGCACCACGCCTGTAGTGCTAGCAGGCAACTCCTCATGGTCCCCCGATGCTGCACCTCCCAATTCTAAAGGTCCTTCGGCTATCAAGCTCCAAGCTGGGTAAATAGCCTACCAAATGCCCTCACAAACTTGAATAGTCTAGGCCCCTACAAAACCCACCTTAGGAACCACCTACTGTCCATGAATCTCTGTTACTGCAACCAAACCTATCCTCCACCCAATATCAATTGACCACGGCCTCTGGACGGATGTCCCCCACATCACTCCAGAGCCCCTCCTTGTTAGCCCAACACAGGCGTTTGCATATGTTCCCTGGACTTGTGCCTTGCTCCAAGTTAAAACCAGTATTGAACATGCTATTCGCCTTAATGCACTATTGTAACTGTATTCTTACTTGCTTGTGCTACCATTTCTGTATTTGCACTGTTCTGTTCTCCTACTATATGTAACTATACTGATGTGGGACCTTTGAAAAAGGGCCTTTGACTCAAAGATATTTTTTATGAATCCTCAATAAATAAATAAAAAATAAATAAACAGACTGATTTTGCTCTTGATGCCCACTGAAATATCTGCCATGAATATCCCAAACAACACTGGTCCCAACGCCGAGCCCTGTGGAACTATGTTTGTCACTGCCCTTGAGGATGACAGCTCCCCATCCAACACCACTCTCTGCTGCCTGCCTTGCAGCCAGTTCACTACCCAGCCCACCATTTTCACACCCACTCCTATACTTTGTAGCTTCCTTCCCAGTCTCCCATGTGGCACCAAGTTGAATACCTTACCGAAGTCCAGGCACAGGACATCCACTGCATGGCCCTTGTCCAGGTGTCTTGTAACCCAGTCATAATAATCCACCAGGTTGGTCATGCAGGATCTGCCAGTGACAAAGCCAAGATGTCTATTGTCCTGCAGTCCATAGGCTTCCAGAAGGGCCAGCTGTCTCTCCTTCAGGATTGTCTTCATCAGCTTACCCACAATGGATGTGAGGGTCACTGGTCTATAATTCCCTGGTTCATCCTTGGGGACACACTTCTGGAGAGGTACCACATGAGCCATCCTCCAATCCTGAGGTACACATCCTAAATCCAGTGAGGCACTGAATAGGTCTGCCAAAGGCCCTGGCTAAGACCTCTGCCAGTTCCTTCAGAACCCTGGGACGAATACCATCTGGCCCTGACACCTTGTCCACCCTAATTTCTGTCAAGCCCCCCAGCACCCTATCCCCTGTTATTTCCCTGTCTGTCACCCCCCTCTCCCTCTGTTCCTGACCTCAAATCCCCTTTTGAGTATCCCCCCTTTTCTTTAGTAAATACCAAACAGAAGTAATCATATTACGCTTCTGCCTTTTCACCCTCAGCTGCCACCCAACTCCCATCCTTCTTAATCCTTACTATACTGTCCTTACAGTTCCTTTTCTCCCTGATGTAACCTGAAGAATTCCTTTCCCCCTTCTTAATGCTCGCTCCCTCTGTTGTTCCACCCAGGGCATCCTGGCAGTTACAAGGACTGGGCTGAAAACCTTGGGTGATCGGTCATTTGGAGAGGCCAGCCCAGTCCTCTGGAATTCACTGCCAAGATCTTTAAGGGAGGAGGCCCCTATGGTGGAGGTGTACAGGAGGAGTCTAAAGATCCATCTCTTCAGTCTAGTTTATCCTGCAAACATCTGTTAAATTGTTTTAATTTTAAACAATATTTTGTATAATCTTATTTGTTAGCTGAATGTTTTAAATTATGATGTTTTATTACCCGGTCAAAGTGTTTACTACTGTATGACACCCAGAGCCTCTGGGATTGGGCTGCTAACTAAATACATTATTACTTACTTACATACTTACTAACCAATGTCTTGCCCAGCTCCTAAACTCCCCAGCTTGTTCATTAGTCTCCTATATTGGATGGTGTTAAACACCTTATTGAAATCAAGGATGCTACATCCACTGCACCACCCTGATCTAGTATATTCAGCACCCAATCAAATAAATCAAATTCATTTGACATGACATCCCTCCTGTGAACCCTTGCTGTTCCTGATCTTGTAACCCATTTGTTTCAAGATAATCCTCTAACCTGTGATGTCACAGAGATAGAGCATTATGTTAATTAGAGAATTCAGAACACAAGTTCAGACTCTGCAGTGGTCATGCTCCAGTCCCCCCCCCACCCACGCTGTTCTAACATTAGATTTATTTCCAAAGCCATGGGAGCAGTGACCACTAAAACTGGCTAAATATATACTAACAAGTGTTCTAAAATTTCATAAACATTTTGAAAATCCAACCAAATTGAACCAGACAACAAGTAAAATTAAAATGATCACATTTTAACAATTGCTGAGGAATTTCAATAAGTAATGCTCAAGCAACTTCAAAATAGCAACTGATTCTTGTGTGAACCTACTTTCAGGTTCTAGAAGGGGAGGCAGAGTAAAGGTTTGTAAGGCTCATTGATGGATCCCTGAGAAGAAAAAACATTACTACGGTGAACATATTTTTTTTCTTCAAACAACAGGAATCCATCAATAAGATGCCTTATAAATGGAAGACTCACTAGCAGTACCTTGGCAGGATGGGTTTAGAGCCTATTTTGGAAGAAGGTTCTACAACACAGCAGTTCCAAAGTGGGCATCCCATCTGGACTGTACATCTAGAAAGTAGTGCTTTGTGAAGGTGTGAACTGTCTTCCAGGTAGCTGCTTTACAGATTTTTGAAGGGGATGCCCCTTGTGGCTGTTAAGAATCAGAGGTTCCCCCTGTGGAATATGCTCATAGATGTCTTGGGGGGTACCTTGCTAGATTTTTCATTACAGAACTGTATGCAGAAGACTACCGAGACATAGTTCTAAAAATCTGCTGGCTTACCTTTGTCAACCTCCACATATGTGACAAAATGCTGTGTGCCCTGGGACCTGACATCCTTAGTCTGGTCTGTGTGGTGACCTAGTGCCCTTTTTACATCCAGACAGTGACATTTTTGCTCACCTGTACTGAGATATTCAAGACAGAATATAAGAAGAGTACAGGAAGGGTAACATACTGGTTTAAGTTGAATCCTGACACCAACTTAGGTATGACCATCATACCGGTCCTAAGGACTACCTTATCCATGAGAAAGATCATGCAGCCTGGATCTGTACAGGGGGCTTGCCATTCACTTACCTTCCAGGCAGATGTCATGGTTATCAGGAAAACTATTCTGCATGTGACATACAGTATGTTAAATCAGCTGTAACCATAGGCTGAAAAGGAGACTCCATCAGCTGGCCAGGACAGATCATTTAAATCCCATGGATGGACTTGGTGCCTCATGGGGGATACATGTGATTGGTGACTGAAGCCCTTAAAGAACCTTTTAAAAACAGGTTGTTTGGCCAAGAACTTGACTTTGCCTGCTGATGTGTAGGCTGATACAGCTGTCAGGTGCACCTTCAGGGTAGAAGTTCTCAGATCTAAGGACTGTAAGTGTACCAGATAGTCTAGAACTGCAGTCTGCTCTGCCTCCATTGGGATTATACTCCTGGGGGCAGGCCAGGATGAGAATTCCTTCCACTTAGAGGAGTATGCTTTCTTTGTTGCTAGTATTCTGGAAACCATCAGCACCCTTAGCACCTCCTCTGTCAAATTCAAAGTAGAGAATTCTAGTAGCTCTTCCAGAACCATGTCCTCAGACATAGTGTTTCAGGGTCTGAGAATGTCATTCTGCCATAAAATAGAGTCAGCAGATCTTATCTCAGTGGCAGGTAGATTGGAATCCTGTTGGATAGGATCAGAAGCATTGAGTACCAAGTCTACCTGGCTAATCTGGGACTATCAGAATCATTGTTACTGGCTCTTCCTGAGGTTTATGAACACTATCTGTATGACCGTGAATGGTGGAAAGGCATACAGGAAGCTGTCTGTCCAATCAAGAGATAGGGCATCCTCAGGGGCTGTGCCATTTGCCGGTGGCCTGCAACAAAACTTAGGGACCTGACTGTTCTTCCACAAGGCAAACAGATCTATTGCTGGAGTACCCCACCTTCTCAAAAGTCAGCACTTGCTGGTTCATGGTCAATTCATAATCTCCCTGGTTGATTCTGCTTAGGGAGTATGCTAGCACATTGTCTTTGCCTAGCAGATGTACTGCAGAAATCTTTGTGTCTACGGAATAAGCCAGATTCCAGATCCTTACAGCATCTGTGCACAGCTTTGAGGATATTGTTCTTTCCCTGCTACAGTGTGTAGTAAATTGTTGTGGTATTGTCTGTCCTCAGTTGGACAGACTGACCCTGTAGCTTGTAGGAAAAGACTGCATGCCAGCAGCATTGCTCTGAGCTCAAGAACATTTGTGTGCTCCTGAGTCTTCCAAAGGCTCTAGATCCCACTTAAAATGAAATTCTCCAGGTGGGCGCCCCACCCTAGAAGTGATGCATCTCTTGTGAGAACTCTTCTAGGCAATTGTTGGAGGTAAGTACTGCCCTCTCTGATGTTGTTTTCCTCCTTGTACCACCCTTGTGCTTATACAAAGGCTTTTTTGACTGCCACCAGCATGGACTGTGACTCCAACCTTTGGGACCAGTGATATCCTAGATGGTACTGAAAGTCCCTCATCTGAAATCTGGCCAATGGCACCACAGCTGTTGGATGAGGCCATGTGGCCCAGTAGCTGCAGAGAATCCATTGCTGGCCATGTGCATCCCAGTGTGAAGGAATCTGCCCTGACAATCAAGTCAGAGACCCTTTCCTGTGACAGGAAAGCCCTCCCCATATGGTATCCAGCTCTGCACCTCTGAATCCAGCATCTGCATTAGTTCTATCTGAGACTTCAGCAGACATTAGAAATCATAGGCCCTCTAAAGGGCCCCTTACTTGCTATATTGAGCACTATGAATCTTGCTCTGTTTTCACTATAACTAGCCAATCACCTAGGCAGGGAAACAACACCACATCTTGTTTTCTTAGGTTATCTGCAACCATGGCTAGGCACTTTGTGAATATCCTTGGTGCTGAGGTGAGAATGTAGGGAAGGGCTGCAAACTAATACTATCAGTTTCCCAGCTTGAACAGGAGATATTTTCTGTAAATGGGTAGGACTGGAATACAGCAATAGGTGCCCTTGAGATCCAATGATCCTTAACCAACCTCCTGACTGTAGGAATGTTATCATAGTGCCCAGTGTGACCATCCTGAACTTTTTATTGATAAACTTGTTCAGATATCTTAAGTCTGAAATAGGATGCCCTTGCCCCTTTTTCTTGTGGGTCAGGAAGTATGTTGAAAACGGGCCCTTATCCCACTGTGGGGTAGGGACCTTTCCACTGCTTTTTCCTGCAGTAGTTTCTTTACTTCCTGTTCCAGCAGAATTCGTTTTGTTTGTGAATAAGCTGGAAAGCTGGAAAGTTTTTATTTTGGCCTACACAATTTTTGAAACCTCGTAAATTGTAGGGAAAATCCCAACCCACTATTTTCAGGTAGGGTTGTGCACAGGACAAATATTATTTCCCAAACACCAACATTAGGGCCCCCAGATATTCAGCAGCCCTTCCCAAATAGGGGACTATTCACTTTCAGGAAAGAGTATTCAGCCGGCTACAAATTAAAGCAAACTCTGGCAGAGCCACTATGACTGTGAATGCATTAAGTAGATAAGGGTGTTTCATGGGCTTAAACATGAACATGAATTGCTGTTGCATACACTAACTGAATCAAAGTATGGTACATTGAGAGAGGGCATATTTTAAAATAATGCCACCATCTGTATTATAGTAACCTATATGTTTCACATTTTATTCTATGCACTGTTACAGCAATCAACTCTATAGAACCAGGCCATCATATACATGAAGGTACTGTACCTTAACACTGCTAAGACAACTATATGTTGTGACAAGGTGGAAGCTGTTTTATTGATTTTTTTTGAGATTGCTATACAGTTCACACACATAATTCCTGTAATATAAAGGTGCATATAACTAAATGACAATGTCAATTTTACACATTTCATTGCAATTTGTTCTCTTGAAGTAAGATATTACTGTACAAGGTCTAAAAATGGGCATCAGGTAAAAGTAAACTAGGGTAGGTGTGTTATTGAGTGTATTGCATAGAATATCTTTTATTGCTGCTCCACCGCAGGCACACACAATATGAAAATCAACAACTCCTTGATATGAAGCAACAGGAATTAGTTATTACAAGGACAGAAACAAGCAGGAGACTGAGTAAGTGGGTAGACAAGCATGAGTATGGTAAGTCAGGTAACATTTCAAAAAGTCTCTCTATTAAAATTCATTTTTTACAAATGCATCTGCACAGTTGACAATTTTTGTAAAACAATAATAACAATGGGAGTTATTCCACGTGTGTCCAAAGGTGCCACACATGCAGATGGAGGGATTTGAGGCCTGAATGCACCAGTCTGCCCTGCTCCTGAGTCAGAAGATCATGGTGGAGAGGTAGCGGTATTGGGGGTTCCGTCAATATCTGTTGAAGCAGAGGGAACCAAATCTGATGAGGCCAAAGAGGGGAGATTAGAATCACGTGAGCCACCCCTTCCACCTGTAGCTTAAGGAGAACACTCTGAAGCCCTGAGAAGAGAGAAAAAGTGTACAAGACCCTCCTCATCCAGCACAGAGACAGTGCATCTCACCAGAAAACACCATGCCTGGGAACGAGCCAACAACAACTGGGGAGTTGTGCGTTGGATGGGGAGATGAAAAGGTCTGTCTCCAGCCAAATGTACGGGTAGAATAAGCTTTCAACCACCTCTTGATTTACCTCCCACTCATGAGCCCTGTCAGTGGTGTGACTGAGACTGTCTGCCAGGATGTTGCCGATGTCTGGCACATGGACATCAGTGAGACAGAGGTCATACTGAACTGCCCAATACCACACTCTCATCGTCTCCTTGTATAGAGGAAATAAGCAAGTGTCTCCATGTTTTTTCAGGTACCAGACCACAGACATATTGTTGGTCTGAATCAGGAGTGTCCCTGGACATAGAAGAGGCTGGAAGGCCTGGAGGGCATACAGTACTGCCCTCATTTCTAACACATTTACGTGTAGAGATGCTTCCTGCTGAGACCATTTCCATGAATCTGATTGTCTCCTAGGTGGGCTCCTCAGCCTTGACATGAAGCATCAATTGTAATGGTCATGGTAGGAACAGGGGGTTGAATAGGAACCCACGTGGGGAGACTGGACAATTCCTTCCATCAAAGGAGATCCTTCTTCATGTACCTGGACACTAGGACTATGTGGTCCAGATTGTCCAGCTGCTGATCCCACTGGACAAGAAGAGTCCATTGGGTCACCCTCATATGCAGTCTGGCTAGGGGAACTGTAGGGATTGCAGCTGCCATCATCCTGAGAAGATGGAGGATCTACCAGACTGTGGTCCAGCTTGAGTTGGCCACTAATCTGGCCTGTTTCTGCAGGGTCTCTGCTCTGTAAGAGTAGAACTCGTGACACCACTGACTACCATTTTTAACAAATCATGGGAGGATGGTGTGGTACCTGAGGACTGGAGGATGGCAGATATGATTCCCCCTCACAAAAGTGGGAGCAAGACAGAGGTAGGAAACTACAGACTTGTTAGTTTGACCTCAGTGATAGGGAAAATGATGGAATCACTTCTGAAGGAAGGCATTGTTGAGTTCCTAGAGGCCAGGGGGGCCCAGGGCACAAGGCAGCATAGATTCACAGCAGGAAGGTCATTTCAGATGAATCTAATTGATTTCTTTGACTGGGTGACCAAAGTAGTGGACCAGGGAGGGGCTGTGTACATGGCCTAACCTAGACTTTAGTCCCACACAAATGATTAATATACAAGTTAGCCAGTCTTGAAGTGGGCCTAGGTAAAAAACTGGCTAGGAAACAGGATGCAGAGGGTAACAGTAAACAAAGTCCACTCTGAAGAAAGGGGGCTTACCAGTGGGGTACCGCAGGGTCCAGTACTGGGACCAGTCCTCTTTAATGTTTTTAAAAGTGACATTGCAGGTAGACTGGAAGGAAAAGTATGTCCCTTTGCAGATGACACAAAGATCTGCAACAGGGATGATACAGAAGGTGGGGTGGAAAAGATGCAAAGGAATTTGGCAAGGTTGGAGGAATGGTCAAATGTATGGCAGCTTAGATTCAACACAAAGTACTGCAAAGTAATGCACCTGGGAAACAAAAACCCAGGGAAAGAGCACACCATGGGGGGTGAGATACTAACAACAACAAAAATGGAAAGGGACTGGGGGTTATTCATATCAAATGCCTTAAGGTGTGCAAGCAATGTGAGAAGGCAGTAAGGAGGGCTGGCGGGATATTGGGATGCATAGGAAGATGCATCACCAGTAGAAAACAGTAAGTTGTTATCCCTTTGTACAGACAGTTGGTGAGACCCCATCTAGAGTATTGCATGCAGCTCTGGAGACCCCATCTCTGCAAGGACATAGACAGGATGGAGGCTGTCCAGAGGAGGGCAACTAAAATGATGCAGGGTTTACACCAGAAGACATATAACGAGAGATTAAAGGAGCTTAATATGTATACCCTTGGGGGGGCGTGATAGAAACTTTCAAGTACCTCAAGGGAATCAACAAAGTCCAAGGGGGTAGCATCTTTCAGAAAAAGAGATGTGCAAGAACAAGGGGGCACAATTTGAAGATAGAGCAGAAACGGCTCAGAGGTAATGTGAGGAAGTATTTTTTTGAAGGAGAGGGTTGTGGATACATGGAACAGCCTTCCTGAGGAAGTAGTGGAGTCAAAAACAGTGGGGGAATTCAAGAATTCATGGGACAGACATAAGTCAATTCTAGTGGGGGGTAGGAAGAAATAGGCTGTTAGTTAACTAAGATCTACAGCTTAGCCATTAGGTAGGGAAATGGGCAGACTAGGTGGGCCAAGCAGTCCTTATCTGCCGTCAAATTCTATGTTTCTGTGTTTCTGACCAGTGGGAGGAAGGCTCTGCCCTGGACCATATCCAGCACCACCCCAAATGAATTGTAGGCACTGGGAGGAGAAAGGTGGGACCTGGGATAGTTGACTGTTATTTCAAGTCTGGGAGAGATGTCTTGGGTGAAGGAGAGTGACTCCCTCAGATTGCTCTGTGATGGGGTTGATAGAAGCCAATCATCCAGATACAGACACAGTTGGATCCCTCTGAGGCATAGGGCTGCAGCCACTACTGCTAGACACTTGGTAAAAACCAGAGATGCTGAGGATAGGCCAAAAGGGAAAGCATTGAACTGGTAATGTTCCCCCTGGAAGGTAAACTGCAGAAAGTGGCAGTGGGCCTGGAACACAGGGATGTGCAGGTAAGCATCCTGCATGTCCAGCACACAAAGCCAATGGCTTTTGTGGAGTAGGGGTAGAAGTCCCTGGATAGTGAGCATGTGGAACATCTTGTACTCAACATATAGCTTGAGCATGCTGAGATCCAAGATGGAGCTTAGGTCACCCTTCTTTTTGGGCACTAGGCACTAGGAAGACATGAAAGTAGTACCCTTCCTATCTTTGCTGGAGCCATAGGCTGTATGGCTGACTTTTGCAGAAGAGTCTGGATCTCATCACCTATCAGAGACAGATGCTTTGGAGAATATTGGGAGAGGCCTGGGGGGGGGTTGTCCAGAGACCTGTCTAGGAACTCTGTGGTGTGTCCTCTTGCTATTAACTGAAGAACTCTGGAGTCTGTGGTTATATCCTGCCACCCCGGAAGGTGGAAGGCAAATCTTCTTCCCCCACTAGTTTCCCTAGTGGATCTGTGGGAGGCAGGGGGGGTCCCCCACAAGTCAGGAGGCCGGGGCTGAGGTGAGGGAGTCAGTAGCTCCTCTGGGGGGGCTTCTGGGACTTGGCAGAGGGAGCAGACATTTGGCCTGGTCTTTGGCAGGGGCCTCTTTGATCTGGCATCCCTGCTGCTAATGAAAAGACTGTGTGCCTTTTTAACCCTCTCGGTACATGAAGCAGACATCATGGATGGATTTACCTCGGTCGTACATTTCAGTGATAATATCCATCCTTAGCGTCACCTCCGAGTAGCACAGATCCCCTGAAAGGGGCATCCAGTATGGAGTTCTGGATGTCTTGTTCCAGGCTAGCGATCCTGAGCCATGAATGTCACTTAATGCAGACAGCAGTGGCTGTGGTGTAAGCAACTGAGCCTACTGTGTCATAAGTGGACCGGAGGGTATGATGACAGAAGATTTTAGCAATTCTCATGGTCTTGGCAATCTTGGCCTTGAGCTCCTTGTCCTGGATAACTTCCATCTTTGACTCGAGGTGACTTACCGGCTGTGACCATGCACTCTTCGATGGGGCTGGGGAGCAATTTATTAACATGGCTGCTGGTGATAGACCCTGGAGAAGATATGGGCGTAAAGAGCACAATAGGGGTTCCATCGTCCAAGAAGAGGCCTGACTACACCATGAGTAAAACAGGCAGGGAGGCACTGGTCTGATCTGCTGGAGCAGTAGGAGACTGGCAATAGGGGTACTTACCGAAGTGGAGGCCCCTCTCGTGTCAGTGGTGCCCGATGGTCATGCCAAATGGATGGAGACCTATTCTGGTGTAGGTGTCTCTCCTTGTCCTTTTTTTTTCTTTTTGGGTTCTGGCATTGGAGAAGAAGATTTTTCCTACAGATTCTGCAGCTCCTTTTCCATCAAAGCTAGGCACTTCTCCAACAAGTGGGCTTCATGCTTTTTCTGCCTAATCTGTGTGGCCTTGTTGAAGGATGGGCAAGGCACACAATCCTTGGCCCGGTGTTTGGGGCCTTGGCAGATCACACAGTGGGAATGCTAGACAGCATGCAGGATCTGGGTGCTGCAGGATGTGCACATCTTCTTTTTGATACAACTCCCAACTGTTCATGTTTCTGAACTGTACCTCCAACTATATCCCATGCTGCAAATTTATCACTGTTATTTATTTGCTTCCACTTTCTTCTGTTTATCCCTTAATATCTC
Source organism: Neoceratodus forsteri (assembly GCA_016271365.2). Classification (NCBI taxonomy): domain Eukaryota; kingdom Metazoa; phylum Chordata; order Ceratodontiformes; family Ceratodontidae; genus Neoceratodus; species Neoceratodus forsteri. The sequence goes on along the minus strand of JADMNL010000022.1, from coordinate 541,374,405 downwards.
TGTATAAGACCTGTTTATACTGTATTTTACTATGTAATTGTTTGACCTAGTGTTCTGTTCTCTTTTTATGCTAAAATGGACATTTGTGTAAATGGCCATGTTTGCTCACCTGCCTTTCAGTATAAAATAAAGATTAATTGATTAAACACTTGACTAACAGACCTGAACCACAGCAGTTTTGTAAAAATCCAAACTGGCCATACTGGGTGCAACTTGTACAAATACTGCTGGTCCAGTCACTCTGGCTGTACCGTTCAGTCCGACGTTTACATATCTGGTCCACTCCTGGAAGTATATTTTTTAACCCTTCCTTGGCAAGATTAAAAACTGAACCATCAGAACCAGACAAGATAGGTAAAAGCCAGATCAGATCATCTAGAGTGAGTAGATCAGCAATATTTGCACAAGCTGTTCCCAGTGCAGATTTTACAGCTCTGATTCGGGTCTGGTGATCTGGGTTTTACCAATACCCCACTGCATGTGGCTTAGTGATATACTGTACAGATGGATGCAGAGTTTAACTCATTGAAGGTTGAAGTTTCAGAAAACCATTATGCTAAAAATACCAAGACTCACCCCTAAGTCACAATAAATCGTCTACCAAAGTCATGCTTAAATACTGGTGCCTCTTCATCCACACCACTAAGCTTTTGATACCAACATGCCTCTTTTGCTGCTATGAGCTCCCTTATCCATGAAGTCCCATTCTGATTGTGACAGCCCTCTCACCCAACCAGGTATTTTTCAAGGGAGCAGCTCTTTACACCATATCAGCTAAATTACTGCTAAACTCCTTATTTTTTTTACATTTTGTTGAGACATTTTTTATATTTGTATATCCATGGTCAGGAAAAATGAATTTGTAAAAGAACCCCTTCCCCCCATTTATCAGTTCATTGAATCACAATACAGCATTTTAAGAAATTACCAGATTCTATTTGAAACCTACAGTAAGTCAAACAAAAATTAGACACGCAAATGCCTACCTATTTGCAAGTGAAGCAAATGCGGTTACTATCATTCAGTTGTGAACACCTATAGTTGCAAATTGCAGGTTAAGAACATTCAGTAGACTATAAACCGTAGCCCAGAACTGCCTGCCTGAGAATGAAGCTGGTGTGTTATTTGGAAAAAGGCAACACTGGGACTCTTGCTATGCAATGTTCTGCTAAGTAGCACACTGACTGCTCTTAGGGTGGTGGTATCAAATGGCTTAATGAGGTGCTGTGTTCACTTGGGCCTAGGGGAACAGCAAAGCTTATTTGTTCTGCAGAAAGTTCCAGGAAGTGTTTAACTCATTCTACTTCCAATAGCTTTCTATGATGTCTGTACTATCCATTAGTAATCTGATACAGAATGACTGCCAGAAGATAATGAGTTAACTTTCTATGGGCTCAATTAACTCCTCGAGCCAGAGGAAAAAAAGGGCTCTAACAGCTTCCTATACACACACAGGCAGCGTAGTAATGAGGTTTCAGTGGAGGAATCTATTTTTAACACTCTATCATGTTGTTTGGTAGCAAAGATGACATCAGCCCTTTTCTGAATGCAATACTCCTGTTGGGTTACGTCCACAGTTGTAAAAATGTAAAATAGTAATCCCTTCCCAGACTAATAAAAATGGTAAAATGTAACCCTTGTCCCCTCACCCTCTACCAGCAGTCCAATCTCATCCTCCCTCCCCCCAGCACCCATAAGTTGTTATATTTAGTTAAAAAAATGTCAAACAAAACCCTTGATGGATGACTGGCACAACCCACCCACCTCCATGTCCATTCACAGTCTTTCTTAATAAGTTCTGGGTACTGGTTGGGGGGGATTGGACTGCTAAAAGAGAGTGGTGTGATGGGGGTAACATTTTGCTGATTTTTAGGGTTTGGGAATGAGGGGGATGAACTTCTTTTTCTTTTACATGAGCTCCAAATATGAATACCTAAATAGCTGAATTATTTGGCTGCTAAATATGAATATTCATCTGACTGTTCGGAAAAAGGTACTCGCACAACCTTACTTCTAGGACCCTGCCTGTGGTAATTTTTACCCATTCTTGAAAGTAATTGGTCAGCCTTCCTCCCACTGGCAATGGTTGACTGGTGACCTGGGCAGAACTGTCGGGGGATTTGTTTTGGCTGTGGTTTGGGGGCTGGTGCCACAGTATGTTTGGAGCACATTCTACCTCTGTAGTAACCTCTCTGAGGTTAGTACTCTTACTCAGCATAGGGTCTTGGATAGTAACCATTGCCCCTGTCTCTCCTTCCATAAGGCCTATAGAAAGTGGATTCCTTTTCTTTCTCATTGAAATTCTTAAAAGTGGTTTTGTATTCAACTGTTATTTTCCATGCCCACCTCTGTTTTGTCACCAAATAGGGAATTTCCCTCAAAGAGGAAATCAATGGCTTTAGCCTGAGTATCCTGGGCAAGGATGAAAGCACTTAGCTAGGAATACCTCCTAATTGCCACTGCATGAGCAAAGACTTGTGAAGCAGAGTTATTATAGTCTATACCCATGTGGAACTGGTATTTAGTGGCATCCAGGACTGGCTGTGCTGTGTTAGCTAAATGTTGTGCCACCTCACTGTCCAAGGTATCATTCAGTGCTGGTACTGCATTCCACAATGCTTTCTGGTACTGGGTTGTATATTCCAAGTAAACTGTCAGCCTCAAGAGTAGAGAAGGCATTGTGTATGCTTTTTTGACCATAATATAGCATTTTTTAAATCATTTTCAGGAGGCTATGTTAAGAGAAGTATGTTGGCCTTCTCACAAACGGCTGCCTGTGTCACTCCTTCATAACCATGATGGGCATACAGGAATTCCACTACATCTGTCCATCTGATACTTTTTTCAGCTTTTTTATCAATGCCAGCTGCTGAATTGGGTGCTGACATAATTTCTGATGTACCCTTTTGGAGTGATTTTTAGATGGAAATAGTAATCTTCTTGATGGGACTAGTCCCATCATATTAATGAACTCCATCTTTTTCTCATCCTACTCTGTTTCATGAGATGAGATGTTGGAGGTGTTCACAACCTGTTTAATGAACATGTAGTAAGAGGTGTAATCCTCTGTGAGCCTTGGAGGGGAATCAAACTCTTGGTCAGGTGAGCCATCAGTTTCTCAATTTCTATGGTTCTGAGTGCAATCACTTCTGATCAACTGCCTGCTCCTTTTCCTTTCCAGGACAAGTGTTCAGAGGCTCTTTTATTTGTATTTTACCCATCACTTGAATCAAGTTTCCCCATTTTGGACACTTTAGTATCTTTACCATCTTTATCATGCTTGTCTGATGGCTGAACAGCTTTATCTTTTTACTCGGTCCCCTTTGACAGAGTCTGCTGCTTATGAGGAGACAACCGCTCTGATAAGTGCTTTCCACCATAACTAGAAACTCCCTCAGAGCCTTCATTGAGCTTTGGTGACAGAGACAGACTGAGAAGCCATAAATTCTTCTCTTTCTAAAGCCATTTTTTAGGAGGTTTAGAGCAAAACTTTTTAAAACGTGTACAATTAAAAAAATAATGATCTGGACCCAGACACTTTAAACAAAGCTTGTGGCAGTCTGCCTTTGCCAGGAGCTAAAAACAGTGTGTACAGTTTTTAAAGCCTGTGGGTTCTGTTCTTTTTTTAGGTCTATCAGTCATGCCAAACACTGATAAGACCTGTCAGGAAAAACATTGGTTCCCAAACACTGTAAAAATAAAATATTTTTATCTCAGAATATTTTAAAACCATTTGAAAGTGAGTAAAGTAAAGAAAAAGGGGTGTAAGTTTTTGGCCAAAACATAGTTTAGTTCCAATAGGCAGGAACCGTGTATCTTAAAATATGCAAAAACTGCTCCAAATTAAATAAAATATAAGCAGTTTAAGTTTTTAGTCAAAATACAGTCAGTTCCCTTCCGGTGGGACCCACGTTAGAAAGTGACCTTCTCTGGTTTCTGTGAACTGAGTGGGAATCAGAGAAGCTGCAAAAAATAATATGTAAGTAATAATCCATGACAAGGTGTGCATTATAGGATTTTAATGCATGCCCCAGGGGTTTCACTAGGTTTTGCTAGGTTAGGAGGAGCAAAAAAAGGCTGAACCCATGAACAGCTCCAGTCTAAGGGTGCAGTAAGGCAGAAGGCCATAGGCTGAGTGTTCTTTCACCCCTGGAAAGTGCATTGAAATCCAATGATGCACACCCTAGAAGAGTTTATTACACTTATAAAATGGCTCTTAGTAGGTGTTTTGGGAAGGAAAATAAGATTTGGCCCCTGATTGTGCATTTATAAAGATTTAAAGTAGGGTCAGATGATGTTTCGTGGCTAACGAAATGTCTAGATTTTTTCTAGCCATTTTATAAAAATATGTAATAAACACTTTAACACAACGTTATCAAACACTGCCTACACAGTAAAATAACAAACATTAGCACTAGAAATACATTTTAGAAAAGATCAGAAGACTGGAACTGACTTCTGGGCAACTGCTCTCTTCAGTGGGGAAACAAATCTGATGTTAGAACTGCAGTAGAAGTGTGACCATGCTGCAGTTTGAACTTGTATTCTAAGTTCTGTAATTAGTATAGAGTTCTATGTCTGAAGCATCACACACTGGTGGGACAATACCATTTGTAAGGCATCTTGCTGATGAATTGCTGTTGTTAGAAACATTGTTTAAAATATCTTTTCATGGGCTTTTAAAATGAGGGTGATCCTAGCAATGTTTCCCTGTCCTTGAATGCAAACATAGACAAATACTGTACATGAGGCAGGTAGAATTCAGATGGCATAACTACTAAGAACTAGGAGACAGCCATGAAGGTATAATTATTTTAATCCATTTCATTTTTATTTGATAAACCAGGAAAATAGACTGGGTTACAAACCCCCATTTAAAGCCAAGCCTAGTGCACACAAAGAATAAATTACTCACCTTAGTAATGTTGTTTCTTGTTAGAGATCCCGCACTATGGTTTCACACTATGCATTAGTCTCCATAGAGACAGATGCCCCAGAGACAGATCCTACTGTAGGACTAGAACCTAGAATTTATTTTTTTCTCCCTTCCCAGGTCCATCCTTCATCCTTCTCTTTTTCATGGTACTGTCTTTCACCCTTTTATCCTCCCTCTGCCCACCATCTCTAGTAGTTTTCCCATCCCTTACCACCCTTGCCCCTACTCCCCACTATCCCTGGGAAATGTATTTCCCTTGGACTTTTCTTTCCTACTGCTTCATATTTTGGGGGGGGGGTCCCTGTTTTGTTTGTTTCTTCTGCTTCCCTCCTGTGCAAGTTTAAATGCATATCAAAGCAGCATTTAAATATTTCACCCAAGACTGCTTTTCTCCTGGATGGATGGAAGCTATCCCATTTGTATAGTCATTTAACCCTCCAAATAGGACTCCAGTCCCTGATGTCTGATGTAGTTAAACCATGCCTGTACCCTGCACCATGCCTTCAACCAGTCATTGAAGACTGCAGTGTGATGTTACCACCCCCTCAGCCATGCACAGGTAGCACCTCAGTGAAGGCCACCATGAGTGCTATCTGCTTCAGGCCCTCACCAGCTCCCTAAACTTATCTTGCACCACCCCTGCTGTGTCCCTTGCCAGGTCATTTGTTCCAGATGAACAATGACATTCAGCTTCCCCACCTACCCCACCACCCTAGTGATCCTAAGGATCAACTCCCCATCCCTCCTAGGGGATGTAAAATTCCCAAGTCCGATGTTTGGGATGTTTTTGTGCAGCAGCAGGACTTAAACTTCACAATGTTGTGAAGTCCAATGGACTTTCCTTGTTTCCTGCTGCTGCACATGCGTACTGTGTGATGTGCAGTTCTGCATGGCTCTGCGGCACTCCTCCATAGTGCAACTATGTCTTATTTAGCTGAAATCCTCTGGAGCACACTGGGGAGTGGGAAACATTCATTCACTTTTACCTCAGTTCAGCTGGAGATCCAGGAACATGGGGTGGGGTTAAATCAGGCTTCAGAAAGGATCGGGTGTCTTCCTGGAGAGTCGGCAGCACAGCAAGTCTCACGGGACTGATGATGCCTAAGCAAGATCAGCCACTGGGGGATCACATGTGTGACAAACTGTAAATCTGTTGGTCTCTGTGGCTGATCTGCACCTGTGTGGGACTGGATTTTGACTGCACCACCCCTCTGGAGCTGACTCTTCACCAGGACAGATGTTCTGTGCTGTCATCTTCAGAATTTGCTCAGTTCTGATAAATTAAATGTTCTAATCCTCTCCCACTGGCTAAACAACACTTGGGGGCTATATTTTGGAATATTTATATGGGGACACTTTTGTTTTATTTAATTTGGATGACGGACTTTGATTGAAAGTGGTTTGTAAAGAGCAGGGACTGATCTGACCTGCGGCAGTTGGACCTAGGACTTATTGCCAACTAAAACAGGGGAATTTAATTATTTATTGAGTGAAAATTATAAGTTTATTCAGCAGCTGACTGAAATATCAGTGCATTTACCGGGAACCACACATGGGATGTCACCATCAAGATCGAGAAGGTAAAAATGGAGGGGGCATAGCACTGTATGTAAAAGAGGACATCAATGCAACAGAAATCCAAAGGAAGCAAAGCAAGGCAGAGGCACTTTGGATTACCCTTGAGACTGGAGAGGTCTCAGTCCAGATCAGAGTTATCTACAGACCCCATCTCAGAAAGCTGATATAGATAAACAGCTCACGGAGACAATCTTGATGATGGCAGATAGAAGAGAGTTGCTTCAGGTAGGGGACTAAATATGTCAGATGTGGACTAGTCTCATACAGAGCATCCCCTGAATGAAGCAAAGATTTCCTGTTTCCACTGCAAGGAGCAGGTTTACAACAGCTGGTGAATTTCCCCATCAGAGACAAAGTAATACTGGACTCAGTGCTCACAACAGCACAAAAGTCTCAGATGTGCAAGTAGGGGTCAATCTGGGGACCAATGACCACAGGACAATCCAGCCAACTGTGAACAAGGTTGAAGATACCAGTTACACTAAAACCAAGGTTCTAGATTCCAGGAGAGCTAACTTTCCTGAAATGAAACATATAGTCACATCCATGCAAGATGGGAGAAATTTGGAAGATGTAGAAGACTGTTGAGAGGCCTTAAAAACTGCTTTAAATACAGCTAAAGCTACATGCACTAAGCAGAACACCAAATCCAAAAGAAAAATCCACTCTGGTTCACCAAGGAAGTTGCAACCAAAATCAAGGAAAAAAGCAGGACTTTTGCAAAATATAAACAAACTAAAAAGTGGATTAGATAGAGAGGAATACAGGAACAAGCTGAGTGAGGAAGGAAAGGCAGTTAGTATATCAAAAATGCAGACAGAGGATAAAATAGCATAGGGGCCAAGAAAGGAGACAAAACCTTCTTCAGATATATAAGGGATGAAAGAAAGAGTAAGGGGGAATAGTCAGGTTAGCAACAAAGGAAGGCAAGATGGCAGACACAGATGAAGACAAAGCAGAGTTACTAAATGATTTATTTTGCTCAGTCTTCACCATAGAAGAACAGCTGGAAGGGTCCTACACTAAGAAGGTCAGTACTCAACACCACAAGAGCAGACACAAGACCCTTCACAAGGGAAAGGATCCAAGAAGAGCTGAATTGGCTCAAAGCAGATAAAGCAATGGGGCCAGATGGCATACACCCTAGGGTACTGAAGGAGCTTCGGGAAGAACTCACCACACCACTGGCTGAGCTTTTCAAGAAGTCATTGGAAAGTGAAATACTATCTCAGGACTGGAAAAGGGCAACAGTAGTACCTTTACACAAGAGCGGAAGCAAGGAAGAGGCAGGAAACTACCGACCGGTCAAGTTGACCTCGGTGGTAGGAAGAATTATGGAGTTGTCGCTAAAAGAGAGAATAGTGAAGTACCTGGAGGACAGCAAAAAGATTGACCTTAGGCAAAATGGTTTCACAGCAGGATGATCTTTTTTTATTTATTTAATAAGCTTTATTCATTTTAATTTTTTTTTACAACATCCAAGTACAGACAATATGATAATACAATGAAAGGAACCAACCAGGCTAAGAACATTTGCATTATAACTGCATTCATAAATAAAAAAAGAGAAGACAAGAACCAACAAAGAACATGACTGCATAACAGTTCCATATTGTAATGCTTTTAAGTTGTCTGTAGCCCCCACCCCATAACCCTCCTCCCACTCATCCCAGTCTGCCACAAGATTGTATATTAAACACAGTTAGAGAAAAGAGAGTTGAAATTACGAGACATGGAATAAAAAAAAGGAGAAAAAAGGAAAAAAAAGAAGAAGTTACTGGCTATTTAAATACACTCAATAGATATGACCCTGTATTGGAACCATTGAATAAAAAATGTTTCAGATTAAAGCTACTGTACCGAAATAAGTGTCTGAAGTGTTTCCCACCTTTGTTTATATGCACTTAATCTATTCTTAATTCCAGCCAAAATAAGTTCTGCCTGTAAAGCAAACATGATTTCTTTAAACCACTCTAAATAGAGGGGAGTAGATGAATCAATCCAGTGTCTTAACATTATTTTCTTGGTACAGGCAGTGATCAAGGCCATATGAGCTTTCTGCTGTGACCCTTGAATCTGTGTATAGTCACCCAGAATACAAATTTCTGGAGTAAATTTGTCAGTGATCATAAGCATGGGGTTGAGGTGGTTTTGAATCTCCCTCCACAGCAGGATAATCTTGTCAACCAACTGGGTCACCAGAGCAGTCGACCAGGGAGGAGCAGTGGACTTTGTGTACCCAGACTTCAGCAAAGCCTTCGACACTGTCCCCCACAGAAGGCTAGCTAACAAATTAGACCATACAAGAGTCAACCATAAGAAAGTGAATTGGATCACCAATTGGCTGCACTATAGGACACAGAGAGTGCTTGTCAATGGATCACTATCAAGGGAAGGCAAAGTGACCAGTGGTGTTCCACAGAGGTCTGTGCTGGGACCTATCCTCTTTAAAATATTTATCAGAGATACTGCAAACAACTTAAAGGGGAAGGTTTGTCTGTTTGCAAATGACACAAAACTCTATAACAAAGTAGACACACAGGAAAGTGTGAAAGGTAAGGAAGCAGACCTGAGAAAACTCAAGGGATGGTCCAGGGATTGGTAGCTGAAGTTTAATGCCAAGAAGTGCAAGGTTATGCATATAGGAAAAAGAAACCTAGGGATAAAGTACAGTCTGGGAGGGCATCAGTTAGAGGAGACAAAGACGGAAAGAGACCTCGGAGTAGTCATTGCGGATGACTTAAAGGTTGTTAAACAGTGTGAAAAGGCAGCAAAGAGGGTGAGTGGCATCCTTGGATACATTGGTACAGGAATTACAAGTAGAAAGATCAAGGTTATCATTCCTCTCTACAGGATCTTGGTGAGGCCAGATTTAGAGCACTGTGGTCAGTTTTGGAGGCCCTACCTAAAAAAAGACATAGACTGCCTGGAGGCAGTACAGAGAAGGGCTACAAAGATGGTGCATGGACTGCATCATGAGCCATATGAGGTAGGACTCAAGGAAGTAAATATGTACACCCTTGAGCAGAGAAGAAACAGAGGGGACATGATCAAAACCTTGAAGTACATTAGGGGAATCAACACAACACAGGCAGAAAATCTATTCCAACAAAACAGGGATGCATGTACAAGGGGGCACAACTTACGTCTGGTGGTAGGCAAGTTCAAAAGAAACCTCAGGAAGTAAGTACGTTTTTACAGAAAGGGTCATAGACCCATGGAACAGCCTACCTCAGGAGATGGTGAAATCTAAGACAGTACGTGAGTTCAAACTTGCATGGGACAGACATTGTGGACACCTCAAGGTGCAGTTTAAATAGGAATGGAGGTAGAAACATGGACAGACTAGATGGATTGTGTGGTCCCCATCTGCTGACATGATTCCTATGTTCCTATGTATCCTGTGAGTATTGATGATACTTCTTTAGGTTTAAAATTTGGACCTTTTAAGATGAAATTGAACTTAAAAATATTAGCAATAGAGCTGGTATTGATTCATTTATTAATTAACAGTGATTTGGGGCATATAGTCAGGAGTTTCTGATTTTGCTTTGTATAATTTAACAATGCTACAGAAGTAAAAAAAAATGTTTCCTATGCCCCTAGATCCTGAAGACGTTGGGGGTATACTAAGAAACATTGGTTATTTTTGGATATATATGTAACAAAGTGCTTCATTCGTGAATAAATTCTTAGTTTATGTACCAGTGAGTGGATCATTTGTCTTTATTTCTGGGTTGGTTCATACTGAGCTTATTGGAGCTTGATCCCTCCTGGTCATGTGATTTACCTTACAGGTGCTGGGGGAGACACACTACCCCACTGTGTTTGTTGAAAGAATTTAACTTAATTAAGTCTGTTACCCTTCCTTTACTCTGTCTTGAATATTCTGGTACAGGTGAAAAAAGAAAAATCACAGTCTGTATTTAAAAAGGGCCCTAGGTCACCAGACAGACCAGACAAAGGATGTCAGGTAACAGAGCAAACAGCTTTTTATTACCTGTGGAAAGGTATGCCAGCATCTTGGAGAACTATGTCTCAGTGGAAAGTCTCCTGCATACAGTTCTGCAATGAAAAATCTGGCAAGGGCCGCCCCCCCAACGTCTATGAGCATATACCACAAGGGGAACCTTTGACTCTATAGCAGCCTCAAGGGGCATCTCCTTCAAGAAATATGTAAAACAGCGACTATACATAGAAGACAATTCACATTTTCACAAAGCACTACTTTCTGGACATACAGTTCAGATGGGATGCCAGTTTTGAAACTGCTGCCTTGCACAAACTTTTTTCTAAATAGGTTCTAAACCCATCTTCTCAATACTGCTAGTGAGTCTGTCATTTGTAAGGTATCTCACTGATGGATTCCTGTTGTCTGAAGAAAAAGTACTCATTATAGTAATGTTGTTTCTTCTCAGGGATCCATCACTGAACCTTACAGACCCTGACCCTGCCTCCCCTTTTAGAACCTGAACATAGGTTCACATAAGAATCAGTTCCTATCTTAAGGTTGCTTAAGCATTACGCATTGCAATTCCTCAGCAATTGTTAAAATGTGATCATTTTAATTTTACATGTCTGCCATTTATCTAGTTTTAGTGGCCACTGCTCCTATGGCTATAGAAACAAATCTGGTATTAGAACAGCAAGGGGAGTGGGACAACAGTGCTGAGTCTGAATTTGTATTCTAAGTATTCTTGTCAGTGTCAGTGGCTCAGCAGGTAGCACACTCACCTTTGAGGCTGGGAGATCAGAAGGCTGAGGGTTCTATCCCCACACCAGCCAGTTGGGTTAATATCACAATACTGACACTATAGTGCAGCATGAGGGGAGTGAGTAGTATACAGTTCATATATCTTGTCAAATGTTAAATTTCAGCCAATCAGCATGCACCACATCATTTGACAGGTGGGCATGGCCTAAAATGGACCAATCAGAATTGTCCCTGTATTGCGCAGGAAGTTCCACCCTCTGCTCAGGATGTCCATCCTTAAAAGCAGGACATCCCATGTCAAACACAAGAAGCGATGTATGAAATGCAGGAAATGACATATTCTCGAACCCAGAAATGACACATTATTCCCATTCTACATCCCTATGTCCTTCCTCCTCCATCCCCAGCCCCCTTGAACCTCCATGACACCATCCAAGCTCAAACCCAAGTCCATCCTCCATCCCCTTGAACTGAAACCACCCCATCCTAGCTCAAACCTGAATCCATCTTCCGTCCCTTGAACCCCTGCCACAATATCTTGGCACAAACTCTCCCATCCTCCCACCTTGTCACACCACCACCCTTGCACTCATCACCTACCTCGAACCTGAGTCTCTTCCCTCCTCTCTCCTTGCCCCACCACCACCTTCATTGCACCCCATCACCTACCTGGAAACCGAGTCTCTCCCCTCCTCTCACCTTGCCCCACCATCACCTATCTGGCACCTTCTCAACCTCCCCCTGTCGATCTGTGGTATGACTCCTGGGTGCCTTTTTTACCTGGGGGATTTGTTTGTGTGAAATGTGCTTTGAAGCTTGGAGAACTATAAGAACATTTATCTCATCAGTGTAAGGAAGTTCTTTTAACACAATGCATTTTAAGCATTTATGAAAAAACAGTGATTTCTTTTTTAATGTGAAAAAGAAAATGAGTTCTAACTTTAAAAGCAGAGACAGCATGTGTGTGTTTGTGTGTGTGTGTGTGTGTGTCTCCAGCACTGAAGCTGATTTTACAAGGTGTGCGTATTCTAAGTAGACTGCTTCAAATGCCAAAGTCTGATTTAAAAACATACATGCATACTCTCTAAATTCCTTTTTGCATGCTTAAAAATAATGGAATAGTATTCTATTTTGAGATCAGAAACTAAATATATTTTTCTATTTCCTTTGAAAAAGATAATTTACAAGATAGCTTTTTATCAAAAGCACATATGTCTATTAAGATATATACTAATGTTACTGGTGAAAAGTATTCAAGAGGGTTTTATCCTCTCTGCATTTCCTGTAAGAACATTTTATCTTTGCTATATACAAAATTTCTGTTCAAAAAATGCATTTTAAGTATTTATGAAAAAACAGTGATTTCTTTTTTAATGTGAAAAAGAAAATGAGTTCTAACTTTAAAAGCAGAGACCGTGTGTGTGTGTGTGTGTGTGTGTGTGTGTGTGTGTGTGTGTCAGCGTTGAAGCTGGTGTTTCAAGGGTTTGTAGTCTAAGTAGACTGCTTCAAATCCTAAAGTCTGTTTAAAAACAGCCATACTCTCTACATACATTTTCTTTTAAATGAATACATCAGAAATTTGGTATTTTGATGTCAGAAACTAAATATATGTTTCTATTTCCTTTGAAAAAGATAATTTACAAGATTACTGCTTATCAAAATTATATATTTCTATTAAATATATATTAATGTACTGGTGAAAGTATTTAAGAGCGTTTTAACCTCCAGAAAGCAACAACAAGTGTTCTGCATTACCTATGTAAAACTGAAAAACCAGTAGACTGCTTCATGGAGACTTTTATACTCTGAGAAACGTAAGAAAAATCCTATTAAAAGTTCCTATTAAACATGCCCTGCCCAACACTGCAGTATAAAAATCACATACTAGTCATTCTATGTATCACAAGAGATTACATAACTGTATTTATCAATGGGAGCTGTCTTCTAGAAACCTTGTGCCAATGGTGTGATGGTCACATAGAGGATAGTAGATATTAATAGACTCCTACTATACATGCTGATGTGTGCTGCTTGTCATAAGAGATGACATCACCATACAGGATCAATGGAGGAATGTCTTGTATGTATCACAAGAGATGACATAACTATATTTATCAATGGGGTACTGTCTTCCAGAAACCCCGTGCCCATCTGTGTGATGGTCACATAGTGTGAGTTCATCTAGCAGAGGTCTTTTATAAACCCCTGGTTGGAGATGTGCCAGAATAGCTCTCAGAGCCTGATCAAATCTACTTTATAGGATTTGAGCTGATTTTCCAAGAAATTCAAGAAGATGGCCCAGAACACAACATCTCAAACTAACATTCCAGTCATGGAACAAACAGTTACGCCACCAAATGAACAGCCAGCAGATGAAAAGCCAGAAGAGAAGATGACTTTCAGGCCTAAACCTGTATATGTGCACTACATAAAGTGTGAAAAAGAATGTTCAATTTGAATTTTGGCCAGTGGAAGGATTTGTGACATAAAAAGAAATTTCACTGCACAGTTTGGTGAATCAGAAAAAGCAAAAACTGATCCTGATACACCTATCGAAGAGGCACAACTGCAAGACCTTAAAGAAGAGCAAGCATGTGAGTCTGTTGCAGAGAAAGATGTGAAAATGAAGCCCAGAACAGAGAGTGACATGGAGGGAGAGTCAGATAAGGATGCTAAGACACAGGCAGAAACAGCAGCCAGCCAAGAAGCAGATGGTGACACTACCACAACCAGCAAGCTGCAGGCTAAGAAAAGAAAGATAAGAAAAAGCAACAGGCTAACGAAGAAGAAAAAGATGGCAAAGCATCTTGCACTGTGGAGGAAAATTTATGTTTTGTTTTTAAACACTAAAAAAAGAGTGAGTGGAGACATGCATGCAGAGTGTAACTGAACAGAGGAGTTAGCAGATGAACTGTAACTTATTGAGTAAAAGGACCAATGTTGTTTTCTTTTTGCTTTATCAGAGTGATGGATATGGAATGGAGCAACAGTCTTACATTCAGACAACATGGATACGAGAGTCTCCACAAATCTACTGCTTGACTTTGTTTGCTGTGTGAGAGATACAGATGTGATTATTAATGAGATGTGTGAGGGTCAGTATGTTAGAAATTTAGAGAGCCATAGAATGCGTGAAAAAACAGAAAACACTGTCATCACTACACAGCCACAACAATCTTCGTCTACTGAGATTAGACAGATTTTCTCAGGTGAAAAACCAGGCCTAAGTATTAAGCCCCCCAAAACTGACCACAATATGTATTGTAAGTATGTTATGTACCATACCATTCGTGGTGTAATTGCTGCAGTGATAGAGAGAGTGATACGTTGTGAAATGTTTGATGCCTGTCCTGGGTGTGAGATAGATGACCCTAGTCAGATAAACCATACATGTATCTTTGATGACTTGACAGCTAGGGAAGCATACAAGAATGTTTCTGAAGCCATTCATATAGGGCATCTCATGCCTGTGATCTTAGCAATAGCTATGAAACAACAGGGCTTAAGCATGAGCAATGAAACTATAGAATCTGTAAGTCATGTTTTAAATGATGCGAAAAGAGTTGATAACCCCATGTGCTTACTTACAGATATGTTACAACAGACAGATGGTGAGATTAGAAAAGTGGCCAGACATCTGGTCAGTAAATGCTCCTTCAAAAAATTCCTAACAAGAACTTCGGAGACTCTTAAATTTCTAAAAAGAAATTTAGGGACTCTGTTTTTGTTGTGAATTTTCATTTAACTGCTGATCTGCTATAGGTTATGTGTAAATGTTGCAGAACCCAAAGCTCCATATTTTATTTTACAGAAAACCATGCGGGATGCAAGCAAAGAGAGTGTCCAAAGACTTATGTATCTGATCATAAGCCATTACTGCGATCCTTCCATGTTCAGTCTGCCTGACTTTGAAGCATCCCTTTCTGACATCTTCTGCCATGGAACTGTTGTTGCGTGTCCCCTCAGACATGTGGGAGGATATAGATAACTATATGAAAGAATCTGAGTTGACACTTTTAGAAAACATTACAGTGATTGTGTCTAGATTCATAGAATATCCTGAATGTCTTTGTAACCTGTATATATTGGTAGTTGCAGCAATGTGTGTGTCTGTTTTAAAGCAAAGAAAAGAATGTGATATTTCTCATACTGTGAAAGTGGCTTCTTCAATTGTTATGATGCTCCATGAAATGAAAGAGCACTACGCATCATGTGTATTCATTACATTTTTGCAGAATGTGTCACTTACCTTGTATTTAATAAATGTGATGTAGCAGTCATTTTTTCTGAATAAAAAAGTGACACGCTAATCTGTATAACGTGTATTATGTGCTTTCAGATGGAACGTAGTGGCATGCTCCCAATATTCCAGTCACTGTTGATAGCTACAATGTGCTGTGTGATAAAGGACATTTTAAAGACCCCTGTATACTTTGGAAAGTGTCATGTATTAAACGTATGCTGTGAAAGTGCTGCACCTTCACTGGCAGAAAGGACAATGACTGAGATTAAAAGTATGCCCAAATTATGTGGCATATGTATATCAATGCAATGAACAAAAACCCCACACAGACATACATAAGATGAATAACAATTTTGATTCTGCAACAGTACCCCTCAAAGATCACCCTAATTATTTTGAGTGGTGCATGACACATGTGTGTATGTTTTGTGCCTACCTTGTCACCAGGGGGAAAGAGGATGAAACCCTTGCTTATGTGAAACATACAGCCCAAAAGTTACTGTCTCTGGGTATGGTAGAATGTGAAAGAATCTGGTAGTGTAGAAACAGGATATTATGTAATCATTACATGCATGCTATGTGTTACAGGTATGTATATATGCTCTTTAAAACACTGTTATGGCTTTTGTATCTAATAAATATATGTATCAGTTTATGTTTTGTATGTATGAATAAAATATAATCACATATTATAGTTTATGGTTGTCATCAAATTTTTAAGAAAAAGCACACATGAACATATACATCATTTTACAGGTGGCAAGAGGTTGGCTAGTTAACAGATGTGTTTTGGTAATGATGAAAGATGACTGATCAATTGCTTCAGAATATATATTTGAATGCAAGAAAAGTGGGCAGTTTTAGTGGTGTGACTCAGTTATATAAAGCTGCAAAAGAAATTGATAAAGGTGTGACCAGGAAAGGTGTTGCAGAATGGCTTGCCAAGCAAGACCCCTATTCGTTACACAGTCCAGCAAGAATTCAATTTAAGGGAAATCCTGTCATTGTTTCTGACATAGATAGACAATGGCAAGCCTATTTACTGGATATGAGTCAATATGCAAAGCACAATAATGAGTTTAAATACATACTGATGTGCATCAGTGTGCTGTCCAAGCATGCCTGGGTAGTAGCTTTAACAGATAAATCAGGCTAGGCAGTGATGCAGGCCTTTAAAACAATTTTTAAAAGTGGACGCATACCTGAGAAGTTACAGACTGATCAGGGTAAAGAATTTCTAAATGCATCCTTAAAAGCATTGTTAAAACAAAATAAAATACACCATTTTGTTACAAATAATGAAGTTAAGGCTAACATTGTAGAACAGTTCAATAGAACTTTAAAGACATGCATGTGGTGTTATTTTACAGCTCAAAACACGTAGAAATATATTGATGCGTTGCCTGACCTGGTGCACAGCTATAATCATACTTACCACAGAAGCATTACATGCAGACCAGTGGATGTTAACCCTTCCAATGCCCTGGATGTATGGAAGACCATCTATGACAAAACAGTCCTTGGCAAAAAAACAAACGGGTACCCTTCAGAAAAGTGATCTCATGAGAATATCTAAGCTGAAAGCGGTGTTTGAAAAGGAATATGAACAGACATACACAGATGAGATATTTATTGTGACAGAGGTCTTAAAAACACTGAGACCCACCTATAAGCTTAAAGACTATCGGGGAAGACATCAAAGGTACTTTCTATGAAGAAGAGTTGAAGAAAATTGAACCAGATGGGGACCGAGTGTATAGGGTGCAGAAAATCCTGGCAGAGAAAAATCCTGGCAGAAAAACTTGGTATCTGGTAAAGTGGCTAGTGTAGCCTGATAAATTCAATAGCTGGATCGAGGCAACACCGGTTCAGGACATTAGAAGTGGATAAGATTTAAAAATGCTCAAAAATGGCTTTTATAGCACCTTGCCCAGCAATGCCTCACACAACATTTTCCCTAATAATACTATATCCACTTTTACAGTAAAGTTACCACAAATACTTGAACTGCCTGGGGAATGGGAAGTGGGATTAGCAGAAATTCAGTATCCTTTTACCTGGGACAATGTGCCTGCACAGAAAAACAGGTTCGGTACGCTCTTTCAGCCTCTAAGCATAGCCCATAGTAAAACACCACCACCAACTGGCCCCTTTGTTGAGTCCGAAGCATTGAAAATGTCATCAGGCTGTTATCCTAACATGGCAGGTGTTATTAATCAAATTAATAAAAGCATATTTGAAGCAAATGAACTGCCAGTGGTTTTGGAACAACAAGCCATCGGGAGAGAAATAAGCATTGACAGCAACATCAAATGCATTCTGTTTATGCACGGGCAGTTACAGTACCTTTTGGGTTTTAGTAGACTCGAGGTAGGTATAGGTAAGATTCTAACAAAGAACCCTACAGATATTAATGGGGGTTTTTACACATTATATATCTACACTGACATTATCATGCATGAAATAGTGGGGTCTACTAAATAGTCTAGTGCTATGCTGAGATGCGTATCCATCAGGGGTCAAGACAATGAGATAGTGACCGTGACCTATGATAAACTCCATTATCAAACAGTCAGTAAACATCAGATTGATGCAGTCACTATTGAAATAAAGAATGATCAAAATGAACCTGCCATTTTGATTTGGAAAGGTGATCGTGAAGTTGCATTTTCTCCCCCAGAGAGTACTTTAAAATTTAAACAAGGATGGTGATTGTTTGACATTATGGAGACCCTGCCTTGTACGGAAGCTATTACAAGGCACAGGCAGGATACAGCCTTCCGGGCTTTCATGGACTTCCTACTATGTATGGTTCTGGTAGAGGAGGGATATTTTGTAGTCTGTTTAGAAAAGCAGTTCCGTTTTAAAGAAGGGGGTTCAAAATTGCCAAACCACATCTAAAAACAGCGGCTAAAAATGTCACAAAGGATGTTGTGGGGCATGTGACTAGCACGGTTGCTCAAAGGATGCCAGGAGGCGATAAGACCACTCAGGGTGGTTCAGGGCTGATTGCGGTCAAGAGAGGTAGAAAGAGAAAGCGCAGAGTACACCCTTCACTTCTCATCGGACCTCCTCACTACTTTAAAAGGCATGTCTCAAAATGTAAAACGTCACATAAAAGAAAGAAGTCAAAGTCCAAAGGACCTTTGAGGGGACATAAAAAACATGGAGATTTATTTCAAAAAACATGGCTTCCATGTCCTGTGGTTCTGAAGAATGCACAAAATTAGAACTGGACTTGTTTGCCATTGCTCCCACACAGACAAGCATTGAAAAAAGCATTTATGTAGAGATATCCCCTCTGGCTGCCCTTTCAGAAAACTCACTGATTGAATTTTATATAGTAGGGAATGGTGAAGGCTATTTGGATCTAAACAAAACGCTTCTTTACCTGGTTTGCAAAATCACTGAAGTGGATGATGATGATACACCTGCAGTGGCCAAAGTGGGTCTTATAAACTACCCAGTGGCCACCATTTTCAGCTAGCTGGATGTGACTGTTGATGATGTGCTCATCAGGCAGTGCAATAACTGTTACCCCTACAGGGCTATCATAGAATCTGTGCTGAACGTCAGTGAAGAGACCCTTTGGACACAATTCACGTCAGGATTATTTTACAAAGACACCCTGGGGAAACACAAAATCACAGACAGTGCCGGTGACAATGTAGGGTTTAATAAAAGAAGCTCCTTCACACATCTCATTAGAGGGGTACAGCTGCTAGGATACTTGCACACGGACTTGTTTTTTCAAGAGAAACTGATACTGAATGGTGTGGATATTAAAATTAAACTGACACGTAACAGGGGCAGATTTTGCCTGATGAGTGGAGATGCTGAGCCTTATAAGCTAAAAATCATGACCGCCTCTCTGTCAGAAGGGTTAAAGTGACCCCAGTGTTCATCTAGGACACTCGGAAGCCCTGCTGACCTCCAGTGCTAAATACCCTATAGACAGAGTGGGGATGAAAGTGTTCATCCTTCCAGCAGGCAGCAGGGTCTGTAGCCAAGATAATTTGTTTTTGGGACAGTTACCAAAAATGATGGTCATGGAATTTGTTGACAATGATGCTTTTAGCAGTTCCTACACTCAAAACCCCTTTTACTTTAACATCATAACATTAATTTTGTGGCTCTGTATCTGGACGGTGAACAAATCCCCACTAAACCTCTGCAGCCCAATTTTAGAAATGGAAATGCTGTGAGAGAATATTTTAATCTAGTACAGACAGTGGGAAAAAAACATGAACGATAGATCATTAGTTGTCAACTGTCAGGAATTTACCCAAGGGTACACACTAATTGGCTTTGATGTCACTCCGGACCAAGAATGTGCTGATCATTACTCTTTAATTAAAACTGGGAACCTCAGAGCAGAAATCAGATTTGTAGACACCCTTTCACAAACAGTTAATCTCTTTGTCTATGCTGTATTTGATAACGTCATTGAAATAAACCAGAGAAGCAATGTTATTTTTGATTATATGTGAAAAACCATAAAAAAATGAACACAAAGCAGCTGGAAAAAATTGTAACAAATGACTCACAGATCGATGACTGCTTTCTGGGTGTGTTTCCCTATGATCTGCTACCCAAGGAGAGCTTGAGAAACCTTTCGGCAGCACTAGTCATCAGTACTGACCCCCATGACCTCCCTGGACAGTACTGGTTAGCTGTATACATTTCAGACAATGGGGCTGAGGAGTTCTTTGATAGCTACGGTTTTCATCCTGGAAATTATGCACAATGGATTGGGGTCTTTTTAAACAGAAATGCAAAGACCATTCTATACCAAAACACACTGTTGCAAGATACCTTCTCTACTACCTATGGATTTCACTGCATCTTTTTCTTACATTACAGATGAAAAAGACCTTCTTATGATCAAATTATATAAAATCATATATACCTTCATGATCTCTGTGTCTTTGTCAGTTTTTCTGGGGGACATGTGTTTGAAATTTTCAGATATGTAATGTCTTCAATAATGACACGATACATAAAATATTAAAAGGTATTTATTGTAAAACAATGACAGATAAAATCATAGATAAGATACAGAAAACTAAAAGCCTCTCATTAAAAATACACATTACATTTGACATACCACGGAGCTAGGATTATGATATGCCCATTTTCTTTTAAAAACTTCAACCATATGAGACCCAGAAACAACACTACCTTTATACATCAATTCCCCCATATTATTCCAAAACAGAATATTCTTGTTCTTTGCCATTTAGTTCAGTAATATCTCAATATTTTTTTAGACCTTTGAGAAACACTGTTCAAAATGTATTTTTCCATAGAATTCATGACAGAAAGAGGGGCTGCTCGAAAACTGTCTCACTCTCAGGCATGCATAAGGTCAAATTGGTTTTAGCCTGTTTGTCTTGACGTACTAGAGTGAGGTACATTGCAATACTGCAGAGTACAGCTTGGCTTTGTCATGATCTGATAAATCAATCCATGATGGTATAGATCTCATTTCTATATCCAGGCTGTAAGTTGTGACTTTTCTCATAGCCTCATCAGGATAGTTTGTTTTCATACGGTCCAATTGCTGTTGAGGTGCCAGATATATTTTCTGAGTAAAAGCCATTATCTGTTAGCCAGCAGTCCAGTAATCAAAGGAACATACACACACCAAATTACGTCTATGCCAAGCAACTGGATGATAGCAGATGTTGGGCATTTGAAGGAGATGATTGTGTAAAAGATTTTGTCAGAAAATTTATAGATGCACCATTCAAACACTACATATTTATAGCTCACAATGCCAAAGGCTATGACATCTATTTTATTGTTAGTCAGCTAGTCATGGAAAAAATTGGCATCAAATTGCTCACACAAGGAGGGAAATTGCTCTCCATGATGGTATCTGCACTACACATTAGATTTATAGATTCACTGTGTTTCATGCCAATGCATTTGTCTAAAATCCCAGGTGCATTTCGCTTTGAAAATGAGATCATTAAAGGGTACTTTCCACATTTTTTTAACACTAATTCAGCATCTGGCTGATTTTCAACAAGCTGCTGTGATGCCCTACGGTGTAATATGATTTTGTCACTCCTAATTTTGTTTCTCAGATGTTCTATGGTTCTTTTATTTTTATCCCATGTAATTATTTTCACTCATCTACTATTTTATTTCATTCTTTTAGTGCGACCCCCTTTTTATTCAGCCTGTGCGATTTTCTGTCTTGTCACTGTTTCTGAGGCAGTTTCAGTTCCAGCACTTTGATTGTTTGATACATTTCTGCAACCTGCAGAGCATGTTTCAACTCTGAGTTAAATTCCTTAGCTATATATATCAAAGAAAATACATGTTTTATCACAGTACCGTTTAAAAGGTCATTTTTAAAAAATGATGTCCCTGTAACCTGCCATGATCCACAAGTCCTTTAAACAAGGCACCAGCTATTAATGGAAAAAATGTCAGCAATGACTTCCGTGCAACAATGTCCCTTTCCTCAATCCTGGGGTGAGGCACAGCTCTGTCTGCAACCCCTGAGCTGGTGAAAGGTTTTACCTTCTGGTTAAAATTTAAACAAATGTAATTTATTGCATTTAAACCTTCAGTGCTGGTAGTGGCAATTTCAGTAGGCCTCTGCTTGTTTTCACAAACTTCTGAATGTCTATTTTTAAGTTGTCTTTTCCCTGAAGCAAACTTTTGAACTGTTGACAAAAAAAAAAAAGCAGACCATCAACCTATCACTTAAGCATTTTAAACATTACAGGAGTATCTATAGAGTAACATTGTAAGGTCTAAAGGGCCTCTATGTCCATCATGTCTGCCTCCAATGAAGAACTACTAATCAAAGGCTGTCTAGCTTTCATTTACATCATTATGAAAACATCTTCCAAAGATCATTCACACACACTTACACTAAAAAAACAATTAAGATGATATAAATGTATGTCAAATATTTTCTCAAACTACAAAGCATTTAAGCCATAACCCCAACACAAGCTAACCCCATTTTACTCAAACATATGTAGTAAGACAGATGTCCCCTCATAGATATATAGCACTGTATTTATCTGACACACACACACACTCACATACACACACACCAGTCAGACAGAGGCTACTTATGTAAAACAATGTAAACACATGCTATTTTCTCAGACTTGCACTATGAAGCATGTAAGCCAATATAAATACATTTGTTTATTGTCAGCAAACATTTAAATTAACCCAACACAAGCTAACCCCCAACCACAATCTATAAAGATTACCCCCACCATTTTACAAAACATATTTAGTAAGACAGATGGCCCCTAATAGATATATAGCATTGTATTTATCTGTCAATTCCCCTATCAATCAGACAAAAAAAAAAGCAGACTGACTTTTAGTTATAACAACAAGCATACAAATAGATACATTTTACACATTTTCAGCAAGAATTCATACTTTGTGGTTCTGGTATTAATAGACCAGCTTCCATTATCTCACTGTCAGATTGATCTTCTGAATCAGACCAGCTGTTCATGATCATAAAGTTTTCAAAACTATGAATTTCTGGTCTTTGGGACCCTAACTATAAACAAGACTCAGCCAGATGAACTCACGCTATGTGACTATCACAAGGTTTCTAGAAGACAGACCCCACTGATCATGTACGGTGATGACATCTCTTACCACTAGCAGCATGCATCAGCATGTTTAGTTGGAGTTTATTAATATCAACTATCATATGACCATCACAAGGATGGCAAAAGGTTTCTAGAAGACAGACCCCCATTGATAAATATAGTTATGACATCTCTTGTGATACATACAAGACATTCCCCAATTGATCCTATATGGTGATGTCATCTCTTATGACAAGCAGCACTCATCAACATGTATAGTAGGAGTCTATTAATATCAACTATCCTCTATATGACCATCACACCATTGGCACAAGGTTTCTAGAAGACAGCTCCCATTGATAAATATAGTTATGTCATCTCTTGTGATACATCGAATGACTACTATGTGATTTGTATACTGCAATGTTGGGCAGGACATGTTTAATAGGAACTTTTAATAGGAATTTTCTTAAGTTTCTCAGAATATAAAAGACTCCATGAAGCAGTCTACTGGTTTTTCAGTTTTACATAGGTAATGCAGAGCACTTTTTGTTGCTTTCTGGAGGTTAAAATGCTCTTAAATACTTTCACCAGTACATTGATTTATATTTAATAGAAATATATGCTTTTGATAAGCAGTGATCTTTGAAAATGACCTTTTTCAAAGGAAATAGAAAAATATGTTTAGTTTCTGACATCAAAATACCAGATTTCTGATGTATTAATTTAAAAGAAAATGTATGTAGAAAGTATGACTGTTTTTAAACAGACTTTAGGATTTGAAACAGTCTACTTAGAAAACAAACCCTTGAAACATCAGCTTCAGCACTGGACACACACACACACACACACACACACACACACACACACTGTCTCTGCTTCTAAAGTTAGAACTCATTTTCTTTTTCACATTAAAAAATAAATCACTGTTTTTTCGTAAATACTTCAAATGAATTCTTTTAACAGACATTTTTTGTATAGCAAAGATAAAATGTTCTTACAGGAAATGCAGAGAGGATAAATCCCTCTTGAATACTTTCGCCAGTAACATTAGTATATATTTAATAGAAATATGTGCTTTTGATAACAAGATATCTTGTAAATTATCTTTTTCAAAGGAAATAGAAAATATATTTAGTTCCTGATCTCAAAATAGAATACTATTCCATTATTTTTAAGCATGAAAAAAAGGAATTTAGAGAGTATGTATCTATATTTTCAAATCAGATTTTGGCATTTGAAGCAGTCTACTTAGGATAAGCAAACCTTGTAAAATCAGCTTCAGCACTGGAGATAACACACACACACACACACACACACACACACACACACACACACACATATGCTGTCTCTGCTTTTAAAGTTAGGACTCATTTTCTTTTTCACATTAAAAAAGAAATCAGTTTTTTTTATAAATACTTAAAATGCATTGTGTTAAAAGAACTTTCTTACACTGAAGGGATAAATGTTCTTACAGTCCTCCGAGCTTCAAAGCACATTTCACACAAAAATTCCCCCAAGTAAAAAGGCACCCAGCAGTCATACATCACATTGACAGGGGAAGGTTGAGGGAGTGCCAGGTAGGTGATGGTGAGGCAAGATGAGAGGAGGGGAGAGACTCGGGTTCCAGGTAGGTGATGAAGTGCAATGTAGGTGGTGATGGGGCAAGGAGAGAGGAGGAGAGAGACTCAGGTTTGAGGTAGGTGATGGGTGCAAGGGTGGTGGTGGGACAAGGTGGGAGGATGGGAGCATTTGTGCCAAGATATTGAGGCAGGGGGTCGAGGGATGGAGGATGGATTCAGGTTCGAGCTAGGAAGGGGAGGTTGTGGTTTGAGGGGATGGAGGATGGACTTGAGTTTGAGCTTGGGTGGTGTTGCGGAGGTTTGAGAGGACTGGGGATGGAGGAGAAAGGACATAGGGACATAGAACGGGAATGATGTGTCATTTCTGGATTCAAGATTATGTAATTTCCTGCATTTTGTGCGTCACTTCCTGTGTTTGATGTGGGACGTCTTGCATTTAAGGAGGGACGTCCTGCACAGAGGGTGGATCTTCCTGTGCAATACGGGGATGATTCTGATTGGTCCATTTTAGGCCATGCCCACCTGTCAAATAACGTGACACAAGCTGATTGGCTAAAATTTAACATTTGATGAAATATATGAACTCTATACTACTGGGGTACTCCACTCCTGAGGTGCCATCCTTCAGATGAGATGTTAAACCGAGGTCCCATCTGCCTGTTCTGGTGGTAGTTCAGGTGGAAGTTAAAGATCCCATGACACTTCTCAAAAAAGAGTAAAGGAAAGTTTATTAAACAGAAAATCAGAATACATCCAAACAAGTTACACCATATTAATCAAACAATTCATAACTCAAACCAACAAAAAATTATTACATTCATGTAATAGCAGCATCTGTGTCTATCACCCAAGGAAGTCCCATCCATAACTCTAATAAATCCTGGTTTGACATTTTTGCCTGTTCAACAACAAGAACATTATATAAGTCTTAAACAATCTTCTTCATCAATTCAATATATGTGCAATCCTTTTGTTGCAGGGTGAACAAGCACCTAGCCATCCAAATGTTCCAGTTTATGGTTGTAAAAATCAAGGTCAATGTACTAAGAGTCCATTTCTGCCATTGTGGAGAAAAGTGGCCATACATTAGATTGTCATAAGTAACTTGTGAAAAAAAGAGGTTCCTGCCATAGTTTTGCTAGAAATCCCCAAACATTTGTAATAAAAGAGTATTCAAAAAGACAAGTGTTCTATTGATTCTATCACATTTATACACCTAAGGCTGCTACATATTCTCTCTGAAAGCTGTTTATGTTTCTGGTTGCCTTTTATATTGAGTTCCACATGTGGCATGGTACTCTGGTAGATCGCAAGAGCATCTTCAGGGACTGTGAATATTTAGTTGGACAATTAGGAAAAGGTACTGGGACCTGACACAGAGTTGTCAGGAGTTGTTTATATAGAACCTTATGCAATGAGGCCAAAGTAATTTGTTGGGAACTTATTTTCCATTGTTTTAATCTTAAAAATATTTCCTTTAAGTAAGCAGGGGTAGTCTGAGAGGCTCTTATAGGTCTATATGCATTTGTTTCCCATTGATGAAAGCAAAGTCTACAGTTGCTATGTAACCTGTGTTCCCAGCCTTTTTGTGCATTAACCACTAGAGGTTTCAAGTTGGACATAAAAAAAAACTATTAAAAAATAAGATAGAGTTAACCATGGAGAGACTACCATCTTTAACTGGCAAGTAAGTAATATTCCTCTTAACAGGACTGAGACAGCTGCCCCAAACAGCTTGAAAAAATAAACTCAGAACCAAAGTTTCCAACTGCTTGGGTATGGGGAATACATAACTCAAATATAGGAAGATGGGTACCAAAACCATTTTAATCAGGAATGCACATTTTTTTCTCGCCAATTTTGCTCCTGTTCCACTGGACAACCTTCTGTTTGCCTATTGCCTGTTTCTCTTCCCATTTTAATTTTTCCATACCAGGAGGTCCAAATTTGACTCCTAGGATGGAAACTGGATTGTTTGTAAGAGGAACTGGGCCAATCATCGTATTAGTAGGAGCGAGAATGCCTAGAGAAAAGCCTTTACACATATGTAGATTCAGCACGGTGCCGGAAAGGGAGCCAAACCAGTACACTGAGTCAAGGAGTTGTTTACAGAGTCTTTGTCTGCCAGTAGTAAACAGAGATCATCTGCATATGCCAGGGCTTTGGGAATGACTGGTGTATCTGAACTAGAAATGTGTTTAATGTTTACACAATTATTTATCTTGTGTAATAAAGCATCAATGAAGAATACATGTAGGAGGGGACTCAGGAGCACCCTGTCTTTCCCCTCATTTGATAGGTATCAATGGACCCAACCACCTGTTTATCACTGATACAACTGTAGCTGTTCTGTATAATGATCTCAACCAGTTAATCATAACCTGTGGTACCTGGTAGTGGTGCAGTGTGGTCCAAAGAAACTCATGACTGATTGAATCAAAGGCTTTCCTTTAGTCTAGTGAGATGATATATCCTGGAAGAGTATCAGTATAACCAGTGGTTATAAGTTCTAGTAAAAGAATGAGGTGATCTTGAATTTTTCTGTGTGGAATAGAACAAGATTGTTCTGGTGAAATAACTATTTTTGCAATTTCTGTTAGCCAAGTTGTTTGGATTTTAGTCAGGATTTTAAAATCCATATTCAGCATACAAATAGGTCTCCAATTGTTCATATTTGTTTTCTCATCTTTTTGGTGCAGGTATATAAAAGTACCCTTATTAAAATTCAACGGTGTATTACCCGTTTTGGTCGAAAGGACATATTACTTCTGCTGTGCCTCATGTTCCAAATTTATGTTAATTAAAAAGTTGTGCTGCTTTCTGTTTATGGAATGATACCATCTCTTTCGGCACTAGCTGTACTTGGTGACCCAAATCCTGCCCAGTTGTGAAAGCTATAGTAAATAAGGTCTGTAAATGGTGTCAGTTTTGTAGATATGTTAAGTATTCAGAAGAACTCTTCCATTTGCTTAACTGTTTTAAAAGATGACTCAGGTCTGATTTTGTGTCTTCCCACCATTTAATGGGGCAATCATAACAAATCAGGACAGATTTTCTGGCAATCAAGAGCTGGACCAGAGAAGATAAGAAGCAATTGTCCTGCAATAAGATAGTATTAAACGTCCATGAGCCAGGGCCTTTTACCCCTATTTTTTTTTTATTTACAACAACAGATACCATTTTATAATCAGAAAATTTGAGTGGGGTAACTTTATAGAAGAAATGAGTATGTACTGGGATACTAAAATGAAATCAATCCTTGTAGTTAAGGAACCTTGATGGAAAGTAGGAGTGTGTTGTTTTACAATATCCAGGTATGCATCTTTTAATCTGGCTGTATGTAATATTTTTTCAAAGCCTGTGTGTCACAGAATCATTTTCGTGTCTTAACCTGTGTACTCTTATCCTTTAGACTAAGACCTCAGTTGAAATCACCAGAGAATATGATTTCTCTAGAAGTGTGGAGATATGGTTGGATAAGGGAGAAAAGATCTACATGAGCTGTCTTAGTTTGTGGGGCATAGAAATTTACTAAGCGATAAGCTGTCTGCTGTATGAGCACATCAAGTATTAAAACTTTTCCAAGGACTAGGTCATAAAATTTAAAAACTTTAAAATTAGGCATACTGACTACTATGCCTAGTCCAGAGCAGGTGCCCTAGACACCAAAAGGAAGGCCCAAGAAGCCAGTCTCTCTGAGCTTGTTTTATTTCTTGTGAAGTTTGAAACCTAGTATCCTGAAGGAAAAATATACGTAGATGTAAGGAGACAAGAAAAGAAAATACTGCCTGGTGTTTCCCTACTCGCTTAATACTATTTACACTAATAGTGTGATAGTTTATTGTTTCACTCATTAATGCAGTAGTGTAGTAAGAGAGCTAGAGGCACTAACAAATCTACAAAGATCATTTCTTCCTACCTACTGATGCCCTTTTTGGTTTAGACTTTGCTTTCCTTTTCTGCGAACCCCTCCCTTTAGTGCAGGCTTCAGTGTCTGTAGTACCCTCAGGGTGCAAGGAAGAAATGGAGGAGGAATCAGATTCCTCACCTGAATCTGCTAAAGTTTCTTGGAGAATCTTGTATTGGTTGGTTAAGTAGATAGGGGATGTTCTAATTGCTTCTGGGGGGGGGCCTTCTGCTTAGACCTAGGAGAGCGTCTGCAACGCATCTGGGCAGGCCCTTTGGGAGGGCATTTCTACTTCTGATACAGAGGTAGTCTCTTTCTCAGTAGAGGAGGATAAAGTAGCAGGTTGATGAGGTGGTTCCTTGAGAATAGTTGCTGCCAAAGAAGGTCCTGCCATAGAAGGGGTAGACAGAGTACTGGAAGAACTACCTTGTGGCTGGGCTGTCTGTACTGAACTTGATCTGTTCCTCAACTTGGCCTTCTGAGCTTGTGTAATTATGAAATGTTGGTTTGCCCCCTCATCATGGTGTTCTTGGTTGTGGGCCGCCCAAGTGCAATTTTGAAAGGTATGACCCACCTCATCACACAGGGTACATTTATACGCATTTAAGCAGGCTGAACTTAAGTGACTTAACTCTCCACATAGATTACAGTTAACCGTATCACAAGCACAGCTTAAATAATTTGGGTCTCCACATCTGTAGCAGGCCTTGGGTTGGCCCAGATACAACAAAACCCCCCATCCCGCCCTAGAAAAAAGATTTAGGTAGATGAACAATTCCTGAATCTGTAGTTCTTAACAACACTTTACATTTCCACCCCCCAGTCCATGCGTTTTCAGTGTCAAGGACGGCTTCAGGTTCACCAAGCACTGTGCAACATAATTTTAGCCAGTAGTAAACATCTACAATATCCACACCTTCATTCTGGAACAAAATGGTAATAGATTTATAGGCAGGTTTTGTGAGAGGTGTAACTAGAAAGGGAGTCCACAATGCTGTTTTTTTTAAGGGAGCGATATTTGGACCAAAACCTCTCTAAGCCTCGTGTCGTTTTGAAACTGATATCAAAGGAAGTGTCTCCAGAAATATGGATTAAGGCATATATCTCGTGAGAGAAAACTTCTGTGAGTCGTTTAGCAGATTTCTCACCCAAAAATTCGATCAGGGGGTTCTGGCATGCCACCCATGTAAGTGAAGTGAACGGCATTGTGGCATTTGGCTGGAAGGACAGGAAGGCAAAAGAGGGAGGAAAAAGTTTTCTTTTGTCCATCTGGCCTTCTGTTTAGTAGGGCTGCAGCTTGCGCTGATGTCTCTGGAGGCACTGCAGTAGATGGCAACTGAGCTAAATTCATAGACTGAAGGTGCAAGATCGGGTTTGGGGTTAAATTTAACTCTGCAGGGAGATACAGAGGTTCAGACTTATGTGCTGCATTTTGTGAGTGAGAAGTTAGGACTGTCATCTGAGATAAGTCAGGGAAGTCAGTTGATGCCGGCATCCAAATTGGAGACCCTCCAGAAACCCAGGTATTTTTTTCGGGATGTTTCTCCCAACCCGCTCCTGCTAAGGCTGTTTCTACTGACCATGCTTGTGTAGCACATTCCTTTTTATTGTTTCCATCTAGCAATCCTTCTGTACCTAGGTTTGTCTGTTTAGCATTAGTAATAGGTGTACTTACAGGAGGTGTTTCAGCGCGGTCCAAGGTATGTGCAGTATCCTGATTACTGCATGCATTGGCAGACAGAGGCTCATTTGATGAATCATCCTGGGCTCTCAGCTGGATTGTAGAGAGAGTTTCACCCACACTATCAGTTTGAAGCCGATGTATTTTCTGCTGCAGTGCTATTTTCTTAATCATGTATTTCCACTCCTCAGATTACAGTAAGTGCTTTAACTCCAGGGCTTCATCTGAGTCCTTTTCAGCATTGGGCTACACAGAGTCAGTCACATCAGAAAGTTCAGAGTCATGAACAATAGCCATAGATACATCTTGAATATACACAACATTTCCTGGGTTTCCTACAAGGTCTGTAGTAGACTTTTTTCTGTTAGCACAAGTCCTTGACTGCCTTTTCCATTTCTGTTTACCGTTTGAGCCCCTGATGCAGATGAGATAGGAGAGGGGCCCTGCTCTCTCAGCTCCACAGCTTCCACCTTCCTCCCTGGACTGTTATCGGCCATCTTGCTGGCCAGAGATTCCCCTGCTGGTAAGTAGGGGAGTTTTTATTAAATAATAAACATAAATCATAACACAAAGAAAAAATACAGTATACCATTATTGAAAACTTATACAACTTTCTCAATCTAGGGTGTGAATTACCCTATCATTTATACTTAATAATAAGAGAGAACCCTTTCCACCAATTTTTAACCATATCTGAGTTATACATTTGGGTCTCTTTCAAATATATTTTTAATAATTAATTTTGAACCAACTGAAAAAATCCCTCATATGCAACTTTCTTTTGATAGATGACCCATTGACACCTTACCTGCCACAAACAAAATCTCACACATCCAAAAAATACTGCTAATGAACTGTGATGAAATTGCGCAAAACTAGGGGGTAAATTCCTATTACTAAGATCTCATATGTAATAGTAGTTAACCAGGGGAATTTCCATTTATTTGCTAAATATCCCCACTAAGCTTTTGCATAGGAGGAATACAGAAAAAAATGTCCCATAGTTTCAGGATATGGGCAGTTCCGTTCTTATTTTACCTTATATTTAGCATTCCCCCTGACATTTAATCTACCATACATAATAAGCCACTGCATTTCCAATATATAAGGTGGAATTCTGGAATTATTAAGTTGCCTCAAGATATATGAGTTCTGAGCTATCGGACAGTTTTTAAAACAAGGCTTGGTTGGGTAGATCTTATTCATTATCCTACCATATAATGCTTTAACTTTATTTGTGCTAATCATTTCTTTAGTAATCTGTCATTTGTAAAGCTTTTGAATGGATGGTCTCTAAATAGATAGGAATGTGAATATGGGGATTTAATTTTGGAGCCATATTGTGCCATGCTGTGAAGTAATGTCCTAATACAATTTGTATCCAATCTCCCTCTTCATCTTTAGATCTGATTAGTCCATTCTTAATTGTGTGGGCAATAAATATCTCATGGAAAAACACAATCGGGTCTGTCATTCCAAATCCTCCCTTTTTTTTTCCACTTACAGTAAGTGAAGCATCTTTTTACATGGTTTAACCTGTTACCTGAAAGCAACTGTAAAAAAAACTGCTATATAACCTAGTCTCATACTAATTTGGCAAAGGGAAGGTCATTGCTACATATTGTAAGCAAGGCACTATAAATTGATACATTGATACATAGACAGTGTCCGCAGATAAGGGCCTATGGCCCACCCAGTCTGCCCATTTGATTTTGTAAGTTCAGTTTATGTTTTCTTAGAACTCTGTTGTCCCTTACCCCTGACCTCCAGAATTCCTTTATGTCTATCCCATGCATTCTTAAATCCTGTGATTGTTTCAGCCCCCACCACTTCCTCTGGTAGGGTGTTCCACTTGTCCACCACCCGTTCTGTGAAGGAATTCTTCCACAGATTTCCTCTGAATCATCCTGCCTCCAACTTCATCCCATGCTCTCTAGTCCTGGAACATAATTTTTTGCTTAAAAATAGTGTATTCCTGCACCCTGTTCCTCCCTGTAAGATACTTGTATGTCTCTATCATGTCCCCTCTCTCCCTCCT
This sequence comes from Neoceratodus forsteri, assembly GCA_016271365.2. Classification (NCBI taxonomy): domain Eukaryota; kingdom Metazoa; phylum Chordata; order Ceratodontiformes; family Ceratodontidae; genus Neoceratodus; species Neoceratodus forsteri. Next base: position 541,342,142 of record JADMNL010000022.1, on the reverse strand, counting down.
CTCTTCAAGGGAGTACATATTCAGTTCCTTCAACCTGTCCTCATAGGACTTGTTTTGCAATCCATGTACTATCTTTGTTGCCCTCCTCTGAACCTTCTATTCCCTGTCTATGTCCTTACATAGGTAAGGTCTCCAGAACTGTACATTGTACTCTAGGTGGGGCCTCACTATTGTCTTGTATAGTGGAATTATGACCTCCTTCTTCCTGCGGGTGCTGCCCCTGCCTATGCATCCAAGCAACCTATTTGTTTTACCTGTTGCCTTGTCACACTGTTTCCCTACCTTGAGGTCATCAGAGATGAAAACCCCAAGATCCCTTTCCTGCTTGGTGCATGCTATATCCTCACCCCCCAACTGATATATTGTGCCAGGGTTGTTGTGCCCCATATGCATTATCTTGCACTTCTTTGCATTGAATTTCAACTTTTCAACTGCCAAAACCCTGACCATTCTTCAAGTTTCTGCAGGTCCCTTCTCATTTTTTCTACACCCTCTGGTGCGTCTACTCTGTTCTTAAGGCTTGAATGCATTTCTGTTTGAAGAGCTTCCACTGTCACCATTGGACAACCTTTGTTTCTAATTTTTTCAGTGCCTCATCCCAATTATCTTCTGGGAGGTTTTGTGAGCCACAAAGTATTCCTAAAATTCAAAGTAGTTCTATAGTTATATGAATGTTATTTTTCCAAATATTAATATGATTCCCAGCCCCTATGATCAGGCCTCTTGCTTTCTCAATATTTAGTTTAGCATTGAAAACCCCAGAAAATATCTTAAATTCTGCAAAAAACTCCTGAACTTGATCATGAATGGAGAAAAACAAGCATACATCATCTGCATATGCTTGTAGATGAAGCTGCTTTCTTAGGTCAGGATCTGAGATACCTGTCCACCTGGGTGAAAAAATTAGTGAGCATAACAGAGGTTCTAGAGAAAATATGTATAACAGAGGGCTTAAGGGACATCCCTGATGAACACCAGGCTGAAGTTTGAATCCTGTTGTTTGGATTCATTTAATAAAGGGACAAACTATGGCGGATTTATATAATAACTGGATTAAATTTATAATCTGAGTGGGAATCCAGAAACATTGTAGAACTGAACAAATAAGGGAGATAGACTCAATCAAAAGCTTTTTCAAAATCAGCAGATATTAAGTACTGTGTCATATCATCCAGTGACAAATGCTCTATCACATCTCTTATAATCATGATAGCCAATTGGATGCATCTGTCTGGTAAACCACAATATTGATGGGGAGATATTACCTTCCCTGTGTATATTTTAAGTCTATTATTTAAAATCATTTCAAGAATCTTGTAATCAGAATTTAAAAGAGTGATTGGTCTCTAATTTGTTATGTCACTCTTTTCTCCTGATTCAAAAATGTGTATTATTAATCTGTCTAAAAAGGAGGGAGGAGGGTATTTCCTTTCATAACAAATTGATATACCAAAAGTAAACAAGCTACTATTTCTGTTTTAAAAGTTTTGTAGAATAAATTCGGAGGCCTATCTAATCCAGGAGAGACTTCATTTTTTAAGTTTTGAATGACAGTTTCTATTTCAAAACCAGTAAATGGCTTAAGAGTCTTGGTAGCCTCTAGTGGTGAGGGAGGAAACTGAATTGATCTTAAATATGTATCAATATCCTGTTGGGAGACAGGTGAACTAGGATATAAGGATTCATAATGTGATTTAATAAGTTTGCCAATTTCATTCACATTATCCATTCTAATACCATCTTTCATTAAAAATTCAATATTAGTCGAATCCTTCAGTGCTTTGCAAGCCTCAAAGGGATCACCTATCAGGGTTTTCTGAGTGCTACTAGAAAGCATGGCTTGGATAGTTTGAGTTCTATCATATTGATACTGTCTCATTTCCAATTTAATATTTTCTATTTGTTTGGAGTAATCTAATTTAGAAATGTAAGAATAAGATATTATCTTCTGTAACTGCTTTCTAAGTGACAGTTATTTGAAAAATTTTAAATTTCTCCTAGAGGTTCCATATTTTTGAAACCAATTTCTTAAGTCAGATTTGGTATCCATCCACCATTCCCCAAATCTGAGTATAAAAAGACCACTGACAGGCGAGCTTTGAGAATGACCTGAATTGTGCCTTTAACTTGAGGGTCAGTGAGAATGGAAGTGTTCAACTTCCATCTTTTTTGTATTCATGATTTCAGAGTTATTGATGTTAATGTACAGGTTAAAAGAAAATGATCTGAGAATTCTACAGGAAATGCTTGGAAAGATCCCATCAGGACCGAAGGAGATACCAACATGTAATCAATTGTAGTCTGAAATTTCCCTCTTATATATGTGCAACTAAGCCCATCATTCAGAAACTTAAGGCAATTTGTAAGCTCAGACAATTTAATAATGGCCTCCAATGCATGTGAATCACAATAGATTATTTTATTGGGTTGCCCTTTGTTCAATAGACTACAGTTAAAATCCCCTCCCCAAAAAATCCTAAAGGAAGATATCAAATAAGGCTGAATCGCTTTCATGCAGGCTACTCTGTCAGCTTTTGTCTGTGAATTATAAATATTGATAAACCTACAATCATTATTATACCATTTCCCATCTAGGACTAACACTCTTCCTGGAATCAGATCTATTAACTTAAAAAGCATGAATTGGTATGAGTTAAACAAAATTCCTACTCCATCGGCATTATCAGTGCCAAAGGACCAATAAGAGGGACCCCAGGGACAGTATCTTCTAAAAGTTGCAATTTGCTCAATGGAAAACATCCAGGTCTCTTGAAGGAAACTCACAGAAATGTTATCATCATGCAAATACTGTAATAATACCTGTCTTTTTACAGCATTCAAAATATTGTGTGTATTCAATGACTCCCATTTCTGGACTACCATGGCCTAGTTGGAAAAAGTAGCTGCCTTATTTTTTTCCTTTTTTTCTTTTTTTCCCTTTATATTCCTCCACAGGCAAGTCCAAAGGATCCTGTACAGATTTCTGTGAATTAGAATCCCCTAGGTCCATTTCAGTATCTCCCCAATTAGTGAATAAGGCAGCATATAAATGATGTGAGTCAAATGAAGCTGGGGTAGGGAGGATTTGTTTTTTTGATTCTGTGATGACCTTCTAGGAGGTAAAGGTGAGATGGGTTCAGTAACTCCCATATTTTTGTCATGGCCAACTGGATCCACATAGCATATTGTAGTCAAGAGTGAAGAATCAGAAGATTCTACCAAAACATTTTCTTCCTTTACAGGACAGGGTACTATTATTGATGGCTCCTCCTGAGGAGGAGCAGTAGGAGGGGGGGGAGGACGGGGGGCCAGCCTTCACAGCCATCTGCAGGAAAGAATCTTTAGGCTCAGAAGGGGGTTTGTGCTTCTGGTTTTGCATCCTGAGCTTGTTGGATCAGCAAGTCAGGACTGATGCAGGAGGCCTTATTTTCTGCTGCCCAGGGACATTCTCAAAACACATGTCTGAACTCTTCACAAAGGTCACATTTTGTGTGATTAGCACACTGCATTGTTTCATGCCCTATTTCCCCACAGTTGTCACATCTAGGTTTATCACAAACACTAGAGAAGTGAGTTTTAGAGCCACATTTGTAACAGGCCCTATGCTGGCCTCCATAAAAAACAGACCCCCTATCTTTACCCAACAAAAAGGAATTAGGAACGTGGTCGATCCCTGCATCTGTCTGTCTCAATTTCACTTTATACTTCCATTACCCTGTCCAAAGCTGTTCTGAATCTAGAATCGGTTCAGGTGCACTCAAAACATCACATTTTTGTGAGAGTCAGTATGTTATGTCCTCTACATGGACCCCCTCATTCCGAAACATGACAGTAACAAATTTTATTAAAGGTTTGGTAAGCAGAATGACTAAAAAAGGGGTCCATGAAGGGGAAAACTTCACCTGCCCATACCTTTCCCAAAACAAATCTAAAGCATACAATGTTCTAAAGCTCACGTCAAAATTGTCCTCCCCTGAAATATTTATGAATGCAAATACATCTTTGGGAGAAAAGTGCAAAGAATCTTTCAGTAAACATTTCCCCATATAATATCTGTCAGGGTGCTCTGCCAATCCTCCCTTATAGCGAATGCAGACAGCATTCCTTCTTGAGGCAGCTTCTCATCTTGATTTAATGAAAAGTTCCGACGTCAAGGGTTTATTAGTTAATATTGGGAGACCCTCACTAGTTGTAGGAGGTACATCAGGATGTGAAAGAACCATTGGCTCATCCAAGTCATTTGCAGAAATATTTGTTGTTTTAGGGGAAGCTGGAACCGGTTTAGAAGGCAGAGCTGGTATGGAGGTAACAACCTGCTCCTTCATTTGTGTGCTCTCAGCTTTAAGTAAATCTTTCGGTTTCCAGTTGGGAGCAGACTGGGTAAAATTCAATGCTGAGTCCCAAATTGGGTCAGGAGTCTAAGTCCTGGATGCTGTCTGTTCCCAACCCACCCCTAAAAGCGCTTTCTTTGGCGTCCAAGTCTTGTCATGAAAAGCAGGTAATGAAGTTGACTTTTTGTCTGTTCAGGGAGAATCCATGTCATGCTGCACCACAAGCTGTTTTTGAAAAATCACCCCCATGTTCCCAGTTTTAACATGTTGCATTTTAGTACCTTTATTGTTGTTTCCAAAGGTGAATTCAGTTACTCCTGTTTTCCGCATGGCATTAGACTGGACAATTATTGGGGGGGGGGTTAACTTGTGCATGTCTGTACTGTTTACTGGTGATTTAAATACAAACCCAGTTATTTTTGACAATGGGTTATTCAGAACAGAAACAAAGTGTGTTGCAACCGGAGGTTGCCCCGATTCGCCTTCTGCCTACCGCAGTGGAAGCTTCAGGGAGTTATTCATTTCTGCAGATGAAGTAGTAAGAATCAGAGGCTTTTGGCACTTATGAAATATATCACTTTGTCTACCAGCCTTAAAAAGTGCATCCTTGCTTTGGGATTGCAATAAAATCATTGTTGTGAAAGGCAATGACTCACTCTCTGCCGGCCAGCATTTTGAAGCTTCCGCGTCATCGCCTCTCCTGTCTGATCATACTCAGAGCTTGACAAGTGGCACAGCTGATGTTGATGTAGGCTGCTGGGATGAATCCTGTAAAGTTTCTGTCTGTTGGCTGGGAGTTGTTGTCAATTGCATAGCAGTAATTAAGGCTTCTTTACTCTTGTTTGCACAACAAATATCGGGTTCAAGAAGCTCATAAAGTTTGTCAAAATCCTCTGTAGTAATCAGTGCCTCATGAAATACCTCCTCAGAATCATTATGTAGGTTTTCAGCCTGGGTAGCCTCTAGTGATAGATCAGTGGGAGAGGAGGCCAACTCTCCCACCAAATGAACATCCTCCTCCTCTGGAGTCTTCCTCTGAGTGGCCATCTTGTAGTCAGACAGCCTGTCCACCTACTGGTGAGTAGGGGAATTTCCCCAGTGCCATGGCCAAATTTTCCCCCATTCACTAAAAATATCACCAACAGCTTAATCTGTTTCAAGGTCTGTTGGCATTCATCTGTATTTCCCTCTCCCGGGTCATGTCTGAAAATAGGCAGGATTTGTCTAGTGCACTTACCCGGTCAACAAAAACTAAAATAAAAATAAATAAATAAAAAAAATAAAAGTTCTGTAATTTGCATAATGTTCAATATTATTTGTGTAGCTACCCCCCCCCCCCGGGAAGACTGAAGGAGCAAAGTACTGGGGTACTTGGTAATAGTCATAGGCTGACTTGTTTGTTGCTTTAAAGGAGAGTATGTTTATTATTTGGCTATCATAAATAACTTTGAACTCATTAGTAGGAGTGAGTCTCTACTTACTTCCCACTATACACACTCTGCTCTGTGTCCAGGAGTGCAGTTCTACAGTGCCTGTTGTTTGGAGCTTTTTGGGGTTAACAACCCGGACTTGCACCCTGCCCAGCACCTGTGAGCACAACACTTCCTTGTCAGTTCTGCAAATACCTTGCAACTCCTTGAATGCTTGAGATATTATATCCTTGTGTATACAATTTATTTGCTGTTTAGTGATGTAACTCTTCAGACTCCATTCTATCCGACAAACAGCAAACTCTTAGAACCCATAGAGTTCCCTTTAAAAACAATGTTACTGTTTAGCAGAATAATTTTTATGAAAACACGCAGCAGTAGAATCAGAGCAGATATTGTTGCTTCTGGCACACAAACAGAGAATAGCTTCTTTAGTTTGATAAAATCTGCCTATATGAAAGAAGCCTCCTTTTATTAGAACTGCCGTATTGAAAAGTGAAAACTGAAAAAGCAGCTTTTTGCAGACCTACAGTAAGTGTCTGTATATTTGTACAGCCAAAGGCAAGGAGTTTTCCTTGAAGTATGGACTAACACTTGACCTGGACAGGGAACTGGAGTCTGGATTTTGGTTGCTACAGTACAGTATGTGCTCTTTTTTGATAAAAGTAATCCATAAGGAATTTTGACTTGTAGACACTTGTATAGAAAACGGCTAATACCTCAATAGGAAGTATTTGGTACACTTGTTAATGCCTAAAGCAAATTCATTATATTTTAAAGTGTAAATTTCTGTCTTTTATACTTGTTCTGAATACTACAATCAAGTACCTTATTAATCAGATTTTATTTGTAAACTAATTATACAAGTTACGTACAGCACCTTTGCTCTTATTTTCTTTGTGTGCTTGCTAATGTGTCATAAGGGGTTTGATTGCTCAATAAGATTAATTTTAGATACTGAACCTCATTCTCAGTGTTCTGCTTTTTAACAGTGCACTATCTGGAGTTTGAGACTCAAACAGAGCAGCTGTGTACTCTAGTAAACACTGCAATCTCACAAGACTGCTACCTTCAGGTAATAAGAAAAGGCCTGTGGTTTCAAAGCTGGGACATATTATAGAACCAGATTTGAACTCTAGAAATATTGCAGCAACACAAGCCTGAAAGAACTGTGATAGACTTTGACTTTTTGTACATATGTAAGATCCTGAAAATCTTCATTTGTTCTCATTTGCTCTCATTTCTACTTAAGGCGGAAGTGCTAAACCTGCAACAAAGGACATATTTCATATTGAACATTAAGTTTCAGGTTCTGGAGTCATGTCTATGAATTGCCTGCTTGGATAACAGCTGGCTAGACTGAATCACAGGGAAGTCAAGTGGCATACCAAAAGTCATACAGTGAGACAAAAGTCCTGCTACAGGAACACATGTACACTTATCAAAGTTCATTAACAAGGGGTCTAACCCCACCATTGGCCCCGCACCAAACCATTCCCTTTCATAGCTCAGAAACAAGAGAAGCAGATGTTTGGCCAACTGGAGCCTATGCAACAGTTTGGGGCAGATTTATTAATTGGAATTAACCTTGGCAATCTTTCAGACTACAAGGAGTTCACTGGGAGTGAGAGAGATATTAAAAATTGGGGATCGAATTTTGAGGAAAGATGGAGATATTCCAAAATGCATGATACCCTTCATTGTAAACCCCCCTATGTACATGCTCAGTTTTTTGATATCCTAAGCAAGCTTCTCCTACCTTTCTATCAAAGGACACTGAACTGTCATTTAATTGAGGATTACTAAACTAACTTATTGGTGCAACATCAGATGAATAACAGATGAATACCAGATGTATAATTACCTGAGGTGAATTGTAGAAGCCTGCATATACTAAGAACATTTTTTCTTGAGCATTAAATGTGGACTTGAATCTATTTTATTTATGCTGCATTTTCCTGTCTAAAGTTTGGTGTGTTTGTTATTGTTTTATAGGTCTATACAGTTATGTACTGGGGCCATTTTGGAGTATATTCATTATATATCTGTGTATATTAGTTTACATAATTAAGTATGGTTAATACTAGATTACAAAGAATGAAAGATCCCCAGCTTTCTCCCCTAGCTGATGAAAGCTGTTTAACCAACAAAGGATGTACTAAGCAGTTTAAATCTATAGTACATCCTATAAGTAAAAATGCTTCTATAAATGCAGTCTGCTTAAAACAGACTAAAATTACAGATCATTTAAACAAGCATATAGAAGGTTCATGTAATAACAAAACCTTTACTCCTTCCAATAAATCCCACTTATCAGACAAACTACCACAGATAGTTTCAATAAGAAGTGCTACTAAAATTCCCATAATAGAACATACCTTGGGGGTAATAGATGGTGAAGTCTTTGAAACTAACTGCTTAAATTTGAGTAACATCAAGGGAACTAGTAAACAAGGCTCACTGATTGAACAGGAGGCAAGTGTCTTCCCAGATGTTTGCTCTAATGAGCATGAGTTAACACCAGATATATGGAGCAATGAGCGTTACCTGGATAAGTAAAATACATTGCTAGAGGAAGTATCTAGGGACCTACAAGGGATTATTACTGGCCTCAAGAAATTTGGCAGTCAATGTGAAAATGGTTTATGTAAAAAATGTAAGAAGGAAATGGGGAAGGAATAAAGCTTGGAGGAAGAGCATTCAGATGTTTATCAGACTAGTTTACTAGGTGAAAAATTAATCTTCTATCAAAGCAGCATAATGCTAACATCCTTTTGATGGAACAAATGCTATTAAATAGAGATGTGATAGAGATGTTAAGAAATGATATAACACACAATAGAATATCCATTATAGGGGAATGAATGATAAAATGGAGAGCATTAAATTTCATTAAATTTGAAAAAGAGAGGATTAGACCAGAATTTGACAGTATTCATATACCAGATAGTCCAATGAAGAAGAGAATGGTACATAACATCCATTAGACATCAAAGATTACAAAAGAAAAAATAAAGAACAAGAAGAATCGAAAGCACCTGGTAAAAGCAACAAGTCAGTTAATAAAGCTGTTAGCCATTACTCCCAATAAGCAACAATCAAAGTCATTGCAACAGATCCTGCTAGAATGCAAGGAATTTTCAAAGTGGAAGGGGCAGAAAGAGGTAGGAAAAGGAACATGTGATAAGCTAGGAGTCCAATTGAACCAATAAGAAATGGAAATTATATTATTAAACAAAGAGTTGGAGCATTGAACCAAGCAAATGATAAAATTAATGGCATAAAACAGCCCACACCATTGGTATTAAGAGATGTGGGTAGTATACCACTCATGGACAATAGTATACAAGGTATCAATTCTATTCAAATTGAGCCTGCAATAACACAACCAAGAAAGCAGAGATTACATATAACACTCCATTAATTAGAATTTTGGCTTCAACAGGATGGTTCCTAGTAGAAGGTGAACACCAGGCATTTAGACTGGCATTAAAATGGAAGGCAAAATTAGATATATCCATTAACCCTGATGAAATTATGCAAATTAAGAATATAGGTAACCATTCAGTTATGTTATTAGATATATACATTGAATCACCTAGGACAGCCAGCTATATTTGGTTTAACACTCTGCCAATTAGGGATCAAGAAATTGTAGTTACTTTCCCCAATAGACATCTTTGTAATATAGCTCAAGTGCAAATGAAGATGCAAGAACAGGAACCTGCTGGACTTACTCTTTTTGGGCTAAATTATTTATATAGAGAAACAGATGGGAAACTGACTAGGGAACTATGTAGCCTTCTTAGAAATGTTTTGCAAGTACAAATAGGTCCAGATGGTGTCATCACTGTAGAAGAAGTAGGAAGGGGTACCCAAATTAACATTGTGGTTAAAAATGAAAGAATAATGAATCAGATACTGGAGAAGGCACCTATACAGGACTCTATGAGGCTGAATATAATAGAGTCCATATTGTTGGAGGAAACATCTGATATGCAAAATACGAATTGTGATAGAATGAGGACAACAGTGAGGAACAAATTACATTACCAACAGGGTATGAGGATTGACAATCAGAAGAAGAGGTAGAAATTCTAACCCATTTAGAGCCTATTATAGACCCCACTCCAGCTTCCATCCTTAGTAATGGTGAGTATCTTCAGTTCATTTCCTGAAACATAGCAGGAATTAAGGAAAAGCATCAAGCCACAGATTGGATTAATTTCATCATAGCGTATGATGTTGTTTGTCTCCAGGAGACATAGCACGATGCCACCGATCTGATTGCAATAAATGGTTGTCAAGTAATATATATACCTAGTATTAAAAATTTGAAAAAAGGCAGGAACTCAGGAGGGATAGCTACATATGTAAATTTAATCAATATTTCATCTGTCAAATGTATTACAGTTAGTGAACATTTTATAATTATTTTACTGTAGTATGAGAGACAGAGCTTCTTGGTTGTAACAGGATATAGTCCTCCGGAGAGATCTCCAATGTATAAGACATATATATGGGAAGAATTAAGGACTTTATTAATTGAAACCAGGACTAGATATTTGAACTTTAAAATCTTATTAATTGGTAATTTAAATGCTCATATAGGACCATATGATGGCTTGGGAGATAATACCTTTTTCCAAACTGTGATGCCCCTGTATGATTGCAATTAAAGGGTAACAAAGGATAAAACTATTAATAAAGCAGGTATGGAACTGATTAAAATCCTGAAGGAATGCAACTTATACCTCTTAAATGGTAGACTAAATGGAGGCCTTGAAGGGGAATGTACCTATATTTCACCCAGGGGAGTTTCTTTAACTGATCTAGCATTTTGGACAGGTACACCCGATACATGGGATAGTCTAAGCATAATACCTAGAGCAGAAAGTGATCATTTCTCCATTGTCTTGAAAAGCAAATTTCAGAAAAGTAATCAGGTTCCTTTAATACAACAACCTGGTAGTATAAAGATTAGAACCAATAAAAAAAATAATTTGGAAATTGGAATCTCCTCTAAGCATCTCTCACATTGTCAATAACTAATTTTAATAGAAAACATAGAGTCCTTAAGAAAATATAGCCTAGATCAATTAATAATAAAATTATACTCTTTATCTGGGGAAATAAGGACCAATTTAGAACATACTATAACCATCAACAATAGAGGGAAATGGGGTGGTGTGATGATGAATGTGCTAAACATAAAAAGATATTAAGAAAACAAAAAAAGCAATACATGAGAAGTAAAAGTAAGGACCTATTGAGTCTCATAAACTAAACAAAAAAGGAATATAAGCATTTACTTAAGAGGAAAAAAAAGATTGCTTCAAAAGTCAATGGAATTAAATGCAGAAGGTCATTGTGAATAAGGACCAGAAAGGATTTTGGTGACTAGTAGCTAGAGGTACAACTAATTATAAAGAAGAAATGGATGTATATATAGCAGAGTGAGAATGGTTAACATATTTTTCAAAACTTTTCTGGGATTTAGACGAAGATGAGAATGTCCCGATTATAAGTGCAACCCAAATAATAAGAATAACTATTTTAGAAGTATATCTTGCTATAAATTCACTAAAATCTAAAAAAGCACCAGGGCCAGATAACATGCTAGCTGAGGTCTACCAATGTAATGCTGGCCTATGGAGTAGAATGCTAACAATATTATATAATAAATGTATACAAGACAAGAAATACCCTTACACTTGGAAAGGAGCACAGATAATTCCAATATATAAAAAAAAGATGGAAAGATAACCCAGCAATGTTTTGATTAATTAGTCTATTAGATAATAATTTTAAGAATTTTTCTAAAATAATACTAAATAGACAGTGCAGCAGTCGATGAAGCTGGAGATCTATCCCCCTTTTCAATTTGGATTTCTCAATGATTATTCAATTATGGATAATATTTATATTCTGTCGCACCAAATTGAAAAATATGTTCATTTAAGAAAGCAAACCCTGTATGTAACTTTTGTGGACTAGTCAATGGCTTTGGACACCATATCTAGAAAGGTGTTATCTGAAATATTAATAAAATATAGTATAAAAAATAACTGATAAATATACAGTAATTAAAACTTTAAATAGTAACACCTGGGTGCAAGTAAAAATGGGTATGACAGGCCAACTTTCTGCAAAATTTGAGATAAATAGAAGTATTAGGCAAGGATGCAATTTAGCACCCTTACTCTTTTCCCTTTATGTTAATGAATTATTGGTGGAGTTAACAACTCAATATTCAGACTCGCCGAAAATATTAAATCAATATTGTGCAGTCCTTGCTTATGCCGACGACCTTGTACTTTTCTCCTTAACTAAGAAAGGACTACAGGATAAGCTTAAATTATTAGAAGATAAATCCAGAATGCTAAAGCTTAAAATTAACCTAAACAAAACAAAAATATTAATATTTAGCTCTAACTGTAGGAAGAAGAATAGTATATGGACTTTAGCAGGTGGAAAAGCTGAAATTGTGAAAACATTCGCATACCTTGAGGTTGTATTTAGTGAAAATGGTGGATGGAATTGTCACTTCCAAAAATGTCTGGAAGTGCTGAAAAAACAATGATGGCTCTCACATGTTTTAATAATAAATATGGAGGATTAAGTATTAAACAACTAATAATAGCAATAAAATTCAAAGTACAACTATAGTATGGCACTGAGGTGTGGGAAGCCACACATATGGACAAACTTGCAGTACCTCTCTTTAAACAACTAAGGAATATAATGAATGTAGGGTGTTCATGCCCTGCATTGTACATGAGATCAGAACTGGGATTAACATATGTTAGAGCACTATGTGCAGTAAGACACATTAATGTCTGGATAAGAATAACAAGACTTCCATCATCTAGAGTATCGGCTATGTGCTTGAAAGAAAAGCAAAAGTGGTTGCAGATGCGTTATTCCCATGGATTCTGGCTCTGTAACATTATACAACTACTTAAAAAATACAAACTAGAAATATTAACAAGATATGTTGAAAAGGAAATACTAATAAGTGAAAAATACAGAAAGTACGTCACTAAAAGAATAGTTAATTATTGGAAAAAAGGATGATTTAGAATTAAATAAAAACTACTCATGTTCTAAATGGTTTGCCAAGAACAATTTTGAATTTGGATATAAGGCCTACTTAGACATACTCATTGAACCACTTATGCGGAGAACCCTTACAATATACAAATTTGAACAATTTGAAAGTAGTGTTCTGAGATGCAGATATAAAAAGATTGTTAATGAAAACTGTAGTTGTGCAACTGGAGGAAGGGAAGACTTAATACTTGTTATGTGGCATTGTGCTTGGTATACCAAAGCTCACCTATATTGATTAGGTTCTTTTATTAATAGTGGTTACAATATGGATGTAGAAACTCTGACTCTCATTTTAATGCACACCCATGATGAATTGCCCATAAATAAACTTGCTAAATTCTTTATGGCAATAGATAAAGTCAAAAAAAGAATTAGCCCCACACTAAGTGCAGTGGGTTTTTAAAGATGAAGGGAAAAGATTATTCAATGATTAGATATATCAAGTTAGATTTTAAAATGTATTAAGAAACTAGTTAGACTAGTCATAGGGCAATGAATAATATCTGTATTAGCACTTTGTATTTAAAAATTATATTATTTTCCAAAGAAAGTATTGTGTAATGTATGATGATATCTATGTATAGACAACATTTTTATGTGTTCTTTTAAATACTTGTTGAAGACTTTTTTAAGCCAAACAATAAACATATTTGATTGAAGTTTCAGGTTCCAATTAGTACAATCTTTTTCTGCTGTTTTTTTTTTTACCTATTACTTATATTATTTACCTATCTAATCATTTATTCATAGTGAGTAAGCTATTTAAGCAATATTAATTTATGCTAATTGATAATCAAGTTCTGATTATGGTTCTCACTAGGAAACAAGCACTTGATGAGGGTCTGGACACAGACACTGATGATGCACAATCAGTTAATATTTGCACTTTAAACTCTAGATCTAGTGATATGGGCAAGAACCTGGAACTGATGTTTTTTTTATCATATAATGATTTTTATTAAGTTTCCCTTTTAACATACAGACTACAAAATGCAGCATTGTACAGGGTATAAATATACAGATACATCAAAGAACCAGTGCAGTAGTACACCATCAATAGACATAAGCTCCATAAATCTGTGCTAGATTCTCCATCTATATTTTGACATGTATGATGCAGGTCACAAGTATACATTGTGTACCTCTTACCAAGCTAACCACAGAAGGTCAATGCTTTCACCCCAATCTAAAAGAGATCTCTGTGCCAATATAGACAGACCAGGGAGAAGGAAAAAAAGAGAAATTTCAGAAACTCCTAGTAATTCAGGGAGGGTTCCCAGGTTGTGTTGGAATTTTCAAAAAGTCAGACTGAAGGTAGGGTTCCCATTTGGCATAGTATGAACGCATGTTGGATACTTGCAAGGAAGAGAGCCATTCAAACTAAGAAAAGCGTGCGATGGCTGTGTGCCACACAGACCTGCTAGGTATTATGAGCTGTCTCCAATGCATGAGCAGGAGTCGTTTGGCTTCTAGCATGGTGGAGAAGACCCTGTACTGCAGGGGTTTTGGAAGTACTAAGGGGCAGACAGGGTGACCTTAACCTTCAGCCACCATAGCCCAGAAAAGAGCAAGGGAGAGGCGTGACCAGAGTATATGTTCAATGTGAGCATTTGGCTGTGTGCATCACCAGCAGAGGCTGTGGTTAAGCAAACCTCTCCTATGCAAAAACTTTGGAGTGTGATACCACAACAACTGCATTTTTTGTTGTATAAAATGACTGTTAGGGTCTCTGTAGGAGTGATGAATACTTTTACAATATAGCAACCATTGCTCTTCTGAGACTGATACCCTCAGTAGTTTTTCCCATTGTGCCTTGCAGTTCTGTGTGGGATTGGGTTGTGAGTCCCTCCAAGTGTTATGGAAATGACCCATAAGACCTTTCCGGGAATCCAAAACATGATGATCAGTAAGCCACTGCCATTGCTTGTTATCTGTATAGAACTGATGTTTTGACCCTTTTCACTGAGAAAGGAACCATATTCAAAAAGAAAGCAAAACAAAATAGGAATTGCAATATAACAAAGCTAAGAAAATTAAAACTAAAGTCATTAAGCAGCAGAAAAAAAGAATACAAACTAAGACCATTGAACATTTTAATATGGTCAGTGCAATAGAGACTACATCTTCAGTCATACCAGATATATCTCTATCTTGTTCACCAAGCAGCTTATCTTGTAGGGGAGATACCTGAGGCTTAGTCAGGAAGTTTCAAGATTATCATCTCACCTAAGGTTCTTAACAACAGCAATTTCTCAGTTAAATCTGAAGAATCTAGTAATGTTTCTGATATTTCAGTAGAAACAGTTAAAACAAAATACAGTCAACCAGACTGATTTGAGTAAAGCAGGTAGTTGCATTAACAAAGAGATCTCAGTTAATTTGTATTATGATTCCCTCTCTGGTTTATCTGAAACACTGGGGTTTCCCCTGAACAAATTAGTCCTACAAATAATCAAAGTGATAACTGGCATACTGCTAAAAAAATATAACTGGAGAGTTACAGAAAACTATAATTGGTTTAAAAAAAATTGGATGTTGCAAGTAGGGCTAATGAGGAAATTAGCCCCACTATGCATCACTCAGTGGTAAATAACTCAATAAATTATCCTGTGGCATCCTACCCACTCAGCCTAAGTGAGGATCTAAACAAATTCATGCAGAATCCATATGCAGCACATCTTTTGATTTTAGATCAGTCGGTTGCAGTCCATAATGAAATTTACACGTTAAAAGAAATCATCATTATTACCGGTTATAGGTTCGACAACATCTTAGCCAATTTAGATAAATTGGTTCCACAAACAAGCTCACCCTCACTAGTTATGGAGGACACTTCGCAACTAAGGCCTGATTTTTCCCCTGTGTGCATCCCTGAGGCAACAGAAAAATAACTAATAAAAAAATGAGGCAAAAAGAAAAGAAAAACTATTAAAACTTCTTCTAAGAAGCTTGCTACTTCTGCACTGATAGATCAACCTGAAATTACCACCCAACACGATTTGCCAGGGCTGAATGGTAATACCCATAGTGATTTACCAATAACTATTTCTTCCACAGTGAATCTGACAGTAGAACAAAAAAACAAACAGCCTTGTAGAAATCATCAGGATTCCTTTATGTTATCTGAGGAACATACAATGAGATGGTAAGCAACAATTGGAAGCAATATCTGCACAATTAACTAAATTTAACTTGGATCTTTGAACTTTTAGGGAAAAATGGCAACAATGGTGCAGCATAGCTTCTTCAAATATAAGTAAGTTAAAGCTTGCCCAGTCACCTATGGTCAGGGAAAACAGATGCAACATGTAAGGGCAAACTCCTGTGAAGACTGATGTTGCTGAATGTGCCATTTTATGCTTGTATGGTTATGTGTGGAGCCAAACTGAAACCATATTGTATAACAAACACAAGACTCTGTGCCTTTTAAGGGCAGCAACTGGTGCCAGCTTTGCTGTGACAGATATTGCTGAACTCTGGAAAGATAAGGACATTGACGGTATTGATTGCGTACTTATTTTTTGCACAGTAGCTAGGGTAGCTAGGCAGGTCTGGCTGAATAACAAAGCTCTGGAGACATATGGATGCACAATTGATTTTGTAAATAGAAACATCATAAACAAGAGTAAAAGAGTCAATAACAGGTAACTTAGCAATTTTGATCTTAAAGCAATACCCAGTGAGAACCCGGGCAAACTAAAAAATGCTATATTAAATTTATGCAATCATGTCCTAAAAATCTCACCAACAGAAATCAAACTTAGTAAAGTATTTAGATGAAAGTTTGGAAACGTGACAGGTCAGGTTGATGTTCTAATCCAAGAGGATGATGTTGCTGATAAAAACTTTATGGAAAACCTCAATATTGGATTAAAGAAACATATACATTACAAGAATACTGGAGAACAACACAAATATTGGGAGAGAGTAAAAGCAGTAAAAAAAGCAATAAGACAAGCAAAAGCTAAATACGAGTTAAAACTAGATAAGGATATGAGTGACAATTATAAAGCCTTCTGTTCATACATAATAGTAAAAGAGGAAATCAGAAATCTATAGGACCCTTTAAGGACCAAGAGGGCATGACAGTGGACTCTAAGGGAGCTGCTGACATACAAAATTACTACTTCAGCTTGTTTTTTAACCCCAATCCAGTAACCATACATGCTGTAGCTGAGGTGAAGTCTGTACAGGGCCAAATACAAATTGAACTTCAGGATGTTATGGACAGACTAAAAAAATTAAAAACAAATCCCTGGGACTGGATTGTACACACACTAGAGTCATTACAGAATTAGCAAACGAAATAGCTCCCCCCTAACATATATATTTCAGGCTTCATTGGACAAGGGGGAAGTGGTAAAAGATTGGAGAAAGGCAACAGTCCTCCTGATTTATAAAAAGTGAGCTAGGACTGACCCGGCAAATTATAGGCCGGTGAGTTTGACCTCAGTTATGGGTAAGCTATTGGAGGGAATATTAAAGGAACTAATTTTAGCACATTTGGATACAAATAATATGCACAATCCATTTCAGCACAGTTTCATGAAAAGTAGGTCATGCCAGACCAACTTGTCACAATTTTAGGAAACAGTCAGTAGGGCACTGGATGCAGGACAAGCAGTGGATGTTGTCTTCCTTGACTTCTCCAAGGCTTTTGATAAATTACCCCATAAAGAACTGGTTTGCTCATTTTGTGACACTGGGCTAAATATTAATATAGTTAAATGGACAGCAGCCTGGCTGAAGGAGAGGAGACAGAGGGTTTCAGTGAATGGGGTGCTCTCAGATTGGATTATGGTGACCAGTGGGGTGCCGCAGGGCTCAGTGCTGGGGCCTTGTCTTTTCAATATATATGTGACATCCTCGAAATATAAATGTGAAAACATATGGACAATTAAGTTTGCTGATGACTGTAGACTTGGGGTAGTGGTGGATACGGTAGAGGATTATAGATCTCTTCAAGAGACATTGGATTACATACAGAATTGGACATGTAAAAGTAAATTGCAACTAAAAAAAGGCAAATGCACAGTAATGCACATGGGGAGAAAAAACCTGGCTTGGTCATGTAAATTAGATAATTACTCCCTGGAAACAACAATAGAGGAGAGGAACTTGGGGGTAACAATAAAAAACGAGTTAACCGTCAATACACATTGCAAAAAGGTCATAGAAAATCTAATAGTACATTAAACTGCACTCTCAGACATATATGGAGTGGAAGTCAAGAGGTGTAGATGCCACTATATGGATCACTGGTGAGGTCACAGATGGAGTACTGTTCCCAGGTATGGAGCCTGTATAGAAAACAAGATACAGATAGGTTGGAAGGGGTACAGAGAAGGGAAACAAGATCTATTGAAGGTATGAACCATTTAACCTATGAAGACAGACCGACAGCTCTTGACCTGTATTTTGTCAAGTATAGGAGATTAAGAGGGGATATGTGTTTGCTTTATTGGGCTTTCATAGACCATGTATTATTTGACAACCTGGGGTTGAAATTGAAAGTACAGCCCTACGCTACCAGAGCACATACATTACAATTAAACTTGGGAAGATGGCACTTACTCAAAAGAAAGAACTGGTATACTCAGCGAGTTGTCCCTATTTGGAATTCACTGCCACTGACAGTAGTACAGTAAGTAGTCAAACTATGACAGCCTTTAAAACTGAATTGGACAAACATTATAAAACAAAGGGAAGGATACTACAGATCTTATGTATACAGCAAGCATAATGGATGAACGTCTAATAAGCTCTGTATTACCTATGAAACCTATGATACAGTCAGAGTCCATGTAGTAGACAATGATATATTGCACACACCCCTGATCACAGAATGCTACTAGTACCGTAGATCATGACATTCAAGTTACACAAACTTTCTCTCTCTATGGCCTCAGTAGAGAGAGCAATGAGAATGATGCAAAATTAAAGTTAGTCATTACTGATTTATTTGAGCAACTATTAAATATCTCCATAGAGGATCCAAGTACTCTATTAGTATCAAGAGTTGGCATTGATCCACAGTGTGATCAGATTCAACTTACAGTGAAATTCACTAGTCTCTATAAAAAAATTGTGGACAATATGTGTGCTTTGGATGCAATGGGATTACATCTCATTGTTTTGCATGATATGGAGACTCAGTGTGCTAAACTAACCTCTGAATTACTTAGTAATGCTACTATTAGACCAGAGGATCCACAAAATAACATTGAGGTCCTATGAAGTTATAATGTCCCTACTTCAAATAAATATGAAACACTAAGTAACTTGTCAGATTGACTGCCCAGTGTTCAAGAAGTGGAAACCTCTTATTACAAATCTCAGTCCTCAGCTATCTCCATTTAATCTGGGAATGTGGTTGGACAGTTATCCAAGTTTTTGGACAGGGAATGACTTGATTTTGTTAATCAATTTATCATTATCTATTTACAAGAAAGATAGCATTAAGTTCCCAGTAGCAAGCTAGTAAACTTAGGCAGACCTTTTGGTGAATTAGTAACATGGGCTAAAATCAATAAAGAGATAAAAGTTGATCAAATACTTTGTAATTCAAACACGCACAACTTCTTTGTGCATTTAGATAAAGTAGAGTTTTGTTTGATTAATGTCTATGTTTCTCCATTTAATTCTAAGTACTGTTTTGCAGCAATATGGGATGACCTGGAAGATGCAGTCCATAAAAGCTGGGCTATAACAGCTTGTGAAAATACACTACTGTGTGATGATTTTAATGCCACAATAGGTGATTATGATGGATACTTTAACAGTGATATTCACAACTGACGTTATGAAGAAGCATTTAGATTCCCCAGACTCTCAACAGATTCACTAATCAATAAGATGGGACACAAACTAATTGAGATACTTATGATTCATAACTTAGCCCTGATAAATGACAGGATAAGGGGTGACTTTCAGGGGATAGCAACCCACAATTGTGCTGAAGGTCCATTAGTGATTGATGTTTTCTTTGGGAATGGAAACATGGATATATGGGTCTCTTGTGAGGTCATTTCAAAGTCAAATAGTGCTCAATTTACTCTAGTTTTGATCCACAAAAAAACAGGTATATCAAACCCAGGGGATCATCCATAGCCACAGCTTGAAATAATACATTCAATAAAAATTAAATGGAAAGATATTTGGTGTACCGAGATCTAGCAACTAATACAGACCACCTTCTCTTCCATACTCTGTATGGTTTAGAATGGCCCCAGGTTATTGAAAGAACTAGATATATTCTTTTAAAAAATTACAGCATTGTTAGCAATCAATGTTTCTAATAATGCTCAAAGTAAATTTCTCAATAGCTGGTTTGATCAAGATTTCCAAAGAGCTAAAAAGGGTTTAAATCAATTAATCAGAAACGTTAAAATAAATAAATGTCAAAACAATTATAAACTACTGAACAAGGCAAGAGAGGAAAATAAACTTTTACTAAAAAGAAAACAACTAGATCATCGATTGAAGCAGTGGGATAAGATATTAATGGTTATTAATAATAATGATCATCAAGCATACTAACTCCTGGTAGCCAATAGCACCAACAATGTCAGAGATGTGATTAACGCCTATATTTCTATGGCTACCTGGGTGGAGCACCACTTAAAAATATTTTATAATTCAGAACAGGCAGCAGATAATGTATGCCTTCTCACTGATATGTCACACTTTAAACCTTTTACACCTACAGAGGTTTATCTGACTTTAGTGTCTGTGAAAAAGGGAAAGACTCCAGGCCCCGATCAGATTCCTGTGGAAGCGTTCTTGTTGAATCCAGCACTTTGGCATCCGTTATCACTCCCATATTCAATTGCTGTATTCTATGTGTAAACAGGCTGACATGGTATAATATAGGAGAATGGGATGAGAGTTAGACCTTACAACCCCATGGCACACCCTGATGCCTGTTGGTGTGTGGAGGATGGGGAGTGGAGTGGTAGGGTGGGGAGGTTAGGGGCTCAACCCTAATGTCTCATTTTCATACTTTTGTTGCTTCAAACCTAACTAATGCATCAACAACATTTTTTTGCAATACATTTCCTTACCTTTTGAGAAAGTGTAACGTAACGGGTAACTGCTGTGCCTTGTGGGAGCACAGGCCCTCCAGGCCCCATGTGCCCTTCAAGCTGCCTGTTTTTCCATAATGATATGCGTATGTGGGAGTACAGGCCCTCTGGAACCTGCTCTCCCACTTATACATAACTATGGAGCCATACAGCAGCCCTATAGGGATGAAAAGGAACCCTTGAAAAACGAATTTGCCAATATCTCAGCAACCGTAGCAGCTATGAAAAAAATCCGCAGCAGTTGTATTCATAACTTTGATACCTCTATGCATGCCTAAGCTGCCTGTAGCAAAAAATCTGTATCTCAAATAGTTTCTGAGATACAGGCATTGAAAGGCGCTGTGGACACTGCAATGTTATCCTATGGGAAATATCTTAACTTCATAATGGCATAGCTATGGAGCAATGAAAATAATTGCACTAAACAGCATAATTCACATCTGTGGGACACCCCCTTTGTACCCTGGAAATTTCAAGCCAAAACACCAAACTGTTTATTTACAGTGCATTAGGAAATTTTTAAATTCCTTGTTTGTGAGGTGTCAAAATTCCCATTTGCAAGATCAATCACCATTTGTGAGCTGTCAAAATCCCTGTGTGTGAGGATTCCTCATTCGTCAGATTTTGGCCATCTGGTCCTGATCTCATGAACAAGGATTTTAACAGCTCACAAAAAGGAATTGGCTTGTGAAATTAGATTTTGACAGCTTGTGAAAAGGAATTTAACCAATCACTTTTTGCAAGCTGTCAAAATCCCCTTTTGTGAGTCGATCCTTTTTCATGAGGTGACAAAATCCATGTTTGTAAGCCAATCCTTGTTTGCGAGATAGGGCCATCTGGTCCAGAAATGGCAATCAAGGATTTGTCAGCTTGCAAACAAGAATTGGCTTGCAAAAGGAGATTTTGACAGCTCGCGAAAGGGAATTTTGACAGCTCACAAAAATGGATGTTAAAAAACAATCCCGTTTTATAAGCTGTCAAAATCCCTTTTCATGAGCTGATCTCATTTCATGAGCTGACAAAAATCCCTTTTCACAAGCCAATCCTTGTTTGCAAGATAGGGCCATCTGGTCCGGAAATGGTGATCAAGGATTTTGATGGCTCGCGAACAAGGATCAGCTCGTGAACAAGGATTTTGTCACTTTGTGAAAAAGGATCAGAAGCAAGTGATGAACAAGGATTTTTAAATGAAAAACAGCCATTTTTTCCTCTTCCCCAGCTATTTTTAATTTTTTTTATTTATTGGGATATTCAGAAAGACCTTTGAGCCAAAGACTCATTTACAAAGGTTCCACGTCATACATAGAGAGAGATACAGGGATAACATTACGTACAGATTGCAGTGCATTACTTTACATCACAGTATAGGATACACACTTGATACATTAGCTGACTGAAATGACAAGGATAACATGGATTACAGTGTTTTAGTACAGCCAAACCATAGCAGGGAGGCTGTTTGTCAAGTAGTAAGTTCGTTGGAGTTAGGTCTAGAACCAGCAAGAAGCTGGTCTAGGTTTACTTTGATTTTGTCTCAAAATCAAAGTAAACCAAAGCCATCGGTTTGTAAAGGGCATCACCCTGAACAAAATCCTTACTTCAATCGCTGCACTACTCATCCATGGGACAAGTTATAATGTTTTATTTGTGTGGGAACATTTTTTTTATTTTAGTCTTTGGTAACCGGGTAAGGCCCACTAGGTACAAGTGCCTGCTTTCAGGGGTGACCAATGGATCACTGGGCAGTTAAGTGACTTGCTCAGAGTCACACAGTATGCAAGTGGAGGTTGTGAGAATCAAACCAAGGTCTGATCTGCTGGATGTACCAAGCTAGTTCACAGCTCATTACTTTAACCTCTAGGCTATACTGCTAGCCAACATGAAAACAAGATGGCAGCTCATGAAAGGGGAATTTTTTCCCACAATTGTGGATTTTATAAATCCCCATAAATACTTGATCATGAATCAAATCCTCTTTCACAAAACATGCACATATTCCAAAGACTGAAGTGAGCATTTTCAGAACCCCAAAATTCAAAATGAAATAACTTTGGAATAGAGTAATATTGTTTCACCAAACCAATGCTGGATTGTTCTTTGGGAGAACCTCTTTCTATCCTGAAAATGTCAGACCAACATTCCAAATGGTGTGGCCTCAGTCCGGTGGGCAAAAATCAGCAAAAATGGGGAAAAAAAAATTAAAAATGTGTTTTTGGCACTTCACTGCATGAAAACCACAAATCCGATCAAAACACAACTTTGCATGTCAAGAGATCTACCATACAAGACCACACATTCCAAATTTTGTGCAAATCTGTTGAATGGTTGCAAAGTTATTAACATGCACAATTTGTGGTTTAATATTAAACTGCCTACACAACCTTAACTATAGGGGCAAGACTGTGCCCCTATAATCTATCTATCTATCTATCTATCTATCTATCTATCTATCTATCTATCTATCTATCTATCTGTCTGTCTATCCATTTTATGTAAACATATAGATAGATAGATAGATAGATAAATTAACAAACTACTTGTATCTCTTGAACATTCAATAACTGACTCTCCAAAAATTGACAATAGAGTTTGTGTTGCATTTGCTTATGCTGATGATCTGGCAATTTTTTTCTCTTTCCAGGTCGGGGCTGCAAGCCAAACTGAACCTTTTAAACTCTTATGCAGTTAAGTTTAACTCAGAATAAATGAAAATAAAAGTCTAGTAATAATCTTTGGGTCTTACAAAATAAATAAAATATGGTGAATAGGTGAAAGTAAATTAAGTGCTGTGATAATATATATAATGTTAGATTACTAGCACCAGAGATAGTGATCATGGAATAATAGAGTTCTCACATAAAGTATATAAACCACAAACAAAAGGAAAACAGTAGTTAGAAACTATTTGAAAGCAAACTACATGATGATTAAGGAACATCTATTAAAACTGGACTGTAAACAGGATTTTATAAACAATGATCTAATAATGGTTTGGAATAACATTAAAAAGAAGTTGGAATATTGTATAGAAAAATGGGTATCAACGATTGTTAAATACCCAAATAATAAAAGATATTCTCCATGGTAGAATAAGTCTATAGAAAAACTATTGAGAAAGAAGAAAAAATTATATAATAAAATAAATAATAAACCATCAGGCCCTCTCAAAATAAAATTAAAATTATGCATTAAACAACTAAAAACATCAATTAGGAAGGCAAAATGTAATAAAGAAAGAGAACTGGTAATTAGGACTAAGGATAACAAAAAACATTTTTTTAACTATATAGGAACTTTGAGAGGAAATCAAAAAAGAATAAGACCTATAATAACTGAAACTAAGACCATAACAGATTAAACGGAAATAGCATCAGAGCTGAATAATTACTTTTCGAGTGTGTTTGAACCAAAGGAGACTCTGGACAAAGAAAATATGATAAACATAAAAGAATTTGTCGCTATCATTGAAAGTGAGGTTACTGAACTAGTACAAACTTTGAAACCAAATACATCTACATGACCAGATGGGATAAATATTAAAATTCTGAAGGAATTAATACATGAATTAGTTGGACCAATTACATATCTATTTAACATTTCATTAGTAAATGGAAAAAACAATACCTGAGTGGGGACAAGCAAATATTACACCAATATTCAAATCTGGATCAAGGTTCAAAGTTAAAAATTATAGACCAATAAGCCTGACTTCAGTTTTGGGGAAATTATTGGAAAGAATAATGCAACATAGGATTATAGAACACATGGAAAAAGAACAGATATTTGATATTGCACAACATGGGTTCAATAAGGGCAGGTCATGCCTAACTAATTTGGTAATTTTTTTCAAACCAGTAAGTCAAGCCTTGGAAAAATGTGCATCTGTGGATGTAATATACTTGGACTTCGCAAAGGCATTTGATAAGGTCTCACACAAAAAACTGATTGAACAATTACATCAAGTGAAAATAGAAGAAGATATAGTAATGTGGGTTACTTCCTGGTTAAAAAACAGAAAGCAAAGGGTGATTGTGAAGGGATACAAATCTGACTGGGGTGATGTAACAAGTGGGGTTCCTCAAGGATCTGTCCTGGGGCCCACATTATTCAATATACTAGTCAGTACACTTCAAACAAATAATAACACATAGATATGTAAACATGCAGATGACTGCAAACTAGTGGGAATGGTCCAAAATAATTCCAACAGTAAGAAATTACAAGAAAACCTAGATAGTCTTGTAGAATGGGCAAAAACAAACCAAATGCAGTTCAATGTATCCAAATGCAAAATGACGCACTTTGGTGCTAGAAATCCAAATTGTTTACATACACTATATGATCAATTATTGGAGACAACTTCAGAAGAGAGGGACTTAGGAGTATATATATCAAATACACTAACTACAGATGTGAATATAAATCAGTCAGTTAAAAAATGTCAAAAAATATTGGGATGTATATTGGCAAATATTAAGAGTAGGGACAGTGAGGTTATTCTCCCTCTGTACACTAATCTGGTTCATCCACATATGGAATATTGTTTGCAGTTTGTGGCAGCAACTAATGTTAAGAGTAAAACACTGAAAGAGGGCATACAGAGAAAAACAACAAAGAGAATAAAAGGACAACATAATATGACATATAGTGATATACTACAGAATTTAGGGCTATATTCAATTGAATATAGACAATTAAGAGGTGACCTTTGTCTTGTATATAGGGCAACTAGAGATAATGAATTAATGGAAGTATTAGCACTTAAGAGATGTGAGGAACAAAACGAAAAAACAGATCTCACATTTACAGACTAAAAGGTGATATTAATAAAACAAAAATGCATATGGAATTTTTTACTCAAAGAATAATAAATAGTTGGAATGAATTATCTAGACACATAGTAAATAGTGAGACAATGGGAAGTTTTAAATATGAACTAGATAAATATATGGGAAATAAAAAAGTTATGTTCCACTGATAACAACAAATAGGTGGTGAGTTCAATTAAGGACAAATTGTCTTCAGAACTTGAAAATTAACTATGAACCTATGGACCTATGAAAAACGTATGCATATTTAGGTCTACAATTCTCAAATGATGGGTATTAGACAAAGTAAATAAATAATTTGAAAAGTAGGCAAAGTCAAACTACTAATTCATTACATGCATTTAATCTTAAGCATGGGGGTAAAACTATTAAACCCCTCATTGAAGCAATCAAATCAAAATACAATACTCACACACTTGTTCAAGCTGTAGTCTGGGATTATGATGTCTGACATATTAAAAGTTCCTGCTAACAAACTATTCAGAGCAAACTTGGGTTTGAATCAATCAGTTCCTGCTTCCCTAGTGCGTGCAGAGCTGGGTGTCACCAGACTGAACGGTCTCATGTATGCCAGAAAAATAAACAATTCGATCAAAATCATGTCTTTAAATACCAATAGGCTACCTCATCTTTGTCTGAAAGAAATATATGCCTGGGGAGAAATTGCATGTTTAAAATCTAAATGGCTCTCTAAGGTTTCCAATATACTAACTGAAATAGGACTGAGATTACGTGTCTAAAAATATCACTATTAGTTTAAAGTGGGTATCTTTTGTTACTCAGAAAATTATAAACCATTACAAAACTGTAGGTTTAAATTTAATTTCACAACTAAAAGAGTCCCCCTGGTTAGTATTAAATGATATAACATTTTGCTACAAAGATTATCTGGATGTTGTAACAAATCCCAAACAAAGAAAATTGTACACTAGATATTAGATTACAAGTATTTCTAAATAATGTTCTTGTAACCAGATACCAGAAATCCAAGAACCCACAAGCTCATTTCTGCTCTTGTACTGATCTATATCTGGAGGACCTGTATTATGTCATTCTTAAATGCCCTTGGTATGCCAAGCACAGGAAATACTGGCTTTTGGGATACTACTGACTCGTCATGAGATACTCTTATTAGGTGTTCTTTTTATTTCAAATGATGAAATAATAATTCAAAGAACTGAGGGGTACCTTGCAACTATCACAAGAATCAGAATTAAAAAACTAGCTACAATCCCAGTATAACAATACTTGCTTCGTATGCAAATCTATTACATTTAGTTTTAATCAACCTTTGTTAAGTGTATGAATGTTGGATAAGATTAAGGTAGTGGTCTGATAGTTGTGACAGATGAGTTTAGAGACTGGATGTGAGATAAACATGTATAAGGTAGAAAAAAGTCACTGATATACATTTAAAGTATGTGTTTTTACTTGATAAATCTGTTTTAAAAGGTTATATTTATGAATATTTATAAATATTTTATTCATATTTTCTTAAAATATGTTGTAGTTCTGAGAATGTTATACTTTGAAATAGTCTATGACCGATCAATAAACTATTAAACTCCAGAAGAAATAGTTTTCTTTGACACAGGAAACTTACCTGCACTTTTCCCAAGTCTGCTGAGTTCTTAACATGTCTCCTACAGTATGGCTCTGCCTTTTCCAGTTTGTTGTTTTGCACTGTACTTACCTTCCTTCTCATGCAGCCTTAACCTAACTTCCTTGCATTGCATAAAGCACAGTTATTGCTTTTTTCATGTCACACCATCAGACACCGCTCACAGATCGCTTCATTAAAAGACACCTATACCACCTTTTTCTGTTAGTAAACTGACCTCATGTTTTAAAGGAAAAGTTATTGTTTGTTAAAAATATAAGTACTGTAAACAAAGCTCCTCCTTAAAAACCAACTCTAAAAAAGGAAACTAAAATAATCCCCCAAGATGTCACACTGAAGGGACAGCTTGATGAGAGGGAGAATTTATTAATCAATTGTGACATGAGAAAGAAAGTTCCAGCAGTCCCCAGGTAAACACGGGCAAGATATTCAAGTGATTAGCACCACACTAACAGGGTTAGAGCCACGTTGTGTTATGCACTTGGGAAACAGAAAAGTGTTAGAAGTGCCATATTGCAAGGAGCAGTTAATGTGGCTCTAGCCTGTTGATACATGAGCACTAAGGTATTGCAGATGTCTATGCAAATCACATGTTGGCACCTTGCATACAGGTACTCTGGCATATTCAAAGGTTTGTGGAGTTGCTATCCAGCTGTTAGGACTGCACTAGTTAATGTTGCCACAGGCCTAGTCTTAACTATATGCATGAGGAGGTGCCCCAACCCTTGATCCCCAAGCCTAATGTTGTTTCATGGAATTCCCTATCAGTCTAGTGGACCTCCCCCCGATCCTTATGCCCAGTATGGTTTCACGGAGTACCATGGTAGTCTACTGGACCCTACCATCCTCATCCCAATCTCCATGCCCAGTACTGTTTTAATGTAATATCCTAGAAGTCAAGTGGACCCCCACCCCCAGTCCCTATGCCCAGTATTGTTTCACAGAATACCCTAGTAGCATAGTGGACCCCTGTTCCCCATGGCCATTTGGAGGTACTGTCCTACTCCCATGGCTTGGAGGTAGTAGCCTGCACTTACTCTCCACTCACAGTCACTGTCTGCCAGCCATTATCTGTCACACATAGTCGCTAAGCTACAATCTAAGTGTGATAGTGGACATGTTGCATATGTGCACAGACTTAGGCTTTATTTCAGTACACTTTAGTTTAGGCCACAATTTTTATAATGTAGGCAGGAATTACACCACATTTGTGGAATATTTTAAATATTACTTCATGGGTATCTCTTGCAGCTGGCCATCACTGGTAGGACTCTGCCATCAGGTGCTAGGACCACATGAAAACCTTTCTAGGTAGCAGTTTACCAAAGGGGGCCACCCACCTCTGACATCAGTGTCTGATGTCAGCCAATCCTATATAAGGTGGATGGCCCTCAAGTTCTCCCTCAGTTCTTTCCCACCATTGACCAGCGAGCGTTGGATTGCAGCTACAGTTGGTCACCAGTATTCTTGCATTTTATAACTGTGTTTTCCTTTGTTTTCTTTAGTTGAGTAAACACTGACATTTTTCAGTGTCCACTCCTTTTATGTCTTCTTAGCCTTCTTCAACTTCCAAAGCCCCCACTAAGTGTGCCTGTGGCAAACAGATCCCTGATAAGGATGGCCATTCTGCTTGCCTCTTCTGTCTAGACCCCAACCATGGCATTCAGGCCTGCAAGGCCTGCCAGCAGTTTAAACCAGCCACCAGAAGATGACACCAGAGTTTCCTCAAGAGCCACATCCTCAAGCAGAAGGTTGCCCAGATGGAATGGGAGCTGCAGGCCTGGAGCTCCTCCACTTCCCTGGCACAGTCATTGGGCTCTTCCTCCTCCAAGCTGAATGATAAATCATCAGGGAGCCGGGTCAGCCTTAACTTTTTTTTGCACTAGCCAGCTGGACAAGTTGATTAAAAATTGCACCATCCCACAGATGGTTGCACTAGCCCACAATAATAATGTATAATTTGGTTATAACGGAAAAATACAAGCCAAAAAATACTGATTATTACATACTGTATTGATCCTGCTACTACATTGCTTCCTGCCCCTGCAAAAAAAAGGCTGCAATACAATCACATGCATTGTGTACCCCATTGTTTTACCATGTGCCCCTTGCTTCCGCTTTCTTCACCCCCTCCACACCAAACCAGATAATACCATAATAGCAAATATTCAATCAAGCAGTTTTAGCTCTGCACACACAATAACCATCATCATCATGCACCACACCACAGTCCCACCCTGACTTGCGGGGCAATAAACAGAGTCAAGCAGAGAAAGACACTCTCATCTCCCACACTGTGATTAACCAGACCTGCACTTCTGGAAGTTTTCTTACACTGCGAAGTGGGTCAGGGGCAGTTTTTGGATTTTTTTGGAGAGAGTTAAACAAGCACAGGAGGCTTAAGATGTAAGAAACTTTGACATATCTGTTTATACTGTATATACCAGGTACAAAAGTATTGATTTAAAGCAGCAGTGCAATAATCAGGTGACAATTTTGACCAATACTTTTTTATGCTATTTTAGATTGCTGCTTACCTCCTGACTTGCATGATACCCTTCTGCCCAGAATTTGAGTCTGCTTTAGTCCTTTCTGTCATGCTTAAAATAATAAAAGGAGCGGTCCTTTCAATATGGCTCAGAACAGGTCTTCATCAGTATTTTCAGCTGTTTTGTCCATCAGTTGTTTAAATATCACTTATGTTGTGACTAAAATAATGCATTATGCATCAGGCAGTGCTACTTGACCTTACGGAACAATAGATGTTCAAAAACAGCTGAGAATACTGATGAAAACCTGGTCTGAGCCATATTAAAAGGAGTGCTCCTTTTGTTATTTCAAACATAAAAAAAGTACTACAGCAGACACAAATTGTAGAAAGAAGGGTTTCATACAAGTCAGGACTCAGGAGGTAAGTGGCAGTGTAAAATAGCATTAAAAAGAATAGGTACAAATTTTCACCAGATTCTTGCAAAGCTGCTTTAACATGCTCTGCCCTAGCAATAAAAGATTTTTCACAACAGTGTCCTTTCATCAGCCAAAAGAGGAGCAGTATACAGGCATGATGCTGTATTACCTCTTTTTCTATATAGGATGATCTATGCACACCAGGAATACCTATTTTAACTTTTAAAATTCTATATTTTACTAAGGTTTTGCTTTGTACCATACATGCTCCAAAGTAATGTTTTTAGGATAAAATGACATGCTGGTAGTATAAGGGTGGTACTGCATGGATGGTATTGACTGGTGTGATCCATTAAGAGGAGCTGTGGACCCCTACACCAGTCAGTAATGGCAGCTATGGATCTATGGATGGCCACTTCAGAGTCTAGTCTGCAGTGGTGTACAGAGAAGGTATAGAGTGGACAGACCACCTGGTTGGGCATACCATGTATACAGCACAACATTCTGTCACTGCAGTATTAGAAACAGACACTCAAAAGGTTGCGAAATGAGGCACACTGGTCTTAATATTGTGGGACAAACCAAAGACAAGCTCAGCAAACTGGAAGCTAGTGACTTAAGCACTCTACCTTTGATCGCAGCATGCACATTAGCTGAATGTCCCAACAATTGAGTGATAATGACTCACATCAAGTCTTTTGTTGGATTCCCCTCTTGAACTGTCAGATAATTGCAGCTCTTAATGAGCTGCTAATCACACCAGGTGACCTGGAACACTGAGGGAGATTAGCAAAAGGACTACAGTCTGCTAAAGCATGGGCATTTTCAACTTCATTAACAGCCATGAAAAACCTGCACTAGTCAAGACGGACAAGTAGAGGGTTAGCTGCACTAGCCCTGGCCAATTTGAACTAGGGTTAGGGCTAGTAAAACAATGTTAGGGTCAGACCCTGTCAGGGAGGCACAAACACTTGGCCAAATACTGGGACTTCTTCAGTTTCATGTTTGCCGCATAAGGCTCCTCCATCGACTGCTTCAGGGTCTTCCTCCCTTGAGGGGTCAACTTCCGGGGCCCAGCCTGCCCCTTCTCTTTCAGGGCTAGTGGTGGCCCCACTGCCCACCCAGATCTCTGTGACTGGTGGTGACTCCTTGGGGCAGGGTACATCTGTCCCTTGTCCACAGCCACTGCTTTTCCAGCCCTTGTTTTCAGTGGTCTCTTCAGCAGCAGGTTTGATTGGAGCCCCTCCAGTCAGTGCCAGTGCTGCTTGCACCAGTTCTTGCCCTGCTTCTCCATCACCCTTGCCTTAGATGCTAGTCTCAGTCACCAGGAACTCCATTGGGCCTACCCTTCAGTTGCAGGGTTAGGCATGGCTGTGTACCGGCTGTATACTGGCATCTCCACAAGTCTGGTTTCCTCCAAGCCACCACTGGTGGAGCTCTGTTCACTGGCACTGGCCTCTTCTCACCAAATACCAGTGCATTCTGCTGTAGCGTCTCCCAGGCCAAAGTCTGCTGGGCCAGGTCCTGTGCTCCCACAACCCATGGGTCTGGTGCCAGCCCCACCCCCCGACTCTAGCAGTGCTTTTGCCCGCTCTCCCTCCATCTACACTCAGGGGACTCATACCAGGACTCCCACCACCGCAGCCGTAGGGACCGATGCCTGCACCTCTACCCACACCTGCCATACTGCAGTCTGGGTACCTAATTCTGATGCCTGGGGGTCTGGCACTGGTCTATCCATATCTGGTTCCTTCAGGGTCAGCACTGGCCTACCTGCATCTGGCACCAGTTGGACTCCAGCCACTTTACAACTACCCTGTGCTTAGGGGTCCAGCTCCAGTGCTTGTGGATTACCATAGTCTGATATTAGCACTTTGGGCATTCATGTAGCTGCAGGTCCCTCATCTGGGCCTGCCCCAGTCACCCCACCCTGGGATCCTCCTAGGGTCCTAGGGATACTACTTCTCTGGCCCCTGCTTGTTCATTACCTACCACTACTCCTACACATATGGAGACTGGTACCTCCATCCTCCTGGCAGATCCTCATCCTGGTGATACTGGGGCTAAGGACTCTGGCTTGGATGATGAAGCCAGCTCCAAGTCCTCCTCCCTGGAAGGGATCCCCTCGGGGGATGAAGGTGAACCCACTAACGTCCCCAAGTCTCCACCAACTGACCCCATCTTTATGGATATAATGAGACATATCCAGTCTATCATAGGGTGGGAGACTGAGAAGCAGGATCTGGAGTATTGCCACCTGGCCATTTACCTTCACCGGTGTGATGCTGCCCCTCTGGTGGTCCCCTTATAGTTGAATCATATAATGATGTTAGCATGGCCACATGGTTTCACCTTCACACTATTCCTGTGGTACTTAAAAAGGCACACAGACTTTACCATCCTCTAGCTGGTAAGTCCTTTTTCGGGGAGCACCACAGGTTGACTTGGTGGTCATCAATGTGGCACATGACTGCATCAAGCATCTGAAGCACCTCAGTGCACTCCCTCCAGACAGGGAATCGAGGCAGCTGGACCAGGTTGGCAAAAGCTGACCTTTGCCTCAGCTACCCAGAGATACCCTTTCCATCAGGGCACTTAACTATTTGGCTCGCATGGTGCAGTACCAGAATTTGTTGTGGGACCAGGCTAGGGAGGCAGTCTCAGTGACTCTTCCAAACAGCAGACTCTTAAGGCCCTGAAGATGGGTTCCAACATCGGTACCCACATCCTCTGGGTGGCATATAATACAGTAGATGCCTTTGGATGGGCAGCAGTGGCAGACATTGATCTGGGGTGCGACATCTGGCTCAGGGTCTCAGGCTTCACACCTGATGCTGTCTAGTATTCTGGATCCCCCTTTCGTGGGTCCAAGCTATTCGGGAGCAATGCCCAGGACATTATATCAAAGCTCCAAAACTCTTTGTACCACACCCAGCTGAAATTGGGTCATTGGGCCCCTTTTCATCACTCCACCAAGAGGCAGTCAAGAGCCCCTCCAAAAGCCCAGAGCAAGTGTAAGCTGGGTGTAGCCCTGCCCATGTCCTCCCCACCTTTTCCTGGGCCAGCAGAGGTGTTTCCACAGCCCAATCAGGGGCTGCCCCCACATGCTGACTCTTTGCTGGCTTCAGGAGGTGGTGGTTGGGGGTTGATTCTCCCTCTACCTAGACCAGTGGAGGATCATCACAATAGACAACTGGGTGCTTCAGCTCATAGAGCATGGGTTCACTCTAGAGTTTCTAGAGTGGCCCCCAGTGCATCCACAAGGATGTCTGCATATTTGCCAAGCCACATTCCTCTTACTGTATATGAACAGAAATTCAAGCCCTGCTGAAAAAGAAAGCCATAGAGCCCATCCCTTCCTCCCAAAAAGGTTGGGGGTACTACTCACATTTCTTCCTGGTTTCCAAGAAAACAGGAGACCTCCACCCCATCCTGGACCTGTGCTGTTTCACCTGGTATATAGAATACAAAAGTTTCAGGATGGTCACTCTACAGGGTTAACTGCCTGTGCTCCTCCAGGGGGACTTGCTATGCTCTTTGGAGATGCAGGATGCTTATCTTCACATCAAAGGTTTTGCGGCCCACAGGCATTTCCTTCATTTCCACTTCATGGGGGAGCACTACCAATTTTGGGCCCTGCCCTTTGGCCTTTCCTCAGCCCCCAGGGTGTTTACCAAGTGGCTGGTGGTGGTGGCAGTAGCCTTGAGTAGACAGGGTGTTTACATTTTTCCCAACCTGGTTGACTGGCTCCTGGTGGCCCAGTCCAGGGACCTTCTCTTGCAATCTCTGGAAGATACTTGCAGCCTGTTCCACTCCTTGGACATTACCATCAGTTTGCCCAAGACCTTCCTTACCCATTGCCAGTGCCTCCTATACATAGGGGCCATCCTGGACATGACTCAGGACAAGGCCTTTTTGCCACTGGACAGGGTGGAGTACCTCCTGGCTCAGGCCCACCTCCTGATTCATAACTGCCATGTCCAAGCAAGGGACTTCATCAGGCTCCTGGGGCTTATGGCCACAGCCATTGTGATGGTCCTTTTAGCCAGCCTACATATTGAGAATTCCTCAATGGACCCTTCAGGTATAATGGGAGAACAGCAACCTGTTTCTGGGGGGGTGGATTTCACTGCCCCTCCACCTTAGCAGATTCTCATGACCGACATGTTGAGCCTTGGTTTGGATGCCCACACGAGGTCTCACCAGACCCAGGTGACTTCATCCCAGTTTGAGCAGGATTTCCACATCAATATCTGGAGATGCAGTGCAGTCTTGTATGCCCTTCAGACCTTCCCAACTCAGCTCTCTCCAGGTCTGCTCTTAGTTCAGATGGATAATAAGTGAATTGTTTATTATATAAACAAGCAGGGGGGCTCATTCCTACCCCTGTGCAGGGAAGCAATGAGGGTCTGGTATTGGGCCATTGAACACAGCCTATAGCTCTCGGCCATCCATGTCCCTGCATCCAAAACATCCTGGCGGACACTCTAAGCCACTCACAGTCCAGGGCTCATGAGTGAGAACTTCTGACCATGGTGGCAGACAACCTCTTCAACAGATGGGGTCAGCCTGAGTTGGACCTTTTTGCATCCCCACTCAATGCAAATCTGCTACATTTCTGCTTGCTAGATCCCGGGCCTGGAGTTTTCTGATAAGATGCATTGTCCCTCTCCTGGACAGGGAAGTTTCTGCATGTGACTCCTCCCTTCCTGCTCCTTCAATTGATTCCAATAAAACTCATGATGGAAGGGACAACAATGATTTTTATCACCCCCTTCTGGCCTCGCCAGATCTGGTTTCCCTGCTGCAGCAACTGGCGGTGGAACTGCTGCTCCCCTGCCTCTGTGTACTGGCTTGCTCTCTCAGGATGAGGGCACCCTAGTGTATCTGGACCTTGAGACATAGCCATAGTCAGATTTGGGGTTTCCCACAGAGTGGCCAACGTGTTGGTGGCAAACAGGAAGCCTTACACACAGGCCACTTATTTTATGAAATGGAAGCACTTTGCTCTATGGACTGCTTCACACCAGCTGGATCCCTTCACTTGCCTGGTGTATCAAGTCCTGGAGTACCTCCTGTTCCTCTTGGACTTGGATTTAAAATTCTGTTCTATAAATGTACATCTTTCTGCCATTTCTGTGTACCATATATCTGTGGATGGGTGCACAATGGCCCTGCTTGATGTGTCCTGCACTTTTCTGTGGGAAATTCTGCACTTGAAACCCCCAGCTCAGGATCCTGTCCCACCTTAGGACCTTAATTTTTTGTTAGAAATGCTTATGTTGCCTCCCTTTGAATTGGTCCTGTCTTGTGAGCTACACTTTCTGTCATGGAAAGCATTGTTTTTGTTTGCCATTACTTCTGCTCAAAGGATTTCAGAGCTTCAGGCACTCATGTGTAAGGAGCCTTATTTAGTTTTCCACGAGGACAGGGCATCTTTGTATACCAATCCTAAGGTTCTACCTAAGGTAGTGTCAGAGTTTACTTTGTCAGTCCATCCACCTGCCTGTTTATTTTCTGGAGCATTCCAATTGGGGGAAACAATGCTCTATACCTTGGATGGACACAGAATTCTGAGATACTGAACACATTGGACTAAGGACTATCATAAGTCCAATCAGTTGTTTATTTTGTTTGCTCCTGGGAGAGAGGGCTCCCCAGTTTCCAAACAGTGTTTGTCTAAGTGGTTGGCACACTGTGTTGGTTACTGTTACCAGAAGAACGGTAAGGGACTTACAAGGTCTGTCAAAGGCCATTCCATAAGAGGCATGGCCACCTCAGTAGCTTGTTTTTGTAATGTGTCTGCTTCTGACATTTGTGCTGCAGCCACCTGGAGTACTGTCCACACTTTTGCCAAGCACTATAGTCTGGACATTGCCTCTAGGAGGGGTGCTAATTTTGGCCTGGCAGTTCTCCAAGGCCTTGTCTCACAGGCTGTCATCATTGTCTGCCAACCTCCCATCCTGTCTGCCTATGCAATGAGAACTGCTTGGAACTTATTGGCCTGCTACAAGAGATACCCTCGAAGTACAATAGTATAGTTATGTAAGAACTTACCATAACAGTAGGTCTTTGAGAGGATCCCTTGCAGCAGGACATGCTTTCCTCTCCCTCCTTCCCCCTTTTCCTTTGTCTATGTTTCGCTCCCCTTCCATTGGGGCATGCCTTCTGCTTTTTCCTCTACTGCAGGTTTACCTTGATGTTCTCCTTGGTACCTGCTTCTGGAACCCTGATTCTGGTCTCCAGCAGAACTGAGAAGGGCTTGGGGGTTGCCTGCCTTATAAAGCATAGGCTGATGTCAGATGCTGATGTCAGAGGTGAGCAGCCCCTTCTGGTATACTGCTAGCTAGAAAAGTTTCTATGTGGTGTTGCGCCTGATGGTTGAGTCCTACTGGTGATTGCTTGTTGCAAGAGATCCTCTCAAAGATCTACTGTCACAGTAAGTTCTTATGTAACTACATGAAATGGTCAAGGAAATCCCTGTGACCAGATTGACTGAGACTTGGTTCTAGCCACGACAGCAAGAGAGCACAACCAGTAGCTAAAACAAGTCCCTGCCAACCAGGGCAACTCACAGAATTCATAAGCCACTTACTTCCTAATTTCCATCACAAACATGGCTGCAACCTTTACTCATATATAAAAAAAATTCAACTAGGACCTAAAAATTAAAGTCCATTAAATTAAATAAAGTTAGTAAATAATGTAATGTTATTTTCACTCAAGAGACCCTTCTTACACACATACAAAAATTAAAAAAAATCAATTACTTTTTAGTTTCCATTGCTGGTATTTCTTTGATGATCATGAAAATCCAAATCCTAGCCCTACCAGTTTGCTAGAGAAATCCCTGTTCCTTACCTGGCAACTGATAAAATTGAGGTTCTGGCTCCACTTGAGGCCTGTGTATGTCTATGTGTTTATGTATGTCAGTGGAACTCTGAAGAATTTTGAATTCATGTATTCCATGTTACCATTCCATGTTTGTGTGTGAGGAGGGGAGCATTCAACTACTGGAATAATGCACAGCTTTGAATTCTTCTATTCCATGGTAAGCAGTCACACAATGTATTGAATGTGAAGAAAGACAGATAACTGACAGGTGAAAACCATCTGTGGAGCGGCTATTTTACATTGTTTAGCTACATTTTATTACATTTTTTGTGGCTTTGAAAACTTTTAGAGTGTTTATTTTTTAACGGTTGCCTATGGGCCCATTTTATGCAGTATAAGCAATAAGACATCCCAGGGATGTTGCTGGTACTAGGTTTCCCTCACAGTCAGGGGACTGAAGACACTTGGCTTTGCCTCATGCCTCACTGCACTACTCACTGTGGGGGGAACCTAGTACAACCAATGCCTCATCGTGCCTTATTGCTTAAGTACCATACCATCCCCCTCATATATACAGAACTGGGTACCTTGAACATCAACTTAAAATATGTTTTTTTGTGTGTGCACATCCTCTAGAAATGCCATCTATTTCCAGTTTCTGATAGCAGGTCCATAAAATTTGTCTAGAGCTCACAAGATGCAGCATCCAATTTTCCCCATTTATTTTCTTACTAGAGATCTTTCCATACCATCTAATCTTAATGAATAATCACAAACATGGATCCTGTCTGCAGCACTCAAAGATAGATGCTTGTTGTTAAAAAACTGGAAATCTGCCTTAGTTCCCATCTTGCAGAATAGTATTCACTTATGAGCTATGTGGTAAACAACAGAAGAATCAGCTATGTTCTTTTAAATACGTCTCAGTACAGATGGCTGGCAGTGGTGATGAGAGAAGGGTAAGTGCCATCCGCTTTCTTGATGCTGTGGCGGGGTACCTGTGAATGGGCATGGGGATTGAGGGAGGGGTCCACCAGACTTCCAAGGAATTCCATGAAACCATACTGGGCATAGTGATTTGAGGGCCTGATTTGGGTCATGTGTGTCTATTTACTAACTGATACCAGTGTTTCTGGTTGGGAGGGGGGCCACACTCCAAGCGTTCCAAAGGGCTTTTAATGAAACCGTAATGAGATGAAACAACCTCATAGTGCCTTGGCTGTGCTATGAGGTCATTTTTATGGGGGAACTTCAAACTTGGCAGGTTAATCCACAGTAGCAATCACTGGAGACAGGTACTAGCTGCTAGTTTGGTCCTTTGATCCCTAAAGCTCCCAGCTGAACACATACCTAACATGGCCAGTAATGGGGTTGTAATTTGTTAGGTGCAAATAGATTTGTGCCTGTATTTTTTACTTTGCTTTCAGACGGTGTAGTCGAACAAGATTTTAGCATTGTCACTAGGCTTCAAACAAGTTCCAGTATACCAGACTAGCTCCTCACCCTCATTTGCTCCTTTGCTCCTTTGGTCCAGGAGTTAGGGGGAACAATTTTCCAGGCTTCTAATATCCTTCTCACTATTTACTGCACTACAGTACTTTCATGGCCAGATTCAATTACATATGAACATATGAAGAAGCCAGCAGAAGAAGGCCATTTGGTCTATCAAGTCTACTTGTATTGCAAGGTCCGTAGCTTGAGCTAATGTCCCTGCTCACCCTCCTCACTCCTCCCATCCTCCCTACCCATGATCCTTACCTTCCCCTATGCCTATCCCTGCCTCTCTTAAAGCTGCCCACTGTCTTCAATGAGATGACCTCTTCCAGCAGCGCATTCCAAGTGTCCACCACCCTCTCTGTGAAGAAGTGGTTCCTGACCTCCCTCCTAAACCTCCCACCCTCCAGCTTAAGACTGCACCTCCTCATGTTATGGTTGCCACTCAGCTTAAAGAGGCTCTCCTTATCCACCTTATTTATCTCTTTCAAGTACTTGAAGGTCCCAGTCATTTCCCCTCTTTCTCTCTCTTTCTCTCTCTCTCTCTCTCTCCCTTTCTCTCCCCTGTCTTCCAGGGAGTACATGTTCAGTGCCCTCAACCTCTTGTCATATGCCTTACTCTGCTGATCCACTATCATTTTTGTAGCCCTCCTCTGGACCTTTTCCAGGAGGTTAATGTCCTTTTTGAAGCCCATTTTCATTGTGAAGATAAGCTACCTGGAAAAAAACAGTACATGTTGCTGCTATAGACTTACAGTGAGCCTGATTACTTTGACTGAAGCAAGTACCAAGGTATGAACTGCTTCTCATTCACATTATGGGGTCAGTGGATTCATACAGTACATGGTGAGCTGTTAAATTGCCAATTCTATTAAACATGACAATAACACACAAACCTTGCCTAGCATCTGAGAATTTATTGAAGTCAGAATCTGTGTTTTCATACTCTGTAGCTGTTTCAAGCTTGCCAGTGTAGTTGGTGCACAGTTGGTGAACTTTCTGCCAGATGCAACGGAATGAAGTATCCTGACTTTACACCAACAGTTTACTGCAAAGTTTCTTTTTAACTTTTTTTTGTGGTTGGAGCCACCCCACCCACTATGGCAAATGGTCCTCATCCCATGTTTTAGACCTTTAGGAATTATATGCTCTCATCCTGCCACCCTCTAGCACCCACCCCTCTCCTCCCTACAGTCTCACCAAAATTTACCATAATTAAGATATTATAGCAATGTTGCATGTAGTACGCATAATCCTTCCTCACCCACCCATCCTATGTCACCTAACAGAACATACACGCCACACACCACCCATCCTGTGCCTATCCCTTCAAGTCAACAGGCAGAGCGAACTCCCATCCCACTCCACGCTCTAGCACCCAACTTCTCTCAGACTCAAATCTAATAAAGGATACACTGCTGACCTGTAAAAAAGATTTGCAGTGAGCTGTGAGATTCCCTCTTCACTTAGTATACTTCAGTAGAATGAATAAATGATGATGTCTTCGTCTACTGTAACTCCTGACTGCCACTTATCAGCCTTCCTTTAATTATTTCATGTGTAAACATAAAGTGCTGAAGCAGAGTCTTAGAATGGGGAATGATGGGTATCGTACAAGCTAGGAGATAAGGGACCATCTTAAATGAAATAGAAAAGTAAAAGTCAACATTTTCACCCTAACATGCACTGCTCCTTTAAGAAGCACATCCAAAACTTAAGACTGGTGCAAGATGATTATAACTTTATTTTGCTCAGTAACAATTTCATTGTGCTATAGTGCAGAAGGCAAAATTATAGGAATACAGCAGAAGATAACAGCTGGAATGCAGGTCTCCAAGGCCTCCTCAGTTATGGACTTCTTTGCTGGCATCTGGAAAAGGAATAAAGAACTTTAAAAACTGCAGCTCATAACATGACAACTGGTTCTGAACATCATACCATGGGTCAGGAGTTTATTTATTTATTTATTTGACATTGGGATTAATACCTTTGAGTTATAGACTCATTTACAAAGGGTCCAGGTCCATAAGGTACAATGACATTACAAACAACACATAGTTAAGAAACAACACAATAGATAGACTAGGCTTACAGAATCCAGAGGTTGATACAATGCAGCTACATTGAGTAGCAGGAAATACATAAGTACTTGTGGTATTGACTAGCTCAGTAACCCAGGACACATGTCATAATTAGGATACAGTGCTATATTGGGAGAGCTGAGATAATTCAGTTTCAACAAGTAATGTAGGGGTCATCCCCGAGAAAGAGAAGGGTGCACCAAGAGGAGTGAGGATACAGATAAGCTTGATAAGCATCCAGTGTATGTTTTGTCAGTGCATGGCATGGGGAAGACAGTGGTGGGGAAGAGTGAGGAGATATGAGTGGGAAGAGAGGAGGGAGGTTAGAGAGGTGACGGAGAAGGAGGAGGAGGAGGAGGATGCAGCTAGTGTGGGCTTTGTTAGTGCATAGTATGGGGAGGAGAGTGGTGGGGAGGAGTGAGGAGATATGGTGGAAAGAGTGGAGGGGGAGTTGAGGAGGCAGAGGAGAAGGAGGAGAAACAAGAGAAGAAGGGAAAATAGGAGGGCAGGGCCAGGGGTGGGGAAGAGGTGACATGAGGGGCTAGCCAGGGGGAGGAGTAGCATGGGGGTGATTTTAGGGGAGGGTAGGAGGGAGTGGTATGGGCAACATTGGCAGGGGGGGAAGGGAGGGCAGATAACTGAATCTTGTCAATCATGGGGAAGAAAGGAATGAAGGAAGCCAGGGGGCTCTGCATGGTAGTGCCAGAATCATTGCTAAGGTTGCAGGGGCAGTTGCTGATATTCTCTGAGGCTAACCAGGCTTTAAGACCCAGTTTGAATTGGTTCCATGTGATGATAGCCATCCAAAAACAGCGATCGCTATCATCGCGAATGCATATCGCTGAAAAACATTTTGGCGAAATACAATTGTCAGTGACCCGACTTCCGGTATAATAAAGTGTTTTTGTGGGGGGTGGCTGCACCCCCACCTTGCACCCCCCTCATAGGTAGTATCCCCACACTCCCTTTACTTAAGATTCTCAACTCCGGGGGGGTGGTACATGTCAAGGAGAGGGTGAAACACAGCGGTGGAAGAAATAAAATACACAGCCGCAAGCAGCGGCAAAACAATATCCCCTAGGCAGGTCCCAAACCCAGTGCCTACTGCATCGTAGCCAGC
Source organism: Neoceratodus forsteri (assembly GCA_016271365.2). Classification (NCBI taxonomy): domain Eukaryota; kingdom Metazoa; phylum Chordata; order Ceratodontiformes; family Ceratodontidae; genus Neoceratodus; species Neoceratodus forsteri. The sequence goes on along the minus strand of JADMNL010000022.1, from coordinate 541,300,298 downwards.
CACCCTCACCACCACACCACAGGGCTGGCTTGGTTGCAGCAGGCTTACCTCTCTTTCTAAACCTTCTTTCCTATCCCTTCCCTACAGCTCCCCATACCTCCCCTTCTGGTCACTTTTGTTGCTATACCATCGTTACCATTGCAGGGTAGCTGATGATGATAGTGCTGTAAATGAGTCACTGTTTCTACAGCAGCTCATTTATAATCGCTATCATCACGGGCTACTGTTTGAATTGGCTGACCTTACTACATTTGATCAGTTCCTTGGGGAGTTCGTTGAGCCATTTGGGACCATGGTAGGTGAGGGATCTCTGGGCTAGGGATGTTCGCTTAAAAGTATTACCAGTCCCCTCTTATCCACATTTCAGGTCCTAATCATGGGTTGAGCAGTTAGGAATAGGCAAGAGGCTGAACTAGGGGTATGTCTCAGCAAAGACTTCTTAACAAACAGGCAGGTTTTGTATTTAATCCTATGGTGCAGAGGGATCCAACCTGTGTCTTGATAGATGGTACAAGTATGTGTCTGATGATCAACCCCTAGTACGAGATGACAAGCTTTGTTAAGAAGGGCTTTAACCCTATTGAGGACAGTGTCAGTGCCAGTGCCATAGATGACAAGACCATAGTCTATTGTGAATAGGACTGAGCATCCAGTGACCAATTTTAGGGCCTCTGGAGTCATAGACTGCTGCTGGTGGTGGTAAAGGATGCCCAGCTTCACATTAGCAGGCTTCACCACATGGTCAATGTGAGTTCCAAATGTAAGGGTGTCATCTACGTGAACCCCAAGATATTTAAAAGCGTGAACTTGTTCCAGCATATCACCTTTGAGACTCTGGACCTGTAGAGGTCCAAACATCTTCCTGTTCTGTGGAACACAGAAGAACATGATCTTAGTTTTTTTATAGTTGAGCAGGAGCCTATTACTTGAGAACCATTTTTCAAGTATGTATAGGTTGTCTTGCAGCCCAGCTGAGATCACAGCCTGATTCTTTTCTTTAACCGATATGACAGCATCATCTGTGTAAAGCATGATGTGCCCAGGGTATACTGTGGGCAGGGGGTTAATAAAGAGACTGAAGAGTAGTGGCCCAGGTATTGACCCTTGGGGAACTCCCAGACACACTTTCCTGGTCTCAGAGAGATTACGATTTATTTTGATATGTTGAGTCCTACAGGAGAGGTAGCTGTTAAACCATGCCACTGTATCCTTGGATAGGCCCAGTGAGAGGAGGTTCTGTTGCATAAGTTGATGGTTAACGGTATTGGATGCCTTTGTAAGGTCTATGAAGACAGACCCCACTGCTAGATCATCATCAAAGGCATTGTCTAGATGGGAGGTAAAATCAGTCAGGGCGGTGAGGGTTGATTGTTCTCTCCTGAACCCATTTTGTAGGGCACAGAGTAAGTTGTGCTTGGATAGGTGCTCAGTGAGCTGATCTGAGACCACGTGTTCAAGTACCTTAGATAGTGATAGGAGGATCAATTTTGGCCTGTAGTTGGACAGATTTGTAGTATCCCCAGATTTGAAGACCGGGGTAACCAGTGCCTCCTTCTCTTTTCAGGGAAGACAACTGACTTAAGAGAGGCATCAAAAACTTTAGTAAGAGGTGCAACTACCTCATTTAGCACTAGGGCTATCATTTTCATTTTGATGTGGTCACTACCCATTCGAGTCTTCCCTAGTGCTCATTTAATATATTTTAAGGTTTCATGCTGGAGCTGCCTAAAGTAGAAAGAGGGGCACTACTGCCTGGCACAGTGTTAGTTGTATTAGTGGTGGAGCAGGACAGATAGTCACCTGGTAGTACCATACTGAGATCAGTAAAGGCCTGGTTAAAGGCATTTGCAATGTCATGAGATTCCTGGAGTGACCCAGCAGGTGTGATTACTAGGCAGGAGGGGCTCTAGAAGCCTTACCGGTAAGTGATTTTACTGAGTCCCAGAACTCTCTTCCACGGCCCCAGTTCTTCTTCAGGAGGTCGTTGTAGTAGGAAGCATTTGCCTGGTGAATGAGCTTGGCACAATTGTTCCTAGCTGTTTTGTAGGCAATAATATCAGGATGTTTCCCCTTTGCTTTAGCCTTGTGTCATAAATTGTCCCTATGGTGCATAAGCTCAATGAGGGAACCATAGAGCCAGAGGTTGGGTGCCCCTCTTATTTTTTTTGTTTTATAGGAGCAAACATATCGCAAGCCTTGTTAAATGTGGAGAGAAAGTAGTTTACAGCTTTAGTCTCACCCTGAGCCCTGTCTAACAGTGTCCAGTCCACCAGAGTGAGATAATGCCTAAAGGCATTCAGTTGACCAGGTCTCAATGACCTGTTTCTGACAACCTTGGGTCCAGTTCTGGTGAACTTATTTGACCAGGTGCACACAACTGGGGAGTGGTCACTAAGAGTATCAGGTGGAAATGTGACCTCATAGATGTGATCTGGGCAGGTAGTGAGGAGCCAGTTAATTAGCGTGCTAGTGCCCATTTTGTAGTTATGTCTGGTGGGCTCGGTAACTAGCTGTGAAAGGTAGAGGCCTGAGATCTGGTCACAGACAGTGGAGGCATCGTTGATCTGCCAGTTGACACTGAAGTCCCCAACAATGATGTGTTCCCAGTTTTGTGTATGCTTCTCCAGATTGGAAATCACTTGCTGTACCCCAGTGGTGTGGGTACCAGGGAGTATATAGACTATGGAGAATAGCAAAACATTGTTCTGTTGTCCAGCTGAAAGTTTGAGGCTTAACATCTGTGCTTCCTTAGAGTGGAGACTGGTGGTAATGTCTGACCAATGATCTCACTCTTGATGTACACCAGACAGCCACCTCAGCATTTGGAAGGCCTATCCTGGTGGAACACCGTATAGCCATCCAAGGCTATGGTGGCATCACTGACCTTCGGGGACAGCCAGGTCTCCATTAGTTCTATAACATCCGGTCAGATCAGTTCCACCAAGGCCTGGAATTGTGGCATCTTGGGTAGGAGGCTGAAAATGTTGAGGGATGCAATTTTGAGGTGGCCCAGGCTCATAGAGGGATAACTTTTAGGGGTTCCTGGATAAGGGTGCACATTACCTGAAATTTAGTAGTAGCAGTATTAGCAGCCTCCTTAATATCCTTGCCCAGTACATCCATCCTTTTGTGTAATATTTCGTACTGCTGTGCTTGTGATCATCGGTTGCAGCTGCCATGGTATGGTCTATAAGTAAGGCGGCTATTGGGACTTTCAGGGGGGCAGAGGGTATATAAGCGTGGGGCACTAGTTTGGAGGGTAGCCATGAGCAGGAGTCAGTCCTTATGCCCCTATGGTAGTGGGAATATGTTGTAGAGGATGTAGGAGCACCTGTCTTTGGGGCGGTGGGGTGATCAACAGTGCCCCCTAAGAGTCATAAGATTAATTGGATAATGTACCGAAGCATGTTGTTTTAACTACTGTGATACCCTGAGTCTAATAAGGAGGTGGTGACAGTGATGGCTCTTAAGCAATCAATTGGTATTTCCAGAATATGAGACCGCCAGTGGGGAGACGTGGGTAGGCAGGAGCTCTAGCAAGACAGCATTTAATAGAGGTTGGGGATGGGGAGGTTGGGCAGGACAAATAATACAATAAGCAGTTAAGTGACGCTAAACAGAAGGCAGTGCTGTACAACAGAGCAGAAGCTGAATTATTAGAGTTTTTTGAATCAGTCACTAGCGGTGAGCGTGGAGGAAGGAACCACCAATGGTGTTCCGAGCTTCAGCATAGTTAGCCAGCTGGGTGCAGGGGCTTCAAGCCCTTGCTGGTACCGTACCTGTGCAGCAAACTGGTGAGAGTCAGCTGGGGAGGGAAAGCGGGTGGCCGGGGAGGATCCACGCCACGATCGCTACTTCAGCTGGAGCTCGAGTCAAGGGCAGCTTCTGAAAGGGAGAGACAAAATAGGGGGATTATCTAGTTACAGAGGATCACCGTGGGGCTAGTGCCTAGGGTTAAGCGGTGAGAGGGACACAAAACAATAGAGGGGAGTATGTGTGAAATAAGGGCTGAACAGGCATAGAGAGAAGTGGAAAACAAGTTAAGTTAAACAGCCGAGTGGGGTGGGGGGGGGTCCCTAGCCTTTGCTGACAGGAGCTTTACGGCCAGCAACAAGGACTTAGGAAAATTCAGAGGGTTAGAAGGATAGGAGAAAAGGCAGAGAAAAATGTAACAAAAGCAGTTAGAGTCTTGGCGCCCTATGGCTTCAACAAATAAATACATTGGCTAGCAGAAAATCACATTTTTTAGTCTACAGTACAGTACACAACATATTTCCCCAAAGTAAACCCAGAAAACAAATAATACAATAAGCAGTAAAGTGGTGTTAAACAGAAGGCAGCACTGTACAACAGAGCAGAAACTGAATTATTAGAGTTTTTGGATCAGCCAAGAGCGGCAAGAGTGGAGGAAGGAACCACCAATGGCATTCCAAGCTTCAGCAGAGTTAGCTGATCGGGTGCAGGGGCTTCAAGCTCTGGCTGGTACCGTACCTGGGTGGCAAGCTGGCAAGAGTCAGCCAAGGAGGGAGAGTGGGCTGCCAGGGAGGATCCACACCATGACCACTACTTCAGCTGGAGCCCAAGTCAAGGGCGGCTTCTGGTCAGCAAGCTGGCAAGAGTCAGCCGGGGAGAGAGAGTGGGCAGCCGGGGAGGATCCACGCTATGACCGTTACTTCAGCTGGAGCCTGAGTCAAGGGCAGCTTCAGTTTCTGGCCCATAGCAGATGGATTTTGCATTTTAGCACAAAAACAGCATTTCTTAATCTTCAACTCATGTTGTGTACAGTGGCATTGGTGATCACAACTTCTCTCCACTTACTGAAGGAGCCTAAGAGTTCTGGGGGAGAGGTGGATGGACAGGAGCATCCAGCTGAAAATAAAGTATCATGACAGTAAGGCAGAACTAGTTTTCCTGTACAGGCCTGGGACAGTGGCTACACCACAGCTGTATGTTCTTTGAGGGTGAAGTACATAGAGTATCTGTGGTTTGTTGAATTGTGCTGAATTAAAATGTCTAGCTCCTCCATGGAGAGCAGTAGGACCTCCAGCTGCTGACCCAGGTCCTCCCTCTCACTGCCTCTGGAGTGATCACTACCTGTTGTCTGCGAACTGCTTCCAAGTCCTAAGGAATGACCCCACTCGTGGAAAGCGGTCCCCCACTCTAAACCCTCTAAGCTAAATTCAGTTGTTGGGGAGGTGCGTTCGTTCATTCATTCATTCATTCATTCATTCATTCATTCATTCATTCATTCAAATGTTACTTATTTATTTATTATAATTTGTATTTTATTTAAACATTGGCTACCAGGAGAGGGACATTTGGCCAAGTCTCATTTCCAGGAGTGACCAGGAAAGGGAGACTGGGAGAACACAATTACAAAGATTATAGCAAGTCAGATTTTATGGTTACAATGACAGTGACAATAATGTGCAATAGTAGAGTTCAGAGCAAACAAGAAAGCAAGATCACTGCATATAACACGGGACAAATGAATCAACATAATCCACCCAAACTGCACCCCACCTTTTCTCTCTCTCTCTCTCTGTCTCTTTCTCTTCCATCCCCCCAGAAATACAAAATGACTACCATGCTAAACTTGTTGGTTCATGTCTCATATTGTTCTTGGCTGAAATCAGTGGAGCATAAAAAGTTGTTCTGCTGCAGTAGTGACGTAGCTACTGAAGCAGAACAACTTTTTGTTCTACTGCAGTAGCTATGTCACAGTATGACTCTCCCGTTCAGCATGGTTCATTGGTTCTGAAGGCAGTTGAGCCGTCATGTGGGAGAGCCGCTGCTGATCACACATTCCTGAAGAGTCTCTGTCTCACTGGATAGGCAATGACTGCGCTTTGAGGGAAAAGTAAGCCCGTCTTCATTTTTAAGGGCCATACACTATACAAAATAGTATATGGTAGCCCCATATGCTTAAAGGCTACTTTTCACCTCATAGTTTCCATGACAACAGAAGGACCTCTTGAGCTTTGATCTTGAGGTCCTCGTCATCATGGAAACCAGTCAGTGTAAGAATAGTCTTGTGTATGGGCTACCATACACTATTTTATATATTCCTTATTTCATACAGCACTAATTTATGTAGCCACAGTTTATTTTTGTGTAGCCACAGTTTCCACGGACTTCCCATTTATGAATAAAAACATGGCTTACCCAAACTCTAGTGTCCAGTCTGTCAGGCTTGTCCAGCCTCCTGACCTGCTGGTTCTGGGGTTGCTTGCTGCTGGTCCTGGGGTTGCTCCTGGTCTGCTGCTTGCTGCTGCTCCTGGGGTTGCTCCTGGTTTGCCTCTGGCTGCTGGTCCTGGGGTTGCTCCTGGTTTACAGGTGCTGTCCCCTCTGGTGGTAGCTGTTTTGCTCCTGCTTTATAATAGTGAAATATATCAAACTTAGGAAAAATAATAACAGTGGTGGATATTGCATGTGGCCTAGAAACTATTCTGTCCATTTAATTTTCCCTGAAGTACAGCAAGCTTTATTTTTTCACCTTATTTAAAGGGGAACTGTGCTGAACTTGTGCATCACTTCCCCAGTAAAAGCAGACTGTTAAATACCGGTGACAGTTCTTTTATTGTTCCACCTCTACAGGCTTTTATGGGTGTTGCTGATTGACACACTACTTGTAAGTGTAATTTTATAACTGTAGGATGTAGTTTATGTCCCTTGCTCAGCTTTTCCATTGTTGGCACAATGTATGTATGCCCAATTATGGAACTCTGTGGTCGAGAAGCACATAAACTACATCCTACAGTTTTAAAATGGTACTTAACACTATACTGTAAATCAGAAACACCAATAGAGGTTACTAATAGGCCAATAAAAATGGTAACAGTAACATAATTAGAACCAGTGTTAAAAAAATGCTTCTGCTGAGAAAAATGACTTTCAGGTTCAACGCACTTCTATAAATAGCCGCTTAAACTGTTGGTGGCATTAAATTAATACATCATTCACTGTCTCTGGCACAGACCCCCTGTTTCACTCCAATATACTGTAACACTCTCCCTTTTCAAATGCCACCTTAAAAAAAGCATCTATTCTATTTCACCTATAACTGCTGAGCCCCATTGCACAGGCTACCAGCAAACATTTCAAGTTTACATGATATCGTCCTCACAGCCTGGATATCAAGGGACAGCCTGTGAGGGGAGTACACAAAAAGATGGGACACTGTGACTGGAAGGCTCATTTTCATAACTGCTGGTTCCATATTTTAACACATTTCAGGACTGCACTGCATTTCATGTACACATTGCGACTAAAGAACATGGCTGGAGACATGAAGGGCCTTACAGCATGCTAGACAACAGGGGGAGATAATGGCACAGTTCAACAGCAGTGAGACACTACTTTGTTGTTTACAGTCTCCTAGTATAGAAACATAGTATTGTGGTGATGGAAAATGTTTAGGCTTCACTTTTTCCGCCTCATGGCAGTGACAATGTAATGTAAGGTAAAAATTAATTTATATGGCGCCCAATCCCAGAAGCTCTGGACGCCTTATGCAGTCAACAGGCAGGGTAAAACTATAACAACAAATACATCAAGGCTGTAAAAGGGCTATAAATAAATGTAAAATTACTAACATAAATAAACATTATTAATATAAATACAGACTTAAAAACAATTATAGTTAGTTCGGAAAAGCTTGTTTAAAAAGATGAATGTTTAGGCCCCTCTTAAATGCCTCCGCAGGCAGGGCCTCTCTTATAGAGCTTGGAAGCAAGTTCCACAGGGCCAGGCTGGCCACCTGGAATGCTCAATCACCAGAGATTTACAGATTGGCCCTCTGAACCGCAAGAAGATGCCTGGTGGAGAAGTGGAGAGAGCTGACTGGAGTGGTAGGTCTAAGGAGATCAGTCAGGCAGCCTGAGCCTGATTCGTATAGAGCCTTATAGGTGAGTAAGCCCACCTTGAAGATGATCCTCCTCCTGACTGGCAGCCAGTACATATCTTGCAAGCCCGGGGTCACATGACATGACCTAGACAGGCCCATCAATAGCCTGGACGCTGCATTCTGAACCAGCTGCAGCCGGAGGAGGGTCCCTCCACAGACTGCAAAGAACAGAGCATTACAGTAGTCAAGCCTGGATGTAACAAAGGCATGCACTAGTGACGGCAGGTCATCTGGAAGAACTAGGGGTTTGATCTGGGCGACATTCCTTAAGTGGTAAAAACACTTTGGACAACAGATGACATGTGAGCATCAGGTGTCAACCTGTTGTCCAAGAAGATGCTCAGATTTCTAACCCTAGAGGAAGCCATCAACAGGGTGGTTCCCAGGACCAAATCTGTTGCCACCTTGGAGGCACTCCCATCATGCCTGTGACCAGGCTCAATCACCAGGACCTCCATCTTGTCGGGATTCAGCCTCAACCAGTTGGAAGACATCCAGTTCTGGAGCATGGCAGGGCAGTTGGTTAGCACTTCCACAGCATCATTTGTTTTAGGGGCAAAAGACATACAGTACAACCTCGATTATCTCACCCCCTGTTAACCGAACCTCTGGATTATCCAAACCTATGCCATGTCCCCTGATGTGCCAACTGTTTTTACCGCTGAGTCAATGGATTCATTTAGCACTCAGTTAGCACGCTTCTAATTGAGGTTGTACTGTACACAGTGAATCAAGTTCAACTGCAAAGAGCGAAAACGTACTGTACTTCAGAGGTGCTACCATGAACAGGTAAAGAGCTCCCTGAGCAGCTTCATTTTAGCCCTACCATGGCACAGTTTGAACTTGCCCTGCAGCTTCTGCCCCTGAAAAAGTTCGACAGATTTGGTTACATTTCTGCTCAGCAGTAATGTCACTCGGGGAACACAGAGATGGCAGCAGATTCCCTTATGATTAGTGAAGTAATTTGATGGGCTTGGTGTAAGTTCCCTAATTCTCAATGTTTTCGTCTGAGAGCAGACAGTGAGAGGGAGACACAGGCTTACTTGAAAACACTGACTTGGCAGTAGTTGACCTGAGATGAAAGCACATTATAAACTACTGAGTCAGTAGTACTGCAGTTTTCTGGTAAGGATATAATTTAATATCGGAGTGCAAGTGGATCTATTTCAGCTGAGGCTTTTATTTAAAGAAAAACTTGCTTGTAGGAAAGCAAAGGTTGGTAAAGGTTACTGTTTTGGGATGATCAGAGCAGTGTTGGTGTTTTAATTAATTTTAGTATCAACTGCAAACCTTGATTGGCAAGTCCCATTCATTTCAATGGTGCACTTGGCTTTACAAACCCCTCGATTATCCAAACCATTCCTCTGTCCCCTAGTCGGTTCGGATAATCAAGGTTACACTGTATACAGCTGGGTGTCATCTGCACAGCAGTGAAAACCCAGACTGTAATGTCTAATGAGCTCTCCCAGGGTTAGCATGTACACTGTAAATAACACTGGTAACAGGATCGAACACTGAGGAACTCCACATGGCAGGAGCTTCAGGGAGGAGGAGAATTTCCCCATCACCACCACCCATTACTTCCTGCCTGAGAAATAGGACTCAGACCAGTTGATGACAGCACTGCTGAGTCCACAATGCTCTCTAAGGTGATCCAAAAGCACAATGTGGTCCACGGTGTCAAATGTTGAAGAGAGAGATCAAGAAGAATGAGAATTGACCGGTCTTCTTTATCTCTTGCCCTGAGGAGGTCATTTTGCACCCTGAGCAATGCCGTTTTTGTGATATGCTTACCCTTGAAACTGGACTGGAATAGCTCACAGATGTCAAAGGCTGTGAGGTGTGCCTTGAGCTGCAAAGCCACTACTTTCTCAACAACCTTACCTATAAATGGGAGGTTGGAGATAGGTCAGTAAATCGCCATGATATCAGGGTCAAGTGATGGTTTCTTCAGAAGGGGTCTCACCAATGTCTCCTTCAAGGCATGAGGAAATACTCCCCCCCCCCCCAGAGAGTCAATACTGAATTATCCTGGCGAACACTGGACCAATGGTCGAACATACGAAAACTGTAAGTAGAAAAGGCCATTTGGTCTATTGAGTCTGCTAGATTATGCAGCTAGCAACCCTATTCTGCAGCTGCCCCTCCCTCCCTACACCCCCCCTCCCCTGACTCTCCCTTTTTCCCTGTCTCAGCCCCTCTTGAAGCATCTCACAGTCTTACAGGCCACTACCTCTGCTGGTAGCGGGTTTCACTCTGCCACCACCCTCTCTATAAAAAAGGGCCTTCTCAATTCCTTTCTAAACCTTCCATCCTCTAATCTCATATCATGACCTTGAGTGTCCCTCCCCACTCTGTCTTCAACATTCCCTCTGTGCCTGTCCTGTTTATTCCTCTCATGTACTTGAAGATCTCAATCATATCCCCCATCCCTCCTCTCCTCCAATGAGTACATGCTCAACTGTCTTAGTCCACTTTCATATGGTAACTCCCCAGACCCTGGATCATCTTTGTTGCTCTGCGTTGCACCCCTTCCAGTAATGTAATGTCCCTCTTTAGGAATGGGCACCAGTACTGCACGCAATATTCCAGGTGAGGCCTGACCAGAGATCTATACAATGGCAGAATCACCTCCCTCCTCCTTGAGGTTATTCCTCTTGCTATACAGCCCAACATTTTGTTGGCCATTGCTGCTGCCTTCCTACACTGTGCAGAGTTGTTAATTGATCCTGTAATGAGCACCCCAGATCCTTCTCCTCCTCAGTCTCAGCTAGCTGTACTCCCCCAGATGGTAGTTTTTCCTTGGATTCTTAGTCTTGAAATGCATCACCTTGCATTTCTTGGCATTGAATCTCAGTTGCCAGGTGTCAGACCATGTCTCCAGCCTTGCCAGATCTTCCTGCAAATCCTTCCACCACTGCTCCCATCTTAGTGTCATCTGCAAATAGATGGATCTTGCACTTGATGCCCTCTGAAATGTCTGCAATAAATATCCCAAATAACACCTACCTCAGCACTGACCCCTGCAGAATCCTGCTCGTCACTGGTCCTGACACATCCCACTACAGGCTGGGGTCAGGTCCGGTTCACAAAAAGTGGGCCACAACTTTGAGATTACCTCAATGACCTCAGCTATCTCCACTGGTCCAAACTCCTCCCCAACAGTAGGAGTGTCCATGTTCCTCCCAGGTCGACCACCACATGACAAAACTTGTCCCACTTTGGAAATCCCGGACTATCTGGAGGACACCCTGTCAGAGAAGGACTGAACAAACTTATCACACAATACAATTGAAAATGCATTTTTTGGAAGCAGACAGAGCAAGTAATCTGTCCATAGTTTGAAAAAGCTGAGCTGGCCTGTTCCTCCCTGCAGCAATCTCCCTGGACAGGAACTCTACCCAATTAGACTATGGGCATGCATCCAAACTTAACAGCAAGAATACTAGCCCTACTCATACTTTTAAGTATGAAGAAAGCTTCTTTAGACCTGGATGACCTAGCAAACTACTGACCAATCTCTAACCTCCCTTTTGTGGGGAAGGTTATTGAGAAAGTTGTGGCGGTCCAACTGGATAACCATTTGATCATCCATAGTTTATACGAATCTCTCCAGTCTGGTTTTCGTAAGAGGCATAGTACCAAGACTGCTCTAGTCTGGCTGCTCAATGATCTCCTGATGGCGAGAGAGCGGAGACACCGTTCTATTTTGGTTCTCCTTGATCCGTCATCAGCTTTTGATACTGTGGATCATGGGGTTTTGCTCGAATGCCTGAGGTCCATTTGTGGACTATCGAGTACGGTCCTCAGATGGTTTTCATCTTTCCTCGAAGGGAGAACACAGAGAGTGGTCTCGGATTTGTATTCATCTGGGGCCTTCTCTCTGTCTTGTGGGGTACCTCAGGGCTCAGTGCTTTCCCCCATGTTATTAGCAGTATATATGCTACTCCTCGGAGACATTGTAAGATGGTATGAGCTGAGGTTTCACTGCTATGCTGCTGATACCCAGCTCTACCTGTCTTTTGCACCAGACCAGGTTAGTGCTATCTTGGTACTGAACAACTGCTTCGCTGATATCCAAGACTGGATGAACCTTAGGGGTCTAAAGTTGAACCCGGGAAAGACTGAGGTTATGGTGGTGGACCCGGGTTGCAGGGTTGAGGGTGTGAGGACTGGGCTCCCCTCTGGAGTAACCCTGGGGCTGGACCAGATCCTCACCTCTGAATGGGTGCGTAACCTTGGAGTGGAGCTTGACACTGGTCTGACCCTCCATTATCAGGTGTCTGCAGTTGTCAAGACTGCATTCTTTCACCTTAGGAACATTGCCAGGATTAGGCACCTGGTTCCACCTAGCGACCTGATGGTTTTGGTCCACACCTTTGTGACATCTCACCTTGATTACTGTAACTCCCATTACCTAGGACTTCCTGGGGTTGATATCTGCCGCTTGCAGCTAGTGCAGAATGCAGCAGCACGTTTGTTGACTGGGGCATCCAGAAGTTCTCATATTACCCCAGTGCTGCGCACTCTGCACTGGCTGCCAATGCACTGGTGGATCACCTTCAAAGTGGGTCTTTTGACCTACAAAGCCCGACACAGTCTAGGTCCCAACTATTTGAAAGAGCTCCTGGTGCCCTACACCCCTCTGAGACAGCTCCGCTCGGCTGACAAGGGGTTGCTGGAGATTCCGAGGGTAAATTTGAAGTCTTCTGGAGCTTGTGCTTTTGGATTTGCTGCTCCTACCCTCTGGAATTCTCTGCCTCGTCAGCTCCGGGAGAGCACGACGGTGGGGAGTTTCAAAAAGGCACTAAAGACTTTTTTATGGGAGAAGGCATTTTCTGCTTTGCTGTAATTGAATATCTTAGTTTTGTAATATTCGTTTAGAGTTTTTTTTTGTATGTATTGAATATGTCTGTGTTTTTTGATGTACAGCCTTTGAAAACTTTGAAAGATGCTTAATCAAATAAATGTTATTATTATTATTAAGTGTCAGTGTCATTCTCATTCAGGAACCTGTCTAGTTCTGCTTTGAAAGTCTGAACAGTGCTAACTTTCATTATTCTATGTTAACTACTCTCTGATTGAAGTACTTTTTTTTATTTACTCCACCGCCTTCCTGACAGCCCAGTCTCAATCTGTCCACAGGAAACTTTCCATTACCAACACCTTACCTGAAGCTCTTGTTACCCCAAAAATCCCCTCCCATTGTGAGGCCTTCAGGGCAGCAACCCCACTGAGACTGAACTGGGAAGAGTCTCTAGCCAGCAAGGATGGGCCCACAAGTACTAATTGCACTATACTGCCTGACTCGTGTGTGTCATGCATTCTCACTTCTGTTTACAAAGCTGGATCTGCCAGCTACCATACTGGTGATGAGGAAGATCACCTTTGCAGACTACCACTTTGGAGGCCATAGAGCACCATCTCTCTTCTTTGTAGATGTAGCTTGCATATGATAAATGTGTATTGTAAGGAATGTTTGGATTTGGATGTTTTAGAATGTTTGGAATTTTTGTTAAAAAATTGTATTGTTTTTAAGCATAAAAACAGTTACAAATGTTTAAAAATCATCATGAAACAAAACTAATAGAACTCTAAATTGTACTTACGAACATACGAACATACGAAATTTGCCAGCAGATAGAACTCTAAATTGCACTTAATTTACTACTAAATAATCATAAAATTTAAACAATATATTAACATTACATAGTATCTTCCTTTGATTAAATAGGTTCCTTCTCTACTATCTATTTGTATTAAAAATAACTAACAAAATATAAACAACCCTAAAGAGGGTCTCAATAGACTAAGAAAAGTAGTTTTAAGAGGTTTAGTATTTGGGTTAACAGAAAGAAAAAGAAAAAAGAACGAAAGGTAGGAAAAAGAACAGAGGATATACAATAGCATCAGTGTGGATGTCGGAAATCAGTTATAAAAAAACTGTTTGGCTTATTAGTGATAAAAAGGTAAGATGTTCAAGGACCACAGGCAAGCTATTGAGAGTCTACTGCTTTGCTCACCTCTGCAGGGTAATTATGCCAAATAATTATTTTATTCTAAGTGAGAGAATTTAAGTAGTGGCAGCTTGTTGACTAAAAGAATCATATATTTAATTTTCCATTCTGAGTAGAATTCCTTTCCCTGTCCACAGGCATAGTTTGCCAGCCTTTACATTTTTAAGATTTCCAGACACTCCTGTCTCCATTCATTAAACAATGATGCTCTGTTTTCTACCTAATACAGTACTTTGAGTATGATGTTTTTAACTGAGGCTCCTATCACTGCACTTGTGAGTTTACATTCTTTTTACCAGTCACTTCTTTCATCAAAATGCCCTATGATACAGCTTTACAGATCAAGTGTGTCTTTGAGCCACAATATGTTTCCAAAAAGCTCCTTTACTTTTTGCCATAATTTTTTTTAAAATGGTCACACTTCCATAGCATATACAGTAAGTCAGCTCGGGTGTTACCACATTTAAAGCAATTTGAAGTGGCACTTAATCCCATTTTAAACAAATAGTACAGAACATATTGTGCAATGATTTAAACTGGACTAATTTTACATTAACTGTTCTTAATGACCTACTGTAAGTGTAAAAATCCAGATCGTATTCCAATCGCTAATGACCAGAGGTTAGTCGAGCACTTGGGATCAGATCACCAATGAGTATTATTTTCTGCAGACCCCCTTATCTGTTCTACCAACAAGTTATAACAGTCAGAAATTTTATGATGCAATTGTACATGGAGTAGGAAGTTTTTAGTTGCATGTTAGTACTCCTTATTCTGTCACCATTATTATAGTGTGTAAGAACTGATGTCAGCAATGTTGTATAGTAATCCTTTTCTGTTTCCGGTATACCAAATGTGGCATGGATGTCCTTTAAAATAACAAAAAACATTGTTTTGTCAGATGTCTTTCATTTTAATTATTCCTTTGTCTCCCCAATTATTTTTGGAAAATAGATGGGTGCCATTTCTGAAGTTGGGATTACCCCAGATTGGTTATAGAGCTGATCTATACAGATGAGGTTTTAGTAATGCAGTACACTGTGCCAGTTGTCTTACTGAGTAAGAAAGGATTCTGTTATGCATACTTTTATGGGCTTGACAAAAATTAAAAAGCAAATATTGATATTTTGAGCTTCTAATTCATCTAATACATACAGGTTTAACCATTCTGGATGACTCTTATTCTCCTTATATGCTTCATGCCATCTGGATAATTGAAATGTTCCTATTAGAATGTTTGGATTTAAATGGTTTAGATGTTTAGATATGGGTGTTCTAAAATAGTTGGGTTTCACTACTTTGGAATGTTTGACAGTACTGTAGTGCATATCTTTGATCTGGATGTTTTGAACATTTGGATTTGAAATTTGGATTTAAATTATTTTGCAAGTTTGGATTTTCAATGTTTTTGTATATTTTGAATTGGATGATTTTTTTGTTATATGTTGTATCATTTGTAAACAATAAAACAGCACAGGGTGTGCACTATGTTGATATAATCCCATGTCTCAGGATGGTAAATGTTTAGTCTCGAGGCACTGCAAACTGCACATTCTGACATATCGTATTGCATTTATAAAATGACTTTTAAATGTGCCTGACTAAAAATTAAATGACTTTGCCCACCCAGTCTGCCCATTTTCCCTGCTTGTACTTTCACTGCAGACCCCTACCTGATCTCTTGCTACCTTCCCCACCTTTCCCAGCTAAGATTCCCTTGTGCCTATCCCATGCATGCTTGAAGTCCACCACTGTTTTTGCCCCCACTGGAAGATCACTGCTGGCATCCACCACTATTTCAATGAAGACGTACTTCCTCACATCACTCATAAGTTCCCCCTCTCAGCTTCATGGCATATCCCCTTGTTCTCATTCACCTTCTCCTCCGCAAAATACTCCCTTCCTGTATATATTCAACTCCATGAGATATTTATAGGTCTCTATGATATTCACCCTCTCCCTCCTCTCTTTGAAGGTGTACATATTGAGATTCCATAGTCTCTCTCCTCATAGGGCTTCTGATGTAGCCCCTTTACCATTTTAGCTGCCCTCCTCTGTGTGGCCTCTTTCCTGTTTATGTCTGATGTGGTCTCCAGATCTGGACACAGTATTCCAAGTGGGGTCTCACCATTAATCTATTCAGTGGAGCACCACCTCCCTCATTCTGCTAGTACTACCTCTCCCTATGTACCCCAGCACACCACTGACCACACCTACTCCCTTGTCACATAGTGTCGCCACCTTGAGGTCATCAGATATGATTACTTCCAGGTCTCTCTCTCCTGTTCGGATACCATCAATACTTATATCCCCATATTATACTCTGTCTCTGGGTTTTTATGGCCTAGGTGCTTGATTTTGCACTTTTTCATGTTGAACCCCAGCTGCCATACCCTTGGCCACTCCCTGAGTTTTATTAGTTCTCTGCATATTCTCTCCATCCTCTGGGGTATCCACCGTATTGCAGATTTTGGTATCATCTACAAAGAGGCATGTTACCTTCCCTTACAGCTCTTCTGCAATATCACTTATAAAGAAAGATGTTAACAAGGACTGGACACAGTAGTAAGCCCAGAGGTATCCCTCTGGTCACTTTCCATCTCCTGAGTGAATTCTGTTTAACACCACCCTCTGTCACCTCTCCATCAATCAATTTCATACCAATTTACCACCTTAGGACCTACCCCAAACTGCCCACTTTCCTAATGAGACTTTTTTGCAGTATTTTTTGGTGTCAAAGGCATTACTGAAGTCTAGGTAGGCCACTGCCAGCACCCTATACTCATCTATTTCTGTGGTCGCCCAGTCAAAGAAATCTATCAGGTTCATCTACCATGACTCTCCCCTCACCCCTCGCACCATCAATCTATGCTGTCTTGGGTCTTGTAGCCCACTGCATTCAAGATACTGTATAATCCTTTCCTTCAAAAGTGACTCAAAAAACTTTCCCACCAATGATATCAGACTGACTGGCCTATAGTTGTCAGCTCCCTCTGTGCTACCACTTTTATGAAGCAGGACTAGATTTGCTCTTCTCCAGTCCTTTGGAAACTGTCCTGTTTCCAGTGATTTTTTGAATAGGGCTGTCAGAGGTGCAGCCAGTACCTTTCTGAGCTCCGTCTGCACTCTTGGGTGTACTCCATCTGGCCTTGTAGCTTTGTCCAGTTTCAGATTTTGCAAGTCCTTTCAGTACTCTCACCTCTATAAATTGACTTGTGTCTACCACACTCCTCCCAGTGTTCTTGCTGCTTTCAAGGGGTCCATCCCTGTCCCCTTCTACTGTGAACATTAAACAGAAGTATTTGTTCAGGATATCTGCTTTTTCCTGATCCTTCTCTGCACAACCCTCCCTCCTGGCCCTTTTTAACCTCATAATCCCACTTCTTGTCTTTCTCTTCTCACTTATGAACCTGAAAAAGATCTTTTTCCCTTCAGCTACTATTTTGGAACTCCTTTCCTCAGTTTATACCTTTGCACTCCTCGCCACTTTCTGTGCTTCTGTCTGCCTCTTCTGGTACACTTTCCAGTTCTCTTTCCTCTGCATCTCTTTGTACCTCCTGAATGCTACCCTTTTAGCCTTAACCTTTTCAGCCACTTCCCTTGAGAACCACAGTGGTCTCTTTCTTTTTTCTGTTTTTACTCACTTCTTTTGTGTAGAGGTTTGATGCCTTCACTATGTCATCCCTTAATTTGGTCTACTGTCCATCTTCCCCTGACTATTCCTCCTACCGGTCATCTTTGAGACATTCATCCATTTTTTTTAATTTGCCCTCCCAATATCCAGGACCCTTGCCCTTGTGTGGTTTGCATCTGCTGCTGTCTTCATGCTGAACCACACTTTATGGTGATCACTGGTCCTCAGATGGTCTCCCACCTTGATGTCTGCAATACTGTGCCTGTTAGTGAGCACCATTTCCAGCACTGCCTCATGCCAAGTGCCCTACCTGACTGGATTCCTGAAAACTGCCACCAGAATGGAGATTAGAATGTCCTTGCTTCTAGTCAAGGCTGTGGCTGGGAAGCTGCGATCAACATCCTAAAGACTGAAGTCCCTCAGCAGCAGCAGCATCTCCACTTTTTCTGGTATTGTACTGATGGCCTCCACCCAGTGCATTATCCAGTTCTTCCCTGTGGGGTGAAAGTCTGTAGATAACCCCAATGTGAATAGTGTCTCTGACTCCTGTCTCCAGGAATATGCACTGTACTTCCAATCCCTCCTTTCCCCTTGGTTTTCCTGTATTTTTGTCACTTTTATACCCTCCCTTACATACACCACTCCTCTTCACTTCCTCCCTCCTTCTTGAACTGAGTATTACCAGGTATGGCCATGTCCAAGCCATGGTTACCTTTGCACCGTGACTCAGTATTGGCTATAATATCTTGGTCAGCTTATGCTATGATAGCCTCCAGGTCTGGAATTAAATTTCCAAGACTCCTTGCATTTGTACATATGACCTTTCACACCTTGTTCCCATTTTATTTCTTTTATTTATTTATTGAAATGTTTCACCAGGAGGGCACACTGAACAACAAGTTGCTCGTCTCATGGTCCGACCTGGGGGGAGGGAGTTACATAGGGTTGTGAAGGATGATCAGTTACAATAGTATGTGGGTAGTACAAACAATACAGCATTGTAAGATTATACAATGGTTGGAACATGAGGTATTGTACAATAAACAGTAGTGGAACATTGGTTAAATTACAATACATGTCCAAAATCATACAAAAGAACATATAAACATACAAAACAGTAATAATGCAACAGAACCATTATAGTGCATGAGTGTACCAGGAGTAGGCTCAAGGTAGTACGCAAGTGCTGTTGGCGTAAAAAGGATGGGGTAGGTTGTGCACACAGCTGACCCAGAAGGGCAGGTGGAGAAGAACGTGGGAGAGGAGTAGGGGTGGCTATTTCCTGATCCCCCCTTTCCTTTTGCTTTGCTTCATTTTCCCCTCCAGCCTGGGTAAAGAATTGGCTGGAGAATAGGACACAGAGAGTAATAGTAAATGGAGTCCACTCTGAAGAAAGGGGGGTTACTAGTGGGGTACCGCAGGGTTCAGTATTAGGATCGGTCCTCTTCAATGTCTTTATAAGTGACATTACAGAGGGACTGGAAGGAAAAGTATGTGTCTTTGCAGATGACACAAAGATCTGCAACAGAGTTGATGCACAAGGTGGGGTGGAAAGGATGAGAAGGTACTTGGCAAGGTTAGAGGAATGGTCAAATGTATGGCAGCTTAGACTCAATGCTAAGAAGTGCAAGGTAATGCACCTGGGAAACAAAAACCCAGGGGAAGAGTACACAATGGGGGGTGAGATACTAACAACAACAAAAATGGAAAGGACCTGGGGGTAGTCATATCAGATGACCTAAAGGTGGACAAGCAATGTGAGAGGGCAGCAAGGAGGGCTGGGGGATACTGGGATGCATAGGAAGAAGCATCACCAGTAGAAAACAGGAAGTTATTATCCCTCTGTACAGACAGTTGGTGAGACCCCATCTGGAGTACTGCATGCAGTTCTGGAGACCCAATCTCTGCAAAGACATGGACAGGATGGAGGCTGTCCAGAGGAGGGCAACTAAAATGGTGCAGGGTCTGCACCGGAAGACATATGAAGAGAGACTTAAGGAGCTGAATATGTATAGCCTCGAGGAAAGGAAGAGAGGGGGGACATGATAGAAACTTTCAAGTACCTCAAGGGAATCAACAAAGTCCAAGAGGGTAGCATCTTTCAAAAAAAGAGGTGGGCAAGAACAAGGGGGCACAATTTGAAGATAGAAGGGGGTGGCTCAGAGGTAATTTAAGGAAGTATTTTTTCACAGAGAGGGTTGTGGATGCATGGAACGGCCTTCCGGAGGAGGTTGTGGAGTCAAAAACAGTGGTGGAATTCAAGCATGCATGGGACAGTCATAAGGCAATTCTAGGGGTTGGGGGTAGGAAGAAGTAGGCTGCTGGTTAGCTAGGATCTGCAGCTTATCCATTAGGCAGGGAAATGGGCAGACTGGGTGGGCCAAGCAGTCCTTATCTGCCGTCAGAATCTATGTTTCTATGTTTCTATGTTTAGAAACATAGACTTTGATGGCAGATAAGGACCACTTGGCCCACCTAGTCAATGGGCAATTTTATAAAACAAATAGGGGGAACAGCTGTGATTTCAGGTATCCTACCAGTTTTAAAGGGGCATCAGGAAAAAATAAAACAATCTAATGCATAAACATAAGACTGCAGAACCGGTGTAAAAGGGATGGGATGATATTCTTTAACACATGGCATGCTTTCTATGGAAAAAATCAAGCGTATGCCAAAGATGGGCTCCATCTAAGTAGTGCAGAAACTTACACCTTAGGAAAACTATTGAATGAAACACTGCAAAAGGAACATTTAAACTAATACAGAAAGGAGGAGGGATGGATTGGATAACAGGAGGCAGTATAGTGCAGTAGTTTAGGGCTCTGAGCTGCAAATCTGGAGACCTGGGTTTGAATCCCACAGCCCCAACTTGCATACTGTGTGACCCTGAGCAAGTCAGTTAACTTCTCTGTGCCCACAGGTTGCACCTGTAAAAAACTTTCAGCTTAGGATATCTCTCCTGGTTAAACAGCTGGAAAAAGGAAAAAAAATACACAGATAAAAGAAACCAGAAAAAGTAGTTCCCGGGAACAAAACAATGTCCAGTGATATTAAATGTTATATGTGCAATGCCAGAAGCCTCAATATGTAAATTTCTTACCACTAGGCGTGATCTAGTTCAGAAAATGAAAATGATACTCCCTATTTTTGACTACTGTGACATAGTCTACAGTGCTGCTCCTAAGTCTTCCCTTACCAGGTAGGATACTCTTTTCAATGCTTTCTGTTGCTTTGCTCTTGACTCCCCCTCCTGCGCACATCACTGTACCTTTTATCATTCTCTAGATTTCCCCTCCCTTGAATGTAGGTATCTTTGTCACTGTGCCAAGTTCACATCTAAATTTTGGGTTGGGTCTCTTCCGTTTTACCTTTCCTCCTTACTGTCTGCTCCACCCCCCTCCTCCCACTCTCGCAGATTTACTGACACACAGACTCTAGCTATTCCTTATTGCTGTACCTCCACAGGACAGGAAGCTTTCTCCTACTGCTTCCCAATGCTTTAGAACTCACAGCCACCTCCTATCAGACTTTCCTCTTCCTCATCTTCAATTTCCCTAGCCCTTCGCAATTTCTATTCTCCTAACTGCACTTGTTCTTAGCCCCAATTAACAATCCCCACCCTGGCACATTATTCTTTAGCCCTACTTTACTTTATTCTCTGAACTGTACTTGTTTTTAACCCCCCTTCACAACCCTCCCAATCCCTTGCACACTATCCCCATCTCCTCTATCCCTGACTTACCTCCTGTATCCTAACTGAACCCTTCCTCTGATTACTTCCTCACATGCTACCCCCTATTATACCCACTCCTCCCGCACCCCTTTCACAATCTGTTTGCACCATTTCAACAAACTACTATCATCCAAAAGCTACAGTGCTATTTTGACACTCTACAGCTGTCCTTTTCCCCCACAACTCCCTCTTCCCCCCACTGATCCCCTTTTTCCATTCCTAGTTTACTCCTATTTTCTCCAGCCTCCATTTTCCTTATCCCTCTTCTCCTGCCCTCTGGTCACCAGGCACACTTCACTTCCCCTCCCTGCCCCCTTTCTCTCCCCTCCTTTTCTGCCTGGTCCTGTTCCCCTTGCAGGGTTCCCTATTATCCTGAAGTGGTGTAGATTGTGGTTCCCTCTCTTCTACCCCTCTTCCTTCCCCCCACTTTCCAATCCTGACCCCCTGGCAGGTTTCTGTGCATCCTGAAGGGGTACAGATTGCCTCTCTCTCTCTTTCCCCTTCTCCCTCTCCTCCCCTTTCAAATCCATTGCCTGTCCATCTCCCTTCTTCCTTATCCCCTTCCTCCCCTGCCGAACGTTTGATGTATTGAAAGATGTCTACCTCTGCACCTTGTTTATGCCCCTGAGGTTCTTGAACGTATCTATCATGTTCCCCCACTCCCTTCTTTCCTCTAATAAATACATACTGAGGTCCTTTTAATCTCTCCTGATATGTTCTATGTTGCAAGTCACGTACCATCTTGGTTTCCTTTCTGTGGACTGCTTCCACCCTGTCAATGTCCTTATGCATTTGCAGCCTCCAGAATTGCATACAGTACTGTAGGTGAAACCTCACTAGTACATTATACAATGGCATCACCACCTCGTGCCTTCTGCTAATGATACCTCTGTCTATGCACCCCAGCATGCCACTGGCTGTCCTTGCAACATTTGTGCTCTGCTTTGACACCTATCGGTCATCAGAACTGATAACTGCTGGGTCCCTTTCTTTCTCGGTGATCATCAGCACCGCCACCCCATCCTCTAACTCTCCACAGGTTTCCCTCTTCTCAGGTGCCTTATTTGGGCTTCTTTACATTGAACCGCAGTTGCCACTCCTCAGACCATATTTCAAGCCTCTCAATGTCCGTGCTCATTTTCTCCACCTCTTCTGTAGATTTGAAAACTACACCACTGTAATGAATATTACCAGGGACGAGAGACTAAAAGCTGTTCTTTTGCATTTTGCTGGAGAGAGACAGAGCGGATGACATATATGAGAAGCTGTCAGCAAGCACAGACAAATACGCAGATTTTAAACAAAAGCTCCCCCGAAAAAAAGTGCAGTATGAAATATATGTGTTTCAGAAAGCCTCACAACACCGTAATGAGAATCTAGATGCATATTATATCAGTCTGTGAATGTTAGCCAAGAACTGGGAGTTTGATGATGTAGAGAAAGAAAAGCAGATGATACAAAACTGCACTTCCTCTAGACTGCATCACAGAGCATTAAGTGATCCAGAACTCTCCTTAACCAAGCTCCTTGACTATGGCAGAGCATTTGAAATGTCTGACATGCAAGCTTCAGGCATTGAGGAAGGGATGACTAACGAAGAAACAACTGTTAATAAAATCAGCTGCAGGCACAATTCCAAGGCGGCTTCCACTAGCACGCCACAAAAGCAGGCCACAAACACTCAATGCAGAAAGTGTGGTGGTTCATATCTGCATTGGGGAGAATGTCCAGCAAAAGGCAAAGACTGCAGAGCATATGGCAAGCCAAACCACTTTGCCAGAAAATGCTGATCAAAGCTTCAGCAAGCAGGACTCTATAAGACTATCTGCAGCAAAAATGAAAAGTGCAACTCACAATGTAGGGTCAATCAACTTGCACTACAAGTTCAAGAAGTAAAACCAGACTCATTTAGAAGTGATGAGGCCTATGTGTTTGTAGTGAACAGTCACAATCATATTAACCAACCACAAGTGCAGGTGCAAACACATGGTACCAAGATGACTCCACTGATTGATTCTGGGGTTGCAGTGAATAGCATAAGTGAAACAGTGTACAATACACTGAATGTACTGTATGCCCAAAACTTTAGCCAAACAACACAAAGCTATACTCCTATGGCTCTAAAGAAGCATTTGCAATTCTAGGAAAATTTGCAGGTCCATAGAGTAAAAACACAAATTCACATATGGGACATCTTATGTTGTCCATAATGGCAGTTCACTTCTAAGCTACCAAACAGCTTCAGAATTGGGGCTAATCAAAATTGTTAATGCAATACCACCTCTAACAGACACATTCACTGTGGCATATCAACTTGTGGACCATTATCTTAACCTCTTTCAAGGCACTGGCAAGCTTAAAAACTTCCAAGTGCATCTTAAAATCAATCATGAAGTAAAGCCTACGAATCAGCCACACTGCAGAGTTCTTTTCTGTATATGAAGGAAAACTGAGGAAGACTAGGTTTGCTGGCCAAGGCACCTAGCTTCACCTGAACTCTTTCCTTCTAGGTTGCTTGAAAGGACAAAGCAAAGACTCTTACCAGAGCAAGGGAAAGGATTAAGACTTCTTTTGGCTAGGCAGATTACTGTGTGTTATTTTTATTTTGTATTCACAGGGATTGTTACTGTTTGTTGCTAACATTTTGTTTTATTTTTCTCTGATTCAAAGTGTTGTTACTGGGTATACCTTCTGCTGCATTATTCCAAGATGTGCCTACAAGTGAATGCTAACAGATTACTGCTGTAATCTTCTGATTCAAATTGTCTTTTGCAAGGTATATCTTCTGTTACTGCTTTATTTTTCTCTGTAGCAAAGTGTTTCTTACAGGGTATATCTTATGTGAAATTATTACAGGTGGTGCTTTACAGGTTTTGCAGTTTTATCTATCATTAGGATAAGCTTTCAGGGTTACTGCATTTGTTGCTGACTGATTGTTTCTGCTCTTACCTCCTTGTTTCTTTCATCCTTGGTTTTCCTTTTTTGGCAGGGGAAGGGCACAGCCACCCACACCCATCCCCAACCACCCCACACTACATTATTTTTATAGGGTAGCACAGTAATGACATTTCCTGTGGCAAAGCAGCAAGGGGCAGATCAGTGGGGTATCCACACAGTGACCTCATTTACAAGGGCACTAGTAATTTAACTTGTTATAACAAGTTATACAAAAACAAACAAATAAAACACAAAATCAAACTTTTGCTTTCATTTTCTTCCTTCTACTTACTCTGACCAGGTTATAAACCCAGCAGATTATCTAGAATGGATATCATTAACTGCAGGCACTACAGAACACTTTTCAGAAGGGCAGTTTTACAGGATTTAGGACACTGTCTTACATGCTGGGCCATTGGAGATCTTAGGGCTCGGCTCCAGGCAGCATGGGCAGAGATTGCAGACCTCAAATTTCATACTCAAGAGGAAATATATTATAAGAACCACCCGTTATTTCCCCAACATCCAACAGAAGCACCTCAACCATTGAGGGTAGTTCGTCTGGGAGGTTGGCAGGTGGTTAGGAGGGGCAAATCAGGGGCCCCATCACTGGGTGATCTCCAACATATTACCTCCACAAACCATATAAAAACTACAAACAGGGGTCTGCCTCTATCTCCAAAATCAAACAAAGGGGCAGAGGACACTGTAGAGCAGAACACTGCAGCACAGGAGCTAGCACAAAACTCACCCAAAACAGGAACCCAAACAAAAAAAGCAAAAAGGAAATCCCAAAAACTTTTGCTCATAGGAGAATCCATAATTCAGGGAGTTGATATCTATCTCCAGCCAGGGGTAATGGTCAGATGTCTCCCAGGTACATCAGCATGGAGAGACACTGACCCCATTGCTCAAATTGTTCAGGAAGCAGGGAAAACACTGATGTCCTGGCACACATAGTGACTAATGATCTCGCCAGCCAGTCAGTTGTGGAGACCAAAGAACACCTGACCAGGCTGGGTGACAAACTATCACCCATTTCATCCAGCATCTCCTTCTTTGAGATCCTGCCCATCTGGGAAAGGGGGGAAATGGACGGAAGGTCAGAGAAGGGGTGATAGGGGAGCTAAACAAGAGGCTCAAGGGCTGGTGCTAAGAAAAAAGACACAGATTTGTAGGGAACTGGCAACAGTTTTGGGAGTGAAAGTTCTTTAAATTTGATGGACTGCATTTGACTAATGAGGGAGTCAGTGCATTGGGGCAGAAGTTTGACGTCTTTGCAGAACATTTAAACTAGCAAATGGGGAGAGGGGTGCAGCACCCCATACATCAAATGGGAAGAACACCCCTCCTGCCTCAGCTAGTGGTCAAAAAAGGAGTTCAGCATGTTTGCAGTTCATTTGCATCACCAGGTAAGGAAAAAGGTCTGGCTCCCAATATGACACACAGGGGAAATGCCAGACCTCATCCAACAACTAACACACTGAAATCTGGCCAATGGAAAATCATGTACACAAATGCTCGCAGTCTGGGAAACAAGATCCCAGACCTGCAGGCAATAATGACAGAGGCTAAACTAGACATAGGAGCAATTAGCGAGACGTGGTTTACCAGTAATCACACTTGGGAGATTTCAGTACCTGGCTATGTACTGTTCAGAAGAGACTGAGGTGCAAAAAGGGGGGGTGGAGTGACTCTGTATGTCAATGAAAATATCAAAGCTACAGAAATTCAGAATACGCATAAGGAGCCAGAAGAACTGTGGGTCCCCTTGGAAACAGGAAATGGGACAGCCATAAGAACTGGGGCTGTCTACAGGCCCCCAGACCAGGGGGAGGACATAGACACATTACTGTTAGAAGATATACAAAACATAACAGCAAAAGGGGAGGTTCTGATAATGGGAGACTTCAACATGCCAGATACAGATTGGTCAATACCAGCAGGAACATCTGCCAGAACTAGACACATGGTGGATTCCCTGCAGGGGGAGGGTCTCAAACAACTGGTACAACAACCCACAAGAGACAGGGATATTCTAGATCTAGTACTGACTAACAGGGAAAGGATCACAGATCTCCAGGTAGAAGGTCACCTGGGGGCCAGTGACAATCACATGGTATGGTTCAGTTTGGCCACTACAACTAAATCATCCCATTCCAAGGCAAAAATATGGGACTTCAGAGGAGCTGACTTTGATAAGATGGCCAGCAGAGTTAAGCTAGCCCTGGCAAAAAGAAATACAGGTGAGAAGGTACAGGCAAAGTGGGCAAGCATTAAGGATGCAATATTTGAAGCAACGTCCCATTGTGGTAGAGAGAAAAGGAAGCGCAAAAGAAGAAGGAAACCACTTTGGTTATCAAAAACAGCAGCAGAAAAGGTTAGAGCCAAAAGGAAATATAAGGGAACACAGTGGGATGAAGATAGGGAGGCATACCAAACTGCCCTAAGGGAAGCAGGGAAGGTAGTAAGGCAGGCAAAGGTCCAAACTGAGGAAACACTAGCACAAACAGTAAAAGAAGGTGACAAGACTTTCTATAGATACATTAGTGAAAGGAGAAAGTCCAGAGGGGGTATTGCTAAGATCAAAGGAGATAAGTGGGCGTGTAAGGAGGAGGACCTTGTAAAAGTATCTATCCTAAATAGATACTTCTGCTCAGTATTTACTGAAGAGAAGGTAGGGCAGGGCCCACAGCTCAGCACCATGGACACAAGGGGGAGGGAGGTGAGCACTAGTCCCATTACAAAAGAAAGGGTCCTACAAGAGCTTGATAAGCTCAGGGTGGACAAGGCAGTGGGACCTGATGGCTTACATCCCAGGGTACTAAAGGAGCTAAGGGTGGAACTAGCAGAGACATTAGCAGAACTGTTTAGTGAGTCCCTGAGCACAGGAGAGGTCCCAGAAGACTGGAGAAGGGCTCATGCGATCCCGCTCCACAACAGTGGTAGCTGGGAGGAGGCGGGGAACTACAGACCAGTCAGTCTTACCTCAGTAGTGGGCAAGATTATGGAGGGACTCCTTAAGGAAAGGATAGTGCAACACCTGGAATCCATAGGAGCACAGGATCCAAGACAGCATGGGTTTACAAAAGGAAGGTCCTGTCAAACTAATCTCATAGATTTCTTTGACTGGGTAACCAGAGTGGTGAACCAAGGGGGAGCAGTTGATGTCACCTACCTTGACTTCAGCAAAGCTTTTGATACTGTTCCACATATAAGATTGATTAATAAGCTGGGTAGGCTCGGGGTGGGTCAGAAGTTGGTCAACTGGGTGGAAAACTGGATGACGGGCAGAAAACAGAGAGTGTTGGTAAACGGTATACAGTCAGAAGAGATGCAAGTCACAATTGAGGTACCTCAGGGATCAGTCCTGGGGACAGTCCTCTTCAGTATCTTCATCAGTGACATTGCAGATGGACTGCAGGGTAAAGTTTGTCTGTTTGCAGATGACACCAAGATCTGCAACAGAGTAGATGATCAAGATGGGGTGGGCAGAATGAGAAGAGATCTGGATAAACTGGCAAAATGGTCAGAAGAGTAGCAACTGGGGTTTAATGCAAAGAAGTGCAAGATTATGCACATAGGGAAGAGAAACCCTGAAGCCACCTATAAGCTGGGAGGGGAGTTGCTGGCAGTCACAAGGGAAGAAAGAGTCTTGGGCATCATCATCACCGATGACCTGAAATCATCCAAGCAGACCACTAAAGCAGTAGGTAAGGCTAGGGGGATGTTAGGGTGTATTAGTAGGGGTATCACAAGTCAGAAGAGGGAGGTAATAATCCCTCTTTACAAGACACCAGTTAGGCCCCATGTGGAGAACTGTGTACAGTACTGGAGGCCACACCTGCATAAGGACATTAACAAAATGGAGGCAGTCCAGAGAAGGACAACCAAAATGGTGCAGGGACTGCATCAGAAAACATATGAGGACAGATTAATGGAGCTCAATATGTATGTCCTAGAGCAAAGAAGGGAGAGAGGTGATATGATCGAAACATTCTAACACATTAAGGGCATTAACAAGGTGAAAGAGTCTAACATGTTTCAATATAAGAAAAATAGCAGGACAAGAGGACACAGCATGAGATTAGAGGGAGACCGATTAAGGGGTAATGTGAGGTAGTTCTTTTTCACAGAAAGGGTGGTGGATGCATGGAACGGCCTACCTCAGGAAGTGGTGGATATGAATACAGTGCAGGGCTTCAAACAGGCATGGGATAGACATACGGGAGCAATCCAGATGAGTATGAATAGATAGGCCATTGACAGAGCAAAGGCCGTTGGCACATTTGTAAGGTAGAAAAAAGAAATGGGCAGACTGGATGGACCTTGTGGTCCTTATCTGCCATCAGCTTCTATGTTTCTATGTTTCTATGAGGCAGAACTCAAGCTCCTTGAGACAGAAGACATAACTGAAAAGGTGACTGGACCGACACCCTGGATCTCACCAATACTGACGCTCTCGAAACCTGAAGATCTTGACCAAGTGAAGATTTGTGTTGATGTGCAACAGGCCAACACCATGATTTTATGTGCCACATCATCCCAACAATAGGTAATGTAATCCATGAGTTAAATGGAGCAACAGTATGTTAAAAGACCTTAAAGCTGGATACCATCAACTGGAACTGCATCGACATAGCAGGTATATCATTACTTTTTCTACTCACATGGGGCTAAAAATGTACATGAGATTAAATTCCGGGATATCATCAGCAGCAGGAGTAGTTCAGAATGTTATACATGAAACATTGCAAGGCATTACTGGTGTAAAGAACCTAAGGCCCTGTCCACACTAGGTCTCATGTAACGTTACAGGCACCATAGAATCTTACAGGTGTTTCCAAACAAGGTTCGTGTTCACACCTGTATCATTTCAAACCGTGTTTGACAACCGTGTTTAAACCTTAATCATATCAGGGTTTTAGCACGGTTTTCATCATACTTTGAAAACAAGTACGTTTACCTCATTTTTATGGATGGGCATCAGTATCGTGTTGTAGCTTCTGCTGCAACTGTAGTCCTCCAAAGAGCCATAATTCACCACTCAATGCAACACAGATCGGAAACCATGTTAAATGCCATGGGTTTACTTTTTTAGTGTGGACAGGATTCGTAGGACAAGGGTGGATACACAAGCATGGTATGTTTCAAAATGTTTTTAAAAACATTACTGTTGAACAGTGTTCAGTGTGGACGGAGCCCAAGTGATGGCATCATTGTGTATGGGGCAAATCAAGAACATGATAGCAACCTTACAGCAGTTTTCCAGCGGTTAAGGGAAGGTACTCTCACACCCAGTCACCCTAAATGTGAATTCAACAAAACAAGAGTAGTATTCTACAGCTTGATTTTCTCAGTCAGTGGAATATTAGCTAACTCAAAGAAAGTAGAAGCCATCCAGAGAGCCAACAATCCAAATGACGCTAGCAAAATTCAGAGCCTTCTTGGAATGGCTACATATTTTTCTCAGTTCATTCCAAACTTTGCAACAGTGACAGCACCACTGAGAGAGCTAACAAGAAAGGACACCAAATGATGTTGGAGGAAGGAACAAGAAACAACACTAAGGACACTCAAAGAAAACATTTAAAGTAAAACAAATATGGTCTGGCATATTTCAACCCAGACAGAGAAATGGAAATAATTGTTGATGCTAGCCCTGTAGGACTAGATGCCATTGACCTATACAAAAACAATTCGAAACAATACCTCACAGCAAATGCCAGCAGGTTTCTCAGAGACTTTTTATTTTTAAATGTATTACACTTCATTAAGCTTAAAATATACAACAAACAAGCAACAGTCAAACTACGAGCAAACAATCCTAAAACTACCATAAACACCACAGCATTAACACATAAAATGAAACCCACTCCCTAGCCCAACTCCCCACTCCTCCGACAGAGATCAGTAACTGGTACAGTAAATCTACCAGAGGAAAAAAGCAATCACACAACAAAAGAAAGAAAAAAAGGGTCCACAGTATACAATCAACAGTAAAAAATCATAAGCGCAGTGAATAACATAAATTCAGTAGAAACACTAACTCTACACTAAGATGCTGCTCCAAGGAAAGATTAAAGGGAAAATAAGGTATTTAATTTTCCCCACTTCTTATTAAATCTGGCAGACTTGTTGCTGAGACTGGCTATCATCTTTTCAAGATGGAGATTACTCAACAACTCATTGAGCCATTCAGTGTAGGGTATGTCTGACTGGTCTTTCCAGTGGTGAAACACCACTCTTTTAAATGAAGGAGCAGTCATAGACAGATGGTATTTTTGCTGTTTGACCCTAACCCCAGAACAGTCACCCGTAAGGCAATTTCAGGTGTAAAGTGGTCCACTAAACCTAGAAGGGGATCTGTCTTGCACTTCATCATATCCCATAAATATGCAATTTTGTGACAGTCCCACAATATATGAATTAAGGATCCCTCAGCTTGGTTACATCTAGTACAAAGAGGGGAGAGAAAGTGCCCCATTTGATACAATTTAACCAGCATAAAATATATGTTGTGTAGAATGTAAAACTGGGTAATACACATTTTAGTATTTACAGTTTTAGTATAAAGATACAGGTCGTCCCAGATGTGATCCCAATTAAAGGCCTTGGTTGGGAACAAAGAAGATCAATAATGTGAATGCCCAGTATTTTCTGGGAAGAGCTTAGCATAGAGGGCAATCGTGATTTGGGACACTGCATGCAGTTGCCACTCTAAAATTTGGATTGTATGGAGAAAATACCTCTTGGTTGATAGCCCAAGACACCGTTCCAAACCATTTAAGCAACATATATTGAATTTGGTACATTTTAAAAATATATTGAGGGGCTAAATTAAGCAACAGCAAAATTCCCTGACTAGTCTTAAGCTGACCATCTTGGAGGAAATCCACAGCCTTCTTATCTGTTAGCTGTGGGATTTCCCAATGGGTTAACATTTTCCCACCCAAATTAAAGTTGGGATTATAACATAAATGCTGGGAAACATCCCTAAGATTATCATAACGTAAAGCTTTACAAAATTGGGCATGCACTCTCAAAGAGGTAGCTATAGGCGGGTTTTTGAGCCAGGGAGGTAGTGATTTAGGGACTACTAAAGGTAGATCTTCAGGCAATAGGCTGGACTCCTGAATTAGGTACCTTTGTATCTGAAGGCAAATTTGGGTGTTAGGAGGTTTTCTAACCCCCGACGGAGAATTAGACTACTGGAAATACTTTGCCATGTGGCCAAGTAATACAGGAAATAATTTGGTAGCTTAAGTCCTTCCAATTTATTGATGTGTGTTCAGTCATGTGTACACCCACCTTGGGGGTTCCCCTGCCAAATGAAGCAAGAGATCAGGCAGTGAACCTTCTTAAACAAACTGAGGGGAAGAAATGGACCCAGTAAATGCAAGGGATAAAACACCTGAGGGAGGACATTCATTTTGGTAATAATAATTCTGCCCTGGTGAGAGAGATCCCGGGTGGACCACCTATCAAGAACCTGCTGAATTGTAGTGAGCAAGTCATCTAGGTTCAACTTCCTAATAAGGGCAGTGTTCCAAATAAGGATCACCCCTAAATATTTAAGAAGAGTTGCCCAAATCAGGCCTAGATCACAAATCTTGGACTTAAATACCCTAGAGTTTAGAGGCATCACTACAGTCTTATCCAAATTCAGTTTGTAGTTCGAAACCCACTAAATTCTTGGATAAGTACTAGGGCTGCAGCAATAGAGGTGGTAGGATCAGAGACATATAGCAGAATGTCATCTGCATATGCAGAGAGCCTGAGGCCAAAGGGGCCTACTTAAATACCCCTAATAAAGGGAGATGCCTTAAGATGAAGCAGTAATGGCTCCAGATACAAGAGTTGGGGGGGGGAGAATGGACAACCCTGATGGGTGCCTGAACACAACGGGAAGGTTGAGGATAGCACCCCATTGCAATATATCTTTGTGCTGGGTTGCGAGTACAGGACTTTAACCCAGGAAATAAATGATTGGGGAACATAATGTGTGTAACACTGAAAACAAAAAAGGCCAGCTTACCCTGTCAAAAGCTTTCTCTGCATCCAGGGAGACCAAAGCCATGGTTGACTTACCTCCCTGGACACTGAACAATTGTGGGGCAGTTTCTGCAGGTGATCCATTGATGAGCTATCCCTCACAAAGCCTGCCTGCTCAGGACTAACCAGACCCTCCCAACCTGAAGTATCCTGTTAGCCAAAATGTTGGCAAAAATGTTAACATTGTTCATAAGGGATATAGGTCAGTAGTTTGTAACTCTGTCTGGGGGCTTGCCTGATTTTGGCAAAACAACAATTATGGCTTCTAATAGGGAAGGATCTGAAATCCCTGAGGCACAAAAATAAGAATACAGTTGGTGAGACCCCATCTGGAGTACTGTGTCCAGTTCTGGAGACCCCATCTCCACAAGGACATAGACAGGATAGAGGTAGTCCAGAGGAGGGCAACCGGGTAGGTCAACTGAGACAAAGTCCCTTTTTCAGTGGTGACCCGAGGAATAAAACATTCCAAGAACAAAACATTACACAATAATACACATGGAATAGTACAGTGAGTCACAATCTACAGTTAAGCCATAGGTAAATAACAACAGTACCTGAGTTGGCAAAAGCCAAAGGATTCAGGATTACAGGCAGTTTGCAGGTAGCCAGGGGAGGCAGGTGGCAGATTAACATTTTATACCATGTGCAGGGACATTTATGCCATTCACATACCAGATGTCAACAATTTAAACAGTAAGATAACTAAGATTAGTCAGATTCAACTGCATTTGGTTAGAGATTATGGGGTTCAGGTTATAGTCAGATGTAATTCTAGGTAGAGGAGGAGTGAGAAGTGGGGAGAACAGATTGTTTTTGAGATAGTAGCAAATGGAGGCTGTTTGTGACTGTTCAGAAGAGTGAGAGAGACACGTAACATTAGTCACATGTGGCCTTACTTGTTAATAACAGTTACCTCTGCATGGGGTGGGGGTGAAGAACTTATCCTTCTAGAGTTTTTTTTAATTGGTTAATGGTTTTGCAGGAAAGTAGAGGATGGGGCAAATTGTTTCAAATTCTGGGAGCAGTGATGGCATAGGATCTGAAATAATGGGGGTGTAAACAAGGGGGCTAGGAGTTTAGACAATTCTGAAAAGAACTCGGGAGAGTCCCTATTGGGTCTGTAAATACATCATAGAAGAACTTCTGAGTGGTCTAAAACCCCTTTTAAAAACAGATAATGACCTTGCAGATCTTCTACTTTTTTAAATTATTGAAATCTCACCTCCCTTGAGAACAAGATAGCCACACCTCACTGAGCAGTAGAATTTCCCACTGCATATACATGGCTCATAGCTTGCTTACAGAACTGAAGCCCTTCTGAGGTAAGTAAGTAGTTTCCTGGAGGAAGGATATCTGGCAATGCAATAATTTAAGATGCTTTAAAATTTGAAGTCACTTTATCTTGGAGCGGGCACCTTTAATGTTCCCGGTAATGTATTTCTTGCTACCTGGATTAAGCTTGTAGCAGGAACTGCAAGAGGACCCTTTTCAAATAAGGAAGATTATACATACCCCAAGAAATAAGACTCCAACTAGTAATATCCCAAACACAATCCGAGTAGAGAGGAAACAACCCCCAGCACCCCCCGGCAGGAATATGTACTAGCTACAGCCTGAGATGTGGGCAAAGAATGAATAGAGAGGTAAGGCAAAAAAGCCAAGCACACCAAAAGGGGTACTGGGGTTGAACCTCAAAACCCACCCCCCAAAAGACAAAACTCCTCACAAAACACCAAACAGTTAGGCACATATGAATAACCGGGCCCCAAGTATGGCATAAGTATAAAGACTCCAAAACCTGGGATGGGCCCTAAAGTTAAAGAGAGGAAAAAACACCCTTCCCTCCACTCACACCAAACATTGCATAACTCTCACCCCCAGTTCTAGCGACTGACCTTCTCTACTCCCCAAGGTCATGATTTTAGTCACCACTACCTGCAACCATTATCCCCCCCATCCCCAAAACAAGTAAATTATGAATCCACCCTGAAATCCCCCAAAGAGGTACTGTACAGCTTAAACAGAAACCAAGGATACTATATTAGAAACATTACATCAAAGGCTGCTAACAAGTTCCAGATTCAATAAAGCAGAACAGAAATAGTAAGGCACCCCACAAAATTGTTGCAGAATAATTCACCAAACAACTGGTAAAAAATAATAAGCATACAATAAAAATTACTATGAAATGGTGGAACTGCTTCCACCAATCAGGACCCGGCATCTACTGTACCTATTATCTAGCGTACAGTAGGCATCTTACGCCCTGTCCCACAGCTAATTTGAGCCACAGTCATTCTCATCAGACAGTGATTGTCAATGCGAACAAGAATCTGTGGTGTATCAGCCACCACATAATCCGCTGGGTGAAATTTAAATGAAAAGTTCACAAATAAAACAACATTTATCATGCTACACTTGTCGGTATGCCACTGGCCTCACCGTCCGCATGGTACAGTAAAAAAAAAAAATGTTACAATGCAGAAAAACCACCACAATGCATATCCTCCAGGGCAAAGAGAACATACCAAATCATGCTCAAAAGCTGGGGGAAACAGCGCGGTACATTGAAGCGAGTCCAGAGAAGGGTTACAAAGATGGTTTCTGGTCTGACTAACAAAATATACCCTGAGAGGTTACAAGCAACAGGCCTCCAAACTCTCCAAACTAGAAGATGTAGGGGGGACATCTTGTTTCTATATAAAGTCCTACAATCACCAGAGTTATCAACACAGTGTGGCCCTTCCACCTCTTGCAAAAATAGAACTTTTAGGTCACATAACAAACAGATTATACTTAAAAAGGCAAACACAAATAAAAAAAATAATTATATGACAATATGTGCAGCAAGACTCGGGAACTTATTACCACAAGAATTAATTGATGTTAGAAATTTTGATACCTTCAAGAATCACCTTGATAGTTGGCTTACTATGAATCACACTTATTCTTATTAGCCCACATTGTGTGGTGGAAAAATCTTGATGGGCTTCAGCCTTCTTTTTTTCCATACTAAACCTAGTAAATCTAGTAAACATGGACAGCAGTGAACACCATAACACACTGTCCATGTAAGTACTCATCGTAATGCAGTTCCACCACTTTATAATATGTTTGTGGGGCTAGTAGGGGTTGTTTCTTATGACGAAAGAATGTTATCGCATGCTGGTTTGGGCTGACAGAACAGCTCAGCTTGGTGGTCCTCTCGGCCAAACCAACACAAGATAACATTCTTATGTCATAAGAAACAACCCCCACTAGCCCTATAAACATATATCAAATAAGTATGAAACCTCCCCAGGTCCAGTGTCTATAATGTTAGTCCAAGCCACAGCAAGCAAAATAATCAAATGTCCTTGACCGATTAAACTCCATCAATCTGTCCATAAAAGTCCATGCTGCAGTACCATTGTCTACAGGGGCTAAAAGAAAAGTAGCCTGAAGCAGAACTTGCTGGAGTCCAGCAACCATCTCCGATGAACCGGGACACACTTCATTGAATCAGATTATGATGAGCAAATAACAAAAGAAAGAAGGACTGCTCGAGAGAAAAGATTCTGAATCTGTGATAATAGAGTGACATACTGGGTGATGTGCCACGGGGGAGCAACTAGAGGGTTTTAGGGTTAATAGGGTCTCACACAGTAAGTCAGGCTTGGGACTGCAAACAAACTGCCAGCTTAAAGTTCATGTCCACCCTAATTCAAACTGTCTAGTGGTAAGCTAATCTACTTCAATCAATCAATCAATCAATAAATCTTTATTTATCCAGGTGAAAAATCATTGAGAAGCACTCATTTGCAAGGTGGACCTGTGAAAGGTTTACAGAACAAAGCGATTATATATATACACAGACAGGGCCATCAGTGGAAACATTGTCAGGCCTTCCTATGTAGCATTACTCACTACTTGGAGAGAAAGAGAGAGAGAGACGGAAAGAGAGACAGAGAGTTAAAGTCATTCTGTCTGTATTGTTTAAAACCATTTTCTCTATGTAGAATTACTGTTCCCTAGAATTTTGTTTTAATATCCTGTAGAATCTGTGTAATTATCCTGAAACACTAAAAATATCATGTTGACATATTTCAATGACTGAAACTTTTGAAGTACAGCTAACCACGTTGTTGTTCCCCCATGACACTGACACTACAGTGCAGTACTATGGTGTCCCACACAGTGCATGAGCTGATACCCAGTGCTGACACTACAGTGCAGTACTATGGTGTCCCATACAGGATATAAGCTGATATCCAGTGCTGATACTACAGTGCAGTACTATAGTGTCCCACACAGGGCATGAGCTGATACCCACTGCTGATACTATAGTACAGTGCTATGGTGTCCCACACAGGGCACGGACGAGCTGATACCCAGTGCTGACACAACAGTACAGTACTATGGTGTCCCACACAGGGCATGAGCTGATACACAGTGCTCACACTACAGAGCAGTACGATGTGTCCCACACAGGGCATGAACTTATAGCCAGTGCTGACACTACAGTGTAGCACTATGGTGTCCCCCACACACACACACGTACACACACACATGCGCTGTACAGTACACAGTCACATACATACATGAAGAGGTGACCTGGTTTAGATTGTGTATGGTTCCTTTACTGGAGACAGAGATTTCAGTCTTCAGTTCATTAGTGGTGAAGTTAGTATACAGACCTTTCTTATTGCCTTTCTTTATTGAAAATGAAAAGATAAATATCAATTATATCAAAACATGTCACGGCACACTGTGGCTATTGCACATAGAATGTGTCACTTAGAAGAGGAGTAACATTTATTTCACGGATTTACTGCATATTAAAATATGTAGCTAAAAAGACTGATGAGGAGAAAACACTGCTTTTCAAATATTTGCCTATCTAATATATCACACGCTTGACTGGATCAAGCTATTCCTTTCCTTTATACAAGACTAATCCCTGTTGTTGCAGGATAGACAGGTTTGTTTTCTTCTCTAAAGGTTTTCTTCTGACTATGCCAGGTTTTTCCTGTCTTGATTGGTAGGTGTTTTCCTCTTCCTGTGTTAGCTTGGCTATTAGCACACTAGGCTCAGGGTAACTGGGGAGATTGCTACATTATCAACTTCCTTGGAATGTTCCGCCTTGTAATTCTACATGCACCAGAATTATATTTCCAGCTTCCCTGGGGGGTGGGGCACAATCTAGCTAATTTATAGTCGGATCACTCAGTCTGGTGTCATTATGTTGCTTATTGAGTTATTTGTGGTTAGTTTCTGCTATTGGACACATTTGTCCCTTCTCAGTAGCAAGGGGGTCCCAGCTTTTGTTGCATACCTCTGCCTGCCAGTGCCTCATCCTTACAGGGCTGCTACCTTAGTGTCAGTATCCCTCTGCTCCCTGTCTAGTGATGCTGAGCATCTAGCTTCATACCCAGCTACCTCCCTGTGCCATGCAATCCGCCCCTTTCTCTCTGTCTAGCGGTTGGTAGTCTGGATTTATTTTATTTCCTGTATCCTTTTCTCTCTCCTCTTGGTCTAGGCAATTATTTAATCCCTGTCTTGTTTTCTTCACCATTTTTTTTCTCTCCATGGTACCTAGATCTGAGGTTGGTGAGGAAGTTGGCAATGGTTATTGACTAGTGCACAGCAGCACGTAAGGGTGCGCAAGCCCAATGACCAGTAGCCATTGCCGGCCCCCTGGACAAATCTTCACTTCTGTGGGGTACAGTACATTTTGCTACACCCACCATATTATAAAATAATGTCCATCACACAAAACAAATAACTAATAGAGGAATAATGGCTCATCAGTGCTTTAAAGATTGTGAGTTGGGGACTGAGACCTACTCTAAAGGATGAAATCATTTGAGACCAACAGGGTACTACAAGAAAAGGTGTGGATGGCTGCTGACTGCCTAGAAATTTTAAGCAGAACATAAGAAGCTATAAGGAGGTCTGGGCTTGTTACATCTGTTCTCTATACACTGGTAAACACACCTGCAGCCCTTGCTGAGAATTAAACCTGGGGCCCTGAGATCCAAAATGGGAACCGGAGTCCCAAAGGCAGCAGCTCTAAGTATTCCCTTAAAGGGAGAAACAATCTAGCGCTGAGGTCAGAGAGTTCTTTTTTCTTTCATATACTGGCTGTGTCATGGACCACCACCAGAGGGCTATGGCTGTTCTAGTAATTTAGTCCTGCTTTGACTGCTATTCACAGGTTTCACTACTAGATTGTGTTGCTTTGCACAGCCTGCCTTCTCTTATATACATATATATGTGCATACATGCACACTGTCAGCAGAGAAGAACAGCAAGGGAACACCTGTCAGTTTAACCTAGGTAAATTCAGCCAGAGTCAGTTCAGCATGGTGAACTCATCCCCATGGCAATTCAGCCCATGTCACTACAGCTCCTGTGCCAATTCAGCATGTCAATTCAGCTCCATGTCATTTCAACTCCTAGGTCAATTCAACCCCATGTCAGTTCAGCTCCTATGTCAATACAGTATGTCAGTTTAGCTTCAATGTCAATTCAGCCCCAGTCAATTCAGCTCCATGTCAGTTCAGCTCCTAGATCAACTCAGCCTGAGTCAATTCAGATCCATGTCAATTCAGCTCCATGTCAGTTCAGCTCCTAGGTCAATTCAGCCTCAGTCACTTTGGCCTGAGTCAATTCAGATCCTATGTCAATTCAGCTCCTATGTCAGTTCAGCCCCACATCAATTGAGCACCATGTCAATTCAGCCCTTATGTCAGTTCAGCTGATCTCAGTTCAGCTCCTTTGTCAATTCAGCCCCATGTCACTTCAGCTCCTAGATCAATTCAGCCTGAGTCAATTCAGCTCCTATGTCAATTCAGCTCCTATGTCAGTTCAGCCCCATATCAATTCAGCCCCATGTCAATTCAGCTCCTATGTCAGTTCAGCCCCATATTAATTCAGCCACATCTCAATTCGGCCCCTATGTCAGTTCAGCCCCTATGTCAATTCAGCTCTTATGTAAGTGCAGTACCGACCATAACCAAGCACCTGATGCTGCTAGCAATACTGTCAGATGTGTTATTGACAAAATTAAGTCCACTGTGGCCACAACACATAAATCGACACATACCATCATTTCTGGGGTCACTGAGGGACTTTCAGATGCAGTTCTAACATGGCTGCCTGAAGAGCAGAGGATGAAAAGGATGGTACAGAGACACAGAACAGCCATATCTGGTACACCACGTAATCCAACAAGTCTGCAGGGACTGGAAATCCCTGTTACATACAATGTGACAAGTGCAGGTGATGCCTTTCTCTTGTTTGACAGTGGACCAGGTAATGACAGAATCCTGTTATTTAGCATCAGTGCCAATCTACATTTCCTCAATGTGACACCCCACTGGTATGCTGATGGCACCTTCAAGTCTTCTCCACCACTCTTCAAGCAGCTATATAGCATTCATGGGATTCATCGTAACAAAGTGCTTCCTGCTGTATATGCACTGCTGCCAAATAAGACCAAGCAAACATACTTGCGATTGTTGCAAGAGCTGAAGAAGCTATAACTGGACCTTAGCCCACAATCAATAAGGACAGACTTTGAGATCGGTTCTGAGATAGCATTCCAAGACACTTTTCCAGGGACGTAATGCGTGGCTGTTTTTTTTCATTTCAGCCAAAGTATCTGGTGGCAGTTATAGAACTGTGGACTTCGACAACAATATGGAGCTGATCCAGAGTAATCACTGAATGTGAGAATGTTGGCTGCACTGGCATTCATGCCTGTAGACGATGTATTGAAAGCGTTCAAGGCTTTAATGGACAGTGCATATCATTGTTAGCATGAGGATTTACTACATCCTATAACTGACTATTTTGAGGAAGTTTGGTTGGGCAGGATAGACAAAAGACAAAGGCGATGGCAGCCCAGATTGCTTCACAGCCAGTGGAACTGCAATGATGCAACTAACCAAGGCATTCCAAGGACAAACAATGCCACTGAAGGATGACACAGCAGTTTTGTGAGCCTTCTAGGTGCTGATCACCCCATAATATGGAAACTTATCAATGCTATGAAAAAAGAACAGAGCCTGACAGAGACAATAATGGATCAGTATATTACTGGCCGCACACCACAAGAACCTAATAAAGTGTACAAGAACTCTGCTGAAAGAATTCAGAACGTTGTCACAGAATACCTTGCAAGGGAAACAGTGGAGTACCCAAGAGGAATTGCACACAATTTCATGTTTTAACTTAATGGATGCTTACAATTCTCCCAATATGTTTTAATGCTCCACTCTTCAGCCTTTCCTCCTTTTTTTTTTTTTTTTAAAGAGGACGTGTCTGTTAGGAGAATACTCCAGCCTTCCCACCATTAAGCAAACAACCCAAATGGCAGCAATATCCTTAGTCACTGTTCGTTCTAATATTCACACCTGGAGCTGCTGGAATGTGCACATGAGGGTCGGGATGGTTTGGGTGTTGTGTGGGTTAGAAGGTTATGTTTAGGCTTATCTGTTCTGTTCTTTTGTTTTTCTGTCTGGTGTATGTGATTGGTGTTTTCTACATGTACTGTATGTGCAAATTAACATTTTCAATAAAGTGTACTTAATTGCAAAAAAATATTTTTACAGCATTCAATAAAGTTTAAATATGCTTACATATATTGTTAGTTATGCTTATTCTAGTGCAGAACCAAAAGGAGCTGAACTGGGATAAGGGCTGAACTGACATGGGGCTGAAATATAGAAACATAGAACATAGAATGTGATAGCAGATAAGGACTGCTTGGCCCACCTAGTGTGCCCATTTTCCTACCTGATGGATAAGCTGCAGATTCTAGTTAACCAACAGCTTACTTCCTCCTACCCCCATCACTAGAATTGCTTTTTGTCTGTCCCATGCATTCTTGAATTCCCCTACTGTTCTTGACTCCACAACCTCCTCAGGAAGGCTGTTCCACGCATCCACAACCCTCTCTTAAAAAAAATACTTTCTAACATTACCTCTGAGCTGTCCCCCCTCTATCTTCAAATTGTGCCCCCTTGTTCTTGCACACCTCTTTTTCTGAAAGCTGCTGCCCTCTTGGACTTTGTTAATTCCCTTGAGG
Source organism: Neoceratodus forsteri (assembly GCA_016271365.2). NCBI lineage: Eukaryota > Metazoa > Chordata > Ceratodontiformes > Ceratodontidae > Neoceratodus > Neoceratodus forsteri. Next base: position 541,258,940 of record JADMNL010000022.1, on the reverse strand, counting down.
TACTTGAAAGTTTCTATCATGTCCCCCCTCTCCCTCCTTTCCTCGAGGGTATACATATTAAGCTGCTTTAGCCTCTCTTCATATGTCGTCTGGTGCAGACTCTGCACTATTTTGGTTGCCCTCCTCTGAACAGCCTCCACTCTGTCTATGGCTTTGCAGAGATGGGGTCTCCAGAACTGCATGCAGTACTCCAGATGGGGTCTTACCAACTGTCTGTACAGAAGGATAACAACTTCTTGTTTTCTACTGTTGATGCCTCTCCCTATGCATCCCAGTAGCCCCCCAGCCCTCCTTACTGCCTTCTCATATTGTTTACCCACCTTAAGGTCATCTGATATAATTACTCTCCGGTCCCTTTCAATTTTTGTTGTTGTTAGTGTCTCACCCCCCATTGTGTACTCTTCCCCTGGATTTTTGTTTCCCAGGTGCATTACCTTGCACTTCTTTGCTTTGAATCTGAGCTGCCATACATTTGACCATTTCTTCAACTTTGCCAAGTCCCTTTTCATCCTTTCCACCCCACCTTGAGTAGCAATCCTGTTGCAGATCTTTGTGTCGTCTGCAAAGAGACATACTTTTCCTTCCAGGAAAAGGACATATGGACTGAATTGACATGGGGCTGAATTGACGTGGAGCTGAACTGACATAAGAACTGAACTGACATAGCAGCCAAATTGACTGGGGCTGAACTGAAATAGAAGCTGAACTGACATGGAGCTGAATTGACTAGGGATGGCTTGACTGGGGCTCAATTGACATAGGAGCTGAATTGACTTGGGCTGAATTACCATGGGGCTCAATTCACTGGGCTGAATTGACTCTGACCAAATTGCTGGGCTGAAATGACTGGACACCCTGCAAGGCCCACCCAGTCTGTCCATTCTAGTTCAACTTACCCAGATATCTCCAACCTTACCCTTTTACCAGAACCCCTTTCCTCATTTACCAGATTCCCCTTGTGCCTCTCCTATGCATTCTTAAAGCTTTTAAATCAATCCCCACCACCTCCTCCAGCAGATTATTCCAAGCATTTACCTCCCTCTCTATGAAGAAGTACTTTCTTATGTTACTTTTGAGCTTTCCCCCTTCAGCTTTCAGCCATGACCCCTCATCATTTGGCAACTCTTCCTTTGAAAAACACTCCCCTCCTGCACCTTCTTGATGCCATTGAGATACTTAAGGTCTTTATGATGTCACCCCTCTCCCTCATTTCCTCCAAGAAATACATGTTCAGTTCCCTCAGTGTCTCCTCATACATCATCCCCCTGGAGCCTCGTCATCATTCTTGTTGCCCTTCTTTGCATCACCTCAAGTATGTCTATATCCCTCCTCAGATAAGGCCTCCAAAACTGAATGCTGTACACAAGATGAGGCCTTACCAAAGTCTTGTAGAGGGGCAGCAGGACCTCCCTCCCTCCTCCTCCTCCTACTGGTAATGCCCCTCTCTCTGCTGCCAAGCACATGGCTAGTCTTCCCCACTGCCACTTCACATTGCCTAACCATCTTAAGATCATCTGCAGTAATAACCCCAGTGTCCTCTCTTGCTTTGTGACTGCCAGTTCTTCACCTCCCAGGTCATATGTCACTCCAAGTTTTCTAATTCCAATGTGCATAATCCTTCATTTTAATATGTTAAACCCAAGCTGGCAAACTCTAGACCATTTCTCCAACCTTTTAAAGTCTCTCCTCATTCTTCCGGCCCTCCTTTGGCTAATCTACCCTATTGCAGATCTTTTTTTTTAATTAAATATGCTTTATTAAGTTTTACGAAGTCTGTTGCACAGCATAAAATTATGTTACAAGTCAGTAAGACCGCATATCACAAAAATAAAAATAAAAATCTATAAGACAAACAAGAACAACCACAAACATACATACAACCTCCCTCCTCCCCGATCCCCACCCTCACTCACCCTCTGCCAAGCGCTACCCAATATAAATAATGCCAGGGCAAACAATCAGACAGAGGACTTAAAGGGAAGATTAGTGTTTCCATATGGAGAGCAAGGTCTCAAGAGGTTCCCATGTTTTCTGAAAGGCCTTTATCCTATCTTGCATGGATGCAATATGTCTTTCCCAGCTGCAAAGCCAGTAGGATCTATCTCTCTGCACCATTCAATAACTGGGGGTGGAGATTCCTCTTTCCAGTGCCTCATGATAATCAATTTGGCAGTTGAAACTATCAAAGCAAGATGTGCTTTCCTGATTCTGGGGGTTCTATGGGGGAAAAGATTAAGTAAGCAGGTTTCCAGGGTAAACAAGGTATCTAACCCCAGCAAAGGGTCCAAAATTCTTCTGATGGATTGCCAAAAGGTCTGAGCCTTAGAGCAATTCCATAACATATGATACAAGGATCCAGTAGCTCTCTTACACCACACACAGTCAGGAGAGGAAATGTTACCAACTTTACTAAGTTTTACAGGCGTGAGATAAAGGTTGTGAACGATGATAAATTGGACCAGGCGAAATCTGTCCCCGTTTAACAAACTTAAAAGTATTCTGCCAGAGCTTCCTCCATATATCAGCATCAACAGACACGCCTAATTCCTGGGCCCAATAATAACAAACATCTGTCAGCAAATTGGAATCCAGCTCTTGTAATTTCTTATATAACTGTACATTGGAAACAGAGTGAGGTTGATTTGCTACTTGCAGAATTACAAACAATTCTGTAGTGGGAGAATCTGGCTGGGGAAAATTCCCCATGAAGGAAATAATAGCCTCTGTAATCTGTATGAACTTGAATTTGTATGCGTCTGGTACATTTTGACATACTTGGAAATAGTGAAAGGAGACCAGTCCCCCAGTCATAAAGAAATCAGAGACTTTGCTGTTGTTCCGCAAAGGCCAAAAGAAGGGCAATATAGGTTTATTTTCAGTTTTGAAGTGGAGATTGCCAGTAATGAGTTTCCTCCAATGACTTGTGCCAATTCAACAAGAGGAGGTGGTTCTGAATCTGATGTAGTGCCTTAAGGAACCACCCGATAGGGGTGTTCCTGAGTGGTTTAGGTATACAAGAGAGGGTGACATACTGAAGGGAGGGTAAGGAACAAGAGTTTTCAATGCTAAGTACCTCTCCAGTTCCAACCACAAGGGAGAGTAATCTAACTTTGTGGTGGGCTCTATACACTTGACCCAGAAAGCCAGCTTACTGATGTGATAGGCACTGTAGTATGTGAAATAAGAAGGGGCCAACAGACCACCCCGATTTTTAAGAGCTGTAAGTTTGAAGTAGGCCCGTTGGACTCCTTTCCCTTTCCATATAAAGGCATTAAGCATCTTTTGGAGACTAGTGAACGAAGCTTTGGGAATAAAGCATCCCAACATCCCCAAAGGGTATAGGATATGGGGAAGCACATTCATTTTGACAGTACTGGAACCTTCCCCAGAGGGAAAGGGGAAGAGTCCCCCATCTCTCCATGTCGGAATTTAAAGTTTTCAATAAGTTGGATAGGTTCTCTCTAACCATTGCTGCCATATCCTTTGACACTTTAATACCCAACTATGTGAGGGATTTTGCCTCCTATGAGTGGTGGTGAGCTGCTAAGTCAGCCTGGGTAATTCTACCATTCAGCGAATAGACTTTAGTTTTGGAACAGTTTCATTTATAGTATGATAATTTGGAAAAGGCCTCAATTTCTAATAATAAAGCAGGGATGGCAGTTTGGGGGGTTTCTGCATGTGTGAGTAAATCATCTGCGTAAGCAGAAAGTGCATACCTCTTGTTCCCAACTTGGATGCCTGTTATTGCTTGAGAGGTTAATAACCTACGGTTCAGGGGTTCCAAATAAAAATTGAAAAGCAGTGGGGACAGCAGGCACACCTATCTGGTACCACGGCAAAATGGAAATGGGGTAGAGAACATTCCATTGCACCAGACACAGGCTGAGGGAGGGGTATATAACAGCTGTACCCTAGGTATAGTTATAAAGCTCAGGTAGAGATTTTGTATGTTTCTTTAGACTACTGGAGATATTACAGTAATAGTTATTAATCTTGGGGAAGGTCAGCAAGGCTGGGGGGGAATGAGTGGTGTACTGCAGAGTGCAGTTCATAACAGTAAGGGAGGGATGGGAGGGTAAGGGATGTTATTTACTTTGTTACTATACTTATGGGGTAAGAAACATAAAGGGGATCTGGGGAGTTGCTAGGTTGGGGGTGGAGGGGGTGGGTAGCACAGAATCAATACTAGTACTATTACCTGCATTACTAGAAAATAGCTCAGTACATAAAAGCTCATGGCTACTTAAATCAGGGACACATGGCTAGAGCTTTAACATGGACTTCCTGGAATGTTAAAGGGTCTCAACAGAAAATAAAGCAATATGAAATATTAAAGCATTTAAACCTACTGAAAGGAGTTGTCGTCTGCTTACAAGAATCTCACATGCTGGATTCAGAAGCCCTTAAATTAAGAAGACAGCAGATAGGGCAAGTATTTGCAGCAGAAGGCTCCACTCAAAGTTGTGGTGTAGTAATCTTAATTGCTAGGTCCATACAATTTTCCCCATTTCAAATCATTAGGGATCCCCAGGGTAGATTCCTTTTTGTTAAAGGTACTTTACATATAATGGATATCCTATTTGGCAGATTATATGGTCCGAATGTTGACTCTCCTGGATTTTTTATGCATTTAATCAATGTACTAACTCCCTTCCTGTCCATCCCAATGATTATTGGGGGCGACCTGAACCTAACATTTGACTCTTGTTTAGATCGATCCGGAAACTCCCGTAAAGGCCTTTCTCCCACCCGAAGGGCAGTACGGGACCTTGTAGATCAATTAGGGTTATGTGATATTTGGCGAGTTCTTTATCCTACCGTGAAGCAATATACATTCACTTCCAAAATGCACAAGACCTCTTCCCGTATTGATTACCTCTTAATTACACAATCACTCCTTCCCGGTGTATTAGACTTGTCTATCCACCCAGGGCCCCCATGAGACCATTCCCTGGTCACATGTCAGATTTCATTCTCTTCCCTTCCTAAACAAGAAACCTGTTGGAAACTCAATAACCAACTATTGAAAGATCCAGGAGTAGTCAAATACATTTCTGATTAAATTGCTCAGTTTATTTTCATTAACCTCAACTCCACAGGAAAATCAGATGTGGAATGGTGTGCATTTAAGGCATATTTGAGAGGGTTACTAAGGGCATATTTGAGAGGGTTACTAATTGGTCTGGCTTCAAAGCGAAAAAAAAGACAGAGAAAGTCAATTGCAGTCTCTTCTGTCCCAAATTCACACAAAATAGGCCAAACTTTTCCCTCATCCTTCAGAACATTATAGGCAGGAGCTGATTAAACTGAAGGATTCCTATCTGGAATTATTGAGACAATTAGCAGAATTTGCAATTCTTAAAGCTAAAGCTTCTTACACTGATCAGGGGGAAAAGGTGGGGCATTTACTGGCTTTATGTATTAAACAACAAGAATCCTTTAGGTTAATAGCAGCAGTACGCTCCATGGAAAATGGTTCCTTACCAACATCTCCCTCAGAGATAGTAACTGCATTCTATACTTATTTTAAAAAATTGTAAGGCCCTATGGTAGATCCTCCTTCCATTCAACAACTTGATAATTACCTGACAAATTCTCACCTTCCCCATCTTTCAGATATACAACAGACCACCCTAACAATGCCTATTTCACAAACAGAAGTAGACAAAGTAATTAAGGACCTCCCTACCTAGAAAATCCCCAGACCAGATGGTTTTTCCCCTAACTTTTACAAAACCTTTTCAAATCAACTGACACCCTTACTGGTACCACTTTCCAGTATATATTGTCCAGAGCCGAGGTCGATTAATCCCTGTTCGATGCTCTTATTGTCCTCTTACCTAAACCCAAGAAGAACCCTGATTTAGTGACAAGTTATAGACCAATTTCACTCCTCAATCAAGATATTAAAATATTATCAAAACTCTTGGTCAACCATATTAATATGGTTCTCCCAGACCTGATAGGACCGGAACAAGTTGGCTTCATGAAAGGGAGAGCCTCATCGGACCATTTACATACCCTGGAGCATGTCTTCTCAGTGTCCAGGGATGCTAACTTTCCTGCTGCTTTGGTGTTCCTGGACGCTGAGAAGGCATTCGATTGGGTCAATTGGAATTACCTCTTGCGAACCCTGAAAACATTCCATTTCCCCCAAACCTTCCAAAAATGGATTGGTACCCTTTATAAATTTCCGACAGCCCATATCTCCAGTAATGGGACTCAACCCAAAATATTCCCACTCCAATCGGATACAAGACAGGGATGCCCCTTGTCACCCCTGCCTTTCAATCTATATCTGGAACCCCTTATCCATAGATTGATTGCAGCACCAGGGGTCCAAGGTATTACCATCCAAGGTCATACAGTCAAAGTTTGTGCATATGCAGATGACCTGCTTCTTCAAGTGTCATATCCAGCAACCTTTATATCTCACATGTTAGAAATTATTGGAGAATTTAGCAAAATGTCCAATTAAAAGTTAAACATTGAAAAAACGGTAGTCTTTCCCCTTAATCATAAACTTGTGAAACACGATATCTCCATTATGGGTCTCTCTTGGAAAGCAGATTCTCTGCGTTACCTAGGCATTGAACTAATGAAGAACCCCACCCGTCTTCAGAAACTAAATCTAGACCCCCTCATACATACAATTAAACAAGATCTGCAAAGATGGTCTTTCCTCCTGATATCTCTCTGGGGCAAAATTAACCTGATAAAAATTAATGTTTTTCCTCACCTCTTTTACCCCCTTAACTTATTAAATCTCTGTCTCCCCTTAACTTGGTTTAAAAAAATACATGGGCTCTTTACAGACTTTATCTGGGCTGGAAAAAGATCCAGATTGGCTTTTCATAAACTTGCCGCTCCTAAAGTTAAAGGTGGTCTATGACTACCACACATTGGCCTTTATCATTGGGCCAGCCAGGCTAATAAATATCTAAGATGGATAGATTCCAGAAACCAGCAGATCTCTTCTCCTTTTACACTGATTTGGCGTTAGATCGAAAAGGACCACCTAAAAGCACAGGGACTTTCCCTAGCCTCTCTCCTACACATTAATTTAAAATCTCTCCCACTACCATTAAAGACATCTCCCATTGCTGTTTCCATCAGAATTCACTCTCATCTGTGTAATTTCCTTAAATAAACTCATACTTGTGACATGTCCCAAACCATACGGGGTAATCCCCATATCAAGATAGAAGGTAAAACCCTCTTATCTGGATCATTACCACAGCTAGGAGACTGTCCACTTAGCTATTTTATTAAGGAAAATGGGACATGGCTCACTTCCACTGAAATACTGGCCAAAGCCAGTATCCCAAAGTCCAATTGTTTCAAAGTTTATCAGCTTCACCACCTTCTGTTAAAACATTTGGACAGGTCAACTCAAATCCCCCTAACTCACCTTTCTGGACAGAATTACGACCATTAGTGGGACTTCCATATGCAATCTCCAAAATGTAAGAGACCCTATATAACCTGAACTATCCATAATGCTGCGGTCCCACAGTTTTCTGGTCCACTCTTTTCCCATGGAAAGACTATTAATTAGTCTCTCCTGTGAAAGAACTGCCACCATTTAGTTACTCAAGATAGGCTGTGAGTTATGCAGTTTCAGATACTGCATAACTTATACTATTCCCCTCAGAAATTAGCTAATTTTGGCTACTCAGACTCTTCTACTTGTGCTCAGTGTTTACAAGAAGAAGGTAACCTGTGTCATATTTTTGGACCTACCCAAAAGTGGCCAATTTATGGACCCTTATTAAACAGAAGGTGGACCCTCTTTTGGGATTGAATGATTTGTTTAATCCAGACATTTGTCTATTGGGAGATCTCTCAGAGGTTCATGTACTTAGCCACAAATATCATATAACCTTAATGACAATGACAGTCAAGAAACTAGTTCTGAAACATTAGAAAGACAGTAAAGAAGTTACCTATACGGAGTGGTTACATGAGCTTCAGGACTGAAAAAAACATATCAAGTCTTAACCATAGACTCAAAAGATTCAACAAGATATTGGGCTCCCTGCAAACCTTATACTCAAATGATAAATAGCAACCTTTTCTCTATTGTGATGTAGCTCATTAAAATGGTTCTGTGCTGGGTGGTGGGGAGGGAAAGGGGGAGGTTAGGGAGGGGGAGGGGAGTACTGCTCCTCTAACCTCTTGAATCAAGCATGTATGTGTCATATTTATGATGGATCAGCACTCTGAATTTGTTATAAAAAAATCAATAAACTTTGAATTAAAAAAAGAAGTGGCATAGTGCTGCGATGAGAGGAGGACATTGATATAAAAACCGTTGAGGTATTTTTTCAGATGCAATTTAACTACTTGAGTGTTAGTGGATTTGCATAAAGGAAAAGACTGAAGAAGCTCAGAACATTTATGATGTGATCAAAATAAGTTAATGTTCAATGTGTGGTACATAGCTCAGTGCTTGTATACACTTGTGAGCAGAATGGTAAATGCTTAATGTTCATACTGTATCTTGAGCGTGGTGTTTCTCTGTATCCTGGATACTGGATAGGATTTAAGGCCCAATGGAGACGATGAGACAAGAGTGCCGGAGAAGGAGGAGGAGGAGGCAGGGGAGGATGGAGGGTGCCATTGAAACGCTCGAAGTAGAGAAAGTGGAAGCCTGAAGTTTAAATAGAGGATGTGGGAGGAGCTATTCTCCCCCCATTGAACTTCAGGCTAAAAGCCTTCCATTTCAATGCGTGGTACATAGCTCAGTGCTTGTGTATACTTGTGAGCAGAATGGTAAATGCTTAATGTTTATAGCTTGAGCCTTGGCGTTTCTCTGTATCCCACCCTCTGTAGGATACTGGATAGGATTTAAGGCCCAAATGAGAGTAATAGCAAAGTGATTACCTCCTCCAACTCCAGAGAAGTGTGGCCAGTAGCATGTAGGCGAGGAAGAACTCCCTTTGGGGGAAACCGCTGAAGACCCATGGCTGCTGACCTGCCCATCCTCTAGGCAAATTAAGAGGAGAATAATCCTACATGTGGGCTGAGGTTTTAGTTGTGGTATGTCCAGGGAATAAGTCTGAATCTTTCTGGTCAGATAATCCATTTTTGAGATTGATGATGAGCAGGAAGGTCAATGCTGAAGATGAAGGTTCTGGATGATGAAAGAGCGATGTCCAAATGAGGCAAAGTTTAATCCATGTGTTAGATGACTATAAGTGAAGCAACATAAAGTGTAGGTATACAGTAAGCATGGCTGGGGAGTGCGGGCCAAATTGCATATTTGAAGGCCTTAGATAATTGCTGAAGAAGTGGTTGGGAGCAGAGATAAGGAAGGAGTGTAGCACAGCTGGGAATGATGATAAGGCATGATCCAACAGATAAAGAGATCCAACTTGGGATGACTGGATGGAGACATGATGGTCGATCCTTGACCAAGGTAGCTGGGAGTGAAGCAGAATCCACATAGATATAAAGTCAGACTGGTTGAGGTAAGTGCTAAAGTAGCTGATTTTGAGGGACGTAGAATCATAGATGATGAACTGGTTGAAGCATTGCTTGGCTGAGAATGAATGAATGATAAGGCAGAAGTGGAGCCTAGCTGAGACGCTTGCATAGCTGTTGTACATCCATTGAGTCAAAAGGGTATGATCGAGTCCCTTGTTGGAAGGATAAATGGTCCAGCGATACCGAGGAATTGAGGAGCTCCACAGAGATGTCCGACATTAAAACCTGAGCTGGAACTGGAACAGAGAAGATGATGGATAGTAGTAGAAGTGGTGGTTAAATTGATGAAGTAGAGCAGGCCCGGACGTGGGCTAGCTGGAGTATGAGATTCCCTTGGGGTCCAGTGTAAGTAGTAGTCACATATGAGCAATAGAAAGGCCTCAGATGGTCAGCGTAGGAAGGTGAGACCCCCACATGAGTTTGCCTTAATGAAGACAAAAATATAGCGAAGTAGTGAGAAATTCCCCATTGTGGGGCACAATGGATTTGTTTAGTATTGAATAATTTAAGAAGGACGAGAGTCACACGAGGTTGTCTGACATGACATGGGAATACGAGTAATGCCCTTTTGTAGTGCATCCATAATGAGATGGTGGGACCCCACCTGGTCCGCCATTGCCATATTATGTAGCAGTCCAGGTAATGAAGGATACCCTCGCATGAATTTGTGTGTCATGCTTAGGAAAAATATTTGAGCTATAAGTAGGGCCCTTTCGTTGGGCATGTATGATTGGACGGCAAGACCCAGGTGGTCCACCATCATTCATTGAATAGTGTGTGTGGTAGGGATGGCAGGACCCCATGTGGTCCACCATCGCCATACCATGAATGGTGCATGATAGGGATGGTGGGACCCCACATGGTCCGCCATTACCATACCATTGTGTAGAGTGTGATAGTGATGGTGGGACCCTATGTGATCCACCATTGCCATACCACTGAGTAGAGCATGATTGGGATGGCAGGACCCTACATGGTCCGTCATCGCCATGGTAGGAGTAGTGAATGTTCAAGATAGTGAGACCCCACATGATCCACAGTACTATTGCACTATAAGGGAAGGATAATGGACCTTGTGCAGTCCTGACACCTTAGGAATAGCATATAGTTCCAAGGTAATGAGGACGGAGCCCCGAATAAGTTCACTGGCAGTAGATTAATAGAGGTATGAGCAGTGAATGATGCCCCCTTGTGGGGCGAGTCCACATGAGATGGTGGACTCCAGTAATGGCAGGACACTGAAACCAGGAGGTAGAAACAAAGTAGCTGACTTCAGACTGTCCTGGATTGGAAGGGATGCCCTTGATATGCTTCAGAATATGTCCACACCGTATTGCGCAAAGTAGCAATGGCTGAGTAGAGTTTTTATCAAGAAGAGGGCATTGCGAGTATATGTAGATATATAGCTATATATATATATATATATATATAAATAGAATAATAGATAGAGGACTATGTATTATAAGGCAGTAAGACCATCGAGAGGTTTTGGGGACTTGGAACCTGGGAGGCGAGCTCGAGAGGTCTAAAGTCCCCAAAACCTCGAGATGGTCTGACTGCCTTATAATACATAGTCCTTTATTTGTTATTTTTTGTAATATATGGACCCCATTGCGGAGATTTCTTTTTCTGATGTGCTTTTTATTAAACAGGCTGGCCCACCGCAGCACTCAGCACGCGCTGTCTCTGAACTGCCCACAGCACTAACGAGTGTCCCATCGCTCGTTTCAAAAAAAAATTGGTTTCCCTTAATTTAGTAGGCAGTCCTACCTTTCAGCTTTTTTGTCGTTCGGGGAATGCAGGATGAATGACATAGTCATTATTTGTTCAAAAAAATGAAAGTATTATAATAGAACAGATTCCTCTCGCTAAGCGAGAGGAAAAAGACGCCATGTTTTTCATGCTGTTATGCCCGCCTACTAAAGAAAAGCCGCCAATGGAGATGCACGCCATCAGTACGGTTGTGCAGGAAGGGACGTGTGACCATGGCAACTGGGTTTGTTGGCAGGAAGATCTGGACATGCGCTGTGGCATTTTCATGATGATACTATCGTTCGTTCGAACGATAGTATTATTGGCAGTGAAGTGTGGTATTATCGGGAGTGGAGTGCTCTGTGCTATCAATTACAAGGAATTTTTTGGATCGTTTTCGATAGTATTATTTTAACAATCCATATATTACATATATATATATATGCGTGTGTGTGTGTGTGTATATATATATATATATATATATACAGGCGATGGGGCAAGAGACTCCAAGGGGTTTGTGACTGCTGTGGATAAACGTACGCTGCAGGGAATGCACCTTAACAGCACAAAATCCAGAGAAATTAGCAGGTGTGGCTTGGAATACAAATTACTAAGAGAATGGAATGATGTGATAAAGGAGAGCGGGTTTATCTGTGGAGAACTGAGTCATGTCTTAACAATGTACCAGCTCGCCACACTCTGACCAGACTAAACTCTTCCCATCCATGATGGTCTCTGCTATAGATGGCACAGAGGTGACTGCACACTGTAATTGTCCAGACCCACGTGGTGTATTATGACTGAATAAAATTAGGAAACTAGTTAAATGTACAACAAAGCCTACTTCCCTTATTGAGTAGCCTCAGTGGACTACTGTATCAGAAAACACTCTTTAATTTAAAATATCCTCCTGGTTAACATATAATATGATGACACTAACACAAGCTTGAGCAGTGAGAAAGTGCTACAATGCACTCGTTCATTGATTAGTTTATCAAAACACATGCCCTTAAAATAAGAATTCCAAGAATTATCTGAATCCTCAGTCATGATGCAGGTGGGTAAACAGCCCAGGGTAGCGAGCCAGGAAGGTAATGCAGCAGCCATGAATCAGAGCGAGGGAGAGCACAAGGGGAAGTGCAAGGAAAGAGTGGCAGAGTAACGGAGGCCAGACTGTAAAGCCACAGAAGCAGCAAGAAAATCCAAGCAGAAGGAGCGGAGGGGAGCATTGTCGGTGAGAGACCTGTAACAAAGGAGGCAATCCAAAGGGTGGGAAGTGGCGGGAGAATTGGAACCACGGAAGAGCAAACCAGAGGGTGAGTGAGGCAGCACGGTGGCCGACTGGGGAGAAAAGCCCCAACAGAAAAGAAAAAACAGTAGGAAAGAGAAGGTACATAGAAAAAGGTTGGGGAGATGAACAAAGGAGAGCACAACAAGGGGAAGGGACATGGGGGGCAAAGGATGAAAATAGACAATGAAGGGGAAACAGACAGAAGGCAAGAAGCAGGGGAAGAAAGTCCACAGCCAGCCAGCCATACAGCTGCTGCAGTCGAAACAATCGAAACAGAGTGAGCAAAAGCCTGAAGTTTAAATAGGGGATGTGGGAGGAGCTATTTCACCCCCCCCCCCCATTGAACTTTAGGCTAAAAGCTTTCCATTTGTAATAACTGACACAGGAAATGCTTTTGATATAGGTGCAGCACTGTTATAGGGCTTATAGTGCAAACAGACAAGAATCTGTAAATGCTTTACATTACTAAGAATATGTTTGAATAAGGTGAGATGAAGTGGTTATACCATGACATCAGGTTTAATATTAGGGGATAGCCAGATTTAAAGTATCTTTGACCAAATAATGTTGAATAAGGAATGTGGTTACAAATGATATAGCTTGGAATATAACATAAAAGGTATTGTATATTGGAACACTTAGTGCATTAATGTGCATGGAGTTGGTGACAGAGGAATTGCATACAATTATGATTTAAATGAATAATGAAAGTATATTAAACTAATAATTTATGTAAATTAGATTACAACACTGTGGGCCTGATGAAGCGGCAAGGCCATGAAACATAACCCATCTTTTGGTGTGTATCTTGAGCTGAAAAAATTTGTGAAGAATCAAAGATTTTCCTTGTGTGGAGTTCGTCCCTATTATGATATACGCTGGATTCTGCTGGTCACTTTTGTGGACGACCCAAGATATTACATGAACACTGTGCCCTTCTATACTGGAAAGGGCTGGGGCAACCTGAACAAACTAACTGTATGCATTACTGGGAAGATGGCCATATCTTCACTCCCTTGGGCTGTTCTGCCCTGCATTTCCACATGCACCAAAATTCCATTCCCATCTTCCCTTGGGGGAAGGCACAATCTATCTTATTTATAGTCGGATCACTCAGTCTTTTTTTTTTTTTTTTTTAGTTGTTTAACCAGGAGTAGCACACTAAACTGAAATTTCTTTTACAGGAGCAACCTGGGAGCACAGGGAAGTTATGTGACTTGCTCAGGGTCACACAGTATGTAAGTGGAAGCTGTGGGATTCAAACCCAGGTCTGGTCTGCTGGATATCACCAGATTTGCAGCTCAGAGCCTTAAACCACTGAGCTATACTGCCTGCCATTATGTGTCATTATGTTGCCTATTGAATCATTTGTGGATTTTATCTGCTACTGGACACTTTTGTGCCTTCTCAATTGCAAGGGAGTCCTAACTTTTGTTGTATATCCCTGCATGTCAGTGTCTCACCCTTACAGGGCTGCTACTCTTGTGTCACTACCCCTCTGCTTTCTGGCTAGTGATGCTGAGGCTCTGGTTTCATACCCAACTACCTCTCTGTGCCACGTAATCTGCCCCTTTCTCTCTGTCTAGAGGTTGGTAGTTGGGATTCATTTTGTTATTTTCTATATCCATTTCCCTATCCCTTTGGGTTAGGGAATTCTTTAACCCCTCTCTTGTTTTTCTTACCCCTCTTTTTTCTCTCCCTGGTTCTTAGAACTGAGGTTGGTGAGGAAGCTGGCAATGGTTATTGACTAGTGCACAGCACCACGTAGGGTTGCACAGGTCCCATCTCCAGTAACCGTAGCTGGCCACCTGGCAAACCTTTGCTTCTGTGGGGTACAGTACATTTTGCAACACTCCCACGTTATGCAATAATGTTCATCACACAAAACAAATAATTAACAGAAGAACAATGGTTCAGCAGTGCTTTAAAGATTGTGGCTTAGGAATAGAGACCTACTCTAAAGGAAGAAATCATTTGAGACCAACAGGGTACTAAAAGAATAGGTATGAATAGCTACTGACTTCCTAGAAGCTGTAACTAGAGCTTGAGAGACCATAAGGAGGGCTGGGATTGTTACTTCTGTCCTCTATACATTGGCAAACACACCTGCATCCCTTGGTGGGAATTAAACCTGGTGACCCAAGTTCCAAACTGGAACCCAGAGTACCAAAGGCAGCAGCTCTAAGCATTCTCCTAAAGAGAAAAATACTCTAGCTAGGAGGTCATAGAGCTCTTCTGTCTTTCATAAACTGGCTGTGTCATGGACTACAACCAGAGGGCTCTATCTGCTTCAGTTATTTAGTCCTGCATTGACTCTGCTATTCACAGCTTTCATTAGTAGACTGCTCCTTTGTACAGTTTGCCTTTTCTCATGCTGAATGCTGCTTACCTTTTTATGGGCAAAGCATCTCATCCTTTTCCTTGTTTTCTATACTTGCTATCTCATGGAACACCAGCAAACATATCTAGTTGTTGCAGTGACTCAGAACAGTTCAGCACTGTTTTTCACAGCTTCCTTTACTAGATAGGATTGCTCTGCATTGACTGCATTTCTTTGTGCAACAGTACTGTAAGATGGACCTCCTTATTTGCAGCCATAACAATCAAAAGAGTATGAAGCTCTTTCTACCCCAACATTGGCAGGCAGTGCAATATTCCTGTGATAGTGATGGAATCTTGTGCCCTTGTAGGTGATAATTAGACTTCTTTTGGAAGGCTATGCCTGTATTTCAATGGGGTGAGCAACCAGACAGACCCTCTTCCTGAGCTATATAAGCATTTTGTCCCAGCCACCTTCTGAAGCGCTCTGCAGCCAGAGACTCTATTGGACTCGGCCTTTCCCAGCTGAAGCTTTGCGCCATTTAGAGTTCATCTCCCTCCTCTAATACTTTTGGATTTTCTGCTTGGTTTGTGCTGGACTTTCTGCTGGTTTGTGTTTCTCATCCTACCTTCTAGGTCAGTACTTTGCTTTTGCCTCCAGCTGCTGTGTGCTTCTCTGTTCTCTCTGTCTGCTTCTTGTTCTCCTGTGCTTGTTTCTTCCATTTTGCTTTGTTCTTTGGGGGGAGGGGTTTCTAGCTTTCCCAGTCTCTGCTGCTAACCTTTGCTTCCTTCTTGCTCTTCAGGCCCATTGTCCTACTCAAGCTCCCTTTACTTTTTCATATTTTCAGCAGCCCCAGTTTACCTGTAGTTGTTATCTGTGTGCTTTTCAGATCACACTGCTGTAACTGTCTCCCTGCACCTTCATCCTTAATTGTTTGCACCTGCTCTACTCAGTGCCTGGCTTCTTTCAGCAGTTACAACTCCCAACTCCCAACTCAATTCCCATGTGCTGAATTTTCTAGCAGTTTTACTGTTACTTCCTACATTTTCTCCTCATTCCTACATTTATGTTATTCAGGCTCATATTATACTGTTTCATACTTTGCCAAACTGTACTTCTCCAAACCCTCAGCCAGTGTTAGTGTAGTCAGGCAGCCACTACTCCCAGCTTTTTATTCCCCTACTTGTTTTTCTTGCAGTGTATTGTGGCTCTGCTGCAGTTTATTATTGCTCTACTGCCTCAGCGGCTTACTATGATATGGTTCTGTCCTTCACTTGGACCTTGCCAGTAACAACAACCCAATTTTGGGGGTTCCTACCCTACAAACATTACAGATGCTGTTTGGTGCTCAACTTGTGGCTTCCCTGTTATTCCCATAGCGAGATACTGTGATGTCATAGTGTGGCATCTTGGCACCAAGTAGCAGGAGCATGCCTTATGTAAGCTATATGATTTTGCCCTGCTCTATTGCCCACATGGCTTTCAGTTTTTTATGCATAAATTATTAACCTTGCAGCCTACATGGTCTTCAAGATATTCATTGCATTTCATTACTGTGCTGCATGCTGCTTACTAGAATCATCTAACTCCGCCTTCATGGCATTTAAGGTATTCATGTCAATCATATCAATTCACTATCATACTGAAACCATAGCAATCAACTGCTTTTACGTGAATTATAATTTGCTCTTTTATGGAACTGGTTGGCCAAGCATATAGTGTATGTAATTCAACTTACCTCATGTGTGATGTATGATGCTTACCTATGCTGTTGTCCATTTTATTGCTGTTTCAAATGCTGCTACATATGTCCTATCTGCTAAACTTCATTGATTCATTTATGCTAAACCTCATTGATTCAATCACTGGCATCACAGGCTCTTGTTACCTAAACACCTACCTTCTGCATCTCCATTAATTTGGCTTCCTTAATGAAATTGGTTGGCTTGCTTTCTACTGGCTGCTTTTTCTATCAAAAGGCTTGCATTGCAGCTTCCTACTTCTCCCAGGCTGCTGGCTTCACCTGGCCTCCTCATCAATAACTTACTAACTAATCTACAGCCACTGGCTTTGCTGGCCTCCTCCTACCTAGCACATCGAAGTTGATTCATGATCTCACTCATAAATCAGAGGCATGTTAACCATGATGATTACCTTTTCTAGCTCATGGATTGCCCTGTAGCAGATGGTCTCAGTCTGCACTGAAAAAGTTTGCATCTTGAGCATGAGAAACCCTGGCTGGGGTCCTTCTCATCTGGCTCATAATGAGAATGTCCTCTCTCCAACCAGAGCTTCAGTTGTCTAACTCATTGGTGACACCTCTTGATGCAGAATTTAAGACTACAGCTGCAAGGAGTGGGGCCCTGAAGCCTAAAAGCAGTTCTTTGGTTATGGCTTCACCATGGCACCTTTAAAAGCCATTCTCCCTACGACCACCTATGGTTCATCTGGTCTTCTGGTCCTTCCTTCCCCTGCCCAGTTCAATTCCCAGATGGTCATCAGGGAAGCTCCTTGGACATCTACCTCCACCTTAGGTTTCCTGCATGGAGGCCAGGTGAGTGCCTTCAGGAAGTTGTTACTCTCCTCCTCACACCTTGGGCAAGGGCCTCCTATAATGGAAGTCCCTCCTATATGGGAGTCTCCCTTTGCTGCACAACTATCTTTGCAGCCCCAACTGCATTTCCTGTAAATTGAGAGAGTGAAAGCCTTCCTATAAATTGAGAAATCCCCTGAAATTGGTTTTCCAAACTGCAGTAGCTGAGCTGTCACTAAATAAAATATCCCAAGCCTAGAGGGAAAGTGACCTAGCCTTGGATCACCAGAGCTTTCCTCCTTTAAAATGGGGTTTTCCTCTCATCCATGCCAAAAGTAATCATAAATAGTTAGTTGTTAAGATAGTATGTTCCCTAGTTTCCTTAGGTAGGTGTCTGCTGTTGGATGGGGATGGATGGTTGCCCTACTTCCCTTTCCCTCCTTCCTTAGGAAGCCCCCTTATATCATAAGTGCAATCTATTTTATCAGTGTAATCCTGATGACCTCCACACCTTATTCATATTCTTCAAGCTGTCTCATTACTGTCAATCTACTCTCAACTTTGAAGTCAGCATTTATCTGCTCAATAGTCTTGGAGCTTCTTCCTAAGGTTTCTTTAGCCAAGGGAGTCTTTTCAGTGACACCTCTAGAGTTGGAACCCTCTTTGAGGGTCCTTTGTGTTTGGTACCCCTACAGGATGGTAATGCCCCATGGGATAGAGACTGCAAGTGGCCAAACAGTTAACACAGTTGTACAAGCATAACACCACTCTGGTTGCATAGGCCCACTGAATTGGAAGGCTATGCCTGTAGTTCAGGGGAGTGAGCAACCAGACATGCCCCATTCCTGGGCTATGTAAGCAATTTCTCTCAGCTATCTTGTGAAGCACTTTTTCTTTGCCCCACCATCCTCCCCTTCTCCTCCAGTGGTAAGCCTCTCTCCTCAGGGGGCTACCTCCTAAGATACCTTTAGCCAAGGGAATTTTTCCTGTGGAAACTCTAGAGGTGGAATCCTCTCTGAGGGTTCCTTGCCTTAGCTACACCTACAGGGTGGTAACTCCCCATGGGATACAGAGTGTGAATGGCGAAACAGTTATCACAGTTGCACAAGCATAACACTACTCTGGTTACGCATGCCCATTGAATGAGATATTTAACCAGAGGCCAGAATCCTCATTCATAATGATGGAAACATTTCTGACTAGTGGACACAGCCGTGACACTACTATGGCACAGGTAATGCTGGGAGGCGGCAGGAGCTGCATTCTATGTAAGAGTATAACAAATTATGTTCTTATAGACATGGTGAGGAATCATCAGTATACAGTACTATACAGAATGGACTATATTTAGTGAGCTCAGTGTTAATGGAAATGAAGTCAGGTCAGCTGGATCTTTCTTGAGACATAATGTTAAAGCCTGCAAGAGACAATTACTAATGCATGTGTACAAGTTGGTTCTCACAATGGCTCCTCAAGATGAAATATTTCAAGTCTGTGATATCAGGGTGACACACTGGATGATGAGTCATTGGGAAGGGGGGCAACTACAGGGTTTTATGTCTGACAGGGCCTCACAGAGTCAGTCACACCTGAGACTGTGAACAAACACACAGCTAAAAGTTCATGTCTGCCCTAATTTAAATGTCTGGTGGTAAGCTAATCTACCTTTTAGCAAGAGAGAGTGAAAGAAAGAAAGAGAGAGAGAGAGAGAGAGAGAGACAGAGAGCAACAGAAGAGTGAGAGTTAGTCTTCCTCTAATCTATTGCTTAAAAAACATTTATTTTCTTTCCTGTGTTTTGTGATAATATTTTGTAGAATCTGTGTAATTATCCTGAAATATTAAACATATTATTTTCTACATATTCATGCTTCTGAGACTGAATATATTGAGGTACAGCTAACTACTTTATTTCGCCCATGACAGTGATACTACTGTGCAGTACTATTGTATTCCATAGAGAGGATGAGCTGATTCCCAGTGTTGACACTATAGTACAAAACTTTAGTGTCCATAGAGGACAAGAGGCGATACCCAGTGCTGACACTACAGTACAGTATCATGGTGTCATACACAAGGCATGATCTTATACCCAGTGCTGACAGTGTGATACAGTAGTGTGGTGCCCCACACAGTGCATGAGTTGATACCCATTGCTAACACTACAGTGCAGTACTACAGTGTCCCACACAAGGCATGAGCTAATACCCAGTGCTGACATGACATTGCAGTACTATGCTCTCCCAAACAGGACATGAGTTAATACACACTGCTGACACTACAGTGCAGTACTAAAGGAATAATGCATGACAGGGTGTGTGTCGTACTGGGATAACGCCATGCCTGGGGGGGGGTTGGGCACGAGTTCGCAGGCTGAGTGTTCCAATGCCCCAGGTGTGGCGTTATCCCAAATGACACACACCCTGAAGTGCATTATTCTTATTATACAATGGCTTGCTGTTATACAGAATAAAAAGAATAATTTTAAAGATGTTTTTGTGTGGAAAAATATTTTTTGTTTTTAAGAGAAGATGAAACAATCAATCAAATGCTGCTCCATAAAATGCTCATCTACATTGGTTCACAGTGCTGTGACTAGACCTGTGGCATCATGCTGGGATAACGCCATGGGTCCAGCCCCAAACTGACTAATCACTGTCCAAGATTCTTTCTTGCCATTGTATAATATGGTGTAACACACAGGGATGAGCAGATACCCAGTGCTGACACTACAGTGCAGCACTATGGTGTCACACACAGGTCATGAGCTGATACCCAGTGCTGGCACTACAGTACAGGACAATGGTGCCACACACAAGACATGAGCTGATTCCCAGTGCTGACACTATAGAGCAGTACTAAGCTGTCTCGACATGGCATGAGCTGATACCCAATGCTGACATTACAGAGCAGTACTAAGCCGTCCCACACAGGAAGTGAGCTGATATCGAGTGCTAACACTACAGTACAATACTATGATATCCCATACAGGATGTGAGCTGATGCCCAGTGCTGACACTACAGTGCAGTACTATGGTGTCCTATACATGATATGAGCTGATACCCAGTGCTGACACTACAGTGCAATACTATGATGTCCCATGTAGGATGTAAGCTGATGCCCAGTGTGGACACTACAGTACTGTACTGTTGCGTCACACACAAGGCATGAGTTGATACCCAGTGCTGACACTACAGTGCAATACTATGATGTCTCATGCAGGATGTAAGCTGATGCCCAGTGTGAACACCACAGTACTGTACTGTTGCGTCACACACAGGGCATGAGCTGATATCTAGTGCTGACACTGTAGTGCAGTACTATGGTGTCCCATATAAGTCATGAGCTGATACCCAGTGCTGACACTACAGTGAAGTTCTATGCTGTCCCACATAGTGCATGTGCTGATACCCAGTGCTGACACTACAGTGCAGTACTATGATGTCCTATACAGAGTATGAGCTGATACCCAGTGCTGACACTACAGTGCAGTACTATGATGTCCTATACAGAGTATGAGCTGATACCCAGTGCTGACACAACAGTGCAGTACTATGGTGTCCAGCAGAGTACATGAGCTGACACCCAGTGGTGACACTGCAGTACAGTACTATGGTGTCTTACACATAAACACACACACACACACACACACACACACACACACACTGCATAATGCACAGTCACTGACATATATGCATACAAATACACACATACATACATGAAGTGTTGACCTAATTTGCATTGTACCTCAGATCTCCAGGAAGTTGACCTGGATGATCTGGGCCAATAGGTCACACTTTACCTAAGGGGTAGGAGGAAGGATGAAATGTCTGAATCATAGCCATGACACTGGGATTCACATCTGAATTCAGGAAAGACAAAAGTTATGGTGTTTTCAGGTTCAGTGACAGTTAGGGACATTAATGTCTCAGTTGCTGACCCTAAGGGGATAAGATAGAACTTGTAGATAGTTTTAGTTATTTAGGGGTGACACTTTGATTCACAGCTTATGTTGGAATTTCAGGTGAGTAAATTAATCAAAAGAATTCATCAAAGGCTGGGAAAGTTATTTAGAGGCATATCTTATCTTATTCCTGAATCCTGTAGATTATTGGCAGATGGTTTCTTGCTTAGTGTATTTGATTATGGTCTAATGGTTTACTCTGGTTCAAGTGAGAAGTGTTACATAAGCTACAAGCAACTTACCACAGTATATTTCAGTTCACGACTGGTCTTCCACTGAGAACCCATCACTGTAATCTTTTGAAAGAAGCTAATCCTCCTTCTTCAATAGATAGGATCAACCTCAAGATGGATACCTTTGTTTTTAAAAGTATTAAGGATTTTTTCCCTCCTTCTATCCAGTCTTTTTTCATTAAATTGCAAAGTACCCAGGTAACAAGGTCACAGACTCAAGGTGTTCTTAGGGTCCTTTTTTTAGGAAAACCATAGGTCAAAGATTAGTTGTATATAGGGTGTCTACATTCTTTAATAGGATCCCCAGTGTAGTCACTAATTGTAGAACTATTAGCTCCTTCAATTACAAGCTTGCCCAGTGACTTGATTCCCTTACTGAGTGTACCTGTCTGCAATAGTAATTGATTGTTCTATGTATATTTGTATGTATTTACATTTTGTATGTTACATTATGTAATCTGGTTTATTGACTATGTCCTGTTTGATATGTTTTATATGTTAACATGTCACTTGTGAAAATGGACTTTTTGCTCATCTTGCTAACAAGTATAAACTAACTCTGGCCAGAGCCAATATGGTTGCAGGAAAGGAATCTGGGTTTAAAATACTATTGAAACTTTTTTTTTTTTTATATTTTTACACCACATTTTCAGCACAGCCTTGTGATGAACCTGCCCAATAAAGAAGGGCAGAGAAAATGTTTAACTCCGAGCATAAAGGTGATGTTGTGCAGAGATTGCAAAATCAGATTTTGGGCTGCAAACACACATATTGAGCAGGAGTTGAATAATTACAGCTGTCACATTCATGAGTCGCTGTATCAAAATGGCTATGTTGAAAAGTTGTGGTAAAAATATTAAATATTACAAAAGTTATAAGTCTGTAATTGCAAATTTCAACATAGCCTCATAAATTAATATGTGAACATACTAGAATCATTGAATACAAGAATGTGCAAAGTATAATACCACCCCATATTACATTTATTCGAAGTCATGGAATGCATTGCTAGTCTTTTTCTGGCATTGAAAACGTTTAACTTGGTCCATGGGGAGGAACTTTGGAAACAGCTTGACTTAATCAAGCTCTAAATATCATGATATCAGGGAAGAAAGTAGGTCAGGGTGCATTCAGTTGAAAGTGAGGATAAGGTAAAGAAAATGTATTGTGGTACTGTACTCTATAAAGACCCTGCTGAAAGAATGCAGCATGGAGTTTCACATAGACGCTAAATTCTTTTGTGCGGTCTTATAGTGCAGCAAGTTGGTGGTGGTATTCTTTTTTGAGTGGGGGATTGTGAAAAATGTCAGATAGTTGTCAATTCCAACCCACCTTTTTTCTTCTTTGATGCCAAAATCGCTGCGTTAAGAAAATGGACTATGTAGTTCATTATGATCCACCATATTTACAATTACCTCAACTTTTTACACCCTGTGGGTCACTGTCCCACATAGGAAAACTGATCTTCTCACTCCTCTCTGAGTGCAAACCAAGCCCCCTTTTTGTGTTGACAAATCCCGCCCCCCACACCACCACCACCATCTGCCACTTACTCAGTGGCAGTGAATTTATGTGGCATTTTTTAGTTCTGCATATTTATGCAGTCCCATACAGTAAAATGCCAACTGACACCCTTTGTAAGCTTCCCTCTATCAGTTTCTTCATATTTCCTCCAGTGTTTACATTTACTGCAGCAGTAAAGATAATGGGCCCGATTCTCAAAGCCCTGCATCTGACGCAAGGTGCTTGCACCGAACCGATATGGTGCAAGGTGCACCTTGCGTCCAGAGCTGCCTCCACGCAATTCAAAAAGGTGGCCTGCATTGAGCGCAGGCCACCTGCCCCAAATGGGGCTTGCACTGTCCCTGTGCCCAGAGATGGGCTGCAACAAGGTGCAAGAGGCACTACAGCAGATGCAAGCTGCCACAGCCTGGGCACAGGATTCACAAACTGTGCCCTAAAGGTAGAATTCTAAGTACCCTTAGACCAGCCAGGGCTGGTCTAAGGGGACTTAGAAAATGCTCTGCTGGGCACACCCCTTGTATGCAGCACTATGCAACAGACCTCCAGTGGTGCCCGGGCCCATGTCATGCCTATGGTAATGTACACCCCATCCCCTGTGCAGTCCATGGTACATAGTATTGTCCCCTCTCCACCCAGAACCCTGATACTGCCCCAGTACAGTTCCTGCTAGTGCCACCCACATGGTGGAATAGTGCCCCCCACCCCAACAGGTAGTGCCCACCCCATCCCCAGATAGAGCAGGGGAGCTGCATAGCCCTCCACACATTTCCATGGAGGTCTCTGACTGCCTGGAATGTGCAGAGGACAGTACAGTGTACATGCTAATATTAGCATGTACACTGTACAGTATGCTGCACATTCTGGGCAGTTGGGGACCTCCACAGAGGTGTGTGGAGGGCTATACTGGTCCCTGCTCTATCTGGGGATGGGGTGGGCATTATTTGTGTGGGTGGGAGACTGGACCACCACCGAGAGGGTCATTGGCCTGTGTTGGGGCCATCGGGGATGGGGGTACCAGATGGGCATTGCCACAAGGGGCTTGCGGCACACCCCGTCCATGTGCCATGCATTAGATGCATGGGGGGTGCTGCCACATGTAAGGGAACTTAGGCTCCAGGACGCATCCCATACCTGAATTGGGTACAGGGTCTCTGGAGCAGGGGGCTTTGGCACAAGATGCAGTTTGCTGCAGCTTGTACCGAACACAGCCCCCCTTAAGAATCATGCCCAATGTGTTCAGTACTAAAAGAAAAAGAAATTTGCTAGTGGGCGTTCTGTTTGGATACCTTTGTTAGGCATAATATGCATTTTCAAAACAGGAATGCCTGGAAGAGTCTAATGGATAATATCCACATGTATGTTTACTATTATACAATGGCAAGAAAATTTCCGAGACTCTGATTGGTCAATGTGTGCCGGAGACAGTGATGTTATTACACAATAACATCACTGTATTGATTTTTTGGATGATTTTTATGAGCAGATTTTTTTTTTCAGACACAAAGATACACTGCCTCACTAAAAATCTACTAAAAACATTTTTATTTTTATTTTTTGGTTTTCTATAACATCGAGTCATTGTATAATTGCAATAAGACACTCCAAGATGTGTGTTATCATGCAATAAAGTCACTTCTGGGGTGGTGGAAGCACTTGGCTTCGCCTCATGCTTCAACCCACCCCAGGAGTGACGTTATTACATGATAACACACACCTTGTCGTGCCTTATTGCTTAAGTAGTTATTACAGTCCTCTCCATGTGGAACAAAGCAAAAATGGATCTGGAGTGGTAGAACAAGTAATATGGTGCTCAGCAATGAAAAAACTGAAACAAGCAAAAGGATGAGGAGTACCCACATATGCAGAAAGCACTAAGATCACAAAAATATTCAGAGTTCTTCATTTAAGTAAAGTGCATAGTGCACCCACACATAGTGAGCATAAAAAAGTGATGACTGAGCCACTCTGAAAGTAATGCTTCTCCCAGCCCCTGCCAGGCATCATCAGAGTGAATCACTCTGATGACACCTGGCAGGGGTCAGGAAAAATGATAGTTGCAGAAAATCTCAGCCACCACCTTTCTATGCTCACTATATGTGGGTGCACTATGCACTTTAGTTAAATGAAGGACTTTATATAATATGTTTGTGGTCCTGGTGCTTTCTGCATATGTGGGTCCTTCTCATCCTTTTGCTTGCCCCTGTGGAACAGTAGACTGAGATGGGACATGAGCTCAGTCTTCCCGATCTCAGGGATATTGACAGGACTGAACATATGGATATGTTCTCCAGCAGGACATAGGGACATGCTCTGAAGGTAACAGATGGCAAGTTTAGGGGTAACATTAGGAAGCATATTTTGTTCCAGAAGATGATAGCCTTATAAAATGACCTGCCAATAGAGCTGGTGGAGATGAAGACAGTTGAATGGTCCCCAGTGTCACCCATCCATTAGCCTTTGCCAGCACTGGGCCAGTACGGCTGTGGAGAGCTTTTAGAAGTGGCAAGAGTGTTGAAAGAAAATGCTGTGCTCGTGCCACACCAGAGTCAGATGTAACTGATACTGCTGTGATTACAGAACTGCACATGATTGATACCTGCACATGTGAAGTTTGCTTCCGAGTCTGTCATATCATGGCAGCATTGACTTGACTACATGTGGACAATACTTACATATGCATAGTTTAAGTCTGCACCGCCATGTTGCACACTGTGGCCATTAGTATCTCAGCAAATCTATCCTGTGACAGTACATTGCACACAGATGTAAACATGGGTAACTACTGAAAATACCCTACCCTACTGAAAATGAGATACTGTATCTCAGACAGACTAAGCTGCATTAGTACATTGTAAAAATGGATAAAATTAGGACCCCCTGAAAATGAGATACTGCATCTCAACAAACCTGACCTGTGTCAGTACTATGCCAGAATGGATAAAAGTATGAGCCCACTGATTATAACATATTGCATCTCAGCCAGGCTATCTGATGTCAGTACAATGTAACAGGTCTAAGGAGCACATAACACAGCCTTAACATTTGTTATAACAATTTTACTGACAGGCATAATGAAGTTAGTTGTGTGCATGTATTGATTTGAGCATACAGGAAAATACAAGAGTTTTGTCCCAGTTTAACATGGAAGACACAGGGAAAGTGAGCTTGCCCTACAGGGAAATTCTTTGTTTAGTCTGGGAACACTGCAGTTGACACCCATATGATTTCTTTGTAATCCCCTGTGATGGCCAAGGATGTAATTTGGATCTGCTCTGCAGTTACATGCTGTATCCTCTGTTGGAACTCAAACATTGGTAAAAGTAAGACCCCACTAAAAATGAAATACTTCATCTTGGCCAGGCTGACCTGTATCAGTACATTGTAGAAATGGGTAAAATTAGAACCCCTCTGAAAATGAGAGCCTGCATCTCCTCAATGCTATCCTGTGTCAATACAATGCCAAAATTGATAAAAGTATGATCCCACTTAATATGACATACTGCATCTCAGCCAGGCTATCCGCCTGTGCCAGTATATTGCAACAATGCTATAATACCATCAATAGGTTCTGCAGATATAAGAACATTGGGAGCAATGCTTGAGAGATTCCAACAGTTTTACAGGGAAAATATGGGGAAAAGGAGGACGCCTTACAGGGAAATGCTTTATTCTATTTGGGAGCACTGCAGTTGACACCACTATGATTCTTTGTAATTCCCTAGTATGCCCCTTGCAACCTCTGAAAACACCTAAAACATAAGCTGCCTAGCATTTATTAACCCTTCCTACAAGTTTAAAACTATGAGAGTTCCAATGCCATTAATTACATTGGTCTTGAAAAGGTTAACATAAATCAACTCTTGAATTCCTTTGGGTAAATATTGCAAAGATTGGTGTGAATGATGATGTATTAGGACTCGTGTACATATATCCCATTCCTGCAAGTTACTGTTCCCAGGGAAAGGGGGGCTGTGGGATTTTATTTCTATGAGTTTTTATTTAGATTCCTTATACTGGTTCTGTACATGTCTGTTATACATCAACACTGTATTGACATCTGTATATATCAGGCTCATGGTCTCATTTTCTTGGGGCTCCTTGACAAGTAGTTTTGCTTTTTGGTTTTTTATTCAACACTTATACTTACAATTGATATTATCATGTATTTAATGCAGTTATAACACTGAAGGCTTTAAAGTTTATGTTGTGTAATTAACTGGTTCAGAGTATAGTTGAGAAAATGTCTCAAACTAAGTTGCACATTATATTTTGTGTGAAACATTTGCTCACTTTGAGTAAACTTCACTTTAAACCCTCTGTATGCCATATGTGTATGTGTGTGTATTATGTTTGTGTATGTATATGTGTGTGTATATATATATATATATATATATATATATATATATATATGAATAACCCACTCTAGGGTGTGTGAGTCGGCGCTCTGATATCGCACATATGGCGTACATTGTTATGCAAGGTTGCAGGCAGTGCATCAACCACATATGTATGAGATTGAGCACAAATGCACACCCTAGAGTGGCTTATCTATCTTATAAAATGGCAAAATTGATTTGGAGGGAGCTGTGAAAGTGCAGATGTGGTCGCGCTCTGATATACACACGGTCATCTGATGTGTTTCAACCAACCACTCTGAATCTTTTTTACTATATATATATATATATATATATATATATATAAAATAGAAAAGAAAAAATCTAGAAATCTCACTGGCCAAGAGACATCAGCTGATTGTACATTAAATCTCTATATATGCACAGTAATCCTGGTCCTAAACCACATCACACAATGAGCGAATCAGTCCCCCTACAACCAGAACTGTCTTCTATCAGTCCCCCTGAAACTAGAACTGATCTTTCATCACAGACATGGCTGCTAACTTTACACTGTAAAAACCTGCAACTGGGCCCTAAAAATTAAACTACTTAAATGTTGTTTACCTTATCATCACACTCTCCTTACACACATAAACAAATTAGAACCATTAAGTATTATTTATAGTTTTCATTACAACTATTTCTTTACTGATGGTGAAAAATCCCCGTTCTATCTTTACCTGCTCATCTGGGAAATCTCTTCTGCTTGCCCTAACAGTGAGATAATTAAGTCGCTGGCTCTAAAACAGACCTTTGTTGTCTGTGTGTACAGTATGTTAGGAGAGTAACATTCTACCAGTGGAACTGAGCAGAATTTTGAATCCCTTTATTCCATGGTAAACATTCCATAATAAACATTCATGTCTTGAATGTGGGGGGGAAAACAGGATGAAGAAAGAAGGTGATTATACCTTGTTGCTTTTATTTAAAAAAAAATAAAGTTTCATCAAAGTTTTTAAGAGTTTTAATTATTTTTACTAATTGTATTATTCCGCGAGAAAAAAAAGAGTTCCCTGTTGCTAGGTGGAAAGTTTGTGTTTCTGTGTGTTGCGCTAATGGGCTGCCTCCACAGAGCATAGCATGTGGTTTTGGGTTGGGTTTGTGGTACGAACTGCTTCTGTGTTCTAGGAAGCAGAAGGAAATGGCTGCGTGTTTTCTTTCAATATATTTTTTTTAAATGGAGGAGTGAGATAGGCTGGTAAATTAATGAGGTCAGAGACTGAGTGGACCAGAGACAGTGAGAGCTACTGTACAGTGGGAGTCTCATGGCATGATGGAGGGCAGACAGTGTGGGAGCAGAGACTGAGGTGAGGTAGGTGCACCTTTGGCCATTACGGGGAAATGCATGCTGAAGTCTGTTTTTTGCGGTTTCTTTCAGTGTGGATCCACTTTCTTGGGGGGTTTGTGCTACTCACCCTGTGTGCTTTGGTGAGTTGGACGTGATGGGAGTTG
The DNA here is from genome assembly GCA_016271365.2 of Neoceratodus forsteri. Taxonomy (NCBI): domain Eukaryota; kingdom Metazoa; phylum Chordata; order Ceratodontiformes; family Ceratodontidae; genus Neoceratodus; species Neoceratodus forsteri. The sequence continues at coordinate 541,229,983 of JADMNL010000022.1, read as the reverse complement.
GAGACCAACGGTTAGTGAGCATTTCAATATGGTGGCGCTCTGGTTTGAATTTCCCAGGTTGGTTGATTTTTCAGAGATGCACAGGCTGGCACCTTTTGTGGTGATTATCGGTGGATTTACAACACAGGTTAGGTGCCAGCCTGCTCCTCTGATTGGCTGTTTTAGGATGTCCATGGTATAATATAGTGATACTTTATAAATAAAGAGAAAAGGTGGGAAAACACAGTTACATAGGTAGAAGCAGATCCAAACTGCTCAACTACATTGCTGATATTTACAAAAGCACATACATTTTAGTCATATATAGGTGTTTTCAGGTGAAATCTACCCCACCACCACCAAAAAAGGCAACTTGGCAGGTTTAAAGATTTTTTTCTTATTAACCTATTGCCTCAATCCTACAGCAGTTTTCATTTTATGAACTAGACCACAACACATAAATAAAAGACAAAAATAAAGAGATGGTTGCCTTCAATTAAAGTATACAACTACACTGTAATGAAAATTAAGTTTTAAACACTACCTATGTTTTACAAATTTACAAATGTTACAGTGCATTTATATGATAATTTACATGTTACAGAGAAAATATTTATTTTCAACCAACTCTACTAATGCTTGATATGCTATTGTATTCATTAATAGGACTACTTTTTCAGATGTTAGATGTTGTAGAGGTAATGTATTGTACACACTTTTGAAAATGGTAATTATGTGTTAATCCCTATTAGAGTAAATCAAACTAATTATTTTATGATAGTGTTCTATTTTATAATTGTGATAAGCCACTCCAGGGTGTGCATTAAAGGATTTTAATGCACTTCCTAGTGGCATAAGGACACTTGGCCTCTGGCCTCATGCCTTAACATGCCCCTGTCACTTGCATTAAACTTAATGCCTACCCTGTCATGGCTTATTACATATATATATGTGTGTGTGTGTGTGTGTGTGTATGTATACAGACATATGTGTATGTATGTTTGCATATGCTTATATATTATATAAATATATATATATATATGTGTGTGTATCATGAGTATGTGTGTGTGTGTGTGTGCATATATATGTGTGTATACATACATATATATGTTTGTGTTTATGTGTGTATATATGTGTATGTGTATACTGTATGTGTGTGTATGTCAATGTGTGTGTGTATATATATATATATATATATATATATATATTCTATGCAAAAACCTCATTAACACATCAGTTAAGGTTCTTCTACAGTGACAAGCGTAGGAAATTTGGCATTAGGGTTCCCACCCTTACCCCACCCACCGTACCCCCACCAGCAGGCATCGGGTACACGTTGGGGTAATTGGTCCTAACTCTCACCCCATCCCATGTAAACAAGCTGAGGTGGTGCAGTGGAGGAGAATGGGGTGAGAGTTGGGACCAAAACCCCAGCGTGCACCCGATGCCGGTGGGGGGGTGGGGTGGGAACCCTAATGCCAAATTTCCTCACTTTTGATGCTGTAGAAGAACCCTAACTGATGCATTAATGAAGTTTTTTGCATAGAATTTCCATACTTTTTAAGAAAGAATAGAAAACTAAAAAGTTGCACAAGTTGCAGGGAGCGTGGGGCCCACCAGGTGATCCTGTGTGACTATAGTAACAGTAAGTGCAACAGAAACACAAGCACAAAGGCATACACACATGGTGATGAAAATGTAAATGGTGACACAAAGAGTAATAGGAATGCAAGCACAAAGTGACACAAAATCGAACAGTTACATAAATGGAGACATCAAACAGAAGTGCTTACAGAACACAGCTGATAACACACACATTCACGGTACCACGATTGTAAATGCAAATGGTAGCAGTAACAGCAAGAATACAGCCAAAGTAAATAGAAACGCAAGCGCATACAAAAATGCAAACCATGAGGCACACACTCACGGAACCACAATTGTAAATGCAAAATTGTAACAGTAACAGCAACAATAAAGCCAACAGAAACAGAAATGCAAGAGCATATGAAAACGCAAACGGTAATGTGCATGGGCACAGTAATGCAATTGCAAATGCAAATTGTAACAGTAACAGCAACAATAACGCAAAACAAAATGAAAACGCAAGTGCAAACGAAAAAGCAAACTGTAACGCACATGGTGGCGTAGACGGGAACAGTGATGCGAACAGTAACAGAAGCGCAACTGAAAACACTAACTGATGCAGTAACAAAAGGGCACACCCTTCTTCTCCCCAAAAACTGATTAAAAAACAAATTGAAAACAAAGAATGTATGCATTATAATTGACTTCAGAGCAGAAAATTACGACTTGGAATACTAAATTGCTTATATCTCAGGAACCGTTGACGTAGGAAAAAAATTGAAATTTTATATGAATTATTACTTCCCTGGCTAGTTTTATGCTTAGCCTCCATTTGGGGGGGCTAAGCAATTACGGGCCCTGAAAGGCGCAACAGACGCCATAATGTTATCTCATGGCAAAAAGCATCAACTTTGGAGTACTGTCACTTTGCCACCCTGTAATATTATTTCACCAAACCATGAAAAGGCACATCTGTGGTATATTGGCTTTTTTTCCTCCAAATTTTAGCTCAAACAACCAAAGCGTTCTTTTGCAGCAGTGCAGCAAAGAATTCCTGTAATGTGGCAAATGCCGTAATGTTATTCTATGGGAATAAATGTCAGTTTTGTAGTGCCATAACTTTGCCACTCTGTACTATTTCTTGGCCAAACCACCAAAATGCACATCTGTGGGATATTGCCTTTCTTCCCTCCAAATTTCAAATCAAAAGACCAAACCATTCCCAAGATATTCAATATGAAAATTTACTAAAATTCCCCTATCTATTCCATTATAAAAAATCTGGCCATCTTGTCCCTCCCTCGCAATCAAAGATGACGATCAAAGAATTTGCAGGCTCATGATCAAAGAATTTGCAGGCTCACAACAAAGATTTTTTTCACAGTGCCTCTTTGCATTACCACTCATAATGCAGACAGTCGGTGGCTGGCCGTGGAGGTGAGAGGAGGGCTGTGCCAGTCGCCAGCTGGCGAAGGGTGGGGAGTGCTGGGTGGGCTTGGATGGATGGGTGGGTGGGGGCCACTAGACTATGAGGTATATTATGAACTCATTATTTCTGTCATTATGCTGGGGGGCCACTAAACTACCAGGGGTCTGAAAAAAAACAGGGGGATGGGGGGGCACCAGACTACCAGGGCACTACTTAGTTGATATATTTTATCGGGGGCCACTAGACTACCAGGGAAGTTAATACTGTATTAGGAAGGGGGGCACTAGACTACCATGGATAGTTATAACATTATTTTAGGCATGCAGATGGGGCAGAACCAATTCTCCTGAACAAAACGCACCTTCATTTGACAGTCTTGGGCACCCCTGGGCTGAAAAAAGCAACTTTTAAATCTGGCCATCTTGTACCTCGCTCGCGATGCATGATTGCGATCAAAGATTCTCACGATCAAAGAATTTGCAGGCTCGTGATCAAAGAAATTGCACGCTCATGATCGAAGAATAAAAAATGGTAAAACATGATTTTTTTTTTTACCTATTTGAAGTGAAAGAACACCATGGTTCAATAGAACGGACCTTTCTGAGCAAACCCCACCCCCATTTGTGTCCCTAGCCCACCCCTGAGCTGGGATATCTGTGTTTTAAGGTCGCGATGCAAGATCGCAATAAAAGATTCTCGCGATCAAAGAATTTGTCAGCTCGTGATCAAAGATAGTTAGCGAGCTGCGAACAAAGAATTTAAAAGCTAATAACTCTATTTTTGGACCGATTTGGATGGAACCAAAGCCATGGCTCGATAGATCGGGGTCCCCTGAGTAAAACCCATTGAAGTTTTACTTCAGAAGTGACTGAGTCGAGATATTTGTGTTTGTGCGATCGGAAACCTGTAAGCAAGATGGCAGACCTCGCGGTCAAAGAATTTTTGAAATTCCTCAGGATCAAAGATTATTGAACTATGAGGCTGCAAATTCTTTGACTGCCAGGTGGGACGAGATGGCCAGGACCCCCATTCTTTGGTTGCAAAATATACATATAAATTTTCCCTTTGACTTATAATGGGAACTTAAAAGTGCCATAACTTTTGAATGCCTTAATATTTTTTCACCAAACAAAAAGCAGCATGTTTGGCCACCAAAGCTCTTTCAAACAATTCATCTTCCAGAGCAGCACACCACAAAATGGCTGTGCAGGACCACATTAAGAATGCCAAAAGGTGCCTCCAAAAATGGATAATTTTGCATTTTTCAGTGCTTTCGTACACGAAGACTGGCACTCCGACAAAAATGCAATTTGGCAGATCAAGAGATCTAGTGAGCCCCAATGCGTGTACCAGATTTCAGGCAAATCCATTGAACAGATCCAAAGTTATTAACGTCCAAACTTTTGACTTTAGTATGTATATTGCCGCACAACCCTAACTATAGCGGCACGACCGCGCCACTATAATATATATATATCTATATATTACACACACACATAGATATATGAATCATTTTATTTTAATTTCAACTTGCAGTTAGGCCTCATTTCAGCATGTTGTCTTCCATTGACTGTACTCTTTAAAACACAAGGACACTTGCTATAAAAGTTGTAAGCTCATCTTACATGTGTTAGGGAGAATACTATCCCAAGGTTTTTCTATCAGAAGAATGCTTTTTTGAAACTTACTGAGACAGTTTAAATTTATGTGAGAAGAGCCCTACTTGTTGTTAATTCTTGATAAACTTTGCCCTTCAGGGGCTTCTCAGCTAAAAGCATACTGGTGTTAATTAACTTCTCTGAAGTAATCTTCTGTTATGTTTCAAAAGTACTGTAAATCATTGCTACACAAACACACACACACACTCTAAGACATGACCAACCATGTAATTTGAGACTGCTCTGCAATTAGGTGCTGTTATCTGTCTTGTAGTAGCTCTACAAATGCTGCTTACCAAGTTGGAGTGAAAAGACAAAGTGTTTCTTGTAGTCACTGAAGAACCACAAGGCTGCCAAAAAAACTAGAATTAATCTATTTGACTGAGCTCTGCACAGATGTTTAGTCTGCAGCACTGCAAGGGTTAAATTGAAGGTTGCAAAATAGTGGAAGGATCTTTTGAAAACTCCAAAGAAAGTGTTTTTTTGGTCTGAATCCTGTAGCTCGTTTTTAGAGCTGAAGCAGTAGGGCTGCAGACTCTGCCTGCCTGCAGCCCTAAAAGTGAAATCGTAGGGAATTTGACTCAAATGATCTGTGTCCACAGAGACTTGACCCAGTGTGTGTAGCTGGTAGGGTGGATGGGGGTGTGTGGCTCTGAATCTAAACCATTTTTCTTATCATATAGAAATTTACATGCAGACATGTGTGTACACACATGCGTGTGCACACCCCCCCCACACACACACACTCTGCATTTTATAAATATGCTTCCTTTATAGGAGACAGAAAGTTCAGGCTTCAGTTCTTTTGTGATGCAATTACTATATACAAACCTTTCTTGCGTATCTTCTTTGCTGAAAAGGAAATCATAAATACTCATTATATCAAACCATGTCACAGCACACTGTCACTATGTCACATACAAAGTATCATTCAGAAAAGCAATAACATTCATTTCAGGGATTTACTGTAAATTAAATTCTAAAACTGAAAGACAGATGAGGAGAAAACATTGCTCTTTCACACGTTTGCCTGTCTAATGTACTGAGCATTAGACTGGATCAAGCTATTCTTGCCCTTTCTACAGAGCTAATTCCTATTGTTTCGGGAGACGTCGGTGAGTTTTCCTCTCTGATGGTGTTCTTCTGGCTATGCCTGGTTTTTCCTTTCTTGGTTGGTAGGTGTTTTTCTCTTCCTGTGTTATCATGGCTATTAGCCCACTAGTCTTAGGGATAACAGTGGAGATGGCCACATCTCGACTCCCTTGAGTTGTTCCTCCTGGCAATTCCACATGCTCCAGAATTCTATTCTGATCTTCCCTTGGGGGAAAACATAAACTAGCCAATCTATAGTCAAATCACTCAGTCTGGTGTCATTATGTTGCCTCTTGAGTCATTTGTGGTTTGTTTCTGTTATTGGACACATTTGTGCCTTCTCAATTACAAAGGGGTCCCAACTTTTGTTACATACCCCTGTCTGCCATTGTCTCATCCCCAACAGGGCATCTACATTACTGTCACTATCCCTCTGCTGCTTGCCTAGTGATGTTGAGGCTCTGGATTCATACTAACTACCAATCTGTGACATGTAATCTGCTCCTATCTCTCTGTCTAGAGACTGATAGTCAAGATTCATTTTGCTATTTCCTATATCCTTCTCCCTATCCTTTTGGGGTAGGGAATTTTAATCCTGTCTTGTATTTCTCAACCTCTTTTTATCTTCCTGGTGCACAGAACTGAAGCTGGCAAGGAAGCTGGCAATGGTTATTGACTAGTGCACAGCACTATGTAGGGGTGCGCAGACCCCATGTGCAGTAGCTGTTGTTAGCCCCTGGCTATAGCTTTGCTTCCATGGGGTACAGTACATTTTGCAAAACCCACCATGGTCTGTTTCTGTTATTGGACACATTTGTGCCTTCTCAATTACAAAGGGGTCCCAACTTTTGTTACATTTCCACCTTTCTATCCATCTTTCTCCCTGTCTACCCTCCTCCTACTCCCTCACATTTCCCCTCCACACTAATCCATTTCTTCCCTTGTTTTCTCACCTCTGTGCTCCTTCCTACTTCTCCTTTCCCCTAATGCGTTATTAAAACATGTACTTCTCACAGCCCATTGGGACATATCTCCTGCCTTGTCCAATGTATCTATCATTCCTGGTAAGACACACGTGCACCTCCTGATTTACAATACAATGCCGTATTTATATTTCTATCTCTGTTTACACTGTGTATTATATTGTATAATTAACTGTTATATTCTTTGCATATCCCTCTTCTCCTCCCCCAGATGCATTTGGAAACGAGCTCTTGTAAGCTCAGTATGTCGTACCTGGTGCAACATTTGAAATAAATAAATATGTAATATGGGGCCAGAGTCATGATTCATGATGATGGAAACATTTCTGACTAGCAGACCCAGCCATGCCACTTCTATGGCACGCTAATGTTGGGTGGTAGCAGGTGCTGCATTTTCTGTAAGGGTCTAACAAACAATATGTTCTTGTAAATGTGGTGAGTGATTATCAGCATACAGCACTGTATGGAAGAGGCTTGATTTAGTGAGCACAGGGTTATTGGAAAGGAAGTCAGCTCAGCTGAGTCTCTGTTGAGATATAATGTTAAAGCCTATAAGAAACAATTATCAATGCATCTGTACAAGCTGTTGCTCACAATGGCTCCTCGAGAAAAATTAACTGAAATCTATGATATCAGATGGACACACTGGATGATGTGTAATGGGGGATGGGTGGGGAACTACAGAGTTTTAGGTCCGACATGGCCTCACAGAGTCAGTCATGACTGTGAACAAACTGCCAGATGAAAGTTAATGTCTGCCCTAATTCAAACTATCTAGTGGTTCAATGCTTGTGGAACCACAATGGGGTATATAGTGCTTGTGTAACTTGTAGTACTTTTTATGACTTAACTCTGTTCCTACTCTTGAGTAGTAGGTATGTAGGTAAGAATCTGTAGGGACTAGAAGGCCCCAAAAGATACCTCCTCCAACTCATGGAGCATATCACCCCTTGGCACTCAGGAGAGGGAAAATAAACAGGCGGAGGAAACCTCTGAGGACCCATGGCCAGTGGTCTGCCCATCCTCTGGGCATTCTAAGAGGAGAAGGATCTAGGTTCTAGTAACCATAGCTAATTCAAGAGCAGTGAGTTTCTTAGAGAGACGACGATCCATCTTTGATCCATGGATGATGCAGCTTGAACGATGATCCTGAGGCTGATGAATAGGTCTTTTCTGAAGGAATGATAAAATCTGAAGTGTGAAATAGGTCCAGGTGAAGGAGGATGAATGAAGTCCAAGTTTTCATGATGATGATGGATGATGCTTATCCCAATGGATTGCAAGGGCATAATGAGCAGAGGGAGCATGCATTTAATGATAAGTTACTAGATAGGGAACTGTGGATATGCTATGATATGAGAAGTCATTGGTGAATGATCCAACTTGTGAAAGGTTTTACAGTCAAGGTATGGTCTGGAGGCAAGGAACTTAGAAATGTGTGAGAAGTCACTAAGGAAGCATCCATGAAGTAGAAATGAGTAGAAGAAAGTCTTAGCGAACCCTGGAGATGATGGTTCATTCTTAATCCCTGGATGATTCAGAATAAATGATGATCCTGAGGATGAATGGTAAGACTTTCTGAAGGGGTGGTAGAATCTTATGCATAGAGAAGTTCCAGTTGAAGATGAGCTGATGTAGTCCATATTTCCAAGGTAATTAAAGATGTGTGTCTAAAGGAATGGCTGAGGTATAATGAGCCGGGAGAGCATAATTTGATCAATATACTACCAGACAGTAAACGCTGGGACATGCAATGATTTGTAAAGTCATAGGTGAATGATCCACTTTGTGTAAGGTTTGACATTCAAGGTAGTCTAGAGGTAAGGAATTTATTAGTGAGTGATACGTCATTAAGTAAGCATCATAGAGTAGAAATGAGTAGAGGAGAATTTTGAGTGACTGATGAGAGTAATGCCATAAGTGATTAGTAAATGAATAGAAGAAGATTTGCAGATGCAGTCTGGATAGTAACCTAATGTATGTGGAGAATGATTGAAAGTTTAGTATAAGGGATTGGATGACTTCTTTAGGCATGATGTTCATGATGTTATTTGTAAATATTCTGCTGGTATGTTGACTGAAGTAAGTGGGGGCATTTCTATGGTGAGATCATCCAGGAGATGCACTGTGGTGGCTCATGGTTGGTTAAGTTACAGGTAATCCAATGCTGATATACTTGAGAGAAGTTTGGAGGTGAATATAAGGAAAAGTCTGTAGGCTGGATTGGCAGTGAGGTCAATTAGTGTAGGATACCATAGGATCTTAGTGCTATGGCTGGTTAAGACCAGTTGGGAGGCAGGACTGAGTCAGTGATTTTACCTTAAAGGTTACGGATCTCCATATGGATTTTAGAAAAGCCAGTTCTTGGTGATAGTCTTTACTGAACAGATTAATGGAGGTAATTAGTGAAGAAGAGGCCGTAGAGTCTACTGGAAGAGTGTCTAACTCGGCTGAAGGTACTAGATGAAGAGGTGCTGATGATTGTATAAAGAATGGTGATGTCCAGGAGCCAAAAATGATGGTTTGGATGGCATGGAGTAAGCAACTAGGCAGTGGAGATCCCACAATGAATATTCTGGAAGGCAACTTGGAAAGTCATAGAATAAGCAATGTCCGTTGAGGAAGCAAGAATCCAAGAACATGGACAATACATCCCATGATGGTAGAAAGCTGCAGAATGCAACTAGGTAATATCCAAGGTGTTGTTAGGTGTCCTTCAAGTCCCGAAATCCAGAAGTGTGATGTTGGAGAGTAAGTATGAGCATAACAGAAGAAATTACATCCTTTCCGAGCGAGAGGGTAATCTGTGAGGCATGGTAGACAGGAAAGTCCACAGTGACTAAATGGATTCATAGGGAGTATCTAATGGAGAGAAATGGGACCTCTATTATCAAGTCAGATAAGGGGCCAGAATGATCGAGATGAGCTGAGTGGATAGTATAGAAAATGTCAAGTTAACGTAATGGTGTCTGAGGCATGTTCACCAAGGAATGCATACTCAAAGTAATTCCCTCAGGTGGAATGAATAGAAATCTATGAGTAGTATAAGGAAGCTGTGATAACATCCAAAGTAGGAGTATGAGATGGATAAATGAGGGTAGTAATTGCCTGAGTAGAATACTGGCCAGGGATACGTTAGGATGCCCAACAGAGTCATGGCAGATAGGACGAAACCCCAAACCTGCAAGGCAGAAAGAAACAGGTCGCTATGCGAAGATGGAAGGAAAGTCCAGAGTAAATCCCAATGGAGTGAAGGACTGATCCAGGACAGTGTCAAGGTGAATGAAACCAAATGACATACTGTGCAGGAAGGAATGGAACCAGGTTGGCTCCTCAGTGAATGGCATCTGAATACAGGAAGGCTGTAGCAGGCACTAGAAGATGAGCCATGGAGGGCTGAGGAGTGAAGTGAAGTACTAAGAACAACAGGATTGAGGAACATAGGTCCTACATCTGATGAAGGCTTCAACCAACTAGTGAAAGAACAGAAGATGCTGGAACAAAGAAGGATACAGTTACCACATCTGAAGGAGAAAATAAGCTCAGACAGCAACTGGAAGGGTGACCTACAGCAAGGAAACCTCAGAGGCAGTCAAAGTGAATTGAGATGATGGGCAGGATGCTCCAGATAATGGTTGAGGTGAAAGCATAATTGGGACATGCTCAAGTCCAGAAGGGAGCAGCAAGTGACGTTCCAGTGGAGAGCAGCAAAATTGAAACAGTTGATTATAGAAACTAGCTTCTAGGCTGGAAAAATGAGGAGAGAGAACTAGTCTTCAATGCCCTCAACAGAGGTAGGAGGATGGAAACAAACAAGTTATAGAGGTTCTTTTCAGATGGGAAGTGGCGACCGGGCTAGAGACAGAGGATACAATGACTAAGTGGATCCAGAGATGGGCTACTGCTCCCTGATATCAGTGGGATGATGTGCAGTAGATGTCAACAGGCAGAGCTGAGGGAGGAAAGCAGTTGGAGTGGGATGGTCTCATTTCCAAACGGAAGTGGTGATCTTTATCAGGTTGAGGATGCAGAAAGTGAAAACAGTGATGTAAGTTCAGGCTCTTGATCAGGGAAGTTAGTGCAATGAAACTTGAGGGAAGCTGCTGGCAATGAAGGATGGAGGTTATGAGCAGGAGGAGGTCCAGGTCCAGAAGAGTTGCGGCATCCGATAGCAGATTGAGTATGGATACAGGAAGTGGTGTAATGTAAACCTGAACGTCCATCCATGATGGTTGAGGCAAGATAATCCTGACTGGAAGCAGTGAGGAGCGATAGGATGATGAGGGTACATATGTGAAGCAGTTCCATACCTGAATGAAACAACAACCAGCATCAGGAATAAGGCAGATGGTGGAAACAGTCAAATATGGATTCAGGATCCTGGATATAACAGTTAGTTGGAGAGAATCATGAAACAAGGCTGTAGATTTAGGTACGATGGAGAAGGCAGGTCAGGAGAGTTAAGGTCCTGAAGGGAAGCTGCATCTGGCAATGAGGCTGAGAACACGTGATTTGAATCAGTAGATTGTAGACTCAGGTAGCTGTTGGTGATGGCTGAGGTGGGATGATGATGACTTGAGGCAGCCAAACATAATTAGAATGATGAGGCCACATGAGGCATAAAAGTTCCATTCCCGAAGGGAAGCAGCAACTGGTATAAGGTAAAGATGGTATGGTATAAGTCTGTAGATTATATACATGGCTCCCATCCCTGTTAGTTGGGTTAGGCTAACCTTCACTTGATGCTGCCAAGCAGAGTTAGGGATGGAGGATGTCAGCTGGTAAGTAGCAGGAGATAGTCATTGTAATGGAATTCCATCCATGTTAAACAGGAGAAGCCTACCTTCGCTCAGCACCTCACGAGTTAGGGACGGAACCAGGAATACTGCTGGTATGGGCTGGCAAAAGGCACAGAAAGCAACTATAGAAGCGAGTATCAGAGGATATAGCAGTGCAGGCAGGCAGGAATGCACAGTACAAAGGTATGGTAGGATATACGTAGGAAGAGTGGAATGGTGGGCACACAAACAGGAGTAATATGTAGAAGGGAAGGGCTGACTTTGGAAGCAATATGATGGAATGCAGAGGAGGATCCCATAGTAAACAGATGCACACACCAGAGAGGAATACTGATGTGAGGGGAGGAGCTTGAGATTGTAGATAGCAGGGTAATAAAGTGGGATCGATCCCAAGGACAGCAAACTAGTAAACTGGGATCCCCCCAATCAAAGTCCTGGAGGACATGAGATGAAGCACAAGGGGTCCCCAATGGGTGATGTCCCACCAGCCCCGGTGACAGGAGAAGAAGGGGAGGCAATGCAGGCACAGAGGCGGTACAATAAATATGCAGGAATTGAAGGGAGTGCAGTAGACTGATGATGGCAAGATAGACTGCAGTAGAGTGATGAAGCATGCAGTTTTGAATGCAGTGCTAGTGGATCCAACTGCCAGTGTGAGCTAGAGCTGCAAAACCTGTTGGCAAAGTTCATAGGGTTAGATATTAAGGTAATGCTGACCAGGGAAGTGAACTGCTAATCAGTGGAGGGCCAGCACATTAGAGCAAGAAATCCAGGGATTTATAAACTGGGTGAGAAGGAGGTGTCCAAGACATCCAATGAAGGTGGCCAAATGGTGTTCAATGAGTATCTCGCCCCCTAGCATACACACATATATGAAGTAGCCAGCAGGGTAATCTATAAAATTCCTACAGGTGGAGTGCAAGTAGTATAGAGAAACATAGAAACATAGAATTTGACGGCAGATAAGGACCGCTTGGCCCACCCAGTCTGCCCATTTCCCTACCTACTGGATAAGCTGCAGATCCTAGTTAACCAGCAGCCTACTTCTTCCTACTCCCACCCCCCAGAACTGCCTTATGACTATCCCATGCATGCTTGAATTCCACCACTGATTTTGACTCCACAACCTCCTCCGGAAGGCCGTTCCATGCATCCACAACCCTCTCTGTGAAAAAATACTTCCTTAAATTACCTCTGAGCCGCCCCCCCTCTATCTTCAAATTGTGCCCTCCTGTTCTTGCACACCTCTTTTTTTGAAAGATGCTACCCTCTTGGACTTTGTTGATCCCCTTGAGGTGCTTGAAAGTTTCTATCATGTCCCCCTCTCCCTCCTTTCCTCGAGGCTATACATATTCAGCTCCTTAAGTCTTTCTTCATATGTCTTCCGGTGCAGACCCTGCACCATTTTAGTTGCCCTCCTCTGGACAGCTTCCATCCTGTCTATGTCTTTGTGGAGATTGGGTCTCCAGAACTGCACACAGTACTCCAGATGGGGTCTCACCAGCTGTCTGTACAGAGGGACAATAACTTCCTGTTTTCTACTGGTGATGCCTCTCCCTATGCATCCCAGTATCCCCCAACCCTCCTTGCTGCCCTCTCACATTGCTTGCCCATCTTTAGGTCATCTGATATGACTAGCCCAGGTCCCTTTCCATTTTTGTTGTTGTTAGTATCTCACCCCCATTGTGTACTCTTCCCCTGGGTTTTTGTTTCCCAGGTGCATTACCTTGCACTTCTTAGCATTGAATCTAAGCTGCCATACATTTGACCATTCCTCTAACCTTGCCAAGTCCCTGCTCATCCTTTCCACCCCACCCTGTGCATCAACTCTGTTGCAGATCTTAGTGTCATCTGCAAAGAGACATACTTTTCTTCAGTCCTTCTGCAATGTCGCTTATAAAGACATTGAAGAGGACCAGTCCTAATACTGAACCCTGCGGTACCCCACTAGTAACCCTCCTTTCTTCTGAGTGGACTCCATTTACTATTACTCTCTGTGTCCTATTCTCCAGCCAATTCTTTACCCAGGCTGTCATCTTGGGACCCACTCCCAGGCTGGCTAACTTGTATAGTAATCTTTTGTGTGGGACTGTGTCCAAATGCCTTGCTAAAGTCTAGATAGGCCATGTCCACAGCCCCTCCCTGATCTACTACTTTGGTCACCCAGTCAAAGAAATCTATCAGATTCGTCTGGCATGACCTTCCGCTGTGAATCCATGCTGCCTAGGGTCCTGTGCCCTCTGGCCTCTAGATACTCGACAATTCTTTCCTTTAGAAGTGATTCCATCATTTTCCTATCACTGAGGTTAAACTAACAGGTCTATAGTTTCCTGCTTCTGCCTTGCTCCCACTTTTGTGAATGGGAATCACATCTGCCCTCCTCCAGTCCTCGGGTACCACCCCATCCTCCCATGATTTGTTAAAAGGGTAGTCAGTGGTGTCACTAGTTCTACCCTTAGTTCTTTTAGAATTCTGGGATGAATCCCATCAGGCCCCATTGCTTTGTCCACCTTCAGTTTTAAGAGTTCTTTCAGAACCCTTTCTTCTGTAAATGGGCCGGTATCAACTTCTGTATCCAGAGTGTTACTACTGTTTGTTTTATGTACCTCCCCCTCTTCCTTTGTAAATACTGAGCAAAAATATTTGTTTAGTATCTCTGCCTTTTCACAGTCTCCCTCTGCCCACCCTTCCTCCCCTTTATTAAGCCTCACTATCCCTCCCTTGGTCTTCCTTCGCTCCCTGATGTACCTATAAAAGGTTTTATCCCCCTTCTTAACTGAGTTGGCTATCTTTCCTCGGTTTGGGCCTTTGCTGTTCTGACTGCCGTCCCAGCCTTTTGCTTTAACTGATACAGTTCTCTGTCCTGCTCCTTCTACATTCCTTGTACTTCCTGAATGCTTTCTTTCTCTGAACCTTCACTGCCACTTCCTTTGAGAACCATAGTGGTTTCTTACATCGTCTTGTTTTGTTTATTTGCTTCACACAAAGGCTTATTACCTCTGTGATGGCAGTTTTATTATTCCCATTGTTCTTCCACCCTCCTTCCTGCCCATTTGCTAGTGCATTCCTTAGGCACTCACCCATTTTGCAAAGTCAGCCTCCTAAAGTCCAGTACTTTTGTCTTTGTATGGCTTGACTCTATTGCTGTGTTTATTGTGAACCATACTGTTCGATGGTCGCTAGTTCCCAGATGGCTACCCACTTCTACATCTGTAATCCTCTCTCCATCTCCATTTGAGAGAATCAAGTCTAATATTGCTCCCTCTCAAGTGGGCTCCAGTACTAGTTGTCTAAGGCATGCCCCCTGTAGGGCATCTAGAATAACTGCACTCTTCGAAGTGGCAGCTGCAACTGCACTCGTTAACATCTGGCATATTCAGATCACCCATCAGCAATATCTTCCCTTTTTCTGCCATTCTAAGTATACTTTCTATCATTTCCCTGTCCATTTCCTACCCCTGAGAAGGGGGTCTGTATACAACCCCTGTGCGTATTGTGGTGCCATTGCCTGTCTCCAAATGTACCCACAGTGCTTCTTCTCCTCCCTGTTTACCCTTTTGTTCTGTTGCTTTTATTCCTTCCCTTATGTAAAGAACTACTCCTCCTCCTCTTTTACCCTCCCTGTCCCTTCTGTAGACAGTGTATCCTGGTATGTTTATGTCCCAGTCATGGTTTTGTGTATACCATGTTTCTGTGACTGCCACGATATCCAGATGTTCCTCCTCCATCAAGGCCACTAATTCAGGAAGCTTGTTACCCAGACTATGGGCATTAGTACTCATTGCTCTCCATTTTTTGATGGCTTTACCTTCTCTTGCAGCATCCCCCACTGACCGTTCTACCTCAGTCTTTTTCTCATTTAGTACCCTGTTTTGTAGGGAGAGGCTGGGATTTTCCTGCTGCTTGTCAGTGCCTCCCCCTTTGACTAGTTTAAAAGCTTGCCAATGAAGCATTTAAACCAATTGCTCTAAAGACTTGTTCCCTTCCTGGACAGATGCAGACCATCCTGCCAGTATAGGCTGGTGTCCCTCCAGGTGGAACCCCAGTCCCCAATGAAGCCAAACCCCTGTGCTCTGCACCATTTTTTCAACCATTCATTAAACTGCATGGTGCCAAGTACCCTTGCCTCCCCCATGCTTTTGACAGGCAGCACCTCTGAGAAGGATACTGTGTGTGCTACTTGTCTTAGGTCCCTCCCCAACTCTGCAATATCCTCCTGCACTGC
This sequence comes from Neoceratodus forsteri, assembly GCA_016271365.2. Classification (NCBI taxonomy): domain Eukaryota; kingdom Metazoa; phylum Chordata; order Ceratodontiformes; family Ceratodontidae; genus Neoceratodus; species Neoceratodus forsteri. The sequence continues at coordinate 541,214,231 of JADMNL010000022.1, read as the reverse complement.
TCTAATCTCATGATGAGCCAAGTCATTTGTCCCTAGGTGGACAATTATGTCCAGCTTGGAATCCCCTGTAGCTGTTCTCGTGATCCTGAGGATGCGCTTCCTGTCCCTCCAAGCCATGGCACCAGGCAGGCACCTTACTTCATTTTTCCCACCTCCCCCCAGTTCTATACCCCTAATAACTGAGTCTCCCACCAGGAGCTGCTTCCTTTCCCTTTGGTGTCCTCTGCCTCCTTTCTGTGGGCCTCCCTTGTGACAGTTATCATCAGTCTTCTCTGCGGGTGCATCCATAGGGGAAAAGCAGTTGTACCAACACAAAAAAGCTGACCTGTAGATAAACTACATTGCTGTCTGTAGGGTAGGAAATGAACTGCAGATGCAGGCGGGAGCAGTTTTGGTCAATGCTGAGAACAAACAGCAGATCAAGGAACACATCCTTCCCGTGCTCCCAGGTTGCATTCAGACTGAAGGTCCAGCCCAGAGTGCCTCTCCCTGCTAAACATGTTCCCCCTCGACCCCTACTTAAGAGAAAACAGAGATGGAGCATGGAATAACCACAGGGATGAAGTGGGGAGGACTGGGAAAGCGTCATCCTATTATACTGCTCCTGCGCACAAAGGATGATCACATAGAACTGAGGAATCTGGGAGGATAAGGGAGCATTTGCGAGGAATGAGCAGAAAACATGCTCGCAGGTGAATGAGCACTGAGGAAAGGATGATGAACAAAGGGGGAGGAGCAGGGACTCTCATAAAAGCCAGGTGGTGAAGCCCAAAAAGAAAACAGGGAGGGGACAGCCCAATCACAAATGGGACAGGAGGGAGGCTAAGGATGGGAGCAGGTAAGTGGCAGGAGCTGCAGAAGAGGAGACCAAACAGCAACAGAAAAAGCAGGTAGGCATCAACTCAGGGAAAGAATGACGTGAGGGAGAGGGGGACACACAAGAAGAAAAAATTACTCACCATAGTAATGTTGTTTCTTCTAATGGAGTATTGCTGTATTCTGACTATATGCAGTTAGCCCCAGCACTTGAACTGCTCTGGAGAGGAAAGGGTTAACTCTATGACAAGGCATAGAATGTTGAGCTCAAGCTCAGCCTTTAAACCTCTGTCTCTGGTACTCCTCAGTGTAACCGTCAGATTCTTTTGAGCACTATGCTAACTATTAAACAGAAATTTTTTTTTAAATTTTGTGCCAAAAGGCAATAAACAGATTTTTAGGGTCCAAAAGGCTCAAGTCGAGAACCCCAAAAAGAACCCAAGTAGGTAGTAAAACTTAATAATATATATTTTAAAATAATAACAACAAAAACCTTATGCTAAGACGAGGTAACCCAGGCACACCTCTGGGATGCAACACTGCACCTGTCAACCCACATCCCAAAACAAATAGGTTCCAGGAGGGGAGGCAGGGAGGGAGGTCAGAATACAGCAAGACTCCATTAGAAGAAACAACATTACTATGGTGAGTAATTTTTTTCTTCAAACAACATGAAGACTTGCTGTATTCTGACTATATGCAGACTACCAAGCAGTGTCCTTTGGAGGAGGGAGTTACAGAACCTATTTTGGGAACAGGATCTGCAGTACTGCTGTGCCAAACCTGGCATCACTTCTTGACTGAATGTCAAGAGAATAATGCTTAGTAAATGTTTGAACAGTTTTCCAGGTGACTGCTTTACAGATTTCCACTAAGGGTATGTCTCTAGCTGCTGCAACCAAAGCAGCTGTACCTCTGGTGGAGTGAGCCCTCAGGCCTGAGGGTGTCTCTTTCCCCAACTTTGAATAGCAGAACCGGTTACAGGAGACAATCCACCTGGCAATAGTTCTCTTATTGGCAGGTTTACATTTTCCCACTTCTCCATAAGTAAGAAACAGCTGTGAACAGTCATTTCTATGGACCTTAGTGTGCTCCATATAATAACTAAGAGCACTCTTTACATCAAGACTGTGTAATCTTCTCTCTAAAGAGGAAGAATGGTCAGTGAAAAATACAGGCAATGACATAGACTGGTTCAAATGAAAGTCTGATATCACCTTGGGGAGGAACTTTCTGTTCGTTCGAAGGACCACCTTATCCCTGTGAAATGATATGAAATCAGGTTCCACTGATAATGACTGTAATTCACTGATTCTCCTGGCAGAGGTAATGGCTACCAGGAACACAGTTTTCCAAGGCAAATATTTTAGCTCAGCTGAAGATAATGGTTCGGGGGGGGGGGGGCTGCATAAGCTGTGCAATACAGATATTCAGATCCCAAACAGGAGTAGGGTCCCTAAAGAGAGGATTGATATGAACCAGACCTTTGAAAAATTTCTTGAAAACTGGATGGAAGGCTAAGGAAGAGCCTTTCCCAGCTGAAAGGAAGGCAGAGATGGCTGCCAAATGCACTTTGAGAGTGGTAGGCCTGAGGCCTAAACTGTTAAGATGCACCAAATAGTCTAAAGCAGTGGCAATGTCAGATGAATCTGGCTGAACATGCCTCTGAGAAGTGAACACCAGAAACCAAATCTCTCATTTGGAATTGTAAGTTTTTCTAGTAGAAGGTTTTCTACTAACCTTAAGAATGCCCAAGACTGGAAAATATGCAGGCTTGCGTATTCTAGCTCCTCAAGATCCAAGCTTTGAGTCTGAGAGTCTGAAGGTTGGCATACAGTAGCCTCCCCTGCGAGGAGGTGAGGAGATTGTACTGTCTGGGAAGACACAGTGGAATTGTCACTGACATTTACAATAGTAGGGGGTACCATGGCTGCCTGGCTTAGTCTGGAGCCACTAGAATCACTGTGCAAGACTGAGATCTGATCTTGACCAGAGGAAAAGGAGGAAAAGCATACAGAAACCTGCTTGTCCAATCCAAATAAGAGAGCATCTTTGGGAACAGACCCCAAAAGAGGGGGTCTGCAGCAGAATAGAGGAAGCTGGTGATTGTCCGGGGCTACAAAGAGGTCTATCTCTGGAGTGCCCCACCTCTTGGAAATGACTTGAAGAATTAGAGGACTCAGGGCACATTTGTGGTGACCTTGGGAAATCCTGCTGAGAGCATCTGCCAGTACATTGTCCTTCCCTGGGAGATGCACTGCTATCAGGGAAACCTGAAGGGAATAAGCTAGTGACCATATTTTCATGGCTTTGGTGCACAAGGCCGAGGACCGAATGCCCCACTGCTTGTTGATGTACCACATGGTTGTGGTATTGTCTATCCTGATCTGCACCACTTTCCCCTGACTTGTGTTCAAGAATGTCTCACATGGTAGAAAGACAGCGCTGAATTCGAGAAGATTTATGTGCAGAAGAGACTCCTGATGAGACCATGTTCCCTGAGCAGTGAGCTGGTCCAGATGGGCTCCCCATCATAGTAGAGCAGCATCCATGTTGAGAATCACTGTAGGAACCTGACTGAGGAAAGGGACACCTTGCCTTAGATTGTCCTCCTCCAACCACCACTGGACAGCCTGAACCAGAGTTTGAGACACTGGAACTAACTTGGATAGAGGGTCTTTTTTCTGAGACCTAAAAGATTTTAGATGAAATTGAATATCCCTCATTTGAAATCTTACCCCTTGCACTACTGCAGTGGATGCTGCCATGTGGCCTAGCAACTGTAAGAAGTGCCTGGCTGGTCGAGGCACTAGAGGAAAGCCAGGGTGATGAGGGACTGTGCCCTTGAAAGAGGAAGAAAAGCCTTTACCTAGACAGTGTCCAGTTCCACCCCTATAAATGTGAGAAGCTGGACTGGTTCCAGAACATACTTTTCTAGATTTAGGATGAATCTCAAGGAGTCCAGGAGCTTTTGAGTGACCTCTAGAGCTGACTTGACTTGGTCTGAGGACTGACCCACTATGAGCCAGTCATCCAGGTAAGGGAAGAGTAAGATGCCTTGTCTCCTGAGAAAGGCCACCACTACTGCTAGACACTTGGTGAACACCCTTGGAGCAGAAGTTAGGCCAAAAGGCATTGCTCTGAACTGGTAGTGACCTGAGGGCAACTCAAACCTGAGGTACTTTCTGTGGGATTGTCTGATAGGCATGTGGAAATAGGCATCCTGGAGATCCAAGGAGGCTAGCCAGTTCCCTGGCCTCAGAGAGGGATGAATTATTCCCTGAGTCACCATTTTGAACTTTGGCTTTAGTATATGTTTGTTTAGGTATCTTAGATCTAGGATGGGTTGCTATTCCCGTATTTTTTTGGGGGTAAGAAAGTATATGGAATACAGTCCTTTACCCCTGTGACAAAGAGGTACCTTCTCTACTGCCTGTAGAAGTAGTAGAGAGGAGACTTCTCCCTCTAAGGCCTTTGTCTTCAAGGGAGAGAAAGAACTGAAAGACTTTGTTCTCATTTTTGGGAACCTTTTGAAACTGAGAGCAAGCCCCTGGCTCACTACTTCCAGGACCCATTTGTCTGAAGTAATAGACTTCCAGGTCTGGAAATAGTGAGCCAGCCTGCCCCCTACTGGAATTGAGGAGGCAACCCTGACTGACACCTCAGGGTGTCTGTTTGGCAGGGGGCTTAGACTGTAGAGGATGGCGTCCTGGTCATCCCCCTTCTACCTCTTCCCCTAAAGAACCCCCTCTGCTGGAAAGAAGAGTAGGCCTGGGCTTGGTAAAAAGGTATTTGAAAAGGCTTGCCCCTGCCAGCCCTAGATTGCTGCTTCTGAGGGAGTGACCTACTTTTCCTTGGCTGCAGCACTCCTGTAGGTGGTTCTGTATTCATCCATCTTTTTCATGTAAGCCTCTGTTTGCTTTCCAAACAGAGAATTACCCATGGCAGGAAAACCCATGGCCTTGGTCTGGGTATCCTGTGATAGACTGGTACACCTGAGCCAAACAAATCTCCTCAGGGAGACAGATGAAGCCATAACCCTGGAAAATACATCATTCAAGTCGACAGCAGCATGAAACTGGACCTTTGATGCCTCAATACCATCCACAGCCACCTGCTCCAACTCCTTGGCCAGCTGGAGAGGGGCATTCTTAGCCAGCTCCAGAACCATATCCCACATAGATTTTTGGTGTCTGGCTGTATATGCCATGTAAGTAGCTTGCCTGAGTCCCAAAGAGGATGCCAAGTACTGTTTCTTTGCCATGGCATCCACTTTCCTGGAATCCTTATCTGAGGGGTAAGATGCCAAGGTAATGTTAGCCTTGTCACAGGCTGCAGTTTGCACTACCCCAACATGACTGCAATGATTTGTAAGGAATTCCATCCTGGGACCTGACAAGATATACCTCCTGTCCATCTTTTTATCCAAAGGTGGTATGGATGTTGGAAACTGAAGAATTTTTATGTCTCTCTCCCCAGGGATTTATGCAGAGGGATAGACACCCTTTTAGACTCTGGGACATCCATCATCTCAACATAGTCAGGTTCCTCCTGATCCTGTTCAGCCTCTTCCACTGGAAGCTGAAGAGTATCAGTCACTTTCTTGTAGAACAAGAAATGGGAGGGGGACTCAGAAAGTCTGGGAGGAGACATATTAGAAGGCCTGTCTGGGGAGATGTCAGGTTTTACTGGCTCCTCAAAGCCTTCATAATACTCTTCTTCATAATCTTCTTCTCCTTCCCAATCACCCTCATAAAATGCTTCAGGATCATATTCAGAAGCAGATGCTTCCTACTGAACCGTTGGTCTTTGAGTCGGTGTCGATTTGGTTGGAACCGAGCAAAGCGATTGTACAACACTAATCACTTTAGCTATTTCTTCAGCGGGAACAGGGATCTGAATCGGCTGACTTGCACTTTTTCTTAGATGGAACCGATTCCACAGAATCAGCACTCCTTTTGCCCGAGGAGGTATCACCGAAGTCAGTGGGCACCCCCTCAGGTTCAGTCGAAACTGAGCTGGGCTAGCCATCTGGGTCAGTGGACTTCCAGCCTCCCTTTCCTTCAGCCTACTTAAACATTTATCGAAAGTGGCTTTGGGAAAGTTTTTACAAATCTGGCAGTCTTCTTTGAGGTGGTCAAACCCCAGACAATAAACACAGACGAGATGTGGATCAGCCTTAGCAAAGGCCTCCCCACTCTCGGTGCAGGGCTGAAACCCAGTGGGACCGGTTTTCATTTTGTGTTTCTCAGACATGCCTATAAAATAATAAGTTACTTATCTGCATTTAAGCCAGGCAACTACAAACCTATCAGTTCCAACCGTGTCACAGGTCAGTTAAAAAAACAAAGAAAATTTTTTTTTAGGATTCGATAGGTACCGGAAACCACTGTACAAAAGGTAGAAAAAAATACAAAGAAAAACCAATACAGAATTTGCTTCGGTTCCCAACTGGACCGACCTGGAAGAAACCAGACAAAAAATAATTTCTACCAACAAAACTCTATAACTACCTACTAAATACACTTAGTGTACCATAGACAGAGATCTGAATACTGAAAAAATAAGAAAAACAGTTGACAAATTGTCCAATTTTTACTTAAATCGAACCAAAGCGAAGAAGAAGATCTCGGAAGTGACTTCACAGTTAGGCGGAGTAAAGAATCTGATGGTTACACTGAGGAGTACCAGAGACAGAGGTTTGAAGGCCGAGCTCGAGCTCAACGTTCTATGCCATGGCATAGAGTTAACCCTTTCCTCTCCAGAACAGCTCAAGTGCTGGGGCTAGCTGCATATAGTTAGAATACAGCAAGACTTCATGTTGCTGACACTACAGTGCTGTACTATGGTGTGCCTTACAGTGCATAAATTGACACCCAGTGTTGACACTACAGTGCAGTACTATGGTGTGCCACACAGGATATGAGCTGATACCCAGCGCTGACACTACAGTGCAGCACTATGGTATCAAACACAGTGCATGAATTGATACTCAGTGCTGACACTACAGTGCAATACTGTGGTGTCCCACCCAGGATATGAGCTGATACTCATCACTGACACTACAGTGCAGCACTATGATATCAAACACAGTGCATGAATTGATACTCAGTGCTGACACTACAGTGCAGTACTATGGTGTCCCACACAGGGCATGAGCTAATACCCAGTGCTGACACTACAGTGCAGCACTAGGGTGTCCCACACGGGGCATGAGCTAATACCCAGTGCTGACACTACAGTGCCGTACTATGGTGTCCAACAGGGTATATGAGCTGACACCCAGTGCTAACACTGCAGTACAGTACTATGTTGTTTTACACACACACACGCACACACACACACACACACACACGCATGCATGCACGCATGCATACACAAGCTGCATAATGTACAGTTACTGACATATAGTGTATGCATACAAACACACACATACATACATACATGAAGTGGTGACCATGTTTGGATTGTGCCTCAGATCTCCAGAAAGTTGTCCTGGATGATCTGGGTGAATAGGAGACACTTCACCTTGGGGGTAGGGAGGAATGACGAAATGTCTGAATCACAGCCAAGACACTGGGATTCACATCTGAATTCAGGAAAGACAAAAGTTATGGCGTTTTCAGGCCCAATGACAGTTAGGGACATTAATGTCTCAGTTGCTGACCCTAAGGGGGGTAAGACAGAACTTGTACATAATTTTAGTAATTTAGGGGTGATGCTCTGATTCACAGCTTACTTTGGAATTTCAGGTGAGTAAATTAGTCAAAGGAATTGATCAAAGGCTGGGAATGTTGTTCAGAGGCAGATCTTATCTCATTCATGAATCCTGTAGATTATTGGCAGACAGTTTCTTGCTTAGTGTATTTGATTATGGTCTAATGGTTTATTCTGGTTCAAGTGAGAAGTGTTACATAAGCTACAAGCAACTTACCACAGTATATTTCAGTTCATGACTGGTCTTCCACTGAGAACCCATCACTGTAATCTTTTGAAAGAAGCTAATTGTCCTTCTTTAATAGATAGGATCAACCTCAAGATGGGTAACCTTTATTTTTAAAAGTATTAAGGGTTTTCTCCCTCCTTCTATCCAATCTTTTTTCATTAAATTGCAAAGTACCCAGGTAACAAGGTCACAGACTCAAGGTGTTCTTAGGGTCCCTCTTTTAGGAAAACCATAGGTCAAAGATTAGTTGTATATAGGGCTTCTACATTCTTTAATCGGATCCCCAGTGTAGTCACTAATTGTAGAACTATTAGGCCCTTCAATTACAAGCTTGCCCAGTAACTTGATTCTCTTACTGAGTGTACCTGTCTGCAATAGTAATTGATTGTTCTATGTATATTTGTATGTATTTGTATTCTGTATGTGATTACATTTTGTAACCTGGTTTATTAAGTATGTCCTGTTTGATATGTTTTATATGTTAAATTGTCGCTTGTGAAAACAGGCTTAAAAAAGTATAAAAAATGAAAAAAATGAAATGACCTGGATCTTACAGGATTTAACTCAAATGATTTGTGTTGACAGAGACTTACCCCAGTGTGTGTGGCTGGTAGGGTGGATGGGGATGTGTGGCTCTGAATCCAAACCATTTTCCCCATCACATCGAAATATACATGCAGGTGTGTTCGCACACACACACACACTCTACATTTTATAAATATGCTTCCTTTATAAGAGACCGAAAGTTCAATCTTGAGCTCTTTAATGATGCAGTTAAAGGGACACTGTCAACCCCCTTAGGTTTCAAAGTGTCCCTAGTTTAAAAAACATATTTTATGACTGCCAACATTCAGTAAAGATTGGTGATGTAGCTGGTAGTTTGATTCTGACACTTATTTTCTTTAAAAAAGTGAAAAACAGACTGCCCAACATACTCGTGTTATCACACCAAAACAGGTTTGTTTACATCCCTTGAGCAACTCCAAATGCATCTTACCTGGACTTGGGAACACCCACAAAACAGTCTAGCCCCTCATGATGCAGTGGGAGTTGAGGAGGCTTCTTTCTTATGAGTGACTGCACTGTTTGGGTGTGTTTCTAATGCTCAGGAAGTATGCAGTAAGAACAGAACCAGGATCATGAACAAAACAAGGTTGTTTATAAATATACATTGCCATGCATTTCAGTTGTACTGAACAAGGAGACAGACAAAACAAACAGCAATGTCAGTGAATTTTAGAGAGGGTAAACAATCATTAAATGTAGGCTTTCTACTAGAAATAATATGATGAAAAACAAGTTGACTGTGTCCCTTTAATATACAAACCTTTCCCGATCATCTTCTTTGCCGAAAAGAAAATCATAAATACTCATTATACCATGTCACAGCACACAATGGCTATTTTACATACAAAGTATCATTCACAAAAGCAGTAACATTTATTTCAGGGATTTACTGCAAATGAAATTCTAAAACTGCAAGACAGATGAGGAGAAAACATTGCTTTATCACATGATTGCCTGTCTAATATATTGCGCACTAGACTGGATCAAGCTATTCTTGTCTGGTCGCACACCAGGCATGGATGCGTAAATGGTACTCGAGGCTAAACATGGCTTTTTAAATCCTTTAAAATAATTCATAACTGCTGACAACAGATAATTTTTGCCAACCTTTTCCAATCACTGCTATATGGTTTTTAAGTTAATATGGAGAAACATTGAAACATAGACTTTGATGACAGATCAGGACCGCTTGGCCCACCTAGTCTACCCATTTCCCTACCTACTGGATAAGCTGCAGATCTTAGTTAACCAACAGCCTATTTCTTCCTACCCCCACAAGAATTGCCTTAAGTCTGTCCCATGCATTCTTGTATTCTCCCACTGTTTTAAACCCCACAACCTCCTCAGGAAGGTGGTTCCATGCGTCCACCACCCTCTCTGTGCAAAAATATTTCCTCACATTGCCCCTGAGTCATCCCCCTTTATCTTCAGATTGTGTCTCCTTGTTCTTGCACATCTCTTTTTCTGAAAGATGCTATCCTCTTGGACATTGTTGATTCCACTAAGGTACTTACAATGTCTATCATGTCCTCCCTCTCCCTCCTTTCCTCAAGGGTATACATATTATGCTCCTTTAGTCTCTCCTCATATGGCTTCTCTTGCAGACCCTGCATCATTTTAGTTGCCTTCCTCTGGACTGCCTCTATCCTGTTTATGTCCTTGCGGAGATGGGGTCTCCAGAACCGGACACAGTACTCCAGATGAGGTTTCACCAACTGTCTGTACAGAGGGATAACAACTTTCTGTTTTCTGGTGGTGATGCCACTCCCTATACATCCCAGTATCCCCTAGCCCTCCCTACTGCCTTCTCACATTGCTTGTGAACCTTAAGGTCATCTGATATGATTACCCCCAGGTCCCTTTCCATTTTTGTTGTTGTTACTACCTCCCCCCAACTGTGTACTCTTCCCCTGGGTTTTCTGTTTCCCAGGTGTATTATTTTGCACTTCTTTGCATTGAATCCAAGCTGTCATACTTTTGACCATTCCTCCAACCTTGCCAAGACCCTTCTCATCCTTTCCATGCCCCCTTGTGTATCAACCTTGTTGCAGATCTTTGTATCATCTGCTAAGAGGCATACTTTTCCTTCCAGTCCTTCTGCAATGTCACTTATAAAAACATTCACCCACCTAAACAGCCAGTATAGTGTTATGCTTGTGCAACTGTGTTAGTTTGGTTTTGGCCATTCGCACTGTATTCCAGAGGAATTACCACCCTGTAGGGGTACAAAGGCAAGGAACCCTCAGCAAGGGTTTCACCCCTACAGGTGCCACGGGACGATTCTTGTGGCTGAAGGTACCTTAGGAATTCCCCTAAGGAGAGAGTGCTACCACTGGAGGAGGAGGGGCAAAGAAAAAATGCTTCACAAAGAGGCTGAGAGAAACTGCTTACATAGCTCAGAAAGTGGGAGTGGCTGGCTGCTTGGCCACTGAACTCCAGGCAAAGCCTTTTCAATTTGCCGATCTATGCAGCCAGTATAGTGTTATGCTTGTGCAACTGTGTTAGTTTGGTGTTGACCATTTGCACTCTCTGTTCTATAGGAATTACCACCCTGTAGGGATACGAAGGCAAGAAACCCTCAGCGAGGGTTCCACCTCTAGAGGTGCCATGGGAAAAGGTACCTTAGGAATGGAATTCCCAAAAGAAATGTAGTATCATCTCCAAAAAGTAGGCAACATTATGCACATGAGCAGGCAGTAACTGTGACATAGGAGCAGTAACTGTAACTGTAACGTAGTAGTGGAGAAGCATAGGCAGTTTGATAATGCAATGAGATACTCAGTTGGATAACGTAATGAATACCCAGGCTTGTGTAGCATGATACTGATGGCTTGTGTTGAGATTAGGGGATCCCCTAGGGAGAGAGGGAATGGCAGGACATCCTCCATCTCTGTCCAACAGCAGAGCCTACCTAAAGAAACTATGGGAAACAACTATGCTGACTAAGCGTTATGACCTGAGGCAATGGAGGAGAGAAAAAAAACCCTATGAGGAGGAAATCTCTGGGGATCCAAGGCCTAGGTCGCCTTCCCTCTAGGCTTGGGATAGTTTAATTAGTGATAGCTCTGCAGCTACAATTTGGAAAACCCAATTAAAGGGAGGTGGAAAATATTCCAATTTGGAGGAAGGCTCTCACTCAAACCCTTCTAGCAGGAATGCTGTGGAAGGTTGCGAGAAAACTCTGCAACAATACATGTATCCAAGGCACAGGAGGACAGCAACAACTGCTGAGGCACTCACCTGGTCTACCCACCCTAGATCAAACCAGGTGAACCAGAGGCAGTCGTAGGGAGAATGTGGTGATGGTGCCTTGCTAGGAAAACCACTAAAGTCAGCAGTAGTAAAAACAAATGAGTACACTGAGTTGTAACAGCAATAAAATAAAACGAGGCACAATGCTCTGAAAGCACTGTCACCAGGCAGTGCAATGAAGCTGCAAGTAGAATGACAGCAGGAATGAGCAGCACAGCTAGGGTCAAGTAAACTGTGTCAGGTGAAAAGAACTGAGTATGCAACATGGAGCAGCTATGGTTGAGCTGAAACACACAGATAATGACTGCAGTTGCATTGCAGTAGTTGGTGAGCACAGTGTAAAAACACAAGCACTGGGAACAATAGTAATTAAAGTAAACAGCAGCAGTGGCTGCAGTTGTGGGTAACTGAAAACAGTAGCATGAGCTCTGAGTAGCAGTATGCTAGGAACTTAGAAACAAAGCCCTCCAAAAAGACAAAACCAAAACACAACAAAACAGAAAACAGGGAAAGGCCCCAAAACAAGACACAAAACACAGGAAAGCACACAGCCAGAGGAAAGATACAAACCAGAAGCAGGAAAAAAAACACCAGAGTCCAGCAGAGATACACAGAAACAGCAGGTGGGGGGGTAGGCCACAGCCAGCTCAGAGGACAAACCAACATAGCCTCCGGCTGCAAAGAAAAAATGCTTCACAAAGAGGCTGAGAGGAACTGCTTGCATAACTCAGGAAGTGGGAGTGGCTGGCTGCTTGGCCACTGAACTCCAATCAAAGCCTTTCCAATTAAAAAGGACTGGACCCAGTACTGAACCCTGCAGTACCCCATTAGTAACCCCCCTTTCTTCAGAGTGGACTCTGTTTGCTATTACCTTCTATGTGTTGTTGTCCAGCCAATGTTTTACCCAGGATAACACCCTAGGACCCACTCCTGGGCTGGCTTATTTGGTTATTAATCTTTTGTGTGGGACTGTGTCAAATGCCTTGCTAAAGTCTTGGTAGGCCATGTCCACAACCCCTCCCTGGTTTACTACTTTGGTCACTCAGTCAAAGAAATTGATTAGATTCATCTGGCAAGACCATCCCACTGTGAATCCATGCTGCCTTGGATCCTGTGCCCCACTGGCCTCTAGGCATTCAACAGTTCTTACCTTCAGAAGTGATTCCATCATTTTCCCTACCACAGAGGTCAAACTGACAGGCCTGTAGTTTCCTGCCTCTGTCTTGGTCCCACTTTTGTGAAGGGGAATCACATCCACCCTCCTCCAGTCCTCAGGTACCACGTGATCCTCCCATGATGTATACCGACGCTGCAGCGAATCCTTGACGGCGAAGTCCATCACAGCGACAGAATCTGGCCAAAATCTGCATGTCACTGTGATGGTCTCCGCACGGCCGGGGGATTGCCTCGCAGGGTATTCCCCCCAGTCAAACTCCAACTCCGAGTTAGAATCCTAGAGACTGGGGGGGGTGGGGGTTCATGGGGCACAGCCCCCATTGAAAACGCGGAGGCATCCCCAATGCTGCATTGCCAACACTTGGAAATGTAGCTGTTGCTGTCGGGGATGTCTCTGTAGCCACTGTCACTGCGGCATGATAGAACCCTCCCATGATTTATTAAAAAGGGTAGTCAGTGGTGTCACTAGTTCTCCCCTTAATTCTTTTAGAATTCTGGGGTGAATCCTGTCAAACCCCATTGCTTTGTCCACCTTCAGTTTAAGGAGTTTTTTCAGAACCCTTTCTTCTGTGAAAGGACTGGGATCGACCTCCCTATCCAGAGTGCTTCTGTTAATTGGATTAGGTACCTCCCCCTCCTCCTCTTTTGTGAATACTGAGCAGAAGTATTCATTCAGTATCCCTTTTTCACTGTCCCTCTCTACCCAGCCACTGTCCATTCTATTCAGCCTCAGTATCTCTCCATTTGTCTTTCTATGCTCCCTAATGTACCTATGAAAGGTTTTACCCCCCTTCGTAACTGAATTGGCTATCTTTTCCTTAGTTTGGGTCTTTGCTATTCTGACTGCCTTTCCTACTTTCTTCTGCCTTAACTGGTACAGTTCTCTGTCCTGCTTCTTCTATGTTTCATTATACTTCCTAAATGCTATCTTCTTCTCCCTAACCTTTACCACCACCTCTTTTGAGAACCATAGTGGCTTTTTTCACATTTTGATTTATTTATTTGCTTCACACAAAGGCTTGTTACCTCTGTGATGGCAGTTTTTATCGTTCCCCATTATTGCTCACCCCTCCTTCTTGCTGTTTGCTAGTGCTTTTCTAAGGCACTCTCCCATTTTGCCAAAGTCAGCCCTCCTGAAGTCCAGTACCCTCACTTTTGTATGGCTTGACTCTGTAGCTGAGTTTATCTTGAACCACGCTGTTTGGTGGTCACTTTTTCCCAAATGGCTACCCACTTCTAGATCTGAGATCCTCTCACTGTCCCCATTTGAGAGTACAAGGTCTAAGATTGCTTCCTCCCGAGTGGGTTCCAACACTAGCTGACTGACTGTAGGGCATCAAAAATGGCCCTGCTCTTTGATGTGGCTGCAGTAAAGGTGCTCCAGTTAACATCTGGCATATTCATGTCCCCCATCAACAGTATCTCCCCTTTCTCTGCCATCCATGGATGCCTTCTATCATATCCTTATCTATTCCCTCCCCCTGAGATGGGAGTCTGTATACAACCCCTGTGCGGATTGTGGTGCCATTTCCAGTCTCTAAGGTGACCCACAGTGCCTATTCTCCTTCCTGTTTACTCTTTTCTTCTATTGTTGTTATCCCTTCCCTTACATAGAGAGCTACTCCTCCCCCTCTTCTATCCTCCCTGTCCCTCTGGTAGGTTGTGTACACTGGTATGTTAACATCCAAGTCATGGTTCTCTGTCTACCATGTTTCTATGACTGCCATGATATCCAGGCATCCCTCTTCCATCAAGGCCACCAGTTCAGGGAGCTTGTTGCCCAGACTACAGGCATTGGTACTCATTACCCTCCATTTCTTGATTGCCTTACCCCTTTTTATCCCATCTCTATCCTTATTGCTTTTGTAGTTTTCTCCATTTACCCCTGCCCTTCTCTCTATTGACTCCATTATCTTGGTGTTTACCTCACTAACTACCGTGAATTTTTTTGGGGGGGCTAGGATTTCCCTGCTCCTTTCCAGTGCCTCTCCTCTTGGCTAGTTTACATGCTTGCCAGTGAAGCATGTAAACCTATCACCTAGGATTCTGGTTCCCCTCCTGGACAGATGCACACCATCATGCCAGTATAGGCCTGCATCACTCCAGATGGACCCCCAGTCCCCAATGAAGCCAAACCCCTGTGCTCTGCACCAGTTTTTCAACTACTGACTGAATCCCATAGAGTGGAGCACCCTAGCATCACCAATGCCATAGACAGGCAGCACCTTTGAGAAGGTTACCATGCATGCTACTTGTCTAAGGCCCTTCTCCAACTCCACAAACTCTTCCTGCACTGCTCTGATCCCTTTCCCAGCCAGGTCATTTCTCCCTTGGTGGATAAAGACATCCAGCTCCTTCCCCCGTGCAGCTACTCCCACGATCCAGAGGATTTGCTCCCGGTCCCTCCAAGCAATGGCACCAGGCAGGCACCTTACCTCCCTCTCCCCATCCTCCCTCAGTTCTACCCTCCTAACAATGGAGTCCCCCACCAGGATTTGTTTCCTTCCTCTATGGGGTCCAATGCCACCCTCCGGTGGGTCTCCTTTGTGGAGGTTCCCAGCACCCTCCTTGGCTTCCACTGTGAGTGCCTCCATAGAGGAACCATGCTTTGCCAGAATGGCATATGAATTGTGGAGAGGTACAACTGGAGGGATGCACCTCTGTTCCACCACCCTCACCCTCCCTGAGCCCACTGTGATCTAATCACTCCTCTTTCTTGGCATCCTCTGAGGCAATGGCGGTGTCCCTGGTGGTCCCTGGGAAGGGAGAGGAGGTTCCCCAAATCCTGGCCAACTCAGCCTGGAGATGAGCAACCTCCTCCCTCAGCCCAGAGAGTTGTCTGCAGATGGGACACCACAACATCCTCCAGAATGTCTCCCAGAAGACTGATGCTCCATAGCCACTGCACTGCACTGCACCACTCCCATCATGTCTTGTTTCTGGACCCTTAATTGTTGTTTTGAACACTTACTCTTCCCTCCTCTGTTTGTTTGTTTGTTTATTTATTTTTTTCTCCCTACTTACTTACTGCCTCCATGCCCTTTAAGCTCCTGATCTTCATGTTCTGAGACAAGAAGTTCCTATATTTCTCAGTAGTCTCCTTACTTGCTCAGAGTCAGACCTCCAGCAGCTGGGGTGAGGAGCTACTCTTTTCCTTCTAGGATGCTGATTCTTTTGTGGCTCTGTGATCATTCCCTTCCTACTCCCAAACAGGAAGTTCCCATTGTCAGTAAAGTCCTGTGCCTATAAAAGTAGAACTAGATAAGTGTGGGGGGTGGAAGGGAGGGGAGGGAAGGAGGCCAATATAGTCTCAGTAGAGAAGTATAGTTATAACAGCAGCTCCTTCCTCTTGCTGTTCTCTGCCTGTACTCTGTCAGAAGCTATCATAGTCAATTTTTAAATCCAAAACATCTGTCTTCCTTCTAACTAAGCCACTCCCCCTGCTTTACAGCTCATTCCACACCTAGATAATTGCACAGATAACAATTCTCTTCAGCCAACTCAAACACACTAACTTTTTTGTTTTGTTTTTATCCTAAATTAAAGGTTCCAGTAGTAGAGTTCTAGTTCTTTAGTCCCAGCAGAGAAGTATAGTTATAACAGCAGATCCTTCCTCTTGCTGTTCTCTGCCTGTTCTCTGGAGGAAGGAGGAAGTAATTTTCTAACTATTTGCTGCACTTGATATGAGAGTCTGAAATGTCAGTGGGGCCAGCCAACATGACGTCAAAACATGGATCTGTCAGTAATTTGCTCACTGCTGCAAAATATATCCCTAGGACAATCTGAACTGAGACAGGATATAGCAAGTCTAAAGTATGTGGTGGACTCTATTAAAATTAATTCTGAAAAAAACACAAAAAGACTAGATGAAGCAGAAACTAGAGTGGCAGCTTTAGAAGAATTGGTTTTTCGCTTAGAAAAGCATGGCAGTTTTGATATTTCCCCATTGTTGCTCTTTATTTATGCACAACCGATTTCGATTAATCTGGAAGAAAATTGATGACTTGGAAAATAGGGGCCGAGGAAATGATTTAAGGATTGTGGGGGTTCCTGAAGGGGCTGAAGGCTCCAATATTGTTGCCTTTTAACAAGAACTGTTACCGAATCTTTTAGCTCACAAATGGAGATGGCCACTAGAAATTGAATGGGCACACAGGTCCCTGGCTCCTAAACCGAAGTCAGGCTTCCCTCTCAGACCTATTACTGCTTATTTCCTATGTTTTTCTATTAAGGAGGAAATTCTTCAGCTTGCTAGAGAGAAAAAATCCTTGTTTTGGAAAGGGAATAGAATATCAGTTTTTCAGGACTACTCTTCGGAGGTGGTCGCTCACAGAAAAGCCTACACGGAGATTAGATGGGTTCTCAGGCACCATAATATTCTTTCTAGAATCAACTACCTAGCTGTGCTTATTTTAACTGTTAATTGGGTTTCTCATACTCTTAGAACACCTACTGATGCTTGGATGTTTATTGACAGTAAAATTAGACCTAAACAAAATGACACCAGGATTCTACACATCTGTCTCAAGCTGTTGCCCCTGAGGGCCTTATGGAATCTAGACTGAGACAGAATTCAACTTCATTTGAAAGCCCTAAACCCAGAACCAATGTCCTGGAACTTTCCCAAAGGCAAGAATGGAAATCTGTTGGTAGGAAATGTAAAGGACGCACAAGAGGCAGACAGAAATCTATGATCTTTTCTCCCAAGGGTGCTACCGAAAAGAAATCCATGGGGCTACTGTTAAATAACAGATATACAGTCTGAATAATGTGAAGATCTCCCTGGAAGAGGAAACCATTGAGGATCAACCAATTGGAGCTCTCTGTCTAGTGACCAATCAGAGCCCTCTTTCCTGAATGATGTGACACTTATCCCAGAGTTTCCAGATGCTTCCCCTTCCTACACCACCGAAGGCTCTGACTCCTGTAATTTTAGTCAAACCTGAACCTTAGCTAAAATTGTTTCCTTGCATCACAAGTCTGCTCATTTGACGGGGCTATGGGCGGGAGTCAGAGGCCATGAAGATTCCTGAGGAGTCTAATGTTCAGAAAACAACTTCTGGTAAGATATGCTGACATCTGTGATATGAACATGGTTTCTGTTCAGCTCAGGAAAAGGAGGTAGAAGCAGTTCTTGTGGACATAAATTTTGCTCAATTTTTTTTATTCTCAGTATTGTTACTGCTGTGTTGAGTTTACTGTAAGGGTATCAGATGATGGGAGAGGGAATAATTACAATCTACTCGGCCTCCATTATGGAAAAAGTTAGTTTGTGGCTATCACAGAATTCTGTTTCTTTTTTTAAATGATTGTTCGAATGGGAGGGGGTATCTAAAGCACTTAAGGCTCTCTTATTAAATTAGGCTGATCCAGCCCAGAATATATAAATGCATTTTTGAATGTGATTTCAGCTATTAGGGATTTGTTTACTCCCTACTGTCATGTGCTAAATGTGGGATGGATTGTTGCCTACCCTATTGTGCCATTCTTTCCTGTGTGGACCGTCCTCCTACTTCCTAATGTATATGTGCTTCTATTATAATGAATCTCTTTTTTTAACATTCTTTCTTTCCCTACTTGTCTGCTTCTATTTAGTTTATGTTTTTCATCGCTGTTCAAAGATACCTTATTTGCACTATGTTGCAGTAGTGACTGGTTTGCATCCGGAGTTGGTTAACAGGATGTGTGAGCTATCATTGGGGGTTATGATATCACAGTAATGTAACTAATGCTAATTCTCCATAAATTGCAGGATATCCTGGTTTTGTTTATTATGGTTCCATGGGTGCTCAGTGCCTAAGTTATGGTACTAGTCTGTTATAATGTGTTTCTGCTTCTGTGGTTCTATTGTCCCATGGAATGGGTCGCTATGTACTCATATGATGTTACAGTACAATGCAAGGTGCAAGGCAATATATTCACATCATGCTCTAACCCACTCTGCTTCCCCTGTCCTTTTTTTTTTATTATTATTTGCATCTCTTATTTTTTTTTAGCCATATTCTGCTCAGGCTTTTCTATTTTTTCTCCTTTCCTTATATTTATTTATTTTATTTATTATTTGTTTATTAGAACATCAGTTTAACAACCTTTGAGCCAGAGGCTCATTTACAAAGGTACCTCGTCACAGAGAGGACAAAACAGTGCAAGCAACAAACATAGGGCAGACAAAAAATCAGGGTACATTTAGGAATCAGGCATATGTCAAACAGAGTATACAACAGGCTTACATGTGAGCTTTACAGAGTAGACAATATACAGTAGTTACATGGAGATTGATTCAGTAGGCAGATAAAGGTAAGGCTGGGTGGAAGACATCAGAAGAGGAGTGTGGGGAGATAGTAGCAAGTGAAGGTATTTCTATTACGTTATGATTGCAGAACTAAGAAATTGGTCATGTACCTTGAGTATGTGTAAAGTCCTTTTGGATGTGTGTTGTCAGGGGTTTAAATCTCTCATAGCTAGGTTCTACCTCTTCTGAGTTGGTACTCATCTGAGTAGTGAGACTGATCTCTGAGCCAGGGCCATCATTTTTTTTCCAGGCTACATGGATCATGGGGTTTGTTGAACATTTATTTAGTCATTTTTATTTTTCTCCTGTTTTTTTGTTTGTGAGTTGCTTTTACAGCCAGTATTCAGAAAGAAATATCTTATACAATATACAGTTTATTAGAGTTTGTCTAGGTTGCAATTTCTATGTTATTAAATAATGATCTATCTCAAGGTGGGTTATAGGTTTTATTTCTGGACCACCAGGTCTTGGGAATCTCCCTTCTTTAGTTTTAGCCTACTTGTGAGAATTTATAAGTGTATTCCATGCTCAGGTAAAAGGTTGTACTCTATCATTGTGCTACTAATGTTTTTACTGTAACTAAACCTTTGTGCATTTATTTATTTAAGTCAGCAGTTATTCCTATGTGGTTAAGGGGATTAATATATTTACTGATCCTGCTGTCTCCTCACATGAACATAACTGGCTATAAATGTTTCAGGGTTGGTCTAGAATGCTACTTCTTTTGGTTTATTCTCAACAAGATTATTACTTTGTTATTATTATTAATACATTACTATGTGGGTTGCTGATACTAATATAAAATGTGTTTCCTGTAATGCTAACAGACTAGATACACCAGTTAAAAGGAAAAAAGTCTTAACATTTGCAAAAACTAAAGGCAGACATAACTCTGTTACAAGAGATTCACCTGTTGAATGATGAAGCTGAAAAATTACGGAGATTGTGGGCAGGGGAAGTGTTTCACAACTTGGTTAGCAAAAGGCAGAAGGAACTAACTATTCTTATCAGAAAATCTTTGAATTTCTCAATGATTTCTCATAAGGTGGATCCTACTGGTAGATGGCAAGTTCTAGAAGGGAGATTGGATGGTGTTGACATCACCATTTGTAATGTGTGCGCTCCTAATGGAGAATCCTATGCCTTCTTCTCTGCATTCTTTGATGTGATCAGTCAAATCTCAAATCAAAATATTATAATGGGGGAGGAGGATTTTAATACTGTTTTTGACCAATGGATTAACAGAAGTAACCCAAAAAGTACTAAAATAAATGACAAAGCTAGCAAAGTTATTAGGGATAGGATGAAAGATTTAGGATTGTCTGATTCCTGGAGGGCGAGATACCCCACTCATAAAGACTTCTCTTTTTTCCCCATAGATATGGTTTGTACAGTAGAATAGATATGTTTCTATTATCTAACAGGCTATTAAATAGCACGATTAAAGCAGATATTGGATCAATTACAATATCTGACCATGCTCCTGTTTCAGTTATTTTAAACCTAGAGTCAGGGACTGCTAAGCCTGTACATTGGAAGTTTAATTGTTCTTCACCAAATGATGCTAATTTTAGACCCTGGGTTATTAAAGAGATAGAGACATTTTTCCTTATTAATGATAATGGGGAACCTCTCAAGCTATAGTATGGGAAGCTTATAAGGCATATATTAGGGGCAAGATTTTGAGCTATACCATCTTCAGGAAAAAAGAAAGAGAAAAAGATTTAACTCAGAAGGAAAAGGCACTTTTAGAGGAGGAAAGAGCTCACAAGGCTAGTAATGGGAGAAATAATGACTTGTTCAGGAAAATTATTCTTTTAAGGTACGAAATAAACAAGTTACATACAGGAAAAGCTGAACTTGCTTTATATAGAACTCAACCAAAATATTGGGAGTTGGGGAAAAAAGGCTGGAAAGTTATTAGCTTACAGGCTAAAACAAATGCAAAATAGAACTAATATACCTAGCATTAGGGATGTTCTATATAGCGTATGGTGCCACAAAATACAGGATCACTTCCATTTTTTCACCATCGTTTCTCGCTGGAGAGCCACACTCCTGGTCTCTCCAGCCCTCCGGCTATGTCGCATGCAGGAGTCACCAATCGCCCCCTCCTATGAACGGTGCTGGTGGGGATGATTGCATTGTGACATCCTCATTAACACAGAACAAAAAGTCATTCTGCATTAGTGAGGATGTCACTACTGAAGCAGAACGACTTTTTGCGGTGCATGGATTTCTATTCACAACCACATTCCACCATACACTGTATACCTAGCATTAGGGATGCTTCTAAGAAGATCCATGATAATGTTATGGATAAAACTGAAGGTGGACAAAGCAATGGGGCCTGATGAGATTCACCCCAGAATTCTAAAAGAATTAAGGAGAGAACTAGTGACACCACTGACTACCCTTTTTAACAAATCATGGGAGGATGGTGTGGTACCTGAGGACTGGAGGAAAGCAGATGTGATTCCCCTTTACAAAAGTGGGAGCAAGACAGAGGCAGGAAACTACAGACCTGTCAGTTTGACCTCTGTGGTAGGGAAAGTGATGGAATCACTTCTGAAGGAAAGACTTGTTGAGTACCTAGAGGCCAGTGGGGCACAGAACCCAAGGCAGCATGGGTTCACAGTGGAAAGGTCATGTCAGACGAAACTAATTGATTTCTTTGACTGGGTGACCAAAGTAGTAGACCAGGGAGAGACTGTGGACATGGCCTACCTAGACTTTAGTAAGGCATTTGACACAGTGCCACATAAAAGATTAATAGTCAAATTAACCAGCCTGGGAGTGGGTCCCAAGGTGGTAGCCTGGTTAAAACATTGGCTGGATAACAGGACACAGAAGGTAATTATAAATGGAGTCCATTCTGAAGAAAGAGGGGTTACTAATGGGGTACCGCAGGGTTCAGTACTGGGTCCAGTCCTTTTTAATGTCTTTATAAGTAACATTACAGAGAGACTGGAAGGAAAAGTATGGCTCTTTGCAGATGACACAAAGATCTGCAACAGGGTTGATACACAAGGAGGCATGGAAAGGATGAGAAGGGACTTGACAAGGTTGGAGGAATGGTCAGAAATATGGCAGCTTGGATTCAATGCAAAGAAGTGCAAAATAATACACCTGGGAAACAAAAATCCAGGGAAAGATTACACAATGGGGGGTAGTAACAACAACAAAAATGGAAAGGGACCTGGGGGTAATCATATCAGATGACCTTATGGTTAGCAAGCAATGTGAGAAGACAGTAGGGAGGGCTAGGGGGATACTGGGATGTATAGGAAGAGGCATCACCAGCAGAAAACAGGAAGTTGTTAACCCACTGTACAGACAGTTGGTGAGACCCCATCTGGAGTACTGAATCCAGTTCTGGAAACCCCATCTCCTCAAGGACATAGACAGGATGGAGGCAGTCCAGAAGAGGGCAACTAAAATGGTGCAGAGTTTGCAAGAGAAGCCATACGAGAAGAGACTAAAGGAGCTTAATATGTATATCCTTGAGGAAAGGAGGGAGAGGGGGGACATGATAGAAACTTTTACGTACCTCAGTGTAATCAACAAAGTCCAAGAGGGTAGCATCTTTCAGAAAAAAGAGATGTGCAAGAACCAGGGGGCACAATTTAAAGATAGAGGGGGAACAGCTCAGGGGCAACGTGAGGAAGTATTTTTTCACAGAGAGGGTGGTGGACACATGGAACAACCTTCCTGAGGAGGTTGTGGGGTCTAAAACTGTGGGAGAATTCAAGAATGCATAGGACAGACATAAGGCAATTTTTGTGGGGGTAGGAAGAAATAGGCTGTTGGTTAAATAGGATCTGCAGTTTATCCTGTAGGTAGGGAAATAAGCAGGCTAGTTGGGCCAAGCGGTCTTTAACTGCCATCAAAGTCTATGTTTCTATGTCTATGTTTCTATTAACAAGGTGTTTTAAGAGTTCTGTAGGAAGCTATACACAAGTAAAGCTGACAATAATAAAGAGCTTATAAACCAGTTGTTGTCTAGAGCTAAATTACATAGGATCTCAGAGGCACAGCATCATTTGTTAGACAAAAATATCTCTTTTCAAGAGATTAAAAAGGCAATAGATGGTTTACCTAGTGCTAAAGCTCCAGGTTCTGATGGCTTACCAGCAGAATTATATGTAATCTTGAGAGATGAGGTTGCTCCTATTCTTCAACATGTTTATGCAGAGTCTGAAATAAGTAAAAGTTTACCACCTACAATGGCTGAGGCAGTCATTACTGTTATTTAAAATAAGATAAAGATCCCCTGGACCCTGCCAGTTACTGTCCAATATCCCTGTAGAATATTAATTGTAAAATATGGGCCAAGATTCAAGCTAATAGATTACAACAGGTTCTTGGTGATCTTATTCTTAGAGGCTAAGTGGGTTTTATTAAGGGAAGGGCAGGATTTGAAAACATTCGGAGAGTTATATCCGCAATATGGATGGCATCCAGAAAGCAAGACATATCTGTTCTTTTGTCACTTGGTGCCCATAAGGCATTTGATTCTACTGAGTGAAGTTATCTTTGTGAAGTATTAAGAGGCTTTGGGATAGGAGATCATTTTACTTCAAGAGTTAAAACATCCTATAATACCTCCACAGCCAGAATATGCACAAATAGGATACTGTCTGCGAGGCTTATTCTAGAAAGGGGGACTAGGCAGGGGTGCTCATTATCCCTCTATTGTTCATAATAGCTTTGGAACCCCTTCTTTGAATACTTAGAATAAGTAAGGACATTACAGGGATTAAGTTTCATAAAATGTAACGTAAGATTATTGCCTATGCAGATGACCTCCTTCTGTCTCTTTCTACTCCACACAGGTCAATAAAATCAGCTGTAGTGTTACTTGAAGAATTTAGATCTATTTCAGGTTTGTTGTTTAATTGGTCAAAATCTGAAATGCTTCCCCTCCATGGTAATAAGATATCACTTAAAGAATTATGTTTAAGTTATAATCTAAAATTGAAAGGGGACTGCATCTCATATCTGTGAATAATAATTTCAAATAATCTTAATAACGTACTAGTTTTAAACATTTAACCCTTAGTTGATGAAATGAGAATGCCTTTAGATAAATGGGCCAAACTGAATCTATCCCTGTGGGGGAAGGTCAATGCTTTAAAAATGATGTTAGCACCCAAAATATTATATTTTCTGAACATGGCACCTATGCATATCAGTCCCCGGTGGTTTAAGAAATTTGATAATCTGATAAGGTCATTCCTTTGGGAGGGGGAAAAAGGCAAGGCTCAGTCTTGACAAACTTAAGAAACATTGGCGGCAAGGGGGTATGGGTTAACATGATTTTAAAAATTATCACCAAGCTTTTCTACTTAAACAAACTTGTCAGTGGTTGCTATCAAAGGATAATATACCCTTATGGGTTAAATATGAACATGATAGCATTTTCCCCCATTTGCTCCATCATTTAATCATGGGAGTTTACCCTAAATTAGCTAACATACACCCTTTCCTAAGGAATTCTGCCACTTCCATATCCTTTTTGGTAAAACAAGTATTTTCTGGTTCTACACCGTGTCTGTACTGTCCAATTTGGGGAAACCTCAATCTTAAATGGAAAGGGAAACTATTAACTAATTCTTTATGGGAAAATAAAGGGATCGACTTGTTAGGTAACATTATGGATCCTTGTCCGGGGGTCCTATAGTCTTTTTCCGATCTAAGAGAGACATACGGTTTACCTTATACACAATTTCACTGTTATCTGCAGATAAGCAGCACTTTGCTTGGCTCTTTAGGGGGATAGCTTAGAGTTCCCAGCCCCTACAGAGTTTGACAATCTAATAACAATAGCAGATATGAAAGGCGAGGAGGGAAATTATATTAACTGTTAAATAAGACAGGATATGACTTAACTGATAAGTCCACGAAGTTAAGAGAGGATTGTCTTGCTTGCCCATACCACAGGCATCTTGGAATCTTATGTGGAAAAATGCTTACAAATCCAGTATGGACTTACAAGGCTGGTTAATACAGTTTAAAATATTACATAATTGATATTACACACCTGACAAATTACACTCATGGGGTCTCTCCTCGGATAGTAAATGCTGAAGATGTGGTGACAGAAATGCCAATATTCTTTATATGCTGTTGAGTTGTCCTACAGTAACCCCAGGCTAGGTAGTGATTTGGGAAGCTTGTAAGACTATTTTGCAGATTAATATTCCTTTTGACCCTGGGATTTTTATTTTAGGAAATACTGAAAAGCTGTACTCCTTATCTGGCACTGAAAAAAGGTGGCTTTTATTAGCTTCTCTACGTTTTAAAAGGCTTATACTGTTTCACTAGAAAGACATATGCCCTCCTATTCTGGATGATTGGATTAAATCTATAGCTAAAGTAGTTATTAATGAACATGTTAGCCATCTTAATAATAAGACCGTGCATAAATATAAGGTAATGTGGGCACCCTTCTTTCATTGGTTAAGAAACGTCTGAGATTTTTTCTGTTTTATGCTTTAATTATACAAATGCTTTCCTAGATTTACTGTGTTTTTAATTTCCAGTGTAGTTAGTTGTTAATTTTTAACCTGTGTTTGGTAGCTGTACCTGAAACTTCAAATAGTCACTAGAATGCACTTAAGTACATTATACTGTTATGCTCTTGAAATGTATACACATCACATGTAACATTTTGAAATTTTATACTTTTCTTATATTTATTAATATGGAAGATCAAATAAAAATTGTTTGGGGAAAAAAGCTATTCTTGCCCTTTCTACAGAGCTAATCCCTGTTGTTGCAGGAAACGTTGGTGAGTTTTCCTCTCTGATGGTTTTCTTCTGGCTATGCTTGGGTTTTCCTTTCTTGGTTGGTAGGTGTTTTTCTCTTCCTGTGATAGCATGGCTATTAGCCCCTAGTCTCAGGGATTACAGTGGAGATGGCCATATCTTGACTCCCTTGAGTTGTTCCATTTGGTAATTCCACATGCACCAGAATTCCATTCTGATCTTCCCCTGTGGGAAAAAATAAGCTAGCCAATCTATAGTCAGATCATTCAGTCTGGTGTCATTATGTTGCCTCTTGAGTCATTTGTGGTTTGTTTCTGCTATTTGACACATTTGTGCCTTCTCAATTGCAAGGAGGGCCCAACTTTGGTAACATACCCCTGCCTGCCATTGCCTCAGCCCCTACAGGGCACTACGTTAGGGTCACTATCCCTCTGCTGCTTGGCTAGTGATGCTGAGGCTCTGGTGTCATACCAACTACCTGTCTGTGCCATGTAATCTGCCCCATCTCTCTGCCTAGAGACTGATAGTCAGGATTCATTTTGTTATTTCCTATATTCTTCTCCTCCCTATCCTTTTGGACTTGGGAATTCTTTAATCCCTGTCTTGTTTTTCTTACCCTGTTTTTCTCTTCCTGGTGCATAGAACTGAGGTTGGTGAGGAGGCCGGCAATAGTTATTGACTAGTGTACAGCACCATATAGGAGTGTGCAGGCCCCATGTGCAGTAGTCATTGCTAACCCCCTGGCCAAAGCTTTGCTTCTTTGGAGCACAGTACAATTTGCAACACCCACCATATTATACAATAAAGTTCACCACACAGGACAAATAACTAGCAGAGGAACAATGGTTCAGGGTTGGTTTAAGGATTGTGGGTTGGGGATAGAGATGTACTGTAAAGCAGGAATTCATTTGAGACCAACAGGGCAGTAAAAGAAAAGGTATGGATGGCTGCTGACTGCCTAGAAGCTGTAAGTGGAACACAAGAGGTCATAAGGAAGTCTGAGATTGTTACATCTGTCCTCTATACATTGGCAAACACACCTGCAGCACGTGGTGGGAATTAAACCTGGGGACATGAGGTCAAAACAGGGACCCAGACTCCCAAAGGCAGCAGCTCTAAGCATTCACCTAAAGGAAAAATCGCTCTAGCTGGGAAGTTAGAAAGATCTTTTGTAATGCATAAATTGGCTGTGCCATGGACCACCATCACAGGGTTATGGCTGTTCCAATTATTCAGTCCTACTTTGACTCTGCTATTCACAGCTTTCACTATTAAATTGTGCTGCTTTGCACAGCCTGCCTTCTCCCATGCAGAAGGCTGCTTCCCTTTGTAAGGGTAAAACATCCTATCCTTGTCCTCATTCTCAGTACTTGCTGAACACCAGCAGATATTTCTAGTTGTTGCAATGACTCGAAACAGTTTCAGTTCTGTTATTCACTGCTTTCTTTACTAGATGGGATTGCTTTGCAGTGATTGCAATTCCTCTGCACAACAGTACTGTAAGATGGACCTGCTGTATTTGCAGCCATAACAGTTAGAAGAGTATGAAGCTCTTTCTACCCTCACACAGGCAGGCAGTGCAATCTTCCTATGATAATTATGGAATCGTGGGCTTTTGTGGGTGATAGAGAGACTTCTTTGAGATCTCTTATCTCCTTCCAGTCTTTGTTCTCATACTCCTGCCCTTTCCCATGCCTACCCTCCTACTTCAATTATGCCTCTCTATCTACCAACCTCCTGTTAATTCCTTGACACGCTCCTCCTAGTTAGGCCTCTCCACTTTTTTCTTATTCCCCTCTGAACTCCAGTCCACCAAACTCTCTCACAACTCTGTACTCTTGGTCCACACCTCTCCTCCCTTTAACTTCCATTAATCAAAGTCCAGCCCCCACCTCTTACCCCCTTCCTATTATTCTTATTATCCTTCTCTCACACATTCCCACCTTTCTTTCTTTCTCCCTCTCTACCCTCCTCCTACACCCTCACACTTTCCTCTCCACACTAATCCAATTCTTCCCTTGTTCTCTCACCTCTGTGCTCCTTCCTACTTCTCCTGTCCCCTAATGCGTTGACAAAACATACTCCTCAAAGTCCACTGGGGCATCTCCTGCCTTTTCTGCTGTATCTATCATTCCTGGTGAGTGCCTAACACATGTGCACCACATAATTTACAGTAGAATGCATTATTTCTATTTCTGTTTATGCTATATATTATATTGCATAATTAACTGTTATATTCTGTGCATATCCCTCTTCCCCTTCCCCCAAATGCATTTCGAAACAAGCTCTTGTAAGCTCAGTATGTCTTTCCTGGTGACACTTTTGAAATAAATAAATAAATATGTAATTAGGGGCCAGAGTCTTCATTTATGATGATGGAAACATTTCTGACTAGCAGACCCGGCGACCAGGAACGCTGGGGGAGGGGGGCAGGTGCTGCGTTCTGTGTAAGAGCGTAACAAATAATATGTTCTTATGGATGTGGTGAGTGATTAATCAACATATGGTACTGTATGGAATGGGATCTATTTGGTGAGCACAGGGTTATTGGAAAGGAAATCAGCTCTGTTGGGTCCCTTTTGAGACACAATGTTAAAGTCTTAAGCAACAATTACCAAAGCATCTGTACAAGCTGTTTCTCACAATGGCTCCTCGAGAAAAAATATTTTAAATCTGAGATATCAGAGGGACACGCTGGATGATGTGTAATGGGGGATGAGAGGGTCTCTACAGGGTTTTTGGCCTGACAGTGCATCACAGAGTCAGTCACGACTGGGACTGTGAACTAACTGCCCACTGAAAATTCTTGTTTGCCCTAATTAAAACTATCTAGTAGTAAGGTAATCTACCCTTGTAGTGAGACAAAAAATAGAGAGAAACAGAAGAGATTTATTCTATTTCCAATCTACTGTTTAAAACCAGCTTATTTTCTTTTTCTGTGGAGTTAATGTTCCCTATACGTTTGTTATAATACCCTGTAGAATCTCTGCAATCATCCTGAAATATTGAACATATTAATTCTACATATTTCATGTTTCCATAACTGAATCATTTGAGGCACAGAAACCACTTTATTTCCCCCCAAAACATTCATACTACAGTGCAGTACTATGGTGTCCCACACAGGGCATGAGCTGATGTCGAGTGCTGACACTACAGTGAAGTACTATGGTGTCCGACACAGGGCTTGAGCGGATACCCAGTGCTGACACTACAGTGCTGTACTGTGGTGTTCCACACAGAGCATGAGCTGATACCCAGTGCTGACACTGAAACATGTTGCTGTCCTGTCTCACAGAGAGCATGAGCTGATACCAATTGCTGACACTACAGTGCTGTACTATGGTGTCCCATACAGAGCATGAGCTGATACCAATTGCTTACATTGCAGTGCAGTACTATGAAATCATACACAGGGCATGAAATGACACCCACTGCTGACACTACAGTGCAGTACTATGGTGCTCTACACAGAGCATGCGCTAATATCCAGTGCTGACTCAACAGTGAAGTGGTATGGTATCCCACACAGTGCATGAGCTGATACATAGAACTGACACTATAGTGCAGTAATATGGTGTCATAAACAGGGTATGAACTGATACCCAGTGATGACACTACAGTGAAGCATTATGGTGTCCTTCACAGGAGATGAGCAGATACCCAGTGCTGACACTACAGAACAGTACTATCATGTCCCACACTGAATATAAGCTGATACCCGTGCTGACACTACATTGCAGTACTATGGTGTCCCACACAGGACATGAGCTGATTCCCAGAGCTGACATTACAGTGCAGTACTATGTTGTTCCCCACAATGAATATGTTGATACCCAGTGCTCAAATGAAAGTGTAGAACAATGGTCTCTCACGCAGTATATGAGCTGATACCCAGTGCTGACACTACAGTGGAGTAATATGCTGTCCCATACAGAACATGAACTGATACCCAGTGCTGACACTAGAGTGAAGTACTATGGTGTCCACACAGTACACAAGCTGATATCCAGTGCTGACACAACAGTGCTGTACTACAGTGTCACACACAGGGCATGAGATGATACCCAGAGCTGACACTATAGTGTAGTACTATTTTGCCCCACATAGTACATGAGTTGATGTCCAGTGCTGACACTACAGTGCAGTACAATGGTGTCTCACAAATGGCATGAGCTTATACGCAGTGCTGATACTACAGTGCAGTACTATGGTGTCCCACACAGTGTACGAGCTGATACCCAGTGCTGACAATGCAGTATACTACTATGGTGCTGCACACAGCACTTGAACTGATACTGAGTGCTGACACTAAAAAGCAGTACTATGGTGCCCCACATTGGTCTTTAGATGATACACAGTACTGACACAACAGTTCAGTACTACGTTGCCACACACTGAACTTGAGCTGATACTCAGTGCTGACACTACAGTGCAGTACTATGGTGTCCCATACAGGATATGAGCTCATACCAACTGCTCACACTACAGTGCATTACTATGGTGTCCCACACAGGGCATGAGCTAATACCCAGTACTGAGGGTATATTGCAGTACTATGGTGTCCCAGTCAGGAAATGAGCTGATACCCACTGCTGACACTACAGTGCAGAACAGTACAGTGCTGACAGTACTGTGCAGCACTATGGTGCCCACACAGTGCACGAGTTGATACCCAGTGCTTACTCTACAATGCAGTACTATGGTGTCCCACAGAGAGCATGAGCTGATACCCAGTGCTAGCACTACAGAGCAGTACTATGGAATCCCACACAGGACATGAGCAGATACCCAGTGCTGACACTACAGTGCACTACAGGGCTGACACTACAGTGCACTACAGGGCTGACACTACAGTGCAGTACTATGGCTGCACACTCAGGGCTTGAGCTGATATCCATTGCTGACACTATGGTGCAGTACTATGGAGTCCCACTCAGGAAAAGAGCTGATACCCAGTGCTGACATTACAGTGCATTAGTATGGTGTCACACACATTGCACAATCATATACCCAGTGCTGACATTACTGTGCAGTACTATGGCGTCCTACGTAGAGTATGAGCTGATACCCAGTGTGAACACTACAGTGTAATACTATGGTGTCCCAAACAGAAGTATGAGCTGCTACTCAGTGCTGACACTACATTGCAGTACTGTGGGGTCACACACATCGCATGACCTGATACCCAGTGCTGACACTATAATGCAGTACTATGGTGTCCAATTCATGGTGCGAGCTGGTACCCAGTGCTGACAGTATAGTGTAGTACTATGGTGCCTCACAACGTACTTGAGCAGATACAAAGTGCTGACACTACAGTGCAGTACTATGATGTCCCATACCAGATATGAGTGGATACTAATTACTGATACTGCAGTGCAGTATTATGGTGTCCCACAAAGGGCATGAGCTAATACCAAATGCTGCCACTATATATCAGTATTATGGTGTCTCACACAGGACATGAGATAATACCCATTGCTGACACTACAGTGCAGTATAGTGCTGACACTGCAGTACAGTACTATGGCTACATGAACAGGGCATGAACTGATATCCAGTGCTGCCACTACAGTAGAGCACTATAGTGTCATACACAGGATATGAACTGATACCCAGTGCTGACTCTACAGTACAGTACTATGGTGTTATAAGCATTGCATGAGCAGATACCCATCACTGACACTACAGTGCAGAATTATGATGTCCCACACAGGACATGAGTTGAGACCCAGTGCTGACACTACAGTGCAGTGTTATTGTCCCCTACACAGGACTTGTGATGTTAACCAGTGCTGAGACTACAGTGCAGTACTGTGGTGCCTCACACTACACTTGAGCTGATATGCAGTGCTGAAATTACAGTGCAATAATATGGTATCCCATTCAGGATATGAGCTGATACCCACTGCTGAAACTACAGTGCATTACTATGGAGTGCCTCACAGGGCATGTGCTAACTCCCAGTCCTAACATTATATTGCAGTGCTATGCTATCCCACACTGGACATGAGGTAATACCCATTGCTGACACTACAGTGTAGTCAGCGCTGATATTACAGTGCAGTACTATGGTGTCCCACTCAGGGCATGAGCTGATACCCAATGCTGACACTATAGTGCAGTACTATGGTGTCCAATTCAGGGTATGAACTGATACCCAGTGCTGTCAGTATGCTGTACTATGGTGCCCCAAAATGCACTCTTGAGCAGATACAAAGTGCTGATACTACACAGAGCAGTACTATGATGTCCCATACAGGATAGGAATGGATACCAATTGTTGGCACTCAGTACTATAGTGTCCCACAGAGGGCATGAGCTAATACCCAGTTATGCCACTATATAGCAGTGTTATGGTGTCTCACACGGGACATGAGATAATACCCATTGCTGACACTGCAGTAGTATAGCTTCATGAACAGGGCATGAGCTGATATCCAGTGTTGACACTACAGGAGAGCATTATGGTGTCACTCACAGGATGTGAATGGATACCCATTGCTGACTCTACAGTACAATACTATGCAGTCATAAACTTTGTATGAGAAGATACCCATCGCTGACACTACAGAGTGGTACTATGGTGTCCCACACAGAGTATGGTCTGATATCCAGTGCTAAAAGCACAGTGTAGAACTATGGTGCCCCACACTGCACTTGAGCTGATACTCAGTGTTGACCCTACAGTGCAATACTATGGTGTTACACACAGTGCATGAGATGATAAGCAGTGAAGGCACTACAGTGCAGCATTACAGTGTCACACACAGGTCATAAACTGATACCCAGTAATGACACTACAGTGCAGAATTATGATGACTCACACAGGACATGAGTTGAGTCCCAGTGCTGACACTACAGTGCAGTGCTATTGTGTCCCACACAGGGCATGAGCTGTTACCCAGCACTGACACAACAGTGCAGTACTGTGATGTCCCACTCAGGACAAGCACTAACTGGTGCTGACACTACAGAGCAGCACTACAGAGGAGTCCCAGAGAGGGTATCAGCTGATACCCAGTGCTGACAATACAGTGCAGTACAATGGTGTCCCACACAGTGCATGATCTGACACCCAGTGCTGACACTTGAGTCGAGAACTATGGTGTCCTATACAGGACATGAGCTGTTACCCACAGCTGACACTAGACTGGAATACTATGGTGTCCCACACAGAATATGAGATGATACCCTGCACTGACACTACAGTACAGTAATATGTTGTCTCACACAGGGTATGAGCTGATACCAAATCCTGACACTACAGTGCAGTACTATTGTGTCAAACACAGGACATGAGCTGAACCCAAGTTGTGACACTACTGTGCAGAAGTATGGTGTCCCACTCAATGCATCAGCTGATACCCAGTGCTGACACTGCAGTGCAGTACTATGATGTCCCACATAGGGTATGAGTTGGTATTCGGTGCAAACACTACTGTGCAGTACTATGGTGTCCCACTCAGTGCAGAAGCTGCAAACCACTGCTCATAAAACAGTATAGTACTAATGTGTCCTAGACAGCACAGGAGCTGATACCCAGTGCTGACACTTCAGCGTGTAGTACTATGCTGTCCCACACAGGAGATGAGCTGATAAACAGTGCTTACTCTACTGTGCAATACTATGGTGTCCACACAGGACATAGGTGGATATCAAGTGCTGACACTAAAGTTAAGTACAATGGTGTCACACAGAGTGCATGAGCTACTCAACACAGTACTGACACTACAGTGCAGTACTTTTGTGTCCCATACAGAAGATGAGCTGACACCCAGTGCTGACACTAGAGTGGGGTATGATGGTGTCCAACACATGGCATGAGCTGATACCCAGTGCTGACACTAGAGTACAGTACTGTTTTTTTCCAACACAGTGCATGAGCAGGCATCCAGTGCTGAGATTATTCTGCTGTTCTATGGTGTTTCACAAATGGCATGAGCTAATATCCGGTGCTGATAATACAGTGCAGTACTATGGTATCCCACACAGGGCATGAGCTGATAGCCAGTGCTGACTCTACAGTGCAGTACTATGGTGTCTCACACAGGGTATGAGCTGATACCCAGTACTGACAATACAGTGTAGTACTATGGTGCCACGCCTTGCACTTGAGCTGATATTCAGTGCTGACACTACAGTGCAGTACTATGCTTCCCCACATACTGTAGGACTTGTGATGTTAACCAATGCTGAGACTACAGTGCAGTACTGTGGTGCCTCACACTGCACTTGAGCTGATATGCAGTGCTGAAATTACAGTGTAGTACTATGGTGTCCCATTCAGGATATGAGCTGATACCCACTGCTGAAACTACAGTGCATTACTATGGTGTGCCTCAGAGGGTATGTGCTAACTTCCTGTGCTAATATTACATTGCAGCACTATGGTGTCCCACTCAGGACATGAGGTAATACCCATTGCTGACACTATAGTGTAGTCAGTGCTGACACTACAGGACAGTACTACTGTATCACACACAGGCCATGAGGTGATATCCAGTGCTGACACTACAGTGCAGTAGTATGGTGTCCCACACAGGGCATCAGTTGGTACCCAGTGCTGACACTACAGTGTAGTAATATGGTGTCCCAAATAGGGCATCAACTAAAACATAGTGCTGAAATTACAGTGCAGTACCACAGTGTACCATTCAAGACAGAAGCTGAAATCCAGTGCTGACACTACAGGGCAGTACTATGGCATCACACACAGGGCATGAGCTGAGTTCCATAGCTGACACTACAGTGATGCAGTATGCTGCCCCACACTGAGCATGAGCTGATACCTATTGCAAACACTACAGTGCAATACTATGATGTCCCATACAGGATGTGAGCTGATACCTTCTGCTGACACTAGAGTACAGTACTACGGTGTCCCACACAGGACTTGTGCATATAATAGAAGTATTATGCTCTGGCACCTGTATATGAAATTAATGTGAGTTGAACTTCTTAACTGACTTGTATCTGAATAAAAAATGTTACGTAATTGTCTTTGCATTTTGATAACATGTCTCGGTTTTACTTTATTGTAATTGCTTTGCATTTGGTGTTTTTAAATGTAACAATTTGTACAGATTCACCTTATAAATAGGGCATATTATAGTGCTAAGGGTGTAATACTATAACAAATACAATGTTTACCTACCTACCTAATACCCACTGCTGACTCTATATTGCAGTACTATGGTGTGCCACACAGGACATGAGCTAATACCCATTGCTGACATTACAGTGCAGTACAGTGATAACACTACAGTGCAGCTCTATGGTGTCCCACACAGGGCATCAGCTGGTAGCCAGTGCTGACACTGCAGAGCAGTACGATGCTCCCCCAGACAGGGCATGAGCTGATACCCAGTGCTCACACTACAGTGTAGTACTATGGTGTCCCACACAGGGGATGAACTAATACCTATTGCTGACATTACAGCGCAGTACTATGGTATCCAGTACAGGACATGGGCTGATAGCTAGTGTTGACACTACTGTGCAGTACAATGGTGTCATACAGGGCATGAGCTGATATCAAGTGCTGACACTACAGTGCACTACTATGGTGTCCCACACGGGGCATCAGATGGCATTACTGTGCTGTCCCAAACAGGACATGAGCTGACACTACAGTGAAATAGTATGGTGTCTCACACAGGGTGTGAACTAATACCTAGTGCTGACATTTCAGTGCAGCAGTATGGTGCCCATACAGCATATGAGTTGACACACAGTGAGGACACTATAGTGCAGTAGTACACTGTCCCACACCAGGCACGAGCTGATATGCAGAACAGACACTACGGTGCAATTCTATGATGTCCCATACAGGGTGTGAGATGATATCCAGTGCTGACACTAGAGCGTTGTACTATGCTGTCCATTACAGTGCATGAACTGATACCTCGTGCTGACACTACTGTGCAGTACTATGAAGTCCCATACAGGGTATGAGCTGGTATCAAGTGCTGTCATTACAGTGCAGTCTTATGGTGTCACACACAGTGCATGAGCTGATATCCAGTACTGACACTAGAGTGCAGCATTATGGTGTCCCACAAAGGGCATGAGCTGATATCCAGTGCTGACATTAGAGTGCAGCACTATGCTGTCTGTCACAGTCAATGAGCTGATACCCAGTGCTCACACTACAGTCTAGTATTATGGTGTCCCATACAGGGTAAGAGTTGATACCCAGTGCTGACTCTACAGGGCAGTACTATAGTGTCCCACACAAGACGTGCCATGCTGCAGAGTGCTGACACTACAGTGCAGTACTATGGTGCCCTACACAGGGCATCAGCTGATCCTCAATGCTGACACTACAGTGCAGTAGTATTGTGTCCCACACAGGGCATAAGGTGATACCTGGTGCTGACACTACAGTGCAGTACTATGGTGTCCCATACAGAACATGAGCTAATATCCAGTGCTCACTCTACAGTGATGTACTGAGGTGTCCCACAGGGCATGAGCTGATTCCCAGTGTTGACACTAGAGTGCAGTACTTTTGCCCACACAGTGCATAAGCTGATATCAGTGCTGAGATTACAGTGCAGTACTATGGTTTCTCACTTTTGGGATGAGCTAATACCTGGTGCTGATACTGGTGTCCCACACAGCACATGAGCTGATACCCAGTGCTGACAGTACAGTATGGTACTATGGTGCCCAGACTGCACTTGAGCTGATCCTCATTGTTGAGACTACTGTGCACTACTATGGTGCCCCACACTGGACTTGAGATGATAACCAGTGCTGACACTACAGTGCAATACTATGGTGTCACTTACAGGATATGACCCGATACCCACTGCTGATACTACTGTGCAGTAATATGGTGTCCTACACAGGGCATGTGCTAATACCCAGTGTTGACACTATATTGAAAAGGACATTACATTCTAGTACTATGGTGTCTTATATATGTTATGAGTTGATACCCAGGGCTGGCACTACAGTGTAATACTATCATGTCCCAAGCAGGGTAAGAGTTATTACCCAGTGCTGACCCTACAGTGCAGCATTCTGGCATCCCACACAGGACATGAGCTGATACCCAGTGTTGACACTACAATACAGTACCATGGTGGCCCCCACAAGTCATTAGCTGATACCCAAATCTCACACTTCAGTGCAGTATTATGGTGTCCCACACAGGGCATATGCTGATACCCAGTGCTGGCACTAACGTGCAGTACAATGGTTTCCCACACAGTGTATGAGCTGATACCCAGTGCTGACACTACAATGCAGTACTATGGTGTCCCATACAGAACATGAGCTGACACCACTGCTGACACTAGACTGGAGGACAATGGTTTCCACACAGGACATCAGCTAACATCCAGTGCAGACTCTACGGTGTTGTACTAACATGTCCCACACAGGGCATGAACTGTTACACAGTGCTGACACTTGAGTTCCGTACTGTTTCGACCCACACAGTGCATGAGCTGATATCTAGTGCTGACATTACAGTATAATAATATGGTGTCTCACAAATGGTATGAGTTAATACCCAGTGCTAACTCTTCAGTGCAGTATTATGGTGTCCCACACAAGGCATGAGTGGATACCCAGTATTGACACTACAGTGCAGTATTATGGTATCTCACACAGGATATGAGCTGATATCCAGGGCTCACACTACAGTGCAATACTATGCTGTCCTACACAGTGCATTAGCTGATTCCCAGTGCAGACACTGCAGCACAGTACTATGGTGTCCCACTCAGGGCAGGTGCTAATACCCAGTGCTGACACTACATTGAAGTACTATAGTGTCCCACATAGGACATGAGCTAAAACCCATTGCTGACACTATAGTGAAGTATAGTGTCGACACTACACTGCAGTACTATAGCATCACCCACAGGGCATGAGCCACTATCATGGACCGACTCTAGAAAACAGTACTATGGTGGCCCACACAGGGCATCAGCTGATACCCAATGCTGACACTATAGTGCAGTACTATGGTGTCCAATTCAGGGTATGAACTGATACCTAGTGCTGACAGTATGGTGTTGTACTAAGGTGCCCCAAAATGCACTTGAGCAGATAAAAAGTGCTGATACTACAGAGCAGTACTATGGTGTCCCATACAGGATAGCAGTGGATACCAATTGCTGGCACTCAGTGCAGTACTATGGTGTCCCACAGAGGACATGAGCTAATACCCAGTTATGCCACTATATAGCAGTGTTATGGTGTCTCACACAGGACATGAGATAATACCCATTGCTGACACTGCAGTACTATAGCTTCACGAACAGGGAATGAACTGATATCCGGTGTTGACACTACAGGAGAACACTATAGTGTCACACACAGGATATGAATGGATACCCAGTGCTGACTTTACTGTACAATACTATGCAGTCATAAACTTTGTATGAGAAGATACCCATCTATGACACTACAGAGTGGTAGTATGGTGTTCCACACAGAGTATGAGCTGATACTCAGTGCTAAAAGTACAGTAGGAAACTATGGTGTCCCATACTGCACTTGAGCTGATACTCAGTGTTGACCCTACAGTGCAATACTATGGTGTCCTACACAGTGTATGAGATGATAAGCAGTGAAGGCACTACAGTGCAGTATTACAGTGTCACACTCAGGGCATAAACTGATGCCCAGTAATGACACTACAGTGCAGAATTATGATGACTCACACAGAACATGAGTTGAGACCCAGTGCTGACACTACAGTGCAGTGCTATGGCGTCCCACACAGGGCATGAGCTGTTACCCAGCACTGACACAACAGTGCAGAACTGTGGTGTCCCACACAGGACAGCCTGATAACCTGTGCTGACACAACAGAGCAGTACAATGGAGTCCCAGAGAGGTACAGCTGATACCCAATGCAGACAATACAGTGCAGTACAATGGTGTCCCACACAGCGCATGATCTGGTTCCCAGTGCTGACACTTGAGTAGAGAACTATGGTGTCCCTTACAGAACATGAGCTGATACCCACAGCTGAAACTAGACTGGAATACTATGGTGTCTCTCACAGGAAATGAGCTGATACCCAGCACTGACACTACAGTGCAGTACTATGTTGTCCCACACATGGTATGAGCTGATACCAAGTGCTGACACTACAGTGCAGTACTATTGTGTCAAACACAGGACAGGAGCTGAAACCAAGTGGTGACACTACTGTGCAGAAGTATGGTGTCCCACTCAGTGCATGTGCTGATACCCAGTGCTGACACTGCAGTGCAGTACTATGATGTCCCACATAGGGCATGAGTTGGTATTCAGTGTAAATACTACAGTGCAGTACTATGGTGTCCCACTCAGTGCAGAAGCTGCTAACCAGTGCTCTTAAAACAGTATAGTACTAATGTGTCCTAGACAGCACAGGAGCTGATACCCAATGCTGACACTTCAGTGTGTAGTACTATGCTGTCCCACACAGGAGATGAGCTGATAAACAGTGCTTACTGTACTGTGCAGTACTATGGTGTCCACACAGGACATAGGTGGATATCAAGTGCTGACACTAAAGTTAAGTACAATGGTGTCCCACAGGGTGCATGAGCTGATACACAGTACTGACACTACAGTGCAGTACTTTTGTGTCCCATACAGAAGATGAGCTGACACCCAGTGCTGACACTAGAGTGGAGTATGATGGTGTCCAACATAGGGCATGAGCTGATACCCAGTGCTGACACTAGAGTGCAGTACTGTTTTTTCCAACACAGTGCATGAGCTGGCATCCAGTGTTGAGATTATTCTGCAGTTCTATGGTGTCTCACAAATGGCATGAGCTAATATCCGGTGCTGATAATACAGTGCAGTACTATGGTATCCCACACAGAGTATGAGCTGATACCCAGTACTGACAATACAATGTAGTACTATGGTGCCTCGCCAATGCACTTGAGCTGATATTCAGTGCTGACACTACAGTGCAGTACTATGCTTCCCCCACATACTGTAGAACTTGTGATGTTAACCAGTGCTGAGTCTACAGTACAGTACAGTGGTGCCTCACACTACACTTGAGCTAATATGCTGTGCTGAAATTACAGTGCAGTACTATGGTGTCCCATTCAGGATATGAGCTGATACCCACTGCTGAAACTACAGTGCATTACTATGGTGTGCCTCAGAGGGTATGTGCTAACTCCCTGTGCTAATATTATATTGCAGCACTATGGTGACAGACTCAGGACATGAGGTAATACCCATTGCTGACACTATAGTGTAGTCAGTGATGACACTACAGGACAGTACTACTGTATCACACACAGGCCATGAGGTGATATCCAGTGCTGACACTTCAGTGCAGTAGTGTGGTGTCCCACACAGGGCATCAGCTGGTACCCAGTGCTGACACTACAGTGTAGTACTATGGTATCCCAAATAGGGCATTAACTAAAACCTAGTGCTGACATTACAGTGCAGTACCACAGTGTACCATTCAAGACAGAAGCTGACATCCAGTGCTGACACTACAGTACAGTACTATGGCATCACACACAGGGCATGAGCTGATTTCCATAGCTGACACTACAGTGATGTAGTAGGCTGTCCCACACCAGGCATGACCTGATATGCAGAACAGACACTACAGTGCAATACAAAGATGTCCCATACAGGATGTCAGCTGATATCCAGTGCTGACACTAGAGTGCCGTACTGTGCTGTCCATTACAGTGCATGAGTTGATGCTCAGTGCTGACACTACTGTGCAGAACTATGAAGTCCCATACAGGGTATGAGCTGATATCAAGTACTGTCATTACAGTGCAGCATTACAGTGTACCACAAAGGGCATTAGCTGATATCCAGTGCTGACACTAGAGTGCAGTACTCTGCTGTTCAGCATAGCCCATGAGCTGATACCCAGTGCTCGTACTACAGTCTAGTATTATGGTGTCCCATACAGGGTAGGAGTTGATACCCTGTGCTGACACTACAGTGCAATACTATGGTGTCCTACACAGTGCATTAGCTGATTCCCAGTGCAGACACTACAGTGCAGTACTACGGTGTCCCACTCAGGGCATGTGCTAATACCCAGTCCTGACACTACATTGCAGTACTATAGTGTCCCACATAAGACATGAGCTAATACCCATCACTGACACCATAGTGAAGTATAGTGTTGACACTACACTGCAGTACTACGGCATCACACGCAGGGCATGAGCAGCTATCATGGTCTGACACTAGAGTACAGTACTGTGGTGGCCCACACAGGGCATCAGCTGGTAGCCAGTGTTGACACTACAGAGCAGTACTATACTCTCCCAGACAGGGCATGAACTGATTCTCAGTGCTGAGACTACAGTGTAGTAGTAGTATGGTGTCTCACACTGGGCATGAACTAATACCATGTGCTGACATTACAGTTAAGTACTATGGTGTCCCATACAGGACATGAACTGATATCCAGTGCTGACACTGCAGTGCAGTACTATGGGGTCACATGGGGCATGAGCTGATTTTCAGTGCTAACACTAAAGTGCAGTAGTATGCTGTCCCACACTGGGCATTAGCAGATACCAGTTCAAACACTACAGTGCAATACTATGATGTCCCATACAGGACATGAGCTGATATACATTGCTGACACTACAGTGCAGTGCTATACTGTCCCACCCAGGACATGAGCTGATACCAGTGTTGACACTACAGTGCAGTACTATGGTGTCCTCCACACGTCATCAGTTGATACCCAAAGTTGACACTTCAGTGCAATAGTATGGTGTCCCACAGGGCATAGCTGATACCCAGTGCTGGCACCAAAGTGCATTACAGTGGTGTCCCACATAGTGTTTGAGCTGACACTACAGTGCAGTACTATGGTGTCCCATACAGAACATGAGCTAAGACCCACTGCTGACACTAGACTGGAGAACAATGGTGTCCACAGGGGACATGAGCTGATATCCAGTGCTGACTCTACAGTGCTGTACTAACAAGTCCCACACAGGGCATGAGCTAATAGCCAGTTCTGACATTACAATATACATGTACTATGGTGTCTCACAAATACAGGGCATCAGCTGATCCTCAATGCTGACACTACAGTGCAGTAGTATTGTGTCCCACAAAGGGCATAAGGTGATGCCCAGTGTAGACACTACATGGTTGTACTATGGCGTCAGACACAGGGCATGAGCTGATATCCAGTGCTGACACCACAATG
The DNA here is from genome assembly GCA_016271365.2 of Neoceratodus forsteri. NCBI lineage: Eukaryota > Metazoa > Chordata > Ceratodontiformes > Ceratodontidae > Neoceratodus > Neoceratodus forsteri. The sequence goes on along the minus strand of JADMNL010000022.1, from coordinate 541,172,225 downwards.
TAGTACTGTGGTGTCTCACACAAGGGATGAACTAACACCTAGTGCTGACATTACAGTGTAGTACTATGGCATCTCAGGACATGAGCTGATTTCTAGAGCTGACACTACAGTGCTGTCTATTGTGTCCCATACAAGGTATGAGTTGATACCCAGGGCTGGCACTACAGTGTAATACTATCATGTCCCTAGCAGGGTATGAGTTAATATCTAGTGCTGACCCTACAGTGCAGTATTCTTGTGTCCCACACAGGGCATGAGCTGATACCCAGTGTTGACACTACAATACAGTACCATGGTGGCCCCCACAAGTCATTAGCTGATACCCAAATCTCACACTTCAGTGCAGTATTATGGTGTCCCACGCAGGACATAAGCCGATACCCAGTGCCCGCACTAATGTGCAGCACAATGGTGTCCCACACAGTGTATGAGCTGTTACCCAGTGCTGACACTACAGTGCAGTACTGTGGTGTCCCATACAGAACATGAGCTGACACCCACTGCTGACACTAGACTGGAGTACAATGGTGTCCACACAGGACATAAGCTGACATCCAGTGCAGACTCTAGAGTGTTGTACTAACATGACCCACACAGGGCATGAACTGATACACAGTGCTGACACTTGAGTTCCATACTGTTTTGACCCACACAGTGCATGAGCTGATATCCAGTGCTGACATTACAGTACAATAATATGGTGTCTCACAATGGTATGAGTTAATACCCAGTGCTAACTCTACAGTGCAGCATTATGGTGTCTCACACAGGGCGTGAGCAGATACCCAGTATTGACACTGCAGTGCAGTACTATGGTATCCCACACAGAGTATGAGCTGATATTCAATGTTGACACTACAGTGTAGTACTATGATGTCCCACACAGTGAATGAGCTGATACCCAGTGCTGACACTATTGTGCAGTACTATGGCATCTCACATTGCATGAGCTGGTTTCTAGTGCTGACACTACAGTGCTGTAGTATGTGCTCCCTCATTGGGCATGAGCTGATACCCTGTTTAGATACTTCAGTGCAATACTGGGATGTCCCATATAGGATGTGAGCTGATATCCAGTGCTGATACTGCAGTGCAGTACTATGGTGTCCCACATAGGGCATGAGCTGATATCCAGTGCTCACACTACAGTGCAGTACTATGCTGTCCTACACAGTGCATTATCTGATTCCCAGTGCAGACAATACAGTGCAGTACTATGGTGTCCCACTCAGGGCATGTGCTTATACCCAGTGCTGACACTACATTGAAGTACTATAGTGTCCCACACAGGACATGAGCTAATACCCATCACTGACACTATAGTGAAGCATAGTGTCAACACTACACTGCAGTGCTATGGCATCACACGCAGGGCATGAGCTGCTATCATTGTCTGACACTAGAGTACAGTACTATGGTGGCCCACACAGGGCATTTGCTTGTAACCAGTGTTGACACTACAGAGCAGTACTATGCTCTCCCAGAAAGGGTGTGAACTGATTCCCAGTGCTGAGACTACAGTGTAGTAGTATGGTGTCTCACACAGGGCATGAACTAATACCATGTGCTGACATTACAGTGAAGTACTATGGTGTCCCATACAGGACATGAGCTGATATCCACTGCTGACACTACAGTGCAGTACTGTGTGGTCACATGGGGCATGAGCTGATTTTCAGTGCTAACACTACAGTGCAGTAGTATGCTGTCCCACACTGGGCATTAGCGGATACCCAGTTCAGACACTATAGTGCAGTACTGTGGTGTCACACTCAGTGTATGAGCTAATATGAAGTGTTGTCACTACAGTGCAGTACTATGAAGTACCATACAGGGTATGAGCTGTTACCCAGTGCTGACACTACAGTGCAGTACTATGGTGTCACTCACAGGGCATGAGCTGATATCCGGTGCTGATACTTCAGTGTAGTACTAAGGTGTCCCACATAGGGCATGAGCTGATCTCCAGTGCTGACACTATAGTGTAGTACTATGCTGTCCAACACAGTGGTTGAGCTGATACCCAGTGCTGGCACTACTGTCTAGTACTATCATGTCCCAAACAGGGTATGAGCTGATACCCAGTGTTAACACTACAGTGAAGTACTATGGTGTCCCCCACAGGTCATCAGCTGATACCCAAAGTTGACACTTCAGTGCCATAGTATGGTGTCCCACACAGGGCATAAGCTGATACCCAGTGCTGGCACCAAAGTGCATTACAATGGTGTCCCACACACTGTATGAGCTGACACTACAGTGCAGTACTATGGTGTCCCATACAGAATGTGAGCTAAGACCCACTGCTGGCACTAGACTGGAGTACAATGGTGTCCACACAGGACATGAGGTGATATCCAGTGCTGACATTACAGTATAGTACTATGGTGTCTCACAATGGCATGAGATAATTTCCAGTGCCAACTCTACAGTGCAGTATTATAGTGTCCCACATAGGGCATGAGCTGATACCTAGTATTGACACTACAGTGCAGTACTATGGTGTCCACACTCAGGGTATGAGATGATACCCATTGCTGACAGTACAGCATAGTGCTATGGTGCTCATATTGCACTTGAGCTGGTATTCAGTGTTGACATTACAGTGGAGTGCTATGGTGCCTAACACTGGACTTGAGATGATAACCTGTGCTGACACTACAGAGCAGTACTGTGACACCTCACACTGCACTCAAGCTGATACCCAGTGATCACATTACAGTGCAGTATTACGATGTCCCATATAGGATATGATCTGATACCCTCTGCTGACACCAGAGTACAGTACTACAGTGTCCCACACAGGACATGTGCTAATAACTGAAGTATTATGCACTGGCACCTGTATATGAAATTAATGTGAGTTGGACTTATTTATTGACTTGTATCTGAATAAAAAATGTTATGTAATTGTCTTTGTATTTTGATAGCATGTCTTTTTTTTATTTTCTTGTAATTGCTTTGCATTTGATGTTTGTTAATGTAACAATTTGCACAGGTTCACCTTGTAAATAGGGCATATTATAGTCCTAATGGTGTTATACTGTATAAATACAATTTTTACCTACCTACCTAATACCCATTGCTAACACTATATTGCAGTACTATGGTGTGCCACTCAAGACTTGAGCTAATACCCATTGCTGATGCTATAGTGCAGTACAGTGTTGACACTACAGTACAGTATTATGGCATCATTCTCAGGGCATGAGCTGTTATCCAGTGTTGACACTACAGTGCAGCACTATAGTGCTCTACACAGGGTATGAGCTGGTAGCAAGTGTTGACACTACTGAGCAGTATGATGGTCCCCCAGACAGGGCATGAACTGATTCTCAGTGCTCACACTACAGTGTAGTACTATGGTGTCCCACACAGGGCATGAACTAATACCTAGTGCTGACATTACAGTGCAGTACTATGGTGTCCTATACAAGAGATGGGCTAATACCTAGTGTTGACACTACTGTGCAGTACAATGACATCATACAGGGTATGAGCTGATATCAAGAGTTGACACTACAGTACACTACTATGGTGTCCCACACAGGGCATCGGCTGATAGCCAGTGCTGACACTACAGAGCAGTACTGTACTCTCCCAGACAGGACATGAGTTGATAACCAGTGCTGACACTACAGTGAAGTAGTATGGTGTCTCACACAGGGCATGAACTGATACCTAGTGCTGACTTTTCAGTGCAGGAGTATGGTGCCCATACAGCACATGAGTTGACATACAGTGAGTACACTATTGTGCAGTAATATGCTGTCCCACAACAGGCATGAGCTGATATGTAGAACAGACACTACAGTGCAGTACTATGATGTCCCATACAGGACGTGAGCTGATATCCAGTGCTGATACTAAAGTGTTGTACTATGCTGTCCGATATAGTGCATAAGCTGATACCCAGTACTGACACTTATGTGCAGTTCTATAAAGTCCCATGCAGGATATGAGCTGATATGAAGTGCTGTCATTACAGTGCAGTCCTATGGTGTCACACACAGTGCATGAGCTGACATCCAGTGCTAACTCTACAGTGTTGTACTAACATGTCCCACACAGGGCATGAACTGATACATAGTGCTGACACTTGAGTTCCATACTGTTTTGACCCACACAGTGCATAAGCTGACATCCAGTGCTGACATTACAGTATAATACTATGGTGTCTCGCAAATGGTATGAGTTAATATCCTGAGCTAACTCTACAGTGCAGTATTATGGTGTCCCACACAGGGTATGAATGGATACCCAGTATTGACACTACAGTGCAGTACTATGCTGCCCCACACAGTGAATGAGCTGATACCCGGTGCTGACACTACAGTGTAGTACTATGCTGTCCCACACAGTGAATGAGCTGATACCCAGTGCTGACACTATTGTGCAGTACTATGGCATCTCACATTGCATGAGCTGGTTTCTAGTACTGACACTATAATGCTGTAGTATGTGCTCCCACATTGAGCATTAGCTGATACCCTGTTCAGACACTTCAGTGCAATACTGTGATGTCCTGTACAAATAGTGAGCTGATATCCAGTGCTGATACTACAGTGCAGTACTATGGTGCCCCACATAGGGCATGAGCCGATATCCAGTACTCACACTACAGTGCAGTACTATGCTGCCCTACACAGTGCATTAGCTGATTCCCAGTGCAGACACTACAGTGCAGTACTACAGTGTCCCACTCAGGGCATGTGCTACTACCCAGTGCTAACACTACATTGCAGTACTATAGTGTCCCACACAGGACATGAGCTAATACCCATCGCTGACACTATAGTGAAGTATAGTGTTGACACTACACTGCAGGTACTATGGCATCACACGCAGGGCATGAGCTGCTATCCGTCTGACACTACATTACAATACTATGGTGGCCCACACAGGACATCAGCTGGAAGCCATTGTTGACACTTCAGAGCAGTACTATGCTCTCCCAGACAGGGCATGAGCTGATTCTCAGTGCTGAGACTACATTGTAGTAGTATGGTGTCTCACACAGGGCATGAACTAATACCATGTGCTGACATTACATTGAAGTACTATGGTGTCCTATACAGGACATGAGCTGATATCCAGTGCTGACACTGCAGTGCAGTACTATGGGGTCACATGGGCATGAACTGATTTTCAGTGCTAACACTACAGTGCAGTAGTATGTTGTCTCACACTGGGCATTAGCGGATATCCAGTTCAGACATTACAGTGCAATACTGTGATGGCCCATACAGGACATCAGCTGATATACATTGCTGACACTACAGTGCAGTGCAATGCTGTCCCACACAATGCATGAGCTGATGCAGTGCTGACACTACAGTGCAGTACTGTGGTGTCACACTCAAGTATCAGCTGATATGCAGTGTTGACACTACAGTGCAGTACTATGAAGTACCATACAGGGTATGAGCTGTTACCCAGTGCTGACACTACAGTGTAGTACTATGGTGTCACACATAGGGCATGAGCTGATATCCAGTGCTGACACTACAGTGTGAGTACTAAGGTATCCCACATAGGGCATGAGCTGATACCAGTGCTGGCACTACAGTCTAGCACTATGATGTCCCACACAGGGTATGAGTTAATACTCAATGCTGACCCTACAGTGCAGTACTCTGGTGCCCCACACAGGAGATGAGCTGATACCCAGTGTTGACACTATGGTGTCCCCCACAGGTCATCATCTGATACCCAAAGTTGACACTTCAGTGCAATAGTATGGTGTCCCACACAGGGCATAAGCTGATACCCAATGCTGGCACCAAAGTGCATTACAATGGTATCCTACACAGTGTATGAGCTGACACTACAGAGCAGTACTATGGTGTCCCATACAGAACATCAGCTAAGACCCACTACTGACACTAGACTAGAGTACAATGGTGTCCACACAGGACATGAGCTGATATCCAGTGCTGACTGTGCAGTGCTGTACTAATGTGTCCCACACAGGGCATGCGCTGATATCCAGTGCTGACATTACAGTATAGTACCATGGTGTCTCACAAATGGCATAAGCTAATTTCCAGTGCTGACTCTACAGTGCAGTATTATGGTGTCCCACACAGGGCATGAGCTGATACCAAGTATTGATAGTACAGTACAGTACTATTTTGTCCCACACAGGGTATGAGCTGATACCCAGTGCTGAAGGTACAGCGTAGTGCTATGGTGCTCATATTGCCCTTGAGCTGATATTCAGTGGTGACACTTCAGTGCAATGCTATGGTGCCTAACATTGCACTTGAACTGATACCCAGTGTTGAAGTTGCAGTGCAGTATTACGATGTCCGATACTGGATATGAGCTGATACCCTCTGCTGACACTAGAGTGCAGTACTACGGTGTCCCACACAGGACATGTGCTAATAATAGAAGTATTATGCACTGGAACTTGTATATGAAATTAATGTGAGTTGGACTTATTTATTGACTTGTATCTGAATAAAAAATGTTATGTAATTGTCTTTGTATTTTGATAGCATGTCTTGTTTTTATTTTGTTGTAATTGTTTTGCATTTGATGTTTGTTAATGTAACAATTTGCACAGGTTCACCTTGTAAGTAGGGCATATTATAGCCCTAATGGTGTTATACTGTATAAATACAATTTTTACCTACCTACCTAATACCCAGTGCTGACACTATATTGCAGTACTATGGTGTGCCACACAGGACATGAGCTTATATCCATTGCAGACATTACAGTGCAGTACAGTGTTGACACTACAGTGCAGCACTCTGGCATCACACACAGGGCATGAGCTGTTATCCAGTGTTCACACTACAGTGCAGCACTATGGTGTCCCACACAGGGCATCAGCTGGTAGCCAGTGCTGACATTGCAGAGCAGTACGATGCTCCCCCAGACAGGGCATGAGCTGATACCCAGTGCTCACACTACAGTGTAGTACTATGGTGTCCCACACAGGGCATGAATTAAGACCTAGTGCTGACATTACAGTGCAGTGCTATGGTGTCCTATACAGGACATGGGCTGATACCTAGTGTTGACACTACTGTGCAGTAGAATGGCATAATACAGGGCATGAGATGATTTCCAGTGCTGATACTACAGTGCCCTAGTATGCTGTTCCACATTTGGCTGGAGCTGATACCCTGTCCAGAGACTACAGTGCAATACTATGATGTCCCATACAGGACATGAGCTGATATCCAGTGGTGACACTCCAGTGCAGGACTATGGTGTCCCACATAGGGCATGAGCTGATATCCAGTGTTGACACTACAGTGTAGTACTATGCTGTCCCACACGGTGCATGAGCTGATACCCAGTGCTGACACTAGAGTGCAGTACTAAGGCGTCACACTCAGTGAATGATCTGATATGCAATGCTGACACTGCAGTGCATTTCTATGTTATCCCATACAGGGTATGAGCCAATACCCAGTTCTGACACTGCAGTGCAGTACTATGGTATCACACACAGGGCATGAGCTGATATCCAGTGCTGACACTACAGTGTAGTATTATGGTGTCCCACATAGAGCATGAACTGATTTCCTGTGCTGACACTACAGTGCAGTACTATGCTGTCTGACACAGTGCATGAGCTGATACCCACTGCTGGTACTACAGTGTAGTACTATTGCGTCCCATACAATGTATGAGTTGATACTCTGGGCTGACACTACAGTGGAGTACTATGGAGTCCAACAGAGTACATGAGCTGACACCCAGTGCTGACACAGCAGTACAGTACTATGTTGTTTACACAACACACACACACACACACACACACACCACACACACACACACGCACACTCTGCATAATGTACAGTTCCTGACATGTTGTATATGCATACAAACACTCATATGCATACAGTAAGTGGTGCCCTACTTTGGATTGTGTCTCAGATCTCCAGGAAGTTGATGTGGATTACCTTGGCCAATAGGAGACACTTCACCTTTGTGGGTAGGGAGGAAGGGTGAAATGTATGAATCATAGCCAAGCCACTGGAATTCAGATCTGAATTCGGGGAGGAATGAAGTTATGGTGTTTTCATGGCCAAGGAGAGTCAGGAACATTAATGCCTCAATTATTGACCCTAAGGGGATACGATAAAACTTGTAGATAGTTTTAGTTATTTAGGGGAGACACTCTGATTCACAACTTACTTTTGAATTTCAGGTGAGTAAATTAGCCAAAAGAATTGATCAAAGGCTGTGAATGTTATTCAGAGTCAGATCTTATCTCATTCCTGTATCCTGTAAATTACTGGCACACAGTTTCTTGCCTAGTGTATTTGATTGTGGTCTAATGATTTACTCTGGTTCATAAGCTACAAGCAACTTACCATGGTATATTTGGATTCATGACTGGTCTTCCACTGAGAACCCATCACTGTAATCTTTCCAAAAAAGCTAATTGTCCTGCTTTAACAGATAGGACCAACCTCAAGATGGATACCTTTGTTTTATTTTAAAAGTAGTAAGGGTTTCTCCCTCCTAGCAGTCTTTTTCCATTAAATTGCAAAATACCAGGGTTAACAAGGTCACAGACTTAAGGTGTTCTAAGGGTCCATTTTAAGAAAACCATAGGTCAAAGATCAGTGGTATATAGGGTTTCTACATTCTTTAATAGGATCCCAGGGTAGTCACTCATTGTAGAACTATTTGGTTCTTCAATTATAAAGCTTGCCAGTGACTTAATTCCCTTACTGACTGTACCTGTCTGCAGTAGTAAATGTTATATGTATATCCGTATGTATTTATATTTTGTATGTGGTTACATTTTGTAATCTGGTTTATTAAGTATGGCTGGTTTGATATTTTTTATATATTAACTTGTCGCTTGTGAAAATGGGATGTTTGCTCATCTCGTTAACAAGTATAAAAAATGAAAAAAATGAAATGACCTGGATCTTAGAGAATTTGACTCAAATGATTTGTGTCGACAGAGACTTACCCCAGTGTATGTGGTTGGTAGTGTGGATGATGGTGTGTGGCCTTGAATCCAAACCATTTTCCCATCATATAGAAATATACATGCAGGCGTATACACACACACACACACACACTCACACAAACACTCAAATATGTTTCCTTTATAGGAGACAGAAAGTTCAGGCTTCAGTTCTTTTGTGATGCAATTAATATATACAAACCTTTCCTGAGTATCTTCTTTCCTGAAAAGGAAATCATAAATATTCATTACATCAAACCATGTCACAGTACACTGTCGCTATGTCACATACAAAGTATCATTCGGAAAAGCAGTAACATTTATTTCAGGGTTTTACTGTAAATTAAATTCCAAAACTGAAAGACATATTAGAAAACACTGCTCTTTCACACGTTTGCCTGTCTATTATACTGAGCACTAGACTGGATCAAGCTGTACTTGCCCTTTCTACAGGGCTAATCCCTGTTGTTGTAGAAGAAGTCGGTCACTTTTCCTTTTTGATGGTTTTCTTCTGGCTATGCCCTGGTTTTTCCTTTCTTGGTTGGTAGGTGTTTTTCTCTTCCTGTGATAGCATGGCTATTAGCGCACTAGTCTCAGGGATAACGGCGGAGATGGCCATATCTCAACTCCCTTGAGGTATTCCACCCAGTAATTCCACGTGCACCAGAATTCCATTCCGATCTTCCTCTGGGAGAAAGCATAAACTAGCCAATTTATAGTCAGATAACTCAGCCCGGTGTGATTATGTTGCCTATTGAGTCATTTGTGGTTTGCTTCTGCTATTTGACACCTTTGTGCCTTCTCATTTGCAAGGGGGTCCCAAATTTTGTTACATACTCCTTCCTGCCATTGTCTCATCCCCTGCAGAGCAGCTACATTAGTGTAAGTATCCCTCTGCTGCTTGGCAAGTGATGATGAGATGCTGGCTTCTCACCAACTACCTGCCTGTGCCATGTAATCTGCCCCATCTCTCTGCCTAGAGATTGATAGTCAGGATTCATTTTGTTATTCCCTATAGCTTTCTCCCTATCCTTTTGGGCTATGGAATTCTTTAATCCCTGTCTTGTTTTTCTCATCTCCTTTTTCCCTTCCTGGTGCCCAGAACTGAGGTTGGTGAGGAAGCCAACAATGGTTATCGACTAGTGCATAGCACCATGTAGTGGTGTGCAGGCCCCATGCACAGTAGCTATAGCTAGACCCCTGGCCATTGCTTTGGTTCTGTAGGGTATAGTACATTTTGCAACACCCACCATATTATACAATAAAGTACATCACACAAAACAAATAACTAGCAGAAGAACAATGGTTCAGTGGTGGTTTAAGGATTCTGGGATGGGGATAGAGACCTTCTCTAAAGGAAGAATTCATGTGAGACCAACAGGTACTGAAAGAAATAGTATGGATGGCTGCTGACTGCCTAGAAGCTGTAAGTAGAGCACAGGAGGCCATAAGAAGGTCTGGCATTGTTACATCTGTCCTCTATACATTGACAAACAGACCTGCAGCACTTGTTGAGAATTGAACCTGGGGCCCTGAGATCGACACTGAGACTTAGGTCCCCAAAGGCAGCAGCTCTAAGCATTCACTGAAAGGAAAAAACACTCTTGGTGGGAAGTTAGAAAGCTCTTTTGTAAATCATATACTGGCCGTGTCATGGACCACCACCAGAGGACTATGGCTGTTCCAATTATTCAGTCCTGCTTTGGCTCTCTCTGCTATTAACAGCTTTCACTACTAGATTGTGCTGCTTTGCACAGCCTGCCTTCTCCCCACGCAGAAAGCTGCTTCCCTTTTCAAGGGAAAAGCACCTCATCCTTGTCCTCATTGTCTATACTTGCTATCTCATGGAACACCAACAGATATCTCTAGTTGTTACAATGATTCATAATGGTATCAGCTCTGTTATTCACAACTTTCTTGATGGGATTGCTTTGCATTGACTTCATTTCCTTTGTACAACAGTACTGTAAAATGGACCTGCTGTACTTGCAGCCATAACAGTCAGAAGAGTGTGAAGCTCTTTCTACCCTCGAACTGGCAGGCAATGCAATCTTCCTATGATAATTATGGAATCTTGGGCTTTGGTGGGTGATGGAAAGGCTTCTTTGACATCTCTTACCTCCTTCCTGTCTTTTTTTCTCATACTCCAGCCCCTTTTCAATCCTACTTTCCTACCTTTATTATGCCTCTCTATCTACCCACTCCCTGTTACTTCATCGACACTCCCCATCTAGTTAGGCCTCTTCACCTTTTCTTATTCCCGTCTGAACTCCACTCCACCAAACTCTCTCACACATCTGTACTCTTGGTCCCTACCTCTCCCTCCTTTAACTTCCGTTAATCAAAGTCCAACCCCTCACCTCTTACCCACTTCCTACTACTCTCATTCTCCTTCTCTTACCCATTCCCACCTTTCTATGTATCTTTCTCCCTCTCTACCCTCCTCCTACTGCCTCACACTTTCCCCTCCACACTAGGCTGTTTCTTCCCTCGTTCTTTCACCTGTGTTCTCCTTTCTACTTTTCCATTCCCCTAATGCTTTGTCAAAACAAGTACTTCTCAGAGTCCATTGGGACATGTCTCCTGCCTTGTCCAATGCATCTATCATTCCTGGTGAGTGCCCAACACACATGCACCCCGTGATTATTAGTACAATGTACTATTTATAGTTTTATCTTTGTTTATACTATGTGTTATATTGTATACAGTAATTCACTGTTACATTTTGTGTGAATCCCTCTTACCCTTCCCCTGGACACATTTGGAAACAAGCTCTTGTAAGCTCAGTATGTCTTTCCTGGTGACACTTTTGAAATAAACAAATAAATCTGTAATTAGGAACCAGAGTCATGATTTATGAAGATGGAAACATTTCTGACTAGCAGATCCAGCCATGCTACTTTTATGGCACAGTAATACTGGTGGTGGCAGGTGCTGCATTCTCTGTAAGGGTGTAACAAACAATATATTCTTACAGATGTGATGAGTGATTCTCAGCATACAGTACTGTAAGGAAGAGGCTGTATAAGTGAGCACATGGTTATTAGAAAGGAAGTCAGCTCAGCTGGGTCTCTGTTAAGACATAATGTTAAAACCTGTAAGAAACAATTACCAATGCATCTGTACAAGCTGTTTCTCATAATGGCTCCTCAAGAAAAAAAGTTAAAATCTATGATATCAGATGGACACACTGGATGATGTGTAATGGGAATGGGTGGGGAACTACGGGGTTTTAGGCCTGACAGGGCCTCACAGAGTCAGTCATGACTGTGACTGTGAACAAACTGCCAGCTGAAAGTTCATGTCTGCCCTAATTGAAACTATCTGGTGGTAAGGTAGTCTACCTTGTAGTAGAGAAAAGAGAGAAACAGAAGAGCGAGTTATTCTGTTTCTAATCTATCGTTTAAAACCAGTTTCTTTTCTTTTCTGTGGAATTAATGTTGCCAATGCTTTTGCTACAATATCCTGTAGAATCTCGTAATTATCCTGAAATATAAAACATACTATTTCTACATTTCAGGTTTCTGTGACTGAATCATTTGAGGTATACCTAACAATTTTATTTCCCCCCCAAGACACTGACACTACAGTGCAGTACTATGTCTTCCCATACAGTGCATGAGCTGATTCCCAGTGCTGACACTACAGTGCAGTACTATGGTGTCCCACACAGTGCATGAGTTGATACCCAGTGCTGACACTACAGTGCAGTACTATAGTGTCCTACACAGTGCATGAGCTGATATCCAGTGCTGACACTACAGTGCAGCACTACAGTGTCCCATATAGTGCATAGGCTGATACCCAGTGCTGACACTGCAGTACAGTATTATAGTGTCCCACACAGGGCATGAGCTGATACCCAGAGCTGTCACTACTGTGCAGTACTATGGTGTCCCACACACTGCATGAGCTGATAGCTAGTGCAGACACTACAGTGCAGTATAATGTTATCACACACACAGGGCATGAACTGATACCCAGTGCTGACGCTCCGGTAGAAGTGCTATGGTGTCCCAGACTGGACATGAGCTCACATTGCTGACTATGCAGTGTAGTATTTGGGGGTGTTACACCATGAAAGTACCATCCTTCAGTTGACACATTAAACTGAGTTTTTTTCTACATATGTCTTGTGGTTGTCTGGGTGGAGAATCCAAAGGCCCCTTGTTAAAAGAGATGGGATAATCCTGCTGTCTTGACTAACATTTCCTCTCAAAAAAAAACCCTTTGTGAGTTGCTGCCATGTTTGTATTCCTGCAAATCACTGTATTATCAGTATTCCAGTCATTGTTTTGTAAAGTGCTTTGAGATATTGTGTGTATGAAATGCTCTATAAAAATCAAATTCTCTTCAGCCAACTAATTAACCAATCAACCAACCAACCAACCAACCAACCACAAGCCAACAAATCAATCAACTACAAACTAACCAAGCAACCAACTAGCCAATCACCAATATGTTCTCCAGATTCAGCTCTGCCCATTATAGTATACTGCACTCCTCAGTCAGCATGCTACCCCTGTCTTTCATAGCAGCTTCATACATGCTCAGGTAGAAAGGCTGAGAAGCATTCAGCAGGGCCTTGCAAATAAAACACAATGGAAGTCACACTCTGAACCTTCAAATTCTTATTCAGAGCACCGTGACCACAGACACACTATAACTTAACTCTCCCAATAACCTGTACCCTCTGATTATGATATTCCCTTTATAATAATCACAACGATGTTTGTTTATTGGAAGCACCAGCAGCAAGACATGCTGTCAAACTGAATAGTACCACAGAAACATAGAAACATAGACTTTGATGGCAGATAAGGACCACTTGGTCCACCTAGTTTGCCCATTTCCCTAACTATTGGATAAGCTGCAGATCCTAGTTAACCAACAGCCTACTTCTTCCAACCCCCACCAGAATTGCCTTATGTCTGTCCCATGCATTCTTGAATTCCACCACTGTTTTTGACCCCACAACCTCCTCAGGAAGGCCGTTTGATGCGTCCATCACCCTCTCTGGGAAAAAATGCTTCCTCACAGTGCCCTTGAGCCGTTCCCCCTCTAGCTTCAAATTGTGTCCCCTTGTTCTTGCAGATCTCTTTTTCTGAAAGATGCTACACTCTTGGACTTTGTTGATTCCCTTGAGATACCACTTCTCCAAACTGAAGTAGTTTCTTAAGGTAAAGCTTATATTCAGCTACATACAATTATGATGTTACAGTGTGTTAGGACTCTTGGGTCATATACATAGTGTATTTATACTTCCTTTCAGCTAGTTATTTATATTATTATGTTACCCGGGGAGGGACGGGGAGGGTTTAATTCCATTAGTTTTTGATTTAGATTCCTAAGACTGTTTCTGTACTTATAGTAGAGTAATTATATACTGATGCATTTTGAACTCTAAACACATTAGGATGCATGATCTCATTCCCTGGTGGGTCCTTAGCAGTTTTGTTTTTAATTGGACACTTATTCTGACATTTGATATTTCTTGTAAAATACAGCACTGAAGGTCTTAATGTTTATGAAATATAATATCTGGTTGAGTATATAGTTGATAAATTGTCTCCAGATAGATTTGACAGTTTATAAATGTTTTAAACAGGCTGTTCACTTTAGGGAAACTTCTCTTTATACCCTCCTATTGCCATGCTTAGAATATTTCAGTTTTATAGTTGTTAACTAGCAATACTATCTTTTTAATATGTACTTAAAGGAATAGTATGCTCAGAATTTGCAAAAACATATGTTGTGCGGAGTGTTTTGATTTGTGTGTGAAGTCCTAGTGTGCCTTTCCCTCTGTCTGCTATGTAAATGTAAGTATCTTGAAAACCATACAAGTCACACATACCCAACCAGTGTCACAATTGTTCTCACCAAAAAGACCTTTACAATGGGGGTAGTCACCAAGCTGAACTCTGAATCATTTTTAAAATATAGCCATCTCTACTGTTGTGAACTGATTGTAAAGCAGTGCTTGCTGTGAATCTATGGTCCCGGCTACATCACTGTCACATAAGACAGGATGCATTGTATGAACAAGGAATACAATAAACTTAGCTGAGATGGAGATCCCCATGGGTAGTAAAACTACCATAAAAGTAGCAGGCTAAATTAGGAAAAATGTATAATAGCAGACAGTGGGAATGACACACTCAGACTTCACACACAGATCAAAACACTTTGGACAACATATGCTTTTGCAAATTCAGAGTGTACTACTCTGTTAAGTGGGCATTATATCTAAAGGTCTTGCATTCAATTAAGAATGTATTCACATAACACAATCACCCATGTTGTCAGTTAATTAAACTGCCTGGCCCCTCAAAATATTCCTCTTATCTGCCTCTGTTGACATTTGATCTTGGAGTGCTTCATAGTTGCCAGCTAACTAAAACTGGTTTCTTGCATTTAAACCTCAGTTATTATTTTTTTTAAAAAGGCATTTCAAACCAATGAGAATGTCATCTGTTTTTTTATGTATGATCTGGGTGTTAATAGTATGTGATTTACCAAACAACTGACATAAGTTTCTGAGGAAGGACTTGGTTGGTTTGAAAGCTTAAGCACTGTTTTCTTTTGATATATCTATGTTGGTCCAATAAAAGGTTTCAAACCATTTGTTTCTGGATCTGTTCTTACAAGACCAATACAGCAACTAAGTAGTTTGTGTGTACAAATACATTAAGAACAGAGATTAAGTTTGGCACGTCTCATTAGCACTCCACTAGGGGGTTCCCTGATCAGCATGTTCAAATACTAAATACAGTATAGCATGCTTCCACTTAAAGGACTGGGATGAACAATAAAAATGTATATAAAAAAGAGTCATTACTAAAGTTTGTACAGATGCTCTGAGGTAGTGAGCATCTCTCAAGAAATGTTGGCTTTCACCTAAACTGACTGTCAAAACATTAAAATCAGTCAGTTTTTATATAGTTTAGGATGATTAGGCCTTATTTTCGACATAGTGGTGATCATACAAATGTTTATCAGTACTAAGCTATACCTTGAGTTACCTCGATGTACCACTGAGGCACTCAAGTTCAATTTGCATTGACTGTAATGTGATCCTGCTTCAGTACCACTGAGGTATACCTCAAAGTATACTTCAGTACAGATAAACATGTGTACAATCACCATTGTAATTGAGTTACTATTGCTACTGCTTGAACAGGCTCCTCCCAGTGTCTCTTTATATTCCCAGGCACCTGGAACCACACTGACTGGAACACTGATGGATTATAAACAGGACTGTTTGTTCCAAGCATGTGTGGGATAGACAGAGGGAATATTAGTAAATAGGCAGAAAGAGAGGAGGCTGTGGAGGCCATTTATGTTCTACAGAGACAGATGAGGTAGGGACCATCTGGGCAGGATGGGTGGGACACATGATCCTTACTGCCAACAAATGCTATGTTTCCAGCAAAAAAATGGTGCCAATTACCTTAATGACATCAGAGTACACAATTTATAACACTGTCAAATTCTTTAAATCACTAGGCAGATTAAGTCCGTCGAACTTCTCTTTGGAAGGTTAATAGTACTGTAGATAATTGTTTAAGATCACAGACTGACTAGGGTTTGGGCAAATATGATGGTACTGTTGTAATGGTGCCTAGGCACCCTTCTTCCCATTTAGGAATGGGAGATTAAAAGATTAACCCAACAGGGGGACAGGGGTAGGTAATCAGACCCACCCCAACCCATGCTAGATACTTGTTTACATTCAAGGTTCTTAAGAATTTGCTAAACACTATTTCCTATCTACTCCCTTATAGTGTGATAAAGGGTAGAGTGAGCAATTTATACACTATTGTACAAATTAATTATTAAATGTATAATGTTCCTTCTCCCTCTGCTAGTTCATTAGAACTGTATAGAGATTTGCTTGATAAATGTGATTATTTTCCTTCCAGTATACCAAGATAATTTGTTTTTCAAATGTTGATCTGAAAATGTACATTAATTTGTTGTTTATGTATGATTCTAAGTACAGCTCAGGGAAGGTTAAGGAGAAAAAGGCCGCATTCAAAAAGTACAAGGAATCACAGAAGGAGCACGACAGGGAACTGTATCAATTATAGAAGAAACAAGTGGGGAAGGCAGTCAGAATAGCAAAGGCCCAAAAACCGAGGAAAAATAGCCAACTCAGTTAAGAAGGGGATAAACCTTCATAGGTACATTAGGAGACAGAAATGTTAAGGGAGGTATAGTGAAGATTAATAAAGGAGAGGGAGGTGGCAGAGGGAGACAGTGAAAAGACAGAGATACTGAATGAATACTTTTGCTCAGTATTCACAAAAGAAGATGAGGAGGAGTTACCTAAACCACACAATAGAAGCACTCTGGGTAGGGGGGTTGACACCAGTCCATTTACAGAAGAAAGAGTCCTGAAAGAACTCCTAAAACTCAAGGTGAACAAAGCAATGGGGCCTGACAGGATTCACCCCAGAATCCTAAAAGAACTAATGGAGGACCTAGTGACACCACTGACCACGCTTTTTAACAAATCATGGGAGGATGGGGTGGTACCTGAGGACTGGAGGAGGGCAGATGTGATTCCCCTTCACAAAAGTGGGAGCAAGGCAGAAGCAGGAAACTACAGACCTGTAAGTTTGACCTCAGCGGTAAGGAAAATGATGGAATCACTTCTGAAAGAAAGAATTGTTGAGTACCTAGAGGTCAGCGGGGCACAGAACCCAAAGCAGCATGGATTTACAGCAAGAAGATCATGTCAGATGAATCTATTTCATTTCTTTGACTGGGTGACCAAAGTAATAGACCAGGGAAGGGCTGTGGATATGGCATATTTAGACTTTAGCAAAGCATTTGACACAGTCCCACACAAAAGACTAATAATCAAGTTAGCCAGCCTGGGAGTGGGTTCCAGGGTGGTAGCCTGGGTAGCAAACTGGCTGCACAACAGGACACGGAAGGTAATAGTGAATGGAACACATTCCGAAGAAAGGGGGGTTACTAGTGGAGTTCCTCAGGGCTCAGTACTGGGTCCAGTCCTCTTTAACATCTTTATAGGTGACATTGCAGAGGGTCTGAAGGGAAAGGTATGCCTCTTTGCAGATGACACAAAGATTTGTAACAGAGCTGATACACAAGAGGGGGTAGAAAGGATGACAAGGGACTTGGCAGGGTTGGAGGAATGGTCAGACATATGGCAACTAAGATTCAATACAAAGAAGTGCAAGTAATGCACCTGGGAAACAAAACCAGGAGACAGTACACAATAACAGGGAGGAACTAACAACAACAGAAAAGGAAAGGGACTTGGGGGTAGTCATATCAGATGACCTAAAGGTGGGTAAGCAATGTGAGACGTCAGTAAGGAGAGCCAGGGGGATACTGGGATGCATAGGAAGAGGCATCACAAGTAGAAAAAGTGAAGTGGCTATCCCTCTGTACAGACAGTTGGTGAGACCTCATCTGGAATACTGTGTGCAGTTTTGGAGACCCCATCTACGCAAGGACATAGACAGGATGGAAGCAGTCCAGAGGAGGGCAACTAAAATGGTGCAGGGTCTGCATTAGAAACCATATGAAGAGAGACTGAGAGAGCTTAATATGTATATCCTTGATGAAAGGAGGGATGGGGGGACATGATAGAAACTTTCAAGTACCTCAAGGGAATCAACAAAGTCCAGGAGGGTAGCATCTTAAAAAAAAGAGATGTGTAAGAAAAGGGGGCACAATTTAAAGATAGTGGGGGATGGCTCAGGGGTAATGTGAGGAAATTTTTTTCACGGAGAGAGTGGTGGATGCATGGAACTGCCTTCCTGGGGAGGTTGTTGGGTCTAAAACAGTGGGGGAATTCAAACATGCATGGGACAAACATAAGGCAATTGTAGTGGGGGGTTGCAGGAAGTAGGCTATTGATTAACTAGAATCTGCAGCTTATCCAATAGGAAGGGAAATGGGCAGACTGGGTGGGCCAAGTGGTCCTTATCTGCTGTCAAAGTCTATGTTTTTATATCAAGTTTAAACATTTATTTATAATGTTTTGTTAATGTGCACTTCTGTGGTTTACAATTTTACTTGATTGTATTGATAGTATTATGTCTATGAAAAAACAAGCATTTGTCAATGCCAAATGTTTGCTTGCAGGCATTGGCATTAGTAGTATAGAAGTTACAGAGCTGCATAATAGGAATGACAGTGAAGTAGAACTGAAGCCAACCCCACCACCGCCCTGCAGAGAGTGACGGGCATTAGGGTGTGCCTTTGGGTCGTCAGGCATAACGGCCACGCCATTTCACCACACCCCCACCCTGCAGACACTGTCAACTGTCACGGTGTGCCTTGGGGTCTTTGGCCCTTGTGCACATCCCATTCCATCAGGGAATATGGTGAGATGGGTGCAGTATAGGAGAATGGGGTGAACTTTGGGACCGAAGAGTCCAAGACATACCTCGATGCCTCTCACTGGCTGCAGGGTGTGGAATGGTATGAGCATTACAGGCAAGAATCCCAAGTCACACCCCTTATGCCTGTCATTCTCTACAGGGTGGGGCATTATAGTTGGAAACCCTAACACCTCAGACATTTGTTGGTATTTTCACTCCAAATTTTCAACATGGTTTTTTTGTGACCCCCCACCTCATAGACAGTGGCAATATCAGTTTGTTAGCTGAAAGCTGCTTATGTACAGAGACTACGGCATTTAGCACCACAGGTGCAAAAACGCATTCTGAACAGGACGTGAAAAATGACAGCTGTACTGTTCATGGAGAGGTGTAAAAAATGGCAATGTTGCAAATCTGCAGTAAAAATATTAAAAAAACTGGTGAAGTCACGAGTGTGCATACAAACTGTGCAACGCACACCTGTAATGTAATTAGTTTGGGAATTTTTTACAGCAGATTGTCAACTCAGGCATTTTGGGACCTCCGATCATGAACAGTGTCACTGTGATTTTCTTTATCTGTCCTGAACAATGATTTCCAACAGCGACCATGCATCTCTGTGCTGAACGTGTGAAAACACATTTTGGCCATGCTGTGAAAAATGACAGCTGAACTGTTCATAAGGAAGTGTGGAAAAATGCCAATGGTGAAAATCTGGAATGAAAATATTACAAAGTCATGAACTTACGAGTGTGCGTGGAAACTTCACAATGCTCACTCGTAACAGAGTCATTTTATTGACTTTTGTCACTAAGTTTTCAACATAGCCATTTTAAGACTGCTGCTTATGACCAGTGTCACTGTGATTTTCTTAATCTGTCGCTAACATTGCTTTCACACACCGACTGCACCATTGTGTGCTACATGTGCGGAAATACATTTTGGCCAACATGTGAAAAATGGCAGCTGTACAGTTCACAAGGAAGTGTAATAAAATGGCAATGTTGAAAATCTGGAGTGAAAATATTGAAAATTCGCAAACTTACGAGCGTGCGTAGGAACTGCTCAATGCACACTCGTAAAACTGTCATTTGTAGGAATTTTTTCACCAAATTTTCAACATAGCCATTTTAAGACCTCTGCTCATGGACAGTGTCACTGTGATTTTCTTAATGTGTCCCATACATTGATTTCGCACACCGACTGTGCCACTGTGCACTACATGGGCAGAAACACATTTTGGGCAAGATGTGAAAAATGACAGCTATACTGCTCATAAGGAAGTGTAATAAAATGGCAATGTTGAAAATCTGGAGTAAAAATATTGAAAATTCACAAACCAACGAGCATGCATAGGAACTGCGCAATGCACGCTCGCAAAACAGTAATTTTAAGGAATTTTTCCTCCAAATTTTCAACATAGGCTTTTTGAGAGCCCACCTTATGAACAGTGGCAGTGTTGTTTCATTACTCTGTCCTGAAAGGTGATTTTGCGCAGTGACTGCGAAATCACCCTTTGGGTCTGATTAATGCCATGACAGTGACAGCATTCATGAGAAAGGGTCCCAAAATACCCATGTTGAAAATTTGGCAAAATTCCAAAATGCCTGAGATATGCAGCAAAGTAGAAAAACCCTATCTAACCCATTATACAGCTTACCGGCATTTCCTCAGTCCGCCGTTGGCTTTGAAGAGTGCAGATGTGTCCCGTCCACCAAGATCGCCGTGCTGGAGTCCGGAGGGAAGTGGTGGTGGGGGTATGGGGAGGCAGGGTGCACAGTGGTGGGCGCGGGTGGGCTGGGTGAACGCCGAGGAAAGTTTTCTTGTTTACAGGTTTGTTTTTTTACAGAAAGACGCACGCGGGATGTTTGCCACGCTGGGGTGGGCTCCCAGCGTGGTGCTGAAGGCTGTTTGGGGGCTGGGATGACAGGGGACTGGGCACCCATCAGCCATGTTGGACTTGTGCCACGCTGGGGAGGGCTCCCAGCGTGGCAGCTGTAAGACTGTTTGGGGGTGGAGCCGGACGGGATTGGGCACCCTCGTCACCCATATGGATGTTGCCACGCTGGGGTGGGCACCCAGGGTGGCATCTGGAACTCTGTTTGGGGAGTGTAGCACAGCCGACAGGGGTTGGGCACCCCGTTGGCTATACAGTGTGTGCGTGGTGGGTGAGCACACAGTGTGCATGCTTGACGTGTGTAAAGGGAGCACACGCGGGCGGGCGATATCTTATCGCTGCTCACTGGGCGTAGCTCCTTCTTTCAACTGTATGCCACTGCAATTTCAACTGCTGTCACAGACAGCTACAGCAGTGATTGGAGAACTGCGACCGCGCCTGCAAACACACTGACTGAATTGGAAGATGCTGACACACCTTCGAAAAACTCGGATGATGGCGCTATGTTTCTCGCACATGCGTGCAAGCAAACACAATGATGGAAAAAAGATGCACTGTAATGGCCAAAATCCTTTTCAGCCAAATGAAAGACCCAAATCATAAATCACACAACAGGCAATTGCAGTCAGAGTTTCACATCAATACTGTACCGGTTGACAACTAAAAGGGCTAAGAAAAGAACAATTCTTACCATAACAGTAGATCTTTGAGATAATCTCTTTTATCAGGCCATACCTATGGAATTATAAGCCACCAGGCGGTAGGACCACACTGAAACTTGATGCAAGCAGTCTACCAGAGGCAGCCCACAACAATGTCAGATGTCAGCTCTCCCATATAAATGTGGGCAGCCCCTTCCCTCCTCAGTTCCCTGCTGGAAATCATGCTCAGAGGAACTCCTTGTAAGGAAACAGGACAGAGGGCTGGACTGTGCAAAGCAGGAAAGGCAGGGAGCAGCACATAGACCCTCATGGAGAAGGCAACAGCATTCCCCAGATTCTCAGGATCCAATAAAGGGTTGGAGGGTGGGATGGCATGACCTAGTGAAAGAGATTCTCTCAAAGATCTATTATTACGCAAAGTATGTAACTTTTCTATCTTCATCAAGAATATCTCTTTCATCAGGCCACACCTATGGAATGAGTACCAAGTAGTACTGACCATAAAACAGCCTGGGTGGCAGGAGCTGACAGACCTAAGAAAGTAGGCCTTGGAGCACAGCTAGCTGAAGCCAGCTTTTAATGATGCCATGTCCAGACTGTAGTGTTTAGTAAAGGTGCAGACAGTACTCAGGCAGCAGCTGCCCAGATATGCAGTAGGCACATTCTTAAAACATGCAACAAATGTGGACATACCTCTAGTGGAATGATCTCGGAAAACCCCAGGAAGTTTCACCCCAAAGCTTCACCCTAAGTTTGGTGCACTTCACAGTAATAAAGCAGTTTTCTGCTTCCTATATGTCATGATATTGTTTTAAAATGATACTCCCTATTTTTTATTATGGTGATATAGTCTACAGTAGTGCTCCCAAATCCATCCTTGCCAGATGGACCCACTTTTCAACTCTTTTTGTCATTTTGCTTTAGATTGTTCTCCACATACTCACCACTGTTCACTCTACTCTGCTCTTTCTCTCCCCTCTCTCTTGATGCCAGGCATCTTTCCCACTGTGCCTCCTTTATATCTAAATTCTGGCTTGATTCCCTTCTTTCCTACCTTATTTCCCTCTTATCTTCTCTCTCAGCTTCCTGCCATCCTTTGTGTAATATTGCTCCTCATTTCCTTGCTTTTCCTTCTAGGAAATCTACAGCTGGTCAATGCGCTTTCTCTTACAGCTTTCCTAAACTTTGGTCCTCCCTCTCCTTATCTATTCACTCTGCTTCTTTGGTTTTCTTCTTAAAGTCTCTCCTTCATAACTTTTTCTTCCTCCCTTTTCTTGTTGACTCTCTTCCTTTGCCCCATACTAGCTTTCCCTGGCTAATTGTTTTCCACCTTACCTATGCATATATCATTCTGATTTGTATTTAAATTTCTATCATTTTTTCATTTAAATGGTATTGCTGTAGTCTCTATATATTTATTGTAAATGCTTTATATGATGTTCCCCATCCCTTTCCCCAGGATGCATCTGGAAATGAGCTGTTACCAGCTCAGTAAATAATTCCTGGGGAAACTTTTGAAATAAAAAATAAGTTCCTTACCATATTTCCTGTAACAAAAAGTAATACAGTTTGCCACCCATTTGGACAGGTAATGATTAGAAACTGCAGCACTTTCTTTCCCAGGGCTGAATGAAACAAAAAGCTGCGAGGACTTTGTGCAGTCCTCCGTGCACTGTATATAGTACCTGAGTATTTTATGTACATCTAAAGTATGGAGCAATGCTTCCCTTGGATTGACATTCTCAGGAAAATAAACTGGCAAGTGGATGGTCTGATTTAAAGTAAACTTATGATTAGTATGCAAAGACACCCTGTTTTTGTGGAAAATCAAGTAAGGAGGCTGACACATTAGATCCTGCAGCTCTGAAATCCTTCGAGCAGAAATAATAGCAACTAAAAACAATGCTTTCCATGAAAGAAAGCATAGGCTTCAAATCGTGGCCAACACCAAATTCAGATCCCAAGCAGGGACTAGATTCCAGCTAGGAGGCTTCAAATATAAAATGCCTCTTACAAATGTATGGGCCACCTCCAAGTGGGACACCATATGTCCTTCAATATGTACATGAAAAGTTGAGATAGCAGCCAAGTGTACTTTAATAGAGGAGTACTGCAGGCTTACATCTGGCAAGACAGTAGATACTCTAGAACCTGATTTACTGGACAGATAAAGGTTACAAATGGTGAGAAGTGGCCCAAAAGCAAACCACTTCCACTTCATGGACTAAGTGGCCTTAGTAGAAGGCTTTCTAGCAGCCATCAAGATATCAGCCTTTTTCTAGGATACTCCAACTCTAGCAATAGCTATATTTTCAGGAGCCATGCATGTAGGTGAAGCAATTTGAGGTCCGGATGGACTAGAGTTCACTGCTCTGGTGACAGAAGTCCCTGGCACAAGGGCAGAGGTACTGGCAGTTCCAGCGACAGCTGGTGTATGGGGAATTGGATCTGTTGAGGCCATAGGGGAGCAATGAGGATTAGAGTTGCCCTGCCATCTGAAGTTTGTATAGTACCCTTTAAATTAGGCGGAAGGAAGGGAAGGCATACAGGAAACTTCCCTTCTAAGAGACGGAAAATGCATTTCACCAGAAAACTCCAGGCACTGGAATGAGCAAGCAGAAACACGGCAGTTTTGCACTGTATGGTGACACAAGAAGGTCCAACTGGATCACTGAGATTTGTCTAACAGGTTATCAACTACTAAGATCAGTAGTTCCCACTCATGCATTTTGGACTGTGACCTGCTTAATCTGTCTGCCAAGATGTTTTGGGCACCTGGAACATGTGCTGCTGAGAGTTCTAGACTGTGATATAGAGCCCAGTACCATACTCTCTTGCCTCCCTGCAGGGGTAAGTGAGTTCCCCCTTGATTGTTGATGTAATGCATCACACTGACATTGCCTGCCAGTACCAACAAAGGACCTGGGGACAGGTGGGTCTGGAAGGCTTGTAAACCATACAGAACAGCTCTCATCTCTAGAACATTTATATGCAGGGTGCTCTTCACTTTGGTCCATACACCTACATCTGATGGGGCCTAAATGTCCCCCATCATGTTCCTGAGGCACCTGTTGTTAAAATCTGGAGAAGGAGGGATCAGAAAAGCAACCCCCTGAAACAAGCTGCTGGGTTCCATCCACCACTTGAGCACCTTGGGTGCTGGAGAGGTTATTAGAACCTTCTTTTCCAGTTCATTTGTGAGTTGATGTCACTGGACTCTCAAGGTCCACTAAAGGATCTTCATATGAAGCCTGGCCATTGGTACTGTGACTATGGCCACTTCCATTAGACCCAGAAACTGAAGAAATAGTCTGGCTGTGACATATTGGTTGTTGTAAACTAGTTGGGCCTGTGCCATCAGACACTCAGCCCTGTCTAGAGGCAGAAATGCTGAGCCTATGGCCATATATCAAAACAGTCCCTATATACTGCAAACATTGGCAAGGAATCAGAATAGACTTTGTCACGCTAACGGTGATCCCCAGAGCATTGAACTGTTGCCTGGTTCGAGTTAGAGTGTGTGTGATTTTCTCCCTGGAGTGAGCTTCCTTTTGCAGTTAAAACTTTTATTGGAAATTTTCTTTTTGCAAACAAATAGCAGGATGCATTAATGACATCCTGATACATACTGAATGCAGGTATGAAATCATGAAGGAAGTGATACAAACTTCCATAGGAGTGTACGGTGCGCCAGCTCAAGCAGCTGAGACCTCATGGAACAGTTAACTAGCTACACTGGAAATAAGGAGGACACCCTGCCCTCAAAATAGAAAAGAATAAGCAACCACAAAGAAAAAAGAAAATGAAATATATGCAATACAGAGATATGATGAGGAAACAAAAGTAATTTGTCAGGAATGCAAAGATCCAACACCCATAATATACCACAGGGTAAGGGTAAAGCAGTAGGGGAAAATTACCGTATTTCTGTTCTGGGTTTAACATACATTGCAAATGGCTGCCAACAGCAGTAATTGGTTGAAAAGGTTTGAGCAGCCATGTGAGTCAGTCGATCTAACATGGCTAGGTCTGTTAAAGAGATTAGCAGTTTGTGTATGGTCGGGATCGCCATCATTTGCCATCTGCACAAAATAAGCCTTTTGGCTTGCATACTCAGTAAGGCAAGTCATCTGTGCTCTTTCACATTAAGGTGTGATGCTGTGGATGTCAGACCTAGTAATAGCGGGGCTGCAGACTGGGGTATTTGTTTATGGAGGATTTTGGTTCCTAGGTGACAAATCTGTTGCCAGAAGGGTTGAAGTGTGGGGCAAGCCCACAATATTTGATATAGCTCTCCCTTGTGTGTGTCTAGCATCTCCAGCATTTGTCCTTGCTAAGGAGCTTTGCAGTATGAAGGATTGTGGGGGTTCTATACCAGGAGTGGAGGATTTTGTTTTGAATCAGCTGGCTCCTAACATCTGGAAAAGCATTATGCCCAATCTTCCAGCAGCCAAGCCATTGCTGCTCAGATATGGGGATGTGCAGAGCAGCTTCCCATTTAGCCTTATAGTCCTGCCAATGACTTGGCAGGGTGTCACAAATAGCTGAATAGATTTTACTGGTCTGACCTTTTGGGAGGGATAGCCACTTGAGTAATGAAGTTGGCTTACAGGTCTGTGGTCTGGTGCAAAGAAGAGGTTATACTGCACTTCTGAGTTGAAGATACCTCCAGAATTCTGTAGTGAAGAGGCCCCAGTGAGTCTGTAGGTCCTGGAAAGTAGTTATCAATAATTTTCCAGGCTCCAGTATGTTATGAAAGTATTGCATGCCATTGTTGGCCCTTTGGGGCCAGTAAATGGGTTTGCCACCTATGGATATGGCTGCATTACCCCATAAGGGGGTGAAATGTAGGCGAGATGGGTTTGCACCAAGTTTCCAGTGGAACAGGGACCATTATTTAATTGTATGCCAGATAGTGGGGTGAGATGCTAGTCCCTTCGGGGGCTTAGCATAGAGAAGTAAGGGGAGGAAGTATATCTTATCCTAATCCTCTTCCATGCAGACCCATTGAGGAGAGTTGTCAGTCCTCTGCCTAAACGCTGTAATGTCTGTACTCCTTGAAAGGTCCATTTGTATCCCTCAAACCATGGGAGGCACCATACTCCTTGTTGCCAGTGTGCTCTCAGCTTATTTTGACTATATCTATTTTTTTTCCTTCCCTTATAAAATTATTAATAATGTTGTCTATCTTTGCATACCAGCAACAGTGACTAGAAGTTCTACTAGTAAATGGGATTACAGGTAAAACAGCTTAGGGGCAGTCACTATTGTGACGACAGTGATTTTCCCAGCCATAGTGAGTTGGAGCAGCTTCCAGTGTTCAAATTCTGTTTTAATGTAGTCAGTAGTGGTTGTAGGTTTATTTCCCATAGTTGGGTGAGGCTTGGGGCAACCTTGATTCCAAGGTAAATGATTTGTGCCAGGACTCCTCTCAGGCCATGCGATGTTATGGTGCTAGATTGGCAAATCGGATTCAAAGAGAGGACTTCTGTTTTAGACTGATTGATTTTTAAACTGGGGTATTGTGTGAAATGGTTTAGCAAACTTAAAAGAGGCTCTAGGGACAAGGTTATGTTGGCTAGGGGGACTAAAAGGTTGTCAGCATACATAACAGTAATATACATAAGAATGGTCCACAAATGTGGTGATCACTCCTCACCTGCAAACTACCACCAATCTCCCTCATCCCTATTCTAGCTAAGCTCCAAGAGCCCTTTGTCCTTACCACACTCCCCCATTTTCTCACCTGTTCTGATTTCCTGTCTTCTTTCCAGGCTGGTTTTCTGAAAAATCATTCAACTGTCTCTTCCCTTTTCTGGGTTACTGATGCCTTTTTTACAGGCATGGATCATGGCCACCTTGCTGCAGCTATATTCATAGACCTAGCCAAAGCCTTCAGCTCTGTCTCTCACCCTCTCCTCAATAAACTTGAACTTGCTGGACTCTCCCCCTCTATCTGTCTAATGGTTCAAATCTTACCTCTCAGGTCACTCCCAGTGTGTCCAGGTGGGAGATGTACTCTCCCCCCCCCAATTCTAGAAGATGTGTCTCAGGTCTCTGTTCTTGGTCCTAACCTATTCTCCATCTTTCTTAACAATCTCCCTACAGTTTGCTCGTCTTCCCTAATTCACCTTTATGCTGATGACACTATCCTCTTTACATCTGGTCCTTCTATTTCTGTGGTGACAACTTAGCTGCAAACAGATTTCACTAGCGTCCTAAATTTGTTCCAAACCAACCAACTCAAGGTAAATACTACTTAACATTCTCTATGATTTTCGGTACCCACCAAAAACTAGCCAAGCTCACCACACCCCTTCTTTCTAATCCTTGAGGACACCCCCTTGGATACTGTTCCATCCTATAAGTATCTAGGTGTCTGGGTTAGACAGCTGCTTTGATTTCTCATCACATGTTAACTAAATGCATTCCAAGCTCCTCCCCAAAGTTGGTGGTTTCTGTAGAAACAAAGATGCCGTCTCCCTCCCCGTTCCATGGATATTCCTTACTGAAACTATCTTACCACTATCCTACTACACTGATGTCATCAATAGATCTGCCTCTGCATCCACCTTCTTCAGATTGGATGTCCTCTTCAATGCTTTATGTTGTTTCACTTTGAAAGTCCCCCTCAGGACTCATCATTGCCCCCTGTACTCCTCACTATTACTCATCTCCCTATCCTCTCACTGAAACCACCACACCTCCATCACCTCTGCCAAATTCTGGTTTGGCTTGCTTCCCCCCTATCTTGCCTCCCTCCTTTCCTCCTTCTGTCACACATCCTACCACCTCTGCACAAGTGAACCTTGTTATTTCACCCTCCCCCACCCAAACTAAAACTCTGGTAAGGCTGCTTCCTCCTTCTTCTTCCACCATTCATAGA
The DNA here is from genome assembly GCA_016271365.2 of Neoceratodus forsteri. NCBI lineage: Eukaryota > Metazoa > Chordata > Ceratodontiformes > Ceratodontidae > Neoceratodus > Neoceratodus forsteri. The sequence continues at coordinate 541,143,472 of JADMNL010000022.1, read as the reverse complement.
TCTCCCTTCTGAATTCACTCCATTTACTACCTTTGCTAAATTTCATTAAATGGATACTCTGCTGTTCCCCAACCCCCTGCTCTTGCCATCAAACTGACAAAATTTCCTTTTGAAGCCCCAGTTTATTTAAGACAGCTTCTGGTCAATTTTGTTCAAGCCTTTCAAGTACCATGTCTGCGATATGTCATTAGTGTTGTACTTGTGTTCACCCCTATATCTCTTGTATTCTAATATGTCATTTTGCAACTGGTAATTGAGTTGTATATTTTGTGCTTCTGCCATTTCTTTTGTTGTATTTCGCTACCACTTTAGGCACCATTGTTACTTGCCTCGTCTCTGCGCTTATGGACTTGCCTTCTTAACCAAGCTATTGTAACCTGCCAGAAAAACCATTGTTGCCTGTCTGTTTATCTTGTATGTAAATATGTTTCGCCTCCTCTTACCCCTTCCCACGGGTCACACCTGGAAATGAGCCACAGTTAAGTGTACTTCTCCCGGTTACCAGCTTTTAAATAAATAAATACATACATACAGTGTATTCACTGACCACTTCCTAAGCCATGAATATCTTCATGCTGTCTGATAGCCATGACAAGTGGTTCCACTGCTAAGGCAAAGAGAAGTGGGGACATGGGGCATCCTTGTCATGTGTCCTCCCTAATGGAAAGGGTTGGATATGAGAGAATTGGTGAGGAATTTGGCGGAAGGGAGGGAGTAAATGGAGCAGATCCATGACTGAAACTGGTCCCCAAACCCTAATTTGGCAAGCACTGATTGTAAATAATCCACTTCAATAGAACTGAAGGCTTTCTCAAAGTCTATGGTGACTACAGCAGCAGCATGGATGGGGAGAGTCTTTGCTGTATGAATAAGATTAATGAGGGAGCAGATGTAATCTGCACTGTAATGTCCCTGAACAAAACTGACTTGAGAGGGATGGATTAATTGTGGAGAAGTGGATGAAGTTTGTTGGCCAGCACCCTGGCAAACCTTACTGTCCACATTAATTAAGGAGATGGGTCTGTAATTGGCAGCTAGCATGGGGTCCTTTCCTTTTCAGGAAGCACTGTAATAATTGCCTCTCTAAGGGTTGGTGGCAATTGCCTGTCTAAGAGTGGGATGAAGTGGACCAAGGTTACCACCTCTGAGTATTCCTTGTTCAATTCAGGGCAAATCATGGAAGAAAGGGACTGTAGGAAATCCACAGTGAGTCCATCCCTCTGATGGCTTTATCAGTATTCAGGGAAAGAAGGCCGGTGAGACCTCTGCCATGGACATTGAGGTACCCATCGCATAATGTGGCTTGTTGGGGACTGGCAAGGGAGATTAATAGGTTAAAAATGCCTGTATAGACATGGGATCCTGACACTGGGAGGTCAAGTAAAGGTTTATTAGGGGCCTGCCCTGAGGGATCTTTAAGACCAGCTATGAATTTTTCGGATTGTTGTTTCCAGAGTCGGTATAGCAAGACCTTCCTTCCCTTTTCTTCTCCTTCCCAGTATTTTTGTTTTAGGTGAAGAGTGGAGATTTCTGTCCTCCCTGAGAGTAAGGTTTGATTTCAATTCAAATCCCTATTATGGAACGACCCAGAGGAAAATGTGGATTTTTCGTTTCCCTCCTGGTTGCCGGTGGCTGGGACCCCATCAGACATCTCCTGCCAGTTCCTGTGCAGCCTGAGACCTTCCTAACCTGGGCAACCTATCCTCTGACCCACCCAGGACACATCTGCAGAGAACTCCCCTGTTCATGACCCCCCAGGGTGGGGCCGCCTTCAGTGCCACAGTGTTCATTTTAAATCCAGTGCCATGCAGGCAGAAGTATGGAGGGAGATATCAGGACACAGGAAGGCAGGATCTGGTGGTGGACATGGGAGCTTAGGAGTGTCATCTTCCTTCTGTTCTCCCCAGTGGTTCAGCTGATGCAGATCCATCCTCCTCTGGGTGTTACTAGTAGTCAGGGAACCACAGGCTCCCCCCCCCCCAGAAGAGGAGAGCAGTCCTACAGATGCTTGATCCTCTCCCCTGGCCAACCCCCAGCAGAAAAGCTTGATCCTGACTCCACATCGCCTGCCTGGTAAGAGGTAAGGTGCTAGGTGCCTCAGCCCTCTACATCACAGGGGCTGCTGAAAATGTGGGTGAGAGAGTACTTTAGACTGGGCCTCTGCTGTTTGCAATTCCTGCTCCAGTTTGCAAAGATGTTCCCTATTCCTTACTTCTGGTTGCTGAGGAACCTATGATCTTCCCTCTAATGGTTGCCTTAAAGATCTCCCATGTGGTTCCAGAAGAAGTGTCTTCTATATGGCGTTCTGCTAAGAATAAAGTAGCCTTCTTTGGGCCCACGGGATAAATTCTTGTTCCCAAAGCAAAAGAGGATCTAGCCTTCAAGAAGGGGAAGTGGGCAGAGGAGGGTCCCATAAATATTGAAACTGTACAGGGGCATGGCCAAAAATTACCAAAGATAGGATCACTGAATCCAGGGCTGACTGGGTTATTAGTGGGGAGGTTAGCCAGAAATACAGACAGCTATGAGAACCATGAACCTAAGAGTAATATTAATAGTCTCAGTCTCGAGGATGTCAAGTCCACTAGGTCTTGATCTTGCATCATTTGATGGACTGCCTATACCACCTTAGGGTAGTATTCAGTACCCCTAGAGCTTCAATCTAACAGGCATTAGCATGAGATTAAAATCACCTCCTGGAAGTATAAGGGTGGACCCAGTGGCTAACTGTCCCAGCTTATTTGCAATATTATGGAAAAGGTAGGGTCATCCAGTAGCGTAGCAAATTCCCAGAGGGCCTGGGGTGCAAGGTGATGTTATAGGGCCCTCCCTAGATTTGAATAAACATCAAAATTATGATTTGGGCCCCTCAAACCTCATGGGCTCCTGTATCACTGCCCCCCCCGCACCCTTGTAGTTACACCCCTGGGGTCATCCTTATTAGGTGCATAAATGTTACCCAAGAGAATGGGCCCGGTGGGAGTATCCATTAAGGCAAAAACCCATCTGCCCTGAGGGTCACTGTCAGTGTGGGTAAGGGTCCATTGAAGAGCTTTCTGCACAGAAGTCACCACCCCGCATTTGTGAGGTGGGAGGAGGCATGGAACTCCTCCTACCCATTTTCTGGTTAGCTTAACATGGCCTGCATGGGTCAGTTTAGTTTCTTGAAGGAAGGACAACTGTGACTTGAGCTTCTTTACGTGAGATAAAACTTGCTTTCTTTTCAATGGGGTGTTAAGTTCCCATACATTCCATGCATGACTGGTAATCTCACCCATGATCTAACATAGAAAATTTTATGAAATGACAAGTATAGACCCACCTGCAAGAAGCTAAAGCTAGCAGATTCCCCATCCTTAGTAGTGAGGGAGCAAAGGGTAATAAGGTGTTTTTTGTCTGGTGGGGAATCTTCGTACCTGCCATTTATGTCTGCACCCCACATTTTGCCAAGCCCTCTAAAAGCCACCCTGTGCCTCAGATTAGGCTCCCACAACATCCCTCCCCCAGATTTGAACCCTGTACCATCTGAGCCACGTCCACAGCCCTATCGTTGTACCATTGTGGCTGCCTCGCTTCTGGCAGGCACCCCTGCAGCCCTGTACCCGCTGTGACCCGACGGCCACTGACAACCATGATCACCCCTCTATGTCCAGCTAGCCCAGCCCTGCTTGAGATGCTGCTATTACTTATTCTGACCATACGGTCACTGACACCCCCCCATTATCATGTCAGATGTACCCAGTGGACAACACTCCACTCACCTCCTCCTCCACCCTATCAACCTCCACTGCCCCTCCACCTCACTCACCTCCCCCCAGTACTTTTCTCTCTTAACCCCCCTGCACTTTGCTCTACCTCTCCATCCCAGCCCTCCACTCCCTGCCCATCCCCTGCTCACTCCCCGTAAACTCCATCTACTATCCACACCCTGTAAACAATCAACACCTTGCTGCTATCTTTAGGATAATCTCACTACTACTTTTGCTGTCTGGCAACATCCATCCCAACCCAGACCCTGTCACCCCCAATCAGCTGCAGACTACCTCAGGGCTATACATCAGCTCAATGAGCATCTGCAGCCTCCCAAAAAAGACTGCATCCCTCCAATGCTCGTTAGTGCAGCACCAACCAGATGTACTGGTTTCCAAAAAGACCCCTGACTTTCCAAAAAGTGACTCCTTCATCACTTTCCCTGGCTTCTCCCTCTTCAGGGAGGATAGAGTGGGAAAGAATGGTGGCAACTGTGCTTTCTATATCCGTAACTCCCTGCTGTGCCAAGCACTCTCTGCCCCTATGCTGGACCATGGAGCAAAAGCCCTTTAGCTAAAACTCACACCTGACCCAGCCAGGGCCCCTCTAATTGTCACAGTGGCTTATATCCCACCACAGAATCAAACCCCCGCAATCCTATAGCTCTCAGATCACCTCACCTGGCTCCCCCACAGAGTAGAACAAATGCTGGTAGATGAGCTCAACATAAATTGGCTCACCAGATCAGTGGCCCATGCCAAGGACATTTTCACAGACCTTGACCTAACTCAATTGGTAACCCAGCCTGCTAAGTCTAACCCCTCTAATGGCTCACACACACTGCTGAACATCCTTCTAACTAATCGTCCCCACAAAATCATGGATGTTGTGGTCCTTCTCTACTAATTGAGTGACCACTCTCTGATACTTTTCTCCTGGTCCTGTCGGACACCTAAAGCCCTGCCCAGCTTTGCTTCCTGACACTGCCTACATCCTGGCGGCCTCAGTAAACTCAAGTACTACCTTGCCCACTATGACTGGTCCCCCATAAAACTGACCCAGAACATAGATGATGCCCTCAACTTCTTCACCTGCTTCTTCAACAAGGCCTGTGATATATTTGCCCTACTTGTCAAAACCCACACCTAGAAGTGCAATGCACCTTGGGTCACACCAATGCTGCTACAGCAAGTTCAACTAAAGGACAACCTCTGGCAAGCAGATGGACAGACAGACCTATAATACTGAGCGTAATAGATGCACCTAGGCCACACGGAGGGCCAAGGCACAGTACTATAGATCCTCCCTGGCTGCCTCCTGGGGGAGTGCATGAACATTCTTGGACAATATAAAAGAACTTAACATGAAATCCTGCTCCACCCTCTTCCCAACTCAATATTAATGGCACCACCTCCACAGACCCCCAAAGCATCACTGACTGCTTCAACATCACCTTCTCTGATCTCAGTGCAGTCCTCCCCAGCACATTTTTGACCCAGTACAGCCCACCCTGGCACCTAATCTCCATTGCCCACCATTCTACCTGTTGGTCATTACTCCAGAGGAGGCCAAACCTTACTTAACTAAAGCCTTCAGTGACACCAATCCCTTCGAGGATCCCTTTGACAAAAGACTTTTTCGACTGGTCCTTGACACCATCTTTACCCCACTCACAGACCTACTCAATTGCTCCCTGTGTCTTGGACAATTCCCAACTGCATGGAAAATGGCAGCTATAACCCCATACTGAAAGGAGGGACAGCTCCTTCCCCAACAACTATTGACCTACCTCCATCCTCCCTCCACTCTCCAAAGCCCTTGATAAAATACTGTCTGATCAACTCACAGTGTACCTTTCACAACCTGTTATGCAGGGAGCAGCATGGCTTCTGATCTGACCACAGCACAATCATTGCCCTCACGGAATTTTTTAACTTTCTCCATTCTGCCCTTGATAAGAGAACCCTTGCTGGTGCCATTTTCATCAACTTCTCCAAGGGACTTCCGGTTTAGCCATCAGCTCTAATGGCAGCCTGAATCGCTACCCCCACCTCGCTCTACTAACAATCCGTAGCAATCAACCCTATTTTCAGGCGCAAACTGTCTGCTAAAGTGAGGATGACGGACTACTGGATGCTGGCGAGACAGTGACATAAAGATTGTCTGTCAGGAATGGTTGAAAAAGGATCTAAAAATCAGTCAGGAAAAGGGCCTACGAAAGCGGCCTGTAAAGATACCCCTCAGCCTTCCCAGGGGGAAATATTAAACCAACAGTCAGAAAAGGAATGCACGATTATCTCTACTCAGCTATGTGAAACACTACAACAGATGAACGCATCATTGCAAAGGCTGGAGGCAAGAGCATTAGAGGACAGAAATGTAATAAATATCCTAAGCTAGAAAACAGGTGAGATAGAGAAAAACATCACGAACACAACAACATCACTGACTCTCATAATTCTGCACTTCTGGAGCTTCATAGACGATCACAATACCTAGAACAAAAATGGAAGAGCTAGAGAACAGAAATCATAGAAACAATATTAGAATACATGGCATATCAAAGGAGACAGAAACAGGCAGCATGTTGACTTTTATTGATTCTTTTCTGAAGGAGATTCTGAACCTGCCCAAAGAAAAAGTTGGGTATAATTAGAACACATAGATCTTTAACAGCTAAACCTAGAGACCCAAAAGCATGTCCAAGATCCATAGTTTTAGCATTTCTCAATTTCAGAGCCAAGAGTGAAAGCTTTCTAGAATACCCAGCAAGGATTCAAATAATAACTGAGAAGGGTTCCAGGTGGTTTCAGTAACTGATAGATGCCGAGAAATGCTGGAATCATTGGGAGTTTTGTTGCAGAAGGAGGGGTTCCTGGAGAAGTATGAAGAACATAAGAACAAAGCTTGGGTTCCTGGAGGAACCAAAAGGCGTGGGACTCAAAGGGAGAAGGGGTTCTCAGGAATGTGGTGCAAGCTTTCAGAGAAATGCCGAGAAGCAGAAGGGCCCATAACTGACTGAGATGGAGAAGCAGGAGGAAAACAGGGGCTAGAGGAAAATTTGGAGAATGAGAACACTTGAAATGTCAGTGTGGTAGGAGAACTTTGCAAAATTTAAATTTAAAAAGCTGTCGCCAGAAAAGGCCGGGGTGACTAGTGGAGAAAGCACAAGGGAAAGGAACTATACAGAGATCTGAACTGAATTGAAATGGACAGATTGGAAAATATAAAATATTGTATGGGTAGGAGGATAGATACAACTATGGGTTAAATGAGAACTAGACTAGAAGCTGTGGATATATAGCATACTCTAAAACTGGATCCTGGGTGGATTGGTGGGGATCCGGGTATCTGGAGGTAGGCCTTGAGTTGGTTTCCTAGCTCACCCATGGAATCTCAGAGACCTGCAAAATGGAGAGCGGGAATGTTGTGAGACATACATTACTGGAAGGGTCACTGGGGGTCCTGGTGTGTGGGGGACAGCCACTGGTTTTCTCAAATGGCATAAGGCACTTAACGGAGTGGGAGAGAGGTGGTAATGTCTCAGGGGACCGGGAGGGGTTCACCCTCCAGGGGTCCAGGGGCTGAGGCCTTCATTGTCTCTTAAGCTTGTGAAGTGAAAACAGAGTGTATATTGATAGGCTTAAGCTTGTCAAAAGGAGAATAGGTGGTTAGTGGTTACCCCCTCGCGCTGAGAGACTATACAGGGATATTTACTAACTGGAAATACAAAACAATTGAAATAACTTGTCTCACTGATTAGAAGATGATAAATTGGTGCAGGTCAGAGGGGTTCATGGGGAACGCGGGGAGGCGGAAGCTCAGGGCTAGCCTTTGGATTGCCTTAAGGAGTGACCTCCTCACATCGTGCATGCTCCACAGTAATAAAGGATTGAAGTTAAGGAGAGAGGAGGGAGTAATAAAAAGTATAAATATAGGGGGAAAAATGATTTTTCTCTTTCTTGAATCATTAAATACTAGAGATAAGTGGTGGAAAGGCTGATCATAATCCATTTAATATAGACGAGCTGGTAACTTAAGGGGGCTTACACAGGTACCAGATACAAAAACAACTGGTCAAGGAAAGGAGTTCCTAATAGAAGGAACAAGATTGCATCCTCTCTTTTCCCTTCTGATCATCATCTGAGGATTTGAGGGGAACAGGAATCCAGAGATTTGTTTTCCCAATTTTGGAAGTCACAATACTTGATAAGCAATGTTGTTTAACAGGTTACAGTTGCTGTTGCAATTTATAATTATATGGTTAAAATGTTTAGAGGTCACAAGGTCTGCCAGAAGTGTGCAAGGAAGAAATATGAGAAACAATCTCGAGACTGGAAAGAGGTTAAGGCTCCAATATCGTGGACATTGTTAAATGAAACATAATGGCTAGCCCAGATATTTGTATGTGTTCCTATAACGTTATAGGTCTTACAAACCCAGTTAAAAGAAGCAAAGTAACAGCTTTTGTTAAAAGAGCAAACTCTGATGTCATGTTACTCCAGGAAACTCATATGTCAGCATCAGAACATGCTAAGTTAGCCAAATTTGGGTCCCAAGAGGTGGCAGCTGCATCTTACAAGAAAGGTCATAGAAGGGGGGTAGCTATATTACTGCCCAATAGGGTACAATTTAAACAAGAAGGGGTATTATGAGATAAGGAAGGTAAGTACGTCCTAGTGAAAGGACAGCTAATGGGTAAAAAGGTTACACTAGCATCAGTGTATTTCCCACCTGGGTCTAGATATGAAGAATGCAGAACATTTTTATTGAAATTCCAGGAATGGGGAGAAGGGCTGTTGCTGGGAGGAGGGGACCTGAACTCAACCCTGAATCCACAGGTGGATACCACATCCAGAATCCCTAGAAAGGAACACAAAATAGCTAGAAAGGTTGCTAAACTACTAACGGAACTGGGTATGGTAGATGTGTGACGGGCAATGAATGAGAGCAAGAGAGATTATACATATAATTCAGCCCAATATCAAATGTATTCCAGATTACATTGCCTCATACTCCTTAAGGAGGATATAACCAGGACTTGTGATAGCTAGATAGGGACTTTGTTATGTCAGATCATGCTCCCATTTATATGAAAATAAAAATCAATAACATAAGGAAAAACACTTTTTGGAGGCTAAATGCTTCATTACTGGGCAATGAGGAAGTAAAGGAGATTATCACAGATACATGTAAGCAGTATATGAGGGAAAATGATGTGGAAGAAATATCTCCAGCTATTCTATGGGATGCTATGAAAGCAGTTCTGAGGGCCAAATTTGTGGAAATATCTTCAAAGAAGAAGAAAGAAAGGGAAGCCAGAAGGGATAAAAAAACAATACAAATAAGGGTCCTGGAGGATATGCAAAAAGGAAAAATAAGTAAGGAAAGGACGAAGGAGTTTAAACACCTTAAGATAGAACTGCAGAACATTATGGATTATCAGGTGGAGCAGCAGTTACTATTCCTGAGACAGAAATATTATGAGGGAGGACCTAGGGCCTTAAAGTTATTGGCAGGGCGACTCAGGGGGCAAAGGGCAAGAGCGTGCATAAATTATATAAAAAATCCTAACCCAGCAAAATTTGAGACCCAGATACCAGAAAAACAATAGTCTTTAGAGACTTTAAGCCAAATTATACAAACCAGACCCAAAACCAGTTAAAGAGAAGGTGACTACTTTTTTGAATGATCTCAGGTTACCGAAATTAAGTAAAGAGCAGGGGTAAAAAGTACTTGTACCAACAGGAGCAGATGAACTTAAGGAAGTCATTGGGAACTTAAAAAACAGTAAAATGTCCAGGAACAGACTTACTGCCTCCAGAATTGTATAAAACCTTTAGGGAATTGGTACAAGTTTTATTAATGAGAGTTTATAGAGGGGTGATTGGAGAGCGGGGATGTGCACCATAGTCCTGGACGAGGGCAATTATCTTAGTACTGCCCAAGCCGGGAAAGGACCCAACCAGCTGCCACTCTAATCATCCAATTTCACTACTGAATAATGATTATAAGATATTAACAGCTATATGGGCAAGGAGACTTCAACAAGTCCGCCCGGGACTCAAACAATTGGATCAAACGGGGTTTATTCCAGGACAACAGGCACAGGACAATTTAAGAAGAACAGTTTATATCATAGATCAAATTATTAAAAAAAACACCTTCAGTCCTGTTAAGTCTAGACGCTGAAAAGGCATTCGACAAGGTGTCTTGGAGTTTTATGGGAGTGATCCTTTCCCAGTTTGGGCTGCAGGAGGAGTTCCAGAGATGGATTTTCTGGCTTTATGAAGGAGCCTATGTCAGAGCTAATGGCCATATCTCTTCTATTTTTAAGCTGGGCAGGGGCACCAGACAAGGATGTCCTATGTCACCATTGTTATTCGCCTTATATATTGAACTGTTGGCTCAGGCCATAAGGCAAAGTAGAGAAGTAACAGGAATTAAGGTGGGAGGGGTAGAACATAAACTGGCATTGTATGCTAATGACATACTTTTGTATGTGAGTAAACCAGACACGACCTTGGACAAAGTATTTAAAATAAATGACTTTTATTCTACTGTATCTGGATACACCCTGAACAGAACAAAAACTGAAGTGCTCAGCTCTAATTATGTCAGCTCAGCAAATATTAGAGACAAATACCCAATGAAGTGGGACAGGAGTGTATTAAATACCTAGGTATAAAACTGGGCACAGTGAACACACAACTATTTAACTTGTACTACCCACCTCTGATAACTCAGTTAAAGAAAGATTTTGGGAGATGGGCTTTGCTACCACTGTCACTTCATGCCAAGGTACAATCCTTGAAGATGAATGCTTTGTCACGACTACTGTATCTATTTCAATGTGTACCATGTTCTGTCCTACAAGGAGAAATAGATAAATGGCAGAGGATGTTCTTAGACTTTGTGTGTGTGTGTGTGGTGGGGGGGACACCCTAGGATTAGGAGAAATTTGCTGTACCTCCCAAAAGCTGAAAGGGGACTGGTAGTACCAAATCTTCTTGCTTACTGGTGTGCAGCCCAGGTGAGGATAACTTTGTTATGGGGTAACCCTCAGTATGATGCACTCTGGAAATGGATAGATATACATGAACTTTCAGACATCCCAGTGTGTGTAGCCTTGTTTAGGGAACAAGGGGACAAACATTTAAAATCAAATTATACCAGAACTAAAGCAATACTATAAGGGTGGAGAAGAGGAACTAAGAAGGAAACACACAGAAACAGATGTAGAGATACAGGTGGTTTGCATATAATACACAATTTACAACAGCAGAACAGGAAGATTGATACAAAAGGTAAGTACAAAGAGGAATGGTTTCCCCAGGGCAATTATTTACAGGGTCTACCATGATGTCTTTTGAAGCTGCTAAACAAAAATTTAAATGGGAAGAAAAGGATTGAATACAGTATTATCAAATTAGGAACAATATACAAGACATGAGAAGGAAGCTAGGAAAAGAGGGATTGGAGATAGAAACATGGAAACATAGAATTTGACGGCAGATAAGGACCGCTTGGCCCACCCAGTCTGCCCATTTCCCTACCTACTGGATAAGCTGCAGATCCTAGTTAACCAGCAGCCTACTTCTTCCTACCCCCACCACCCAGAATTGCCTTATGACTATCCCATGCATGCTTGAATTCCACCACTGATTTTGACTCCGCAACCTCCTCCCGAAGGCCGTTCCATGCATCCACAACCTCTCTGTGAAAAAAATACTCCTTAAATTACCTCTGACGCCCCCCTCTATCTTCAAATTGTGCCCTCTTGTTCTTGCACACCTCTTTTTTTGAAAGATGCTACCCTCTTGGACTTTGTTGATTCCCTTGAGGTACTTGAAAGTTTCTATCATGTCCCCCTCTCCCTCCTTTCCTCCAGGCTATACATATTAAGCTCCTTAAGTCTCTCTTCATATGTCTTCCGGTGCAGACCCTGCACCATTTTAGTTGCCCTCCTCTGGACAGCTTCCATCCTGTCTATGTCTTTGCGGAGATTGGGTCTCCAGAACTGCACACAGTACTCCAGATGGGGTCTCACCAGCTGTCTGTACAGAGGGATAATAACTTCCTGTTTTCTACTGGTGATGCCTCCCTATGCATCCCAGTATCCTCCCACCCTCCTTGCTGCCCTCTCACATTGCTTGCCCATCTTTAGGTCATCTGATATGACTACCCCCAGGTCCCTTTCCATTTTTTGTTGTTAGTATCTCACCCCCCATTGTGTACTCTTCCCCTGGGTTTTTGTTTCCCAGGTGCATTACCTTGCACTTCTTAGCATTGAATCTAAGCTGCTATACATTTGACCATTCCTCTAACCTTGCCAAGTCCCTTCTCATCGTTTCCACCCCACCCTGTGCATCTATTCTGTTGCAGATCTTAGTGTCATCTGCAAAGAGACATACTTTTCCTTCCAGTCCTTCTGCAATGTTGCTTATAAAGACATTGAAGAGGACTGGTCTTAATACTGAACCCTGCGGTACACCACTAGTAACCCTCCTTTCTTCTGAGTGGACTCCATTTACTATTACTCTCTGTGTCCTATTCTCTAGCCAATTCTTTACCCAGGCTGTCATCTTGGGACCCACTCCCAGGCTGGCTAACTTGTATATTAATCTTTTGTGTGGGACTGTGTCAAATGCCTTGCTAAAGTCTAGGTAGGCCATGTCCACAGCCCCTCCCTGATCTACTACTTTGGTCACCCAGTCAAAGAAATCTATCAGATTCGTCTGGCATGACCTTCCGCTGTGAATCCATGCTGCCTAGGGTCCTGTGCCCTCTGGTCTCTAGATACTCGACAATTCTTTCCTTTAGAAGTGATTCCATCATTTTCCCTATCACTGAGGTTAAACTAACAGGTCTATAGTTTCCTGCTTCTGCCTTGCTCCCACTTTTGTGAAGGGAATCACATCTCCCTCCTCCAGTCCTCGGTACCACCCCATCCGCCCATGATTTGTTAAAAGGGTAGTCAGTGGTGTCACTAGTTCTACCCTTAGTTCTTTTAGAATTCTGGGATGAATCCCATCAGGCCCCATTGCTTTGTCCACCTTCAGTTTTAAGAGTTCTTTCAGAACCCTTTCTTCTGTAAATGGGCTGGTATCAACTTCTGCTTCAGAGTGTTACTACTGTTTGTTTTATGTACCTCCCTCTTCCTTTGTAAATACTGAGCAAAATATTTGTTTAGTATCTCTGCCTTTTCACAGTCTCCTCTGCCCACCTCCCTCCCTTTATTAAGCCTCACTATCCCTCCCTTGGTCTTCCTTCGCTCCCTGATGTACCTATAAAGGTTTTATCCCCTTCTTAACTGAGTTGGCTATCTTTCCTCGGTTTGGGCCTTTGCTGTTCTGACTGCCTTCCCAGCCTCCTTTGCTTTAACTGATACAGTTCTCTGTCCTGCTCCTTCTACGATTCCTTGTACTTCCTGAATGCTTTCTTTTCTCTTGAACCTTCACTGCCACTTCCTTTGAGAACCATAGTGGTTTCTTACATCGTCTTGTTTTGTTTATTTGCTTCACACAAAGGCTCGTTACCTCTGTGATGGCAGTTTTTATTATTCCCCATTGTTCTTCCACCCTCCTTCCTGCCCATTTGCTAGTGCGTTCCTTAGGCACTCACTCATTTTGGAAAAGTCAGCCTTCCTAAAGTCCAGTACTTTGTCTTTGTATGGCTTGACTCTATTGCTGTGTTTATTGTGAACCATACTGTTCGATGATCGCTAGTTCCCAGATGGCTACCCACTTATACATCTGTGATCTCTCTCCATCTCCATTTGAGAGTATCAAGTCTAATATTGCTCCCTCTGAGTGGGCTCCAGTACTAGTTGTCTAAGGCATGCCCCTGTAGGGCATCTAGAATAACTGCACTCTTCAAGTGGCAGCTGCAACTGCACTCCAGTTAACATCTGGCATATTCAGATCACCCATCAGCAATATCTCCCTTTTTCTGCCATTCTAAGTATACTTTCTATCATTTCCTTGTCCATTTCCTCCCTGAGAGAAGGTCTGTATCTAACCCCAGTCGGATTGTGGTGCCATTGCCTGTCTCCAAATTTACCCACAGTGCTTCTTCTCCTCCCTGTTTACCCTTTTGTTCTGTTGCTTTATTCCTTCCCTTATGTAAAGAACTACTCCTCCTCCTCTTTTACCTCCATGTCCCTCCTGTAGATAGTGTATCCTGGTATGTTTACGTCCCAGTCATGGTTTTTGTGTACCATGTTTCTGTGACTGCCACGATATCCAGATGTTCCTCCTCCATCAAGGCCACTAATTCAGGAAGCTTGTTACCTAGACTATGGGCATTGGTACTCATTGCTCTCCATTTTTGATGGCTTTACCTTCTGTTGCAGCATCCCCACTGACCGTTCCTTGGTCTTTTCTCATTTAGTACCCTGTTTTGTAGGGAGAGGCTGAGATTTTTCTGCTGCTTGTCAGTGCCTCCCCTTTGACTAGTTTAAAAGCTTGCCAATGAAGCAGTTTAAACCGATTGCTCAAAAGACTTGTTCCCTTCCTGGACAGATGCAGATGGGTGAGGATGCAGTATTCCACAAAATCTGGACTTCACCAAATGGGGAAAGGGCTATCTCCATTCTTTATACAAGTTACATAACAGGTACTCAGTCTACATCAACATACATAAAAGATAAATGGGATAGAGACTTGGGGGTGTCACCAACTGACAAACAATGGGAAATAATCTGGGTAAACACATGGCATATAACAACTTCTCCAGTGTGGAGAGAATTTGGCTGGAAAATTTGAACAAGATACTTTATGGTCCCAGCACAGGCTGTACATGGGCCAGGAGGTGGTTCTAGCATGTGTTGGCGAGAATGCGGGGAAGCCAAGGCCTCACAGGCCCATATTTTCTGGTTGTGTCCAGAGATACAAGAGTATTGGAGGCAGGTGGATGGACATATATCAAAGGTGTTTGCGACACCTACACCACCCGATCTGGAACATTTAGAATTGAGAATACACCCTGAGGGCATGAAAGGGAAGGATGAAAGACAACTCTGGGGCATTTTAGTTGTTGCTGCCCTTAAAGCGGTAACAAGGAGATGGCTGAGACCTGAACCACCGACAGTAGGAGAGTGGAGAGATAGAGTGGAGGAAATTCAGAGAATGGAGGGAATCACAATGGGGCACAGAAGACAAACACCCAAATTCCAAAACTAGTGGACAAGGTGGCTGCTATTTGTAGTTCAAATGGAAACAATCTGATGAGATAGGTGGCAGGATGTGTGGGGAAGGAGAAGGGGGAGAATAAGACCTAACAGGGAACTATCGAATTGGAGAAGAAGACAATTGATACTTAGAAGTTATATGCACAATAGACAGATGACTTTAGAAGTGACCAATCTTGATTATATGTTGAAGTAGACCTTTAATAACACCACTGGGTATAAAGTAACGGACAAGAGAAATATGAGGTATATATAAAACATACATCTATGTAACATAAATACTTTGATAAATAATGTATCGAATGGAAAAGATTATGCATGTATGAAATGAACAGGATTGAATGCTGTGATATAATCAGATGTTCATGTAGAAAATAAAATTTTCTCTTACCTAAATAAAAATAAGTATAAAAAAACCCTCACCAAGGCCTTTGATATGGTCTCCCACCTCTCCTACTGAACACACTCCAACAAATCAGTTTCTCTCATGCAACCTCTCCTGGTTCTCCAGCTACCTCCTCCAGGTCCCAATGTGTTAAAATTCATACCACCTCTCTAGCACACAGTCTGGCCACTCTGTCCCACTGCTCTTTAGTCTTTATCTAAATGCCCTGCCCAGATTCTGCTTGGGCAGTGTACTTCTTATGTGGACGATGCAGTCCTCTTCACCTCCCACCCTGACCCTCTGCTCTCCAGTCCTCCATCCCGGACTCTTTCAATTAAATAGAAAACTGGTTCACGGACTACAGACTAATTGTTAATTAAAAAACAAGTCTATGCTTGGTCCATCACCAAAGCAAGGCCAAGGACTCCCCTAAAGATCCTTTCCCAGCTCACTCCACCCACTGGATCAAGTTCTCACCTACAAATACCTGGGAATCACTTTGATTCTACCCTCTCTTTCCACTCTCACATCAACATGCTCTCCTCAGCCACAACTGCATGCATCGGCCTGTTATACAGAAATAAAGACTGCCTGCCTCCTAAGCCCTCTGCCTGGCAGTCACCTCCTCAGTCCTGTCTTTGGTGGATTACAGACTCACAGTATACACAGCAGTCGATGCCACTGCACTAAACAAATCCAACTTGCCTTTAATAAAGCATGTCGGCTCTTGTCCGGAGCTGATAAACGAACTCATACCTGCACCCTATATTCCCTAACCAATGTCCTGACTCTCGAGGAGAGACTTCAATGTCAGTCCTGCCTCCTTGTTAAAAAAATTCAACTGAGTATGTCTCCACCCCCCACTGTCACCAGTCACAGTGCCACCAAGACTATATGGCAGGTCCCCAGGGTCAAGACTGCACTCGCCCAAAGATCCTTCCCCTTCAGAGCCCCTTCCTGGTACAATGTCCTCCCCCCCATCTCCTCTCTTACCAAAATAGGTCCTTTCAAAGGAACACTCAAGAATCACATTCTGTCCACCTGTAGCTGTGAGTGCACACTTTAGACACAATCATAGGCTGCTGATGTCTCGATAGGGGCCAGAACATAGCTTGTCTTGACAGTGTCTCTCTGGAGGTGGCACCCTCTGCATCTAATAGAATGTACTGTACTTGGGCATTAACAATTTGTTAGCTACTAATCGTAAAGTACCGTATTGACAATGTCTCTCTGAGGCAGAAACCGCTGAACCTCAGCAGAATTTACTGTGCTCGTGCGTTAACAGTTCTTTAGCTACTATTTGTATAGGACTGCATTTCCTGTGCATGATGTCCAATGTACTATCTGTCCGTTAATTTGTTCCTGCCATATCTGTATTTGTTTTGTTTTTACTCTGTTCATGACATGGAGCCTATGGAAACAAGTCTATGACTCAAAAGGGTTGTAGTTCCTACATGATCATAAATAAATAAATAAACGTTTAGAACATAGTGCTATAGACCTACATACATATCTCTTCAGTCATCTAATCTGTAACCAACAAACTGAGATGCAAAACTGTTTACATAAATAGGAACACAATACCAGGAAGAACAGAGAAGGCTTAGGGTCAGCAGCAAAAAGCTGATCAAGGTCCACCTTTTTGCTCCGGAGAACATGGCATTTGGAATCCTGCATGCTGAATGGGTGTGATTGTCTTGAAGGAGCATAACAAACCAGAACATAAACAGCTGCTGCCAGACATGTCCACTGCCCTTCAAGGCTGACAGCAGTTGCAAGGATAAGTGCCTGCTACAGGTAGACTTTGCCTCTCACGGCCAGAAAAGACTAAAATATCCTATAGTAATATGCTATAGAGTCCTGTACCATATGTAGCCAGTGCACTGAAAATTATCCAGAGGAACACAACAGTTATGACAGTAAAGTCTTCAAGTTATGCTGTCGGAGGGCTGCTACTCATATCACCTGGCTCTTAAATCGTTTATCACCTACTTCCCACCCAACTATAGGATCTTTGCCACCCTTCCACCTGTAAGAAGCGGAGAGCCTTAGTTAGTCTGATTTAGTCATCATTAGCTGACCAGATCAGCTATGGGGAGCCCACACCTTAAAGAGGGGTGTTGGTATTATTAAATTGAGGAAGGTTGTTGTGAACTGCATCACAGCAGTGTGCACCTGTATTCTGTATCAAGGTATACTGTAGTGTTATATGCAGGCCCCAACCAGGCCTGCTTAGCTGAATGGTATACAACCCAATGCTTGTCAGCAGCTTTTATGGACTAGGCATGGAGGAGTGGAGGGGGGGAGACAAGGCTCCCATCTAGCGCTCACTGGGATTACTAGAAGGGAGGAGGCAAACGTTTACCCTAGCATCTAACTCCTAGCCTGTGCTTCCCATCAGGGTGTACCCACTCATTTATCACCAGGGTAGTTATGCTCTCACACCCCTTATCTCCATTCCCCACCTTCCCCAAAAGAAAGACAGCAGTTATCTGACATAAGGTTTAACCTTGTTTTTGGGAGTTTGGGTCAGGAACCAAGGATGAGGGTATCCTTCAGGGTTCCTTCTTGTGCCATTGAACAAAGGAAGGTTCTGTGGTTAAACTGATGCTTGGAGTCTTGGTGTTGTCTGACACTACATCTGCCCAGGATTTTAGGGAAATGGCTGCTTGTGTCAGCACTTTCTCTTCAGAATCTTTGGGAGGTGTTTGGCTGTTGCTCTGTGGTTCATGTGAAGCAGGTCTGAGCATGGCGTAGCGGCTTGCTGAGAGGAAAGGTTTCATTTCATTTGGAGTGGCAGCATGAATTATTTCCCCACTGTGACTTCTGAACCATACGTGGCTGGAAGGGTGATCCCTTTTGTGATTTGTGTAGCTTTGGAGGCCTTTTGTGGATGTGGGGAGGAAGGGTCCATTGACCATTCATATCTTCCTGATGATGAGTGTCTGCCTCATGTGCTGCTTCCTCCAGTTCCATAGTGTCTCGCGGGGGTTAACAGGCATGTGGGTATTTTGCCTAGGTGCTTTTTATTTCTTGTGGCCAGTTTTTATAAAGGTAGACCTGGAGCTTCAGGAATAGAAGACACTAGGGGCACAATGTTCTGGATGACTCTCACTGTTGCTGGATTTCTGAGGAAAACTTTATCCCTATGCTGTGCATGATGTGGCATACCACTGTGTATGCTCACTGCTTGTTAGATAGTTCTCAGGAGAAATTCTGATATATGTGTATATGATGCTTCTGCCAGGTTAGCTGTCCCAGTTCTCTGGCCCTTGTCAGAATAGTCACTTTTTGCTGAAATTCAGAAACCTGGCTAGTATGGGCCTGGTCTCTCACGGCTTGGATGGGGGTGCCAGGGAACAGTGTGCTCTCTCAATGTCCAGCCGTGCATTGCCATCCATTTTAAGTACCATAGACAGAACTTGTTGCATGAAAGTAATAGTGTCCTGGAGCTCGACACTCTCTGGGAATCCCAGAACAGAAAGTTATTATGGTGGCTATTATTCTCTAAATCATCGACATTATCTTGTACATATTGTATTGTGCAGCCCTTTTCTCTGACTATGGCTGTAAGTTCATGGATCACCGCATCATATGAGGCAACCTTTCACTCCAGTTTGAAACAGCCTGGTTTCTATTTTTTGTATGGCCTGTGTGGTGTGATTGGAAGCAATTTGTCACTTCTGGCATTTGCTGCAAAAGTCTGGAAAACACATCTACTATCAGTGTCAGGTCTCATGTTTGCTTTCCACCTGTAGCCATGCTGGCATTTAGAGTGGCATGTTTGCTCTGAAAGATCAGTCGAGCATAGCATCTTTAATTCAGTGATTTTTTTTTAAATAAAAACACCAGTTTATAGGTTTTGGTTAGAGCTACCAGCTGGAAATATATTTCACTGCAAAGTTGCTGTCTGTATCGGATGCTGCTGGATATTCTACCTCAAGGAGTGCAGTGAAAAAGATCTAGGCAGCCATTTTGTCTGAGGCTAAGCCACGCCCCATTCTGGAGTGAGCTTTCAGAAGCCAGTTGTCCAGGTAAGGGAATACATAAAGGCCTTCCCTGTGAAGGGCTGCTGCCACCACAGCCAAATATATGGTAAAGACCTGCAGCGCAGATGACAAGCCAAAGGGCCATACTCTGATTTATTTTGTGCATCAGGAATTACAAAACAGTCTCAACTTGACCTGAAACTTGAACCTTTCAGGTTCACTGGAGTTTGCCCTGGAATAGGGCCTTTTGCTGGTTTGGAAACCAAAAACATTTTAGTTTTTGCAGCATCAGTGACCCAGTAGGTAGCACTCTCACCTCTGGAGCCAGAAGATCAAATAGCTGTGGGTTCTAATCTGACACTAGGTACATGGGATAATAATATAACTGACACTGCAGTACAGTATGGGGGATGGGGGGTACTGCACAACTGAGTTGCCATCCTTTGGATGAGACATTAAACTGAGGTCCTTCTGTCCATTTCTGGTCACTGTCCATGTGGAAGTAAAAGATCCCATGGTACTTATCAACGAAAAGTAGTGAGATTACCCAAGTGTTATGGCCAACATTCCCCCAGCAATTAAACTCTAATGAGAGCCAATATGGCTGTGGAGAGCTTTTGGAAAGCTTTTACCCATTATTTCTAATGAATTTGCACAATGCAGATCTGTGGAGAGGCAGTTTCAATGTAGTCTTCCTTTACACATTTTACATGTGTTTTCCTAGAATATGCCAGCTGATTGCTATATATTTAGCCTGGATAGTTCACAGAAGAAATTGCTTCTTATTTTCAGTGGGGCTTTATATCTACGCAATATTATGCTGCACTGTGTAAAATCAGAATGCACTAAAAACAATATTTTACATCTGGAGGGATATATTAAGTGCCAGATCAACGCATGAAGAAAGAAAGTGTTGTGCAAAGAGGGTGTGCCAGTTAGCATTGATAAAATATTCAAAGAGAATGTGCCACCAGTACAGGGTGTGCATACAGTGAAGCCCACCAGGATGAAGCGCAGCACTGCAGAATTCTGCAATAGAGTTACTGCAGCAAACAATGCAATTTCAAAGGGAGTTAATACCTTTTGTCATGCAGTAAAGCTGTGACACTGCACTTCATCCTGGTGGGCTTCATCGTCCTTGTTGAAAACATGACCCTGGATAGGGGTCACAGTGCAGGAGGTCACCAAGTCAGGTGCATCCAGGGTGACCCCAACTGAATGCCTTCCAGGAGGAATGCGTGGCAAATACTGGTATGCACCACAGCTCCCATGGGCGATATTCAGCCCAGGAATGCAAATGAACTAATTGAGCATGCAGGGTGCAAAGCGGTCTTATGCATGCTCATTACCAGCCCATTTGCATGTTGGCATGGGGATGAATGCACTGGAGCAGCTCTCACCACCAAGCCCAGACCCCGGTCACTCCCATATGGGACAGGCCCTGAAGTCTCTGGTGGTAGAGTGGCACCCCCTACCAGTTCCACCAGCCCTGATCATACTGGAGACCAGACTATATTGGTTCCATATTGTAGGGACCCCAACGCCATCCCTAATTGCACCTGACTACACTTACAGTCCATGTCCATAGTGTAGTGGCCCCCTTCCCTCAATGGTGCACAGACACCACCTCCTGCCCCCAGCCCATCTCATTGTGACGATGGCTGGATGGTATCATGTCGCTCTATCGGTGGGTGGTGGAGCACTTATAGTAAGATGCTGGAATGTGTTATATGTAGGCACAAGCTGTGTGTGGATGATAACACACAGTGGCCATACACCTCAGGCTGTCACATGTGGATCCATCATCCCAGTGCCTTTGCACTGCTCAGTGTGGGTGTCAGTTGATGCTGTAACCACTCACACAGGTCCCAAAACAGGGTTGTTACAGCCGACCTCCCACTCATTTGTACAACTGAGAAACTGTGGATAAACTATCCATAGCCTGAAGTGTACACTGCAAATGGCATTGCAGAATATCACACCCCATGGCACCCGGGAGACTTCAGCAGTCTGGAGGGTGGCATGTTACACAGGGGAACAGGGGAGATGTGGACTTGTAGTGGTGTATGACAGCAGGAAGATACAGCATCTGCAAGGCATGCATTGGAGGTATGTAATTCCCTCTTCAGCTTGCCAGTGATGTACACATGGCTGCATACGCTGGTGGATCCACAGCTGGCATGGTGCCCCAATGCATGGTACAGCTCATTAGGTCATTCCAGGAGTCCAGTACAAAACAGCAGCCTGCAGCACCGGGAGAAACAGAATGAGTGAGTGACAGTGGGCCAGTGAGTGAGCTCAATGGACCAGCGCAATAAACATTCAGCATTGACAAATGCTTGTTTTATAAATGTTACTGATTTTCTATGATAAATGACTGAAGATGTTAACACAAAAGTATTGTTAAAAAACAACTATGATTTTTCTGTCACATTTGACTTTTAAAGTCAATCATTCTCATGTTTTCTTAAAACCTACCATGATTTTTGTCTCAAATGAGAAATTTTAATCACAACTATAATGTAAGAATACAATTGTGATTTGTCTGTTGCAACTGACTTTTTAAAGTCAGGCAAAATAATTAAAAAAATGCTTTGTGATTTTCTGTCTCAACTGAATTTGTAAATCTTTATCACAAACATCATGTTAGTTGAGGCAACTATTTGCCGTTGACAACACTGTAAACCCAAGGACTGTCTGCATTATCAGTCTAGGCATTGTTTGTCACTGTGAGCCTAAGGAATATTCCTTATTGACCAAACTGACAATGCCAGCCTCCAGCGACTGTTTGAGATTAAGACTATCTGCCAGCATTGTCACTTCAGGGACTGCAAAAAATCCTTTTTAAAAGTAAACTAGATGGGCAGACTAGATGGGCCAGGTAGTGCTTATCTGCTGACAAATTATATGTACTGTCTCTATTTACAGTAAGTAAGGAAATTCACTGAAAAAATCTCAAAATGATGTTAATGCATCAGTTATGATTAATCCCAATATATAAAAAGTAGAAAACTAAATGGAAGGAGAAACATCCCTGAGCCTTGATGAATCTGCAGTATAGTGTATCTCTGGGTTTCAGGGATCACAGGATGGTGCATGAACTCTGTCTTCAGAATCATCTCTCCAAGCACTGGTATAAAGGCATTTTTTCTATGCCCAGAGAGACACTGCCGAGAATAGGGTAACACCAGTGCTCTACTACATGGTCATTCAAACCTAGTGGAAACACAGATTCACAAAGGCCCAGGTACTTTTACACTAACATTTCCATTCCCTACTTTTTAAATCTAAGTGCTTAATCCCAAACTGTTGTTTGCAATAAATACTTCCCTAGTGTTCAGTTTACAGAAAAGGAAACCTGGCAGGAAAATGGCTCTGTCTTTATTTTAATTTTTTTTATTGCATTTTGATATAAACAAATGTATATCACCCTGACAATTATTTCTATAGATCATATAAAGCAACCTCTGCATTACAAAAAAATAGAACAATGGATCTCCTCCCCACCCCCACCCCATCCTTGAATACTTAATAAGTTTATATAAACAAGCCAACCCTTTCATAGTTATGTAATGGTAGGAGAATAGCTTGAAGTTCTTTCTATGTTGGCTCATCCATCTCTTGGTACTCTATTAATAATTTTATCCCCATTTGTTTTAAATTGTAAGACTTCTATCACTAAAACCACCCTCTCATTTGTTCAAAATCTCCTAGAGAGAATTCCATTCTCCAAAATTAATCTTTTAAGTCACCATTGATCCTATACATAGGATTTTTCTGTTGTTTATTGATCCTCAGCTTGGAAGCATCAATTAAGACTAATAAAGTGACATTTAAGGAATTTGTCTTCCTGTATCTTAGTTAATAAAGGAGAAGTCTTAGTCCACCATTCTAAAACCTGCTGACCGTCCCATATATAGTGATAAAGATTTCCTAGTGAGCCACATTGCTGTCAACATTGCATATTTCCATGTTTTGCTATCTTCCTTAAACTTTATGGTGTATAATATGCGCTGTCAATAATTTTATTTTGTTCGGCCTTATTCTTCGCAAAGCAATAATCGTTATTAACATTAGCCTGCAAATTCCTCCAGTGCTGTTCAGGGTAATTGACACCACTCTCTGTATTCCATTTGTTATTAATTCTAATCCGTGGGTAATGGCTCTGTGTACTTATATGTGTTCATGTGCCTGAGTCTGTATATGTTTGTAGTAAAATAATTCTTGATGGACCTAGACATGGTTAGTGATTTTTAGGGTATATAGGTTGGGACTAGGGAGAAATAACCAGCTTGTTAGTGATACCACTTCTGTAAGGGTTAGTTAGAATGTTTTATGGAATGAAGCTTTTGTTATATTTTTGGTCTTTGAGGATATCTCTTTCATCAGGCCACACTTTTGGAACTATAAGCTGTCAGACACTAGGGCCACACAGAAACTTTTTGCAAGCAGTCCACCAGGGTCCACCCACAACATTAGATGTCCTCTTTCCCATATAAATGTGAGAGACTCCTTCCCTCCTTGGTTCTTTTCCCGCCTTCGACCATTCTCTCTGAATCATGCATGGAACCAACGTTGTTATAGTCACAGATTTTCTACTTATTTCTCACTGTAGTTGTGCTCTACAAAAACATAATTTTTGGACTGCAATTCTGATAACTCTAATTCCATAAACTATATCAGAATTGAAGTAATCCAATGTCAATCAGTGGACTCAAAGCAACCCTAGTACTCAGTCATTAGGGATCATAAACCTGCCTTCAGGACTTTCTTTAGCCAATCATATCATGCAACTCACTTACAAATTTCAGAGCCCATTTTATAATTATAGAATAAATGCTAAATGTTAGAAAAGTGAAGAATACAAGGGAATAATGCCATCAAGGGTGTCTAACAAGGCTATAAACCATAAACCCAAAGGAAGCATAGATCTCCAAAAATGGCATAATTTAATATGTACACATCACCTTTTTGGCTTTCATTTTATATAATGATTTTGGTTAGGTATTTATATGCCTTTTTCTGACTGGTCCCCATCTAGTCTGCCCTCTAACCCTATTACCCACTTTCTCCAGGTAACTACCAAGTCTTATCTCTACCATGGCTTTCCCATGGTGGGGGCCTTTGGGGTGCTGTGCATGCCTTCTCTCAGGTAGTCCCTCTTGGGGATTAAGATCCAGTGGAGGAGAGTGCCTTAATTGATGGTGCAGGGCCAGTGGAAGCAGACCTTCATTTGGCATAGGTGGGGTAGATTTTCCACCTTTAGCATCCCTCTCCCAGGCAGCATAGCAGATATGGGAGATTGCCTTGGAAACATGTAGTGTGCAGCTGCTGGGAAAGCCAACTCCATGACCCACCAGCAGGAGACACTTTGGTGATGTACATGCTGCCTCTCATTCTTAGGCTGAGGTAAGCTGCAAACAGCTTTGTGTATTCGAAGCTTGACCACCAGAGTACCTGTTCATGAGCTTCCCCCCAAACCTGGGTTGCGTGCCTGAAGAATGATGCCCTTACATTGGGTCATTGGGAGGCCCTACAGTGACTTTATTTCAACTTTTTTAGATTTGGTTTACAGCAGTGCATGAGTAAATTACTCAACGGATTTGAGAAGATCATAGATTTAATGTAAATGGTCGCAACTGACAGTGAAGAAAGCCGGATCAGTCAGTCATATGATTTGCAGACCATGTGACTATGCAGGAGTAAAGATGGCTACCATTGGCTTCTGTGGTTTGTGTGCTTCACCCACTAGCTTTTTGTGATTGTGTCTCTGTTCACAAATACATTTCAGTGTACTGGTCCTAAATTTCAAAACTGTGGCCCTATGATGTAAAAATAACTACAATAGTGGATGATTCATGCTGTGCATTTAATCTACTTTGATTTCAATAAGGCATTCAGCTTGGTGCCTCATGAAGGTTGCTGAAGAAGCTAGATGAGCTGGGTAATGTGAAAACATAGATGGGTGGGAAGCTGTTTTGAAAGGGAGACAGCAGAGGGTAGTGTAACGGAGTCAGGTCTGAGGAGTGGAAGTCACCAGTTGGCCATCATGGGATCAGTCTTTGATCCAGTCCTTTTCAATATGTTCATCGGTGACATAGGAGGAATTCAGGGCAAGATGTGTCTCTTTGCAGAGGATGCAAAGTTCTGTGGTAGGGTAGATATTGAGGTGGGGCTAAAGGAGATGCAGAGGTACCTGAAAAGCTGGAGAGATGGTTCAGTGTTTGAAGGCTACAATTATATGCCAAAACATGTAAGGTGATGCACATAGGGAAAAAGAAGCCCAGAATGAAGTACTGAATGTGAGGAGTTATACTGGGCATTACCGCTGAAGACAAACTGGATGGACTATTGGTCTTCTTTTGCCGTCATTATCTATGTTTCTAAGTTTCTAATAAACTAATTGAAGACAAAGGAGATCATAGAACCCAGTCATAGAAATGCAGAAACATAGAATTTGTTGGCAGAATAGGACTGGACTGGTAGGCCTATCTAGTCTGCTCTAATTTCCCTGCCGATTTCTACACCCTGCACCCTATTTGGTCACAGGTGTCTCTCCCTCCAAAGTTTATTTTATGCCCCCGTGGTCTGGTACTCCTCCTCCACTGAAAGATATCTCTCTCTCTTGCACTTTGTTCACCCTGTGAGGTACTTATAGGTCTCAGTCATGTCTCCCTTGCTCTCCTAGCCTCCAAGGATTGCATCTTTAACCTAGTCTCACACATGGTTTCTTGTGCAATTCTTGTACTGTTTTTTCTAGCCCTCCTTTGGATTGCTACCACCCTGTCTTTCTGGAGGTGTGTCCTCCAGAACTGGACACTGATACTCTAGGTGTGGTTTCACTAGTGAGTGATATAGTAGAGGCACTAACTCCCTTCTCCTGCTAGATATTGCCCTCCCTATGCAAACCAATATCCTGCAAGCCTGGCTTACTCCCTTGTCACACTACCCTGACACTAACTTTGAGATCACCAGATATGTCTAGCTACATATACAGTACCTTCCTGTTCCCTTCCTTCTAAGTTTTCTTGTACCTTTAAAAAACAATTTTTTCCCCCCTTCCTTACCACCTTAGCCACCTTATTGGAGAATCATAGTGGCCTCCACTTTCTCCTACCCTTGTTTATTTCCTTCAAACAACTTGTCCTTGACTTATTAATTCCCTTCTTTACTAATTTCTATTGTTCCTCTGCACCTTCCTTCCAGCCATCCCCACTTTCAAGGTATTTGCTAAGGCATTCTCCCATTTGTTTAACAACTGCCCTCCAAGTCCAGGACCCTTATCCGTGGGTGTTTTTCTCCTGCCCAGTCTGTATACTACCCCACATTGTATAATGATTACTCATGTGCAAGAGACTACCCACTGTGATTTCAACAATGCCGTTGCTATTCATGAGATTATGGTCCACCAATGCCCAGTTTCTAGTAGGTTCTATAACCAGCTGCCTGAGAAATGCCCCATGTAGGGAATCAAGGATGTCCTGCTTCTGGTTGTAACTGTGCCAAGAATACTCCAGTCTACATCCAACAGATTACATTCCCCCATAATCAATACCTCCCCTTTGCTTGTCATTTTGCCTATGGTTTCCTGTAGATCCATGTCTAACACCCCCCTCCCCGTGTTGGTGGTCTATACACCAACCCCACATGGATAAAAGACCCCATACCCTGTCTCTAGGTCAACCCATAGAATCTTCATCCCTTCCATGTCCCTGTTGTGTCCTTGCATCTTGGTCTCCTGTATGTCTTCTCTTACATATTAAATAACTGCTCCTTTCTGCCTTGTCCTTTCCTTCCAGAACATATTGTACCACAGAATGGTCACATCCCAGCTGTGGTTTTCTGTGCACCACATAGCTCTCAACCTCCTACCACTTAAATCAGGAACAAGGATTAAAAAAATCAGGGACAAAGGACCAAAATCAGGGACACATTTTCAAAATTGATGATATCCACTCAGGAAGCTGGTAGAATAAGGGGCTCAGTGTAAAATGTGCTCTAAGGAAGAACAAGACTGTAACTTTAATGTTTGACATTATTTTTTGCTTACAACCCACACTGTTTGGTCATGGAAGCTCAATTTTTAGGAGGGACAGGGTAAAATTTTGAGGCAAAATCAGGGACAGTTGAGAGGTATGGTGCACCATGATTCTGTTCGACCACCAGATCAAGATCCACCTCCCTGCAGGTTGCCTCTGCCACAAACGCACTCAGCAGGTCAGGCTCTCTGCTCCCACAGTGCAAACCTCCGAGCACAGTAATGTGAACAGGTAACAGACAGGGTAACCCTCCTGTCTGCTTTTGAGTCGAATCACCTTTAGTCTCAAGTTTTGGGGATTCAAACTGTGAACCTTATGTGTACCCAATGTACAGGCTCAGATATGTACGCTCTTCGGGGATTGCGGTACAATCTTTCACCAGGGGCACCAAGCCAGGGTTCCAAAATGAACCCTTAAAACTCTATAAAAGACCTTAGGTATATTCTTACCTTTTCCCAGTTTAGTAACACCATCAAGTTTTTGAACAGTTTTTGTCAGTCTTAACCCTCAATATGTCACATGCAAAATAGAACTGGTAGACACCCAGGCAGACTTTCAAAATAAAGGGTACTTTACTAAAACATGATAAAAATATGAAAAATGTAAATACAGAACAACATATCAAAGAGCTCACAATGTCATAAAAGAACATGGGCAAAGTGCAAAACAAACTTCTACCACAATACAATTAGACCTTTTCTATCTAATGTATTAAATGCCTTCACAAAGTTAGATCAGAAATCTGTCTTTCTTGAGTCCCAAAATGATATGTCATATTCCCCAGTTATAAAGATACATTTCAACTCCATCTCCCAACCCCCTTGGTGAGCCATGTAGCTCCTCCTTTTTAGAATGAAAAAATACAAACAATGATTTCCTGTCGGAGATATATTAAATAATGTGACAAGAAGGAAAAAGACATTTCCTAAATTATGAGATTCTTTAATCTAGCCTTTCCTTTGAACTGGTGGTGATTCCTCAGTACTATAGTGTCCCACACAAGACGTGCCATGCTGCAGAGTGCTGACACTACAGTGCAGTACTATGGTGCCCTACACAGGGCATCAGCTGATCCTCAATGCTGACACTACAGTGCAGTAGTATTGTGTCCCACACAGGGCATAAGGTGATACCTGGTGCTGACACTACAGTGCAGTACTATGGTGTCCCATACAGAACATGAGCTAATATCCAGTGCTCACTCTACAGTGATGTACTGAGGTGTCCCACACAGGGCATGAGCTGATTCCCAGTGTTGACACTAGAGTGCAGTACTTTTTTGCCCCACACAGTGCATAAGCTGATATCAGTGCTGAGATTACAGTGCAGTACTATGGTTTCTCACTTTTGGGATGAGCTAATACCTGGTGCTGATACTGGTGTCCCACACAGCACATGAGCTGATACCCAGTGCTGACAGTACAGTATGGTACTATGGTGCCCCAGACTGCACTTGAGCTGATCCTCATTGTTGAGACTACTGTGCACTACTATGGTGCCCCACACTGGACTTGAGATGATAACCAGTGCTGACACTACAGTGCAATACTATGGTGTCACTTACAGGATATGACCCGATACCCACTGCTGATACTACTGTGCAGTAATATGGTGTCCTACACAGGGCATGTGCTAATACCAGTGTTGACACTATATTGAAAAGGACATTACATTCTAGTACTATGGTGTCTTATATATGTTATGAGTTGATACCCAGGGCTGGCACTACAGTGTAATACTATCATGTCCCAAGCAGGGTAAGAGTTATTACCCAGTGCTGACCCTACAGTGCAGCATTCTGGCATCCCACACAGGACATGAGCTGATACCCAGTGTTGACACTACAATACAGTACCATGGTGGCCCCACAAGTCATTAGCTGATACCCAAATCTCACACTTCAGTGCAGTATTATGGTGTCCCACACAGGGCATATGCTGATACCCAGTGCTGGCACTAACGTGCAGTACAATGGTTTCCCACACAGTGTATGAGCTGATACCCAGTGCTGACACTACAATGCAGTACTATGGTGTCCCATACAGAACATGAGCTGACACCCACTGCTGACACTAGACTGGAGGACAATGGTTTCCACACAGGACATCAGCTAACATCCAGTGCAGACTCTACGGTGTTGTACTAACATGTCCCACACAGGGCATGAACTGTTACACAGTGCTGACACTTGAGTTCCGTACTGTTTCGACCCACACAGTGCATGAGCTGATATCTAGTGCTGACATTACAGTATAATAATATGGTGTCTCACAAATGGTATGAGTTAATACCCAGTGCTAACTCTTCAGTGCAGTATTATGGTGTCCCACACAAGGCATGAGTGGATACCCAGTATTGACACTACAGTGCAGTATTATGGTATCTCACACAGGATATGAGCTGATATCCAGGGCTCACACTACAGTGCAATACTATGCTGTCCTACACAGTGCATTAGCTGATTCCCAGTGCAGACACTGCAGCACAGTACTATGGTGTCCCACTCAGGGCAGGTGCTAATACCCAGTGCTGACACTACATTGAAGTACTATAGTGTCCCACATAGGACATGAGCTAAAACCCATTGCTGACACTATAGTGAAGTATAGTGTCGACACTACACTGCAGTACTATAGCATCACCCACAGGGCAGAGCCACTATCATGGACCGACTCTAGAAAACAGTACTATGGTGGCCACACAGGGCATCAGCTTGATACCCAATGCTGACACTATAGTGCAGTACTATGGTGTCCAATTCAGGGTATGAACTGATACCTAGTGCTGACAGTATGGTGTTGTACTAAGGTGCCCCAAATGCACTTGAGCAGATAAAAGTGCTGATACTACAGAGCAGTACTATGGTGTCCCATACAGGATAGCAGTGGATACCAATTGCTGGCACTCAGTGCAGTACTATGGTGTCCCACAGAGGACATGAGCTAATACCCAGTTATGCCACTATATAGCAGTGTTATGGTGTCTCACACAGGACATGAGATAATACCCATTGCTGACACTGCAGTACTATAGCTTCACGAACAGGAATGAACTGATATCCCGTGTTGACACTACAGGAGAACACTATAGTGTCACACACAGGATATGAATGGATACCCAGTGCTGACTTTACTGTACAATACTATGCAGTCATAAACTTTGTATGAGAAGATACCCATCTATGACACTACAGAGTGGTAGTATGGTGTTCCACACAGAGTATGAGCTGATACTCAGTGCTAAAAGTACAGTAGGAAACTATGGTGTCCCATACTGCACTTGAGCTGATACTCAGTGTTGACCCTACAGTGCAATACTATGGTGTCCTACACAGTGTATGAGATGATAAGCAGTGAAGGCACTACAGTGCAGTATTACAGTGTCACACTCAGGGCATAAACTGATGCCCAGTAATGACACTACAGTGCAGAATTATGATGACTCACACAGAACATGAGTTGAGACCCAGTGCTGACACTACAGTGCAGTGCTATGGCGTCCCACACAGGGCATGAGCTGTTACCCAGCACTGACACAACAGTGCAGAACTGTGGTGTCCCACACAGGACAAGCGCTGATAACCTGTGCTGACACAACAGAGCAGTACAATGGAGTCCCAGAGAGGGTATCAGCTGATACCCAATGCAGACAATACAGTGCAGTACAATGGTGTCCCACACAGCGCATGATCTGGTTCCCAGTGCTGACACTTGAGTAGAGAACTATGGTGTCCCTTACAGAACATGAGCTGATACCCACAGCTGAAACTAGACTGGAATACTATGGTGTCTCTCACAGGAAATGAGCTGATACCCAGCACTGACACTACAGTGCAGTACTATGTTGTCCCACACATGGTATGAGCTGATACCAAGTGCTGACACTACAGTGCAGTACTATTGTGTCAAACACAGGACAGGAGCTGAAACCAAGTGGTGACACTACTGTGCAGAAGTATGGTGTCCCACTCAGTGCATGTGCTGATACCCAGTGCTGACACTGCAGTGCAGTACTATGATGTCCCACATAGGGCATGGGTTGGTATTCAGTGTAAATACTACAGTGCAGTACTATGGTGTCCCACTCAGTGCAGAAGCTGCTAACCAGTGCTCTTAAAACAGTATAGTACTAATGTGTCCTAGACAGCACAGGAGCTGATACCCAATGCTGACACTTCAGTGTGTAGTACTATGCTGTCCCACACAGGAGATGAGCTGATAAACAGTGCTTACTGTACTGTGCAGTACTATGGTGTCCACACAGGACATAGGTGGATATCAAGTGCTGACACTAAAGTTAAGTACAATGGTGTCCCACAGGGTGCATGAGCTGATACACAGTACTGACACTACAGTGCAGTACTTTTGTGTCCCATACAGAAGATGAGCTGACACCCAGTGCTGACACTAGAGTGGAGTATGATGGTGTCCAACATAGGGCATGAGCTGATACCCAGTGCTGACACTAGAGTGCAGTACTGTTTTTTCCAACACAGTGCATGAGCTGGCATCCAGTGTTGAGATTATTCTGCAGTTCTATGGTGTCTCACAAATGGCATGAGCTAATATCCGGTGCTGATAATACAGTGCAGTACTATGGTATCCCACACAGGGTATGAGCTGATACCCAGTACTGACAATACAATGTAGTACTATGGTGCCTCGCAATGCACTTGAGCTGATATTCAGTGCTGACACTACAGTGCAGTACTATGCTTCCCCACATACTGTAGGACTTGTGATGTTAACCAGTGCTGAGACTACAGTGCAGTACTGTGGTGCCTCACACTACACTTGAGCTAATATGCTGTGCTGAAATTTCAGTGCAGTACTATGGTGTCCCATTCAGGATATGAGCTGATACCCACTGCTGAAACTACAGTGCATTACTATGGTGTGCCTCAGAGGTTATGTGCTAACTCCCTGTGCTAATATTGTATTGCAGCACTATGGTGTCAGACTCAGGACATGAGGTAATACCCATTGCTGATACTATAGTGTACTCAGTGCTGACACTACAGGACAGTACTATTGTATCACACAGGCCATGAGGTGATATCCAGTGCTGACACTTCAGTGCAGTAGTGTGGTGTCCCACACAGGGCATCAGCTGATACCTAGTGCTGACTCTACAGTGCAGTACTATGGTGTCTCACACAGGGTATGAGCTGATACCCAGTACTGACAATTCAATGTAGTACTATGGTGCCTCGCAATGCACTTGAGCTGATATTCAGTGCTGACACTACAGTGCAGTACTATGCTTCCCCACATACTGTAGAACTTGTGATGTTAACCAGTGCTGAGTCTACAGTACAGTACAGTGGTGCCTCACACTACACTTGAGCTAATATGCTGTGCTGAAATTACAGTGCAGTACTATGGTGTCCCATTCAGGATATGAGCTGATACCCACTGCTGAAACTACAGTGCATTACTATGGTGTGCCTCAGAGGGTATGTGCTAACTCCCTGTGCTAATATTATATTGCAGCACTATGGTGACAGACTCAGGACATGAGGTAATACCCATTGCTGACACTATAGTGTAGTCAGTGATGACACTACAGGACAGTACTACTGTATCACACACAGGCCATGAGGTGATATCCAGTGCTGACACTTCAGTGCAGTAGTGTGGTCCCACACAGGGCATCAGCTGGTACCCAGTGCTGACACTACAGTGTAGTACTATGGTATCCCAAATAGGGCATTAACTAAAACCTAGTGCTGACATTACAGTGCAGTACCACAGTGTACCATTCAAGACAGAAGCTGACATCCAGTGCTGACACTACAGTACAGTACTATGGCATCACACACAGGGCATGAGCTGATTTCCATAGCTGACACTACAGTGATGTAGTAGGCTGTCCCACACCAGGCATGACCTGATATGCAGAACAGACACTACAGTGCAATACAAAGATGTCCCATACAGGATGTCAGCTGATATCCAGTGCTGACACTAGAGTGCCGTACTGTGCTGTCCATTACAGTGCATGAGTTGATGCTCAGTGCTGACACTACTGTGCAGAACTATGAAGTCCCATACAGGGTATGAGCTGATATCAGGCACTGTCATTACAGCAGCATTACAGTGTACCACAAAGGCATTAGCTGATATCCAGTGCTGACACTAGAGTGCAGTACTCTGCTGTTCAGCATAGCCCATGAGCTGATACCCAGTGCTCGTACTACAGTCTAGTATTATGGTGTCCCATACAGGGTAGGAGTTGATACCCTGTGCTGACACTACAGTGCAATACTATGGTGTCCTACACAGTGCATTAGCTGATTCCCAGTGCAGACACTACAGTGCAGTACTACGGTGTCCCACTCAGGGCATGTGCTAATACCCAGTCCTGACACTACATTGCAGTACTATAGTGTCCCACATAAGACATGAGCTAATACCCATCACTGACACCATAGTGAAGTATAGTGTTGACACTACACTGCAGTACTACGGCATCACACGCAGGGCATGAGCAGCTATCATGGTCTGACACTAGAGTACAGTACTGTGGTGGCCCACACAGGGCATCAGCTGGTAGCCAGTGTTGACACTACAGAGCAGTACTATACTCTCCCAGACAGGGCATGAACTGATTCTCAGTGCTGAGACTACAGTGTAGTAGTAGTATGGTGTCTCACACTGGGCATGAACTAATACCATGTGCTGACATTACAGTTAAGTACTATGGTGTCCCATACAGGACATGAACTGATATCCAGTGCTGACACTGCAGTGCAGTACTATGGGGTCACATGGGGCATGAGCTGATTTTCAGTGCTAACACTAAAGTGCAGTAGTATGCTGTCCCACACTGGGCATTAGCAGATACCCAGTTCAAACACTACAGTGCAATACTATGATGTCCCATACAGGACATGAGCTGATATACATTGCTGACACTACAGTGCAGTGCTATACTGTCCCACCCAGGACATGAGCTGATACCCAGTGTTGACACTACAGTGCAGTACTATGGTGTCCTCCACACGTCATCAGTTGATACCCAAAGTTGACACTTCAGTGCAATAGTATGGTGTCCCACACAGGGCATAAGCTGATACCCAGTGCTGGCACCAAAGTGCATTACAGTGGTGTCCCACATAGTGTTTGAGCTGACACTACAGTGCAGTACTATGGTGTCCCATACAGAACATGAGCTAAGACCCACTGCTGACACTAGACTGGAGAACAATGGTGTCCACAGAGGACATGAGCTGATATCCAGTGCTGACTCTACAGTGCTGTACTAACAAGTCCCACACAGGGCATGAGCTAATAGCCAGTTCTGACATTACAATATACATGTACTATGGTGTCTCACAAATACAGGGCATCAGCTGATCCTCAATGCTGACACTACAGTGCAGTAGTATTGTGTCCCACAAAGGGCATAAGGTGATACCCAGTGTAGACACTACATAGTTGTACTATGGCGTCAGACACAGGGCATGAGCTGATATCCAGTGCTGACACCACAATGTAGTACTGTGGTGTCTCACACAAGGGATGAACTAACACCTAGTGCTGACATTACAGTGTAGTACTATGGCATCTCACAGGACATGAGCTGATTTCTAGAGCTGACACTACAGTGCTGTCTATTGTGTCCCATACAAGGTATGAGTTGATACCCAGGGCTGGCACTACAGTGTAATACTATCATGTCCCTAGCAGGGTATGAGTTAATATCTAGTGCTGACCCTACAGTGCAGTATTCTTGTGTCCCACACAGGGCATGAGCTGATACCCAGTGTTGACACTACAATACAGTACCATGGTGGCCCCCACAAGTCATTAGCTGATACCCAAATCTCACACTTCAGTGCAGTATTATGGTGTCCCACGCAGGACATAAGCCGATACCCAGTGCCCGCACTAATGTGCAGCACAATGGTGTCCCACACAGTGTATGAGCTGTTACCCAGTGCTGACACTACAGTGCAGTACTGTGGTGTCCCATACAGAACATGAGCTGACACCCACTGCTGACACTAGACTGGAGTACAATGGTGTCCACACAGGACATAAGCTGACATCCAGTGCAGACTCTAGAGTGTTGTACTAACATGACCCACACAGGGCATGAACTGATACACAGTGCTGACACTTGAGTTCCATACTGTTTTGACCCACACAGTGCATGAGCTGATATCCAGTGCTGACATTACAGTACAATAATATGGTGTCTCACAATGGTATGAGTTAATACCCAGTGCTAACTCTACAGTGCAGCATTATGGTGTCCCACACAGGGCGTGAGCAGATACCCAGTATTGACACTGCAGTGCAGTACTATGGTATCCCACACAGAGTATGAGCTGATATTCAATGTTGACACTACAGTGTAGTACTATGATGTCCCACACAGTGAATGAGCTGATACCCAGTGCTGACACTATTGTGCAGTACTATGGCATCTCACATTGCATGAGCTGGTTTCTAGTGCTGACACTACAGTGCTGTAGTATGTGCCCTCATTGGGCATGAGCTGATACCCTGTTTAGATACTTCAGTGCAATACTGGGATGTCCTATATAGGATGTGAGCTGATATCCAGTGCTGATACTGCAGTGCAGTACTATGGTGTCCCACATAGGGCATGAGCTGATATCCAGTGCTCACACTACAGTGCAGTACTATGCTGTCCTACACAGTGCATTATCTGATTCCCAGTGCAGACAATACAGTGCAGTACTATGGTGTCCCACTCAGGGCATGTGCTTATACCCAGTGCTGACACTACATTGAAGTACTATAGTGTCCCACACAGGACATGAGCTAATACCCATCACTGACACTATAGTGAAGCATAGTGTCAACACTACACTGCAGTGCTATGGCATCACACGCAGGGCATGAGCTGCTATCATTGTCTGACACTAGAGTACAGTACTATGGTGGCCCACACAGGGCATTTGCTTGTAACCAGTGTTGACACTACAGAGCAGTACTATGCTCTCCCAGAAAGGGTGTGAACTGATTCCCAGTGCTGAGACTACAGTGTAGTAGTATGGTGTCTCACACAGGGCATGAACTAATACCATGTGCTGACATTACAGTGAAGTACTATGGTGTCCCATACAGGACATGAGCTGATATCCACTGCTGACACTACAGTGCAGTACTGTGTGGTCACATGGGGCATGAGCTGATTTTCAGTGCTAACACTACAGTGCAGTAGTATGCTGTCCCACACTGGGCATTAGCGGATACCCAGTTCAGACACTATAGTGCAGTACTGTGGTGTCACACTCAGTGTATGAGCTAATATGAAGTGTTGTCACTACAGTGCAGTACTATGAAGTACCATACAGGGTATGAGCTGTTACCCAGTGCTGACACTACAGTGCAGTACTATGGTGTCACTCACAGGGCATGAGCTGATATCCGGTGCTGATACTTCAGTGTAGTACTAAGGTGTCCCACATAGGGCATGAGCTGATCTCCAGTGCTGACACTATAGTGTAGTACTATGCTGTCCAACACAGTGGTTGAGCTGATACCCAGTGCTGGCACTACTGTCTAGTACTATCATGTCCCAAACAGGGTATGAGCTGATACCCAGTGTTAACACTACAGTGAAGTACTATGGTGTCCCCCACAGGTCATCAGCTGATACCCAAAGTTGACACTTCAGTGCCATAGTATGGTGTCCCACAGGGCATAAGCTGATACCCAGTGCTGGCACCAAAGTGCATTACAATGGTGTCCCACACACTGTATGAGCTGACACTACAGTGCAGTACTATGGTGTCCCATACAGAATGTGAGCTAAGACCCACTGCTGGCACTAGACTGGAGTACAATGGTGTCCACACAGGACATGAGGTGATATCCAGTGCTGACATTACAGTATAGTACTATGGTGTCTCACAATGGCATGAGATAATTTCCAGTGCCAACTCTACAGTGCAGTATTATAGTGTCCCACATAGGGCATGAGCTGATACCTAGTATTGACACTACAGTGCAGTACTATGGTGTCCACACTCAGGGTATGAGATGATACCATTGCTGACAGTACAGCATAGTGCTATGGTGCTCATATTGCACTTGAGCTGGTATTCAGTGTTGACATTACAGTGGAGTGCTATGGTGCCTAACACTGGACTTGAGATGATAACCTGTGCTGACACTACAGAGCAGTACTGTGACACCTCACACTGCACTCAAGCTGATACCCAGTGATCACATTACAGTGCAGTATTACGATGTCCCATATAGGATATGATCTGATACCTCTGCTGACACCAGAGTACAGTACTACAGTGTCCCACACAGGACATGTGCTAATAACTGAAGTATTATGCACTGGCACCTGTATATGAAATTAATGTGAGTTGGACTTATTTATTGACTTGTATCTGAATAAAAATGTTATGTAATTGTCTTTGTATTTTGACATGTCTTTTTTTTTATTTTCTTGTAATTGCTTTGCATTTGATGTTTGTTAATGTAACAATTTGCACAGGTTCACCTTGTAAATAGGGCATATTATAGTCCTAATGGTGTTATACTGTATAAATACAATTTTTACCTACCTACCTAATACCCATTGCTAACACTATATTGCAGTACTATGGTGTGCCACTCAAGACTTGAGCTAATACCCATTGCTGATGCTATAGTGCAGTACAGTGTTGACACTACAGTACAGTATTATGGCATCATTCTCAGGGCATGAGCTGTTATCCAGTGTTGACACTACAGTGCAGCACTATAGTGCTCTACACAGGGTATGAGCTGGTAGCAAGT
This sequence comes from Neoceratodus forsteri, assembly GCA_016271365.2. Taxonomy (NCBI): domain Eukaryota; kingdom Metazoa; phylum Chordata; order Ceratodontiformes; family Ceratodontidae; genus Neoceratodus; species Neoceratodus forsteri. The sequence goes on along the minus strand of JADMNL010000022.1, from coordinate 541,105,346 downwards.
GTTGACACTACTGAGCAGTATGATGGTCCCCCAGACAGGGCATGAACTGATTCTCAGTGCTCACACTACAGTGTAGTACTATGGTGTCCCACACAGGGCATGAACTAATACCTAGTGCTGACATTACAGTGCAGTACTATGGTGTCCTATACAAGAGATGGGCTAATACCTAGTGTTGACACTACTGTGCAGTACAATGACATCATACAGGGTATGAGCTGATATCAAGAGTTGACACTACAGTACACTACTATGATCGGCTGATAGCCAGTGCTGACACTACAGAGCAGTACTGTACTCTCCCAGACAGGACATGAGTTGATAACCAGTGCTGACACTACAGTGAAGTAGTATGGTGTCTCACACAGGGCATGAACTGATACCTAGTGCTGACTTTTCAGTGCAGGAGTATGGTGCCCATACAGCACATGAGTTGACATACAGTGAGTACACTATTGTGCAGTAATATGCTGTCCCACAACAGGCATGAGCTGATATGTAGAACAGACACTACAGTGCAGTACTATGATGTCCCATACAGGACGTGAGCTGATATCCAGTGCTGATACTAAAGTGTTGTACTATGCTGTCCGATATAGTGCATAAGCTGATACCCAGTACTGACACTTATGTGCAGTTCTATAAAGTCCCATGCAGGATATGAGCTGATATGAAGTGCTGTCATTACAGTGCAGTCCTATGGTGTCACACACACAGTGCATGAGCTGACATCCAGTGCTAACTCTACAGTGTTGTACTAACATGTCCCACACAGGGCATGAACTGATACATAGTGCTGACACTTGAGTTCCATACTGTTTTGACCCACACAGTGCATAAGCTGACATCCAGTGCTGACATTACAGTATAATACTATGGTGTCTCGCAAATGGTATGAGTTAATATCCTGAGCTAACTCTACAGTGCAGTATTATGGTGTCCCACAGGGTATGAATGGATACCAGTATTGACACTACAGTGCAGTACTATGCTGCCCCACACAGTGAATGAGCTGATACCCGGTGCTGACACTACAGTGTAGTACTATGCTGTCCCACACAGTGAATGAGCTGATACCCAGTGCTGACACTATTGTGCAGTACTATGGCATCTCACATTGCATGAGCTGGTTTCTAGTACTGACACTATAATGCTGTAGTATGTGCTCCCACATTGAGCATTAGCTGATACCCTGTTCAGACACTTCAGTGCAATACTGTGATGTCCTGTACAAATAGTGAGCTGATATCCAGTGCTGATACTACAGTGCAGTACTATGGTGCCCCACATAGGGCATGAGCCGATATCCAGTACTCACACTACAGTGCAGTACTATGCTGCCCTACACAGTGCATTAGCTGATTCCCAGTGCAGACACTACAGTGCAGTACTACAGTGTCCCACTCAGGGCATGTGCTACTACCCAGTGCTAACACTACATTGCAGTACTATAGTGTCCTACACAGGACCTGAGCTAATACCCATCGCTGACACTATAGTGAAGTATAGTGTTGACACTACACTGCAGTACTATGGCATCACACGCAGGGCATGAGCTGCTATCATGGTCTGACACTACATTACAATACTATGGTGGCCCACACAGGACATCAGCTGGAAGCCATTGTTGACACTTCAGAGCAGTACTATGCTCTCCCAGACAGGGCATGAGCTGATTCTCAGTGCTGAGACTACATTGTAGTAGTATGGTGTCTCACACAGGGCATGAACTAATACCATGTGCTGACATTACATTGAAGTACTATGGTGTCCTATACAGGACATGAGCTGATATCCAGTGCTGACACTGCAGTGCAGTACTATGGGGTCACATGGGGCATGAACTGATTTTCAGTGCTAACACTACAGTGCAGTAGTATGTTGTCTCACACTGGGCATTAGCGGATATCCAGTTCAGACATTACAGTGCAATACTGTGATGGCCCATACAGGACATCAGCTGATATACATTGCTGACACTACAGTGCAGTGCAATGCTGTCCCACACAATGCATGAGCTGATACCCAGTGCTGACACTACAGTGCAGTACTGTGGTGTCACACTCAGAGTATCAGCTGATATGCAGTGTTGACACTACAGTGCAGTACTATGAAGTACCATACAGGGTATGAGCTGTTACCCAGTGCTGACACTACAGTGTAGTACTATGGTGTCACACATAGGGCATGAGCTGATATCCAGTGCTGACACTACAGTGTAGTACTAAGGTATCCCACATAGGGCATGAGCTGATACCCAGTGCTGGCACTACAGTCTAGCACTATGATGTCCCACACAGGGTATGAGTTAATACTCAATGCTGACCCTACAGTGCAGTACTCTGGTGCCCCACACAGGAGATGAGCTGATACCCAGTGTTGACACTATGGTGTCCCCCACAGGTCATCATCTGATACCCAAAGTTGACACTTCAGTGCAATAGTATGGTGTCCCACACAGGGCATAAGCTGATACCCAATGCTGGCACCAAAGTGCATTACAATGGTATCCTACACAGTGTATGAGCTGACACTACAGAGCAGTACTATGGTGTCCCATACAGAACATCAGCTAAGACCCACTACTGACACTAGACTAGAGTACAATGGTGTCCACACAGGACATGAGCTGATATCCAGTGCTGACTGTGCAGTGCTGTACTAATGTGTCCCACACAGGGCATGCGCTGATATCCAGTGCTGACATTACAGTATAGTACCATGGTGTCTCACAAATGGCATAAGCTAATTTCCAGTGCTGACTCTACAGTGCAGTATTATGGTGTCCCACACAGGGCATGAGCTGATACCAAGTATTGATAGTACAGTACAGTACTATTTTGTCCCACACAGGGTATGAGCTGATACCCAGTGCTGAAGGTACAGCGTAGTGCTATGGTGCTCATATTGCCCTTGAGCTGATATTCAGTGGTGACACTTCAGTGCAATGCTATGGTGCCTAACATTGCACTTGAACTGATACCCAGTGTTGAAGTTGCAGTGCAGTATTACGATGTCCGATACTGGATATGAGCTGATACCCTCTGCTGACACTAGAGTGCAGTACTACGGTGTCCCACACAGGACATGTGCTAATAATAGAAGTATTATGCACTGGAACTTGTATATGAAATTAATGTGAGTTGGACTTATTTATTGACTTGTATCTGAATAAAAAATGTTATGTAATTGTCTTTGTATTTTGATAGCATGTCTTGTTTTTATTTTGTTGTAATTGTTTTGCATTTGATGTTTGTTAATGTAACAATTTGCACAGGTTCACCTTGTAAGTAGGGCATATTATAGCCCTAATGGTGTTATACTGTATAAATACAATTTTTACCTACCTACCTAATACCCAGTGCTGACACTATATTGCAGTACTATGGTGTGCCACACAGGACATGAGCTTATATCCATTGCAGACATTACAGTGCAGTACAGTGTTGACACTACAGTGCAGCACTCTGGCATCACACACAGGGCATGAGCTGTTATCCAGTGTTCACACTACAGTGCAGCACTATGGTGTCCCACACAGGGCATCAGCTGGTAGCCAGTGCTGACATTGCAGAGCAGTACGATGCTCCCCCAGACAGGGCATGAGCTGATACCCAGTGCTCACACTACAGTGTAGTACTATGGTGTCCCACACAGGGCATGAATTAAGACCTAGTGCTGACATTACAGTGCAGTGCTATGGTGTCCTATACAGGACATGGGCTGATACCTAGTGTTGACACTACTGTGCAGTAGAATGGCATAATACAGGGCATGAGATGATTTCCAGTGCTGATACTACAGTGCCCTAGTATGCTGTTCCACATTTGGCTGGAGCTGATACCCTGTCCAGAGACTACAGTGCAATACTATGATGTCCCATACAGGACATGAGCTGATATCCAGTGGTGACACTCCAGTGCAGGACTATGGTGTCCCACATAGGGCATGAGCTGATATCCAGTGTTGACACTACAGTGTAGTACTATGCTGTCCCACACGGTGCATGAGCTGATACCCAGTGCTGACACTAGAGTGCAGTACTAAGGCGTCACACTCAGTGAATGATCTGATATGCAATGCTGACACTGCAGTGCATTTCTATGTTATCCCATACAGGGTATGAGCCAATACCCAGTTCTGACACTGCAGTGCAGTACTATGGTATCACACACAGGGCATGAGCTGATATCCAGTGCTGACACTACAGTGTAGTATTATGGTGTCCCACATAGAGCATGAACTGATTTCCTGTGCTGACACTACAGTGCAGTACTATGCTGTCTGACACAGTGCATGAGCTGATACCCACTGCTGGTACTACAGTGTAGTACTATTGCGTCCCATACAATGTATGAGTTGATACTCTGGGCTGACACTACAGTGGAGTACTATGGAGTCCAACAGAGTACATGAGCTGACACCCAGTGCTGACACAGCAGTACAGTACTATGTTGTTTACACACACACACACACACACACACACACACACCCACACACACACACACGCACACTCTGCATAATGTACAGTTCCTGACATGTTGTATATGCATACAAACACTCATATGCATACAGTACATGAAGTGGTGCCCTACTTTGGATTGTGTCTCAGATCTCCAGGAAGTTGATGTGGATTACCTTGGCCAATAGGAGACACTTCACCTTTGTGGGTAGGGAGGAAGGGTGAAATGTATGAATCATAGCCAAGCCACTGGAATTCAGATCTGAATTCGGGGAGGAATGAAGTTATGGTGTTTTCATGGCCAAGGAGAGTCAGGAACATTAATGCCTCAATTATTGACCCTAAGGGACACGATAAAACTTGTAGATAGTTTTAGTTATTTAGGGAGACACTCTGATTCACAACTTACTTTTGAATTTCAGGTGAGTAAATTAGCCAAAAGAATTGATCAAAGGCTGTGAATGTTATTCAGAGTCAGATCTTATCTCATTCCTGTATCCTGTAAATTACTGGCACACAGTTTCTTGCCTAGTGTATTTGATTGTGGTCTAATGATTTACTCTGGTTCATAAGCTACAAGCAACTTACCATGGTATATTTGGATTCATGACTGGTCTTCCACTGAGAACCCATCACTGTAATCTTTTCAAAAAAGCTAATTGTCCTGCTTTAACAGATAGGACCAACCTCAAGATGGATACCTTTGTTTTTATTTTTAAAAGTAGTAAGGGGTTTCTCCCTCCTAGCCAGTCTTTTTTCCATTAAATTGCAAAATACCAGGGTTAACAAGGTCACAGACTTAAGGTGTTCTAAGGGTCCATTTTTAAGAAAACCATAGGTCAAAGATCAGTGGTATATAGGGTTTCTACATTCTTTAATAGGATCCCCAGGGTAGTCACTCATTGTAGAACTATTTGGTTCTTCAATTATAAGCTTGCCCAGTGACTTAATTCCCTTACTGACTGTACCTGTCTGCAGTCGTAAATGTTATATGTATATCCGTATGTATTTATATTTTGTATGTGGTTACATTTTGTAATCTGGTTTATTAAGTATGGCTGGTTTGATATTTTTTATATATTAACTTGTCGCTTGTGAAAATGGGATGTTTGCTCATCTCGTTAACAAGTATAAAAAATGAAAAAAATGAAATGACCTGGATCTTAGAGAATTTGACTCAAATGATTTGTGTCGACAGAGACTTACCCCAGTGTATGTGGTTGGTAGTGTGGATGATGGTGTGTGGCCTTGAATCCAAACCATTTTTCCCATCATATAGAAATATACATGCAGGCGTGTAGGCGTGTACATACACACACACACACACACACACACACACAAACACTCATAAATATGTTTCCTTTATAGGAGACAGAAAGTTCAGGCTTCAGTTCTTTTGTGATGCAATTAATATATACAAACCTTTCCTGAGTATCTTCTTTCCTGAAAAGGAAATCATAAATATTCATTACATCAAACCATGTCACAGTACACTGTCGCTATGTCACATACAAAGTATCATTCGGAAAAGCAGTAACATTTATTTCAGGGTTTTACTGTAAATTAAATTCCAAAACTGAAAGACATATTAGAAAACACTGCTCTTTCACACGTTGCCTGTCTATTATACTGAGCACTAGACTGGATCAAGCTGTACTTGCCCTTTCTACAGGGCTAATCCCTGTTGTTGTAGAAGAAGTCGGTCACTTTTCCTTTTTGATGGTTTCTTCTGGCTATGCCCTGGTTTTTCCTTTCTTGGTTGGTAGGTGTTTTTCTTCCTGTGATAGCATGGCTATTAGCGCACTAGTCTCAGGGATAACGCTGAGATGGCCATATCTCAACTCCCTTGAGGTATTCCACCCAGTAATTCCATGCACCAGAATTCCATTCCGATCTTCCTCTGGGAGAAAGCATAAACTAGCCAATTTATAGTCAGATAACTCAGCCCGGGTGATTATGTTGCCTATTGAGTCATTTGTGGTTTGTTTCTGCTATTTGACACCTTTGTGCCTTCTCATTTGCAAGGGGTCCCAAATTTTGTTACATACTCCTTCCTGCCATTGTCTCATCCCCTGCAGAGCAGCTACATTAGTGTAAGTATCCCTCTGCTGCTTGGCAAGTGATGATGAGATGCTGGCTTCTCACCAACTACCTGCCTGTGCCATGTAATCTGCCCCATCTCTCTGCCTAGAGATTGATAGTCAGGATTCATTTTGTTATTCCCTATAGCTTTCTCCCTATCCTTTGGGCTATGGAATTTTTAATCCCTGTCTTGTTTTTCTCATCTCCTTTTCCCTTCCTGGTGCCCAGAACTGAGGTTGGTGAGGAAGCCAACAATGGTTATCGACTAGTGCATAGCACCATGTAGTGGTGTGCAGGCCCCATGTGCAGTAGCTATAGCTAGACCCTGGCTATTGCTTTGGTTCTGTAGGGTATAGTACATTTTGCAACACCCACCATATTATACAATAAAGTACATCACACAAAACAAATAACTAGCAGAAGAACAATGGTTCAGTGGTGGTTTAAGGATTCTGGGATGGGGATAGAGACCTTCTCTAAAGGAAGAATTCATGTGAGACCAACAGGTACTGAAAGAAATAGTATGGATGGCTGCTGACTGCCTAGAAGCTGTAAGTAGAGCACAGGAGGCCATAAGAAGGTCTGGCATTGTTACATCTGTCCTCTATACATTGACAAACAGACCTGCAGCACTTGTTGAGAATTGAACCTGGGGCCCTGAGATCGACACTGAGACTTAGGTCCCCAAAGGCAGCAGCTCTAAGCATTCACTGAAAGGAAAAACACTCTTGGTGGGAAGTTAGAAGCTCTTTTGTAAATCATATACTGGCCGTGTCATGGACCACCACCAGAGGACTATGGCTGTTCCAATTATTCAGTCCTGCTTTGGCTCTTCTGCTATTAACAGCTTCACTACTAGATTGTGCTGCTTTGCACAGCCTGCCTTCTCCACGCAGAAGCTGCTTCCTTTTCAAGGAAAAGCACCTCATCCTTGTCCTCATTGTCTATACTTGCTATCTCATGGAACACCAACAGATATCTCTAGTTGTTACAATGATTCATAATGGTATCAGCTCTGTTATTCACAACTTTCTTGATGGGATTGCTTTGCATTGACTTCATTTCCTTTGTACAACAGTACTGTAAAATGGACCTGCTGTACTTGCAGCCATAACAGTCAGAAGAGTGTGAAGCTCTTTCTACCCTCGAACTGGCAGGCAATGCAATCTTCCTATGATAATTATGGAATCTTGGGCTTTGGTGGGTGATGGAAAGGCTTCTTTGACATCTCTTACCTCCTTCCTGTCTTTTTTCTCATACTCCAGCCCCTTTTCAATCCTACTTTCCTACCTTTATTATGCCTCTCATCTACCCACTCCCTGTTACTTACTCGACACTCCCCATCTAGTTAGGCTCTTCACCTTTCTTATTCCCTCTGAACTCCACTCCACCAAACTCTCTCACACATCTGTACTCTTGGTCCCTACCTCTCCCTCCTTTAACTTCCGTTAATCAAAGTCCAACCCCTCACCTCTTACCCACTTCCTACTACTCTCATTCTCCTTCTCTTACCCATTCCCACCTTCTATGTATCTTTCTCCCCTACCTCCTCCTACTGCCTCACACTTTCCCTCCACACTAGGCTGTTTCTTCCCTGTTCTTTCACCTGTGTTCTCCTTTCTACTTTTCCATTCCCCAATGCTTTGTCAAAACAAGTACTTCTCAGAGTCCATTGGGACATGTCTCCTGCCTTGTCCAATGCATCTATCATTCCTGGTGAGTGCCCAACACATGCACCCGTGATTATTAGTACAATGTACTATTTATAGTTTTATCTTTGTTTATACTATGTTATATTGTATACAGTAATTCACTGTTACATTTTGTGTGAATCCTCTTACCCTTCCCTGGACACATTTGGAAACAAGCTCTTGTAAGCTCAGTATGTCTTTCCTGGTGACACTTTTGAAATAAACAAATAAATCTGTAATTAGGAACCAGAGTCATGATTTATGAAGATGGAAACATTTCTGACTAGCAGATCCAGCCATGCTACTTTTATGGCACAGTAATACTGGTGGTGGCAGGTGCTGCATTCTCTGTAAGGGTGTAACAAACAATATATTCTTACAGATGTGATGAGTGATTCTCAGCATACAGTACTGTAAGGAAGAGGCTGTATAAGTGAGCACATGGTTATTAGAAAGGAAGTCAGCTCAGCTGGGTCTCTGTTAAGACATAATGTTAAAGCCTGTAAGAAACAATTACCAATGCATCTGTACAAGCTGTTTCTCATAATGGCTCCTCAAGAAAAAAAAGTTAAAATCTATGATATCAGATGGACACACTGGATGATGTGTAATGGGGAATGGGTGGGGAACTACGGGGTTTTAGGCCTGACAGGGCCTCACAGAGTCAGTCATGACTGTGACTGTGAACAAACTGCCAGCTGAAAGTTCATGTCTGCCCTAATTGAAACTATCTGGTGGTAAGGTAGTCTACCTTGTAGTGAGAGAAAAAGAGAGAGAAACAGAAGAGCGAGTTATTCTGTTTCTAATCTATCGTTTAAAACCAGTTTCTTTTCTTTTTCTGTGGAATTAATGTTGCCAATGCTTTTGCTACAATATCCTGTAGAATCTCCGTAATTATCCTGAAATATAAAACATACTATTTCTACATATTTCAGGTTTCTGTGACTGAATCATTTGAGGTATACCTAACAATTTTATTTCCCCCCCAAGACACTGACACTACAGTGCAGTACTATGTCTTCCCATACAGTGCATGAGCTGATTCCCAGTGCTGACACTACAGTGCAGTACTATGGTGTCCCACACAGTGCATGAGTTGATACCCAGTGCTGACACTACAGTGCAGTACTATAGTGTCCTACACAGTGCATGAGCTGATATCCAGTGCTGACACTACAGTGCAGCACTACAGTGTCCCATATAGTGCATAGGCTGATACCCAGTGCTGACACTGCAGTACAGTATTATAGTGTCCCACACAGGGCATGAGCTGATACCCAGAGCTGTCACTACTGTGCAGTACTATGGTGTCCCACACACTGCATGAGCTGATAGCTAGTGCAGACACTACAGTGCAGTATAATGTTATCACACACACAGGGCATGAACTGATACCCAGTGCTGATGCTCCGGTAGAAGTGCTATGGTGTCCCAGACTGGACATGAGCTCACATTGCTGACTATGCAGTGTAGTATTTGGGGGTGTTACACCATGAAAGTACCATCCTTCAGTTGACACATTAAACTGAGTTTTTTTCTACATATGTCTTGTGGTTGTCTGGGTGAGAATCCAAAGGCCCCTTGTTAAAAGAGATGGATAATCCTGCTGTCTTGACTAACATTTCCTCTCAAAAACCTTGTGAGTTGTTGCCATGTTTGTATTCCTGCAAATCACTGTATTATCAGTATTCCAGTCATTGTTTTGTAAAGTGCTTTGAGATATTGTGTGTATGAAATGCTCTATAAAAATCAAATTCTCTTCAGCCAACTAATTAACCAATCAACCAACCAACCAACCAACCAACCACAAGCCAACAAATCAATCAACTACAAACCAACCAAGCAACCAACTAGCCAATCACCAATATGTTCTCCAGATTCAGCTCTGCCCATTATAGTATACTGCACTCTCAGTCAGCATGCTACCCCTGTCTTTCATAGCAGCTTCATACATGCTCAGGTAGAAAGGCTGGGAAGCATCAGCAGCAGGCCTTGCAAATAAAACACAATGGAAGTCACACTTCGAACCTTCAAATTCTTATTCAGAGCACCGTGACTACAGACACACTATAACTTAACTCCAATAACCTGTACCCTCTGATTATGATATTCCTTTATAATAATCACAACGATGTTTGTTTATTGAAGCACCAGCAGCAAGACATGCTGTCAAACTGAATAGTACCACAGAAACATAGAAACATAGACTTTGATGGCAGATAAGGACCACTTGGTCCACCTAGTTTGCCCATTTCCTAACTATTGGATAAGCTGCAGATCCTAGTTAACCAACAGCCTACTTCTTCCAACCCCCACCAGAATTGCCTTTATGTCTGTCCCATGCATTCTTGAATTCCACCACTGTTTTGACCCCACAACCTCTCCTCAGGAAGGCTGCTTGATGCGTCCATCACCTCTCTGGGAAAAATGCTTCCTCACAGTGCCCTTGAGCCGCTCCTCTAGCTTCAAATTGTGTCCCTTGTTCTTGCAGATCTCTTTTTCTGAAAGATGCTACACTCTTGGACTTTGTTGATTCCCTTGAGATACCACTTCTCCAAACTGAAGTAGTTTCTTAAGGTAAAGCTTATATTCAGCTACATACAATTATGATGTTACAGTGTGTTAGGACTCTTGGGTCATATACATAGTGTATTTATACTTCCTTTCAGCTAGTTATTTATATTATTATGTTACCCGGGAGGGACGGGGGAGGGTTTAATTCCATTAGTTTTTGATTTAGATTCCTAAGACTGTTTCTGTACTTATAGTAGAGTAATTATATACTGACACATTTTGAACTCTAAACACATTAGGATGCATGATCTCATTCCCTGGTGGGTCCTTAGCAGTTTTGTTTTTTAATTGGACACTTATTCTGACATTTGATATTTCTTGTAAAAATACAGCACTGAAGGTCTTAATGTTTATGAAATATAATATCTGGTTGAGTATATAGTTGATAAATTGTCTCCAGATAGATTTGACAGTTTATAAATGTTTTAAACAGGCTGTTCACTTTAGGGAAACTTCTCTTTATACCCTCCTATTGCCATGCTTAGAATATTTCAGTTTTATAGTTGTTAACTAGCAATACTATCTTTTTAATATGTACTTAAAGGAATAGTATGCTCAGAATTTGCAAAAACATATGTTGTGCGGAGTGTTTTGATTTGTGTGTGAAGTCCTAGTGTGCCTTTCCTCTGTCTGCTATGTAAATGTAAGTATCTTGAAAACCATACAAGTCACACATACCCAACCAGTGTCACAATTGTTCTCACCAAAAGACCTTTACAATGGGGTAGTCACAAGTTGAACTCTGAATCATTTTAAAATATAGCCATCTCTACTGTTGTGAACTGATTGTAAAGCAGTGCTTGCTGTGAATCTATGGTCCCGCTACATCACTGTCACATGAGACAGGATGCATTGTATGAACAAGGAATACAATAAACTTAGCTGAGATGGAGATCCCCATGGGTAGTAAAACTACCATAAAAGTAGCAGGCTAAATTAGGAAAATGTATAATAGCAGACAGTGGAATGACACACTCAGACTTCACACACAGATCAAAACACTTTGGACAACATATGCTTTTGCAAATTCAGAGTGTACTACTCTGTTAAGTGGGCATTATATCTAAAGGTCTTGCATTCAATTAAGAATGTATTCACATAACACAATCACCCATGTTGTCAGTTAATTAAACTGCCTGGCCCTCAAAATATTCCTCTATCTGCCTCTGTTGACATTTGATCTTGGAGTGCTTCATAGTTGCCAGCTAACTAAAACTGGTTTCTTGCATTTAAACCTCAGTTATTATTTTTTTAAAAGGCATTTCAAACCAATGAGAATGTCATCTGTTTTTTTATGTATGATCTGGGTGTTAATAGTATGTGATTTACCAAACAACTGACATAAGTTTCTGAGGAAGGACTTGGTTGGTTTGAAAGCTTAAGCACTGTTTTCTTTTGATATATCTATGTTGGTCCAATAAAAGGTTTCAAACCATTTGTTTCTGGATCTGTTCTTACAAGACCAATACAGCAACTAAGTAGTTTTGTGTGTACAAATACATTAAGAACAGAGATTAAGTTTGGCACGTCTCATTAGCACTCCACTAGGGGGTTCCCTGATCAGCATGTTCAAATACTAAATACAGTATAGCATGCTTCCACTTAAAGGACTGGGATGAACAATAAAAATGTATATAAAAAAGAGTCATTACTAAAGTTTGTACAGATGCTCTGAGGTAGTGAGCATCTCTCAAGAAATGTTGGCTTCACCTAAACTGACTGTCAAAACATTAAAATCAGTCAGTTTTATATAGTTTAGATGATTAGGCCTTATTTTCGACATAGTGGTGATCATACAAATGTTTATCAGTATATGTTATACCTTGAGTTACCTCGATGTACCACTGAGGCACTCAAGTTCAATTTGCATTGACTGTAATGTGATCCTGCTTCAGTACCACTGAGGTATACCTCAAAGTATACTTCAGTACAGATAAACATGTGTACAATCACCATTGTAATTGAGTTACTATTGCTACTGCTTGAACAGGCTCCTCCCAGTGTCTCTTTATATTCCCAGGCACCTGGAACCACACTGACTGGAACACTGATGGATTATAAACAGGACTGTTTGTTCCAAGCATGTGTGGGATAGACAGAGGGGAATATTAGTAAATAGGCAGAAAAGAGGGAGGGCTGCTGGAGGCCATTTATGTTCTACAGAGACAGATGAGGTAGGGACCATCTGGGCAGGATGGGTGGGACACATGATCCTTTACTGCCAACAAATGCTATGTTTCCAGCAAAAAAAATGGTGCCAATTACCTTAATGACATCAGGAGTACACAATTTATAACACTGTCAAATTCTTTAAATCACTAGGCAGATTAAGTCCGTCTAACTTCTCTTTGGAAGGTTAATAGTACTGTAGATAATTGTTTAAGATCACAGACTGACTAGGGTTTGGGCAAATATGATGGTATTGTTGTAATGGTGCCTAGGCACCCTTCTTCCCATTTAGGAATGGGAGATTAAAAGATTAACCCAACAGGGGGACAGGGTAGGTAATCAGACCCACCCCAACCCATGCTAGATACTTGTTTACATTCAAGGTTCTTAAGAATTTGCTAAACACTATTTCCTATCTACTCCCTTATAGTGTGATAAAGGGTAGAGTGAGCAATTTATACACTATTGTACAAATTAATTATTAAATGTATAATGTTCCTTCTCCCTCTGCTAGTTCATTAGAACTGTATAGAGATTTGGTTGATAAAATGTGATTATTTTCCTTCCAGTATACCAAGATAATTTGTTTTTCAAATGTTGATCTGAAAATGTACATTAATTTGTTGTTTATGTATGATTCTAAGTACAGCTCAGGGAAGGTTAAGGAGAAAAAGGCCGCATTCAAAAAGTACAAGGAATCACAGAAGGAGCACGACAGGGAACTGTATCAATTATAGAAGAAACAAGTGGGGAAGGCAGTCAGAATAGCAAAGGCCCAAAAACCGAGGAAAAAATAGCCAACTCAGTTAAGAAGGGGGATAAAACCTTTCATAGGTACATTAGGGAGCACAGAAATGTTAAGGGAGGTATAGTGAAGATTAATAAAGGAGAGGGGAGGTGGGCAGAGGGAGACAGTGAAAAGACAGAGATACCGAATGAATACTTTTGCTCAGTATTCACAAAAGAAGATGAGGAGGAGTTACCTAAACCACACAATAGAAGCACTCTGGGTAGGGGGGTTGACACCAGTCCATTTACAGAAGAAAGAGTCCTGAAAGAACTCCTAAAACTCAAGGTGAACAAAGCAATGGGGCCTGACAGGATTCACCCCAGAATCCTAAAAGAACTAATGGAGGACCTAGTGACACCACTGACCACGCTTTTAACAAATCATGGGAGGATGGGTGGTACCTGAGGACTGGAGGAGGGCAGATGTGATTCCTTCACAAAAGTGGGAGCAAGGCAGAAGCAGGAAACTACAGACCTGTAAGTTTGACCTCAGCGGTAAGGAAAATGATGGAATCACTTGAAAGAAAGAATTGTTGAGTACCTAGAGGTCAGCGGGGCACAGAACCCAAAGCAGCATGGATTTACAGCAAGAAGATCATGTCAGATGAATCTATTTCATTTCTTTGACTGGGTGACCAAAGTAATAGACCAGGAAGGGCTGTGGATATGGCATATTTAGACTTTAGCAAAGCATTTGACACAGTCCCACACAAAAGACTAATAATCAAGTTAGCCAGCCTGGGAGTGGGTTCCAGGGTGGTAGCCTGGGTAGCAAACTGGCTGCACAACAGGACACGAGTAATAATAGTGAATGGAACACATTCCGAAAGGGGGTTACTAGTGGAGTTCCTCAGGGCTCAGTACTGGGTCCAGTCCTCTTTAACATCTTTATAGGTGACATTGCAGAGGGTCTGGAGGGAAAGGTATGCCTCTTTGCAGATGACACAAAGATTTGTAACAGAGCTGATACACAAGGGGGTAGAAAGGATGACAAGGGACTTGGCAGGGTTGGAGGAATGGTCAGACATATGGCAACTTAGATTCAATACAAAGAAGTGCAAAGTAATGCACCTGGGAAACAAAAACCCAGGAGACGAGTACACAATAACAGGGGAGGAACTAACAACAACAGAAAAGGAAAGGGACTTGGGGGTAGTCATATCAGATGACCTAAAGGTGGGTAAGCAATGTGAGACGTCAGTAAGGAGAGCCAGGGGGATACTGGGATGCATAGGAAGAGGCATCACAAGTAGAAAAAGTGAAGTGGCTATCCCTCTGTACAGACAGTTGGTGAGACCTCATCTGGAATACTGTGTGCAGTTTTGGAGACCCCATCTACGCAAGGACATAGACAGGATGGAAGCAGTCCAGAGGAGGGCAACTAAAATGGTGCAGGGTCTGCATTAGAAACCATATGAAGAGAGACTGAGAGAGCTTAATATGTATATCCTTGATGAAAGGAGGGATGGGGACATGATAGAAACTTTCAAGTACCTCAAGGGAATCAACAAAGTCCAGGAGGGTAGCATCTTTCAAAAAAAGAGATGTGTAAGAAAAAGGGGCACAATTTAAAGATAGGGGGGATGGCTCAGGGGTAATGTGAGGAAATTTTTTTCACGAGAGAGTGGTGGATGCATGGAACTGCCTTCCTGGGGAGGTTGTTGGTCTAAAACAGTGGGGAATTCAAACATGCATGGGACAAACATAAGGCAATTGTAGTGGGGTTGCAGGAAGTAGGCTATTGATTAACTAGAATCTGCAGCTTATCCAATAGGAAGGGAAATGGCAGACTGGTGGGCCAAGTGGTCCTTATCTGCTGTCAAAGTCTATGTTTTATATCAAGTTTAAACATTTATTTATAATGTTTTGTTAATGTGCACTTCTGTGGTTTACAATTTTACTTGATTGTATTGATAGTATTATGTCTATGAAAAAACAAGCATTTGTCAATGCCAAATGTTTGCTTGCAGGCATTGGCATTAGTAGTATAGAAGTTACAGAGCTGCATAATAGGAATGACAGTGAAGTAGAACTGAAGCCAACCCCACCACCGCCCTGCAGAGAGTGACGGGCATTAGGGTGTGCCTTTGGGTCGTCAGGCATAACGGCCACGCCATTTCACCACACCCCCACCCTGCAGACACTGTCAACTGTCACGGTGTGCCTTGGGGTCTTTGGCCCTTGTGCACATCCCATTCCATCAGGGAATATGGTGAGATGGGTGCAGTATAGGAGAATGGGGTGAACTTTGGGACCGAAGAGTCCAAGACATACCTCGATGCCTCTCACTGGCTGCAGGGTGTGGAATGGTATGAGCATTACAGGCAAGAATCCCAAGTCACACCCCTTATGCCTGTCATTCTCTACAGGGTGGGGCATTATAGTTGGAAACCCTAACACCTCAGACATTTGTTGGTATTTTCACTCCAAATTTTCAACATGGTTTTTTTGTGACCCCCCACCTCATAGACAGTGGCAATATCAGTTTGTTAGCTGAAAGCTGCTTATGTACAGAGACTACTGCATTTAGCACCACAGGTGCAAAACGCATTCTGAACAGGACGGAAAATGACAGCTGTACTGTTCATGGAGAGGTGTAAAATGGCAATGTTGCAAATCTGCAGTAAAAATATTAAAAAAACTGGTGAAGTCACGAGTGTGCATACAAACTGTGCAACGCACACCTGTAATGTAATTAGTTTGGGGATTTTTTACAGCAGATTGTCAACTCAGGCATTTTGGGACCTCCGATCATGAACAGTGTCACTGTGATTTTCTTTATCTGTCCTGAACAATGATTTCCAACAGCGACCATGCATCTCTGTGCTGAACGTGTGAAAACACATTTTGGCCATGCTGTGAAAAATGACAGCTGAACTGTTCATAAGGAAGTGTGGAAAATGCCAATGGTGAAAATCAATGAAAATATTACAGTCATGAACTTAATGAAAGGTGCGTGGAACTTCACAATGCTCACTCGTAACAGAGTCATTTTATTGACTTTTGTCACTAAGTTTTCAACATAGCCATTTTAAGACTGCTGCTTATGACCAGTGTCACTGTGATTTTCTTAATCTGTCGCTAACATTGCTTTCACACACCGACTGCACCATTGTGCTACATGTGCGAAATACATTTTGGCCAACATGTGAAAAATGGCAGCTGTACAGTTCACAAGGAAGTGTAATAAAATGGCAATGTTGAAAATCTGGAGTGAAAATATTGAAAATTCGCAAACTTCTGACGTCTTGGGAACTGCTCAATGCACACTAGTAAAACTGTCATTTGTAGGAATTTTTTCACCAAATTTTCAACATAGCCATTTTAAGACCTCTGCTCATGGACAGTGTCACTGTGATTTTCTTAATGTGTCCCATACATTGATTTCGCACACCGACTGTGCCACTGTGCACTACATGGGCAGAAACACATTTTGGGCAAGATGTGAAAAATGACAGCTATACTGCTCATAAGGAAGTGTAATAAAATGGCAATGTTGAAAATCTGGAGTAAAAATATTGAAAATTCACAAACCAACGAGCATGCATAGGAACTCAAGGCACGCACGTCAAAAATAGTATCATTTTTAGAATTTTTCCTCCAAATTTTCAACATAGGCTTTTGAGAGCCCACCTTATGAACAGTGGCAGTGTTGTTTCATTACTCTGTCCTGAAAGGTGATTTTGCGCAGTGACTGCGAAATCACCCTTTGGGTCTGATTAATGCCATGACAGTGACAGCATTCATGAGAAAGGGTCCCAAAATACCCATGTTGAAAATTTGGTGCAAAAATTCCAAAAATGCCTGAGATATGCAGCAAAGTAGAAAAAACCCTATCTAACCCATTATACAGCTTACCGGCATTTCCTCAGTCCGCGGTTGGCTTTGAAGAGTGCAGATGTGTTCCCGGTCCACCGAAGATCGTCGTGCTGGAGTCCGGAGGTAAGTATGGTGTGGGGGGGGGTATGGGGAGGCAGGGTGCACAGTGGTGGGCGCGGTGGGCTGGGTGAGCGCCGAGGAAAGTTTTCTTGTTTACAGGTTTGTTTTTACAGAAAGGCGACGCTGGATGTTTGCCACGCTGGGGTGGGCTCCTCAGCGTGGCTGCATGAAGGCTGTTTGGGGGCTGGAGCTGACAGGGGACTGGGCACCCCATCAGCCATACGGACTTGTGCCACGCTGGGGAGGGCTCCCAGCGTGGCAGCTGTAAGACTGTTTGGGGGGGTGTGGAGCCGACGGGGGATTGGGCACCCTCGTCACCCATATGGATGTGTTGCCACGCTGGGGTGGGCACCCAGGGTGGCATCTGGAACTCTGTTTGGGGGGGAATGTAGCACAGCCGACAGGGGATTGGGCACCCCCGTTGGCTATACAGTGTGTGCGTGGTGGGGGTGAGCACACAGTGTGCATGCGTGTGTGTAAGGGGGGAGCACACATGAGCAGGCGATATCTTATCGCTGCTCACTGAAGCGTAGCTCCTTCTTTCAACTGTATGCCACTGCAATTTCAACTGCTGTCACAGACAGCTACAGCAGTGATTGGAGAACTGCGACCGCGTCTGCAAACACACTGACTGAATTGGAAGATGCTGACACACCTTCGAAAAACTCGGATGATGGCACTATGTTTCTCGCACATGCGTGCAAGCAAACACAATGATGGAAAAAGATGCACTGTAATGTACAAAACTTTTCAGCCAAAATGAAAGACCCAAATCATAAATCACACAACAGGCAATTGCAGTCAGAGTTTCACATCAATACTGTACCGTTGACAACTAAAAGGGCTAAGAAAAGAACAATTCTTACCATAACAGTAGATCTTTGAGATAATCTCTTTATCAGGCCATACCTATGGAATTATAAGCCACCAGGCGGTAGGACCACACTGAAACTTGATGCAAGCAGTCTACCAGAGGCAGCCCACAACAATGTCAGATGTCAGCTCTCCCATAAATGTGGCAGCCCTTCCCTCCTCAGTTCCCTGCTGGAAATCATGCTCAGAGGAACTCCTTGTAAGGAAACAGGACAGAGGGCTGGACTGTGCAAAGCAGGAAAGGCAGGGAGCAGCACATAGACCCTCATGGAGAAGGCAACAGCATTCCCCAGATTCTCAGGATCCAATAAAGGGTTGGAGGGTGGGATGGCATGACCTAGTGAAAGAGATTCTCTCAAAGATCTATTGTTACGCAAGTATGTAACTTTTCTATCTTCATCAAGAATATCTCTCTTTCATCAGGCCACACCTATGGAATGAGTACCAAGTAGTACTGACCATAAAACAGCCTGGGTGGCAGGAGCTGACAGACCTAAGAAAGTAGGCCTTGGAGCACAGCTAGGCTGAAGCCAGCTTTTTTTAATGATGCCATGTCCAGACTGTAGTGTTTAGTAAAGGTGCAGACAGTACTCCAGGCAGCAGCTGCCCAGATATGCGTAGTAGGCACATTCTTAAAACATGCAACAAATGT
This sequence comes from Neoceratodus forsteri, assembly GCA_016271365.2. Classification (NCBI taxonomy): domain Eukaryota; kingdom Metazoa; phylum Chordata; order Ceratodontiformes; family Ceratodontidae; genus Neoceratodus; species Neoceratodus forsteri. The sequence goes on along the minus strand of JADMNL010000022.1, from coordinate 541,086,115 downwards.
GGACATACCTCTAGTGGAATGATCTCGGAAAACCCCAGGAAGTTTCACCCCAAAAGCTTCACCCTAAGTTTGGTGCACTTCACAGTAATAAAGCGAGTTTTCTGCTTCCTATATGTCATGATATTGTTTTAAAAATGATACTCCCTATTTTTTATTATGGTGATATAGTCTACAGTAGTGCTCCCAAATCCATCCTTGCCAGATGGACCCACTTTTCAACTCTTTTTGTCATTTTGCTTTAGATTGTTCGCCACATACTCACCACTGTTCACTCTACTCTGCTCTTTCTCTCTCCTCTCTCTTGATGCCAGGCATCTTTCCCACTGTGCCTCCTTTATATCTAAATTCTGGCTTGATTCCCTTCTTTCCTACCTTATTTCCCTCTTATCTTCTCTCTCAGCTTCCTGCCATCCTTTGTGTAATATTGCTCCTCATTTCCTTGCTTTTCCTTCTAGGAAATCTACAGCTGGTCAATGCGCTTTCTCTTACAGCTTTCCTAAACTTTGGTCCTCCCTCTCCTTATCTATTCACTCTGCTTCTTTGGTTTTCTTCTTAAAGTCTCTCCTTCATAACTTTTTTTCTTCCTCCCTTTTCTTGTTGACTCTCTTCCTTTGCCCCCATACTAGCTTTCCCTGGCTAATTGTTTTCCACCTTACCTATGCATATATCATTCTGATTTGTATTTAAATTTCTATCATTTTTTCATTTAAATGGTATTGCTGTAGTCTCTATATATTTATTGTAAATGCTTTATATGATGTTCCCCATCCCTTTCCCCAGGATGCATCTGGAAATGAGCTGTTACCAGCTCAGTAAATAATTCCTGGGAAACTTTTGAAATAAAAATAAGTTCCTTACCATATTTCCTGTAACAAAAGTAATACAGTTTGCCACCCATTTGGACAGGTAATGATTAGAAACTGCAGCACTTTCTTTCCCAGGGCTGAATGAAACAAAAAGCTACGAGGACTTTGTGCAGTCCTCCTGCACTGTATATAGTACCTGAGTATTTTATGTACATCTAAAGTATGGAGCAATGCTTCCTTGGATTGACATTCTCAGGAAAATAAACTGGCAAGTGGATGGTCTGATTTAAAGTAAACTTATGATTAGTATGCAAAGACACCCTGTTTTTGTGGAAAATCAAGTAAGGAGGCTGACACATTAGATCCTGCAGCTCTGAAACTTCGAGCAGAAATAATAGCAACTAAAACAATGCTTTCCATGAAAGAAAGCATAGGCTTCAAATCGTGGCCAACACCAAATTCAGATCCCAAGCAGGGACTAGATTCCAGCTAGGAGGCTTCAAATATAAAATGCCTCTTACAAATGTATGGGCCACCTCCAAGTGGGACACCATATGTCCTTCAATATGTACATGAAAAGTTGAGATAGCAGCCAAGTGTACTTTAATAGAGGAGTACTGCAGGCTTACATCTGGCAAGACAGTAGATACTCTAGAACCTGATTTACTGGACAGATAAAAGGTTACAAATGGTGAGAAGTGGCCCACAAAGCAAACCACTTCCACTTCATGGACTAAGTGGCCTTAGTAGAAGGCTTTCTAGCAGCCATCAAGATATCAGCCTTTTTCTAGGATACTCCAACTCTAGCAATAGCTATATTTTCAGGAGCCATGCATGTAGGTGAAGCAATTTGAGGTCCGGATGGACTAGAGTTCACTGCTCTGGTGACAGAAGTCCCTGGCACAAGGGCAGAGGTACTGGCAGTTCCAGCGACAGCTGGTGTATGGGGAATTGGATCTGTTGAGGCCATAGGGGAGCAATGAGGATTAGAGTTGCCCTGCCATCTGAAGTTTGTATAGTACCCTTTAAATTAGGCGGAAGGAAGGGAAGGCATACAGGAAACTTCCCTTCTAAGAGACGGAAAATGCATTTCACCAGAAAACTCCAGGCACTGGAATGAGCAAGCAGAAACACGGCAGTTTTGCACTGTATGGTGACACAAGAAGGTCCAACTGGATCACCAGATTTGTCTAACAGGTTATCAACTACTAAGATCAGTAGTTCCCACTCATGCATTTTGGACTGTGACCTGCTTAATCTGTCTGCCAAGATGTTTTGGGCACCTGGAACATGTGCTGCTGAGAGTTCTAGACTGTGATATAGAGCCCAGTACCATACTCTCATTGCCTCCCTGCACGGGGGTAAGAGTGAGTTCCCCCCTTGATTGTTGATGTAATGCATCACACTGACATTGCCTGCCAGTACCAACAAAGGACCTGGGGACAGGTGGGTCTGGAAGGCTTGTAGACCATACAGAACAGCTCTCATCTCTAGAACATTTATATGCAGGGTGCTCTTCACTTTGGTCCATACACCCTACATCTGATGGGGCCTTAAATGTGCCCCCATCATGTTCCTGAGGCACCTGTTGTTAAAATCTGGAGAAGGGGAGGGATCAGAAAAGCAACCCCCTGAAACAAGCTGCTGGGTTCCATCCACCACTTGAGCACCTTGGGTGCTGGAGAGGTTATTAGAACCTTCTTTTCCAGTTCATTTGTGAGTTGATGTCACTGGACTCTCAAGGTCCACTAAAGGATCTTCATATGAAGCCTGGCCATTGGTACTGTGACTATGGCCACTTCCATTAGACCCAGAAACTGAAGAAATAGTCTGGCTGTGACATATTGGTTGTTGTAAACTAGTTGGGCCTGTGCCATCAGACACTCAGCCCTGTCTAGAGGCAGAAATGCTGAGCCTATGGCCATATATCAAAACAGTCCCTATATACTGCAAACATTGGCAAGGAATCAGAATAGACTTTGTCACTTAACGGTGATCCCCAGAGCATTGAACTGTTGCCTGGTTCGAGTTAGAGTGTGTGTGATTTTCTCCTGGAGTGAGCTTCCTTGCAGTTAAACTTTTATTGGAAATTTTCTTTTGCAAACAAATAGCAGGATGCATTAATGACATCCTGATACATACTGAATGCAGGTATGAAATCATGAAGGAAGTGATACAAACTTCCATAGGAGTGTACGGTGCGCCAGCTCAAGCAGCTGAGACCTCATGGAACAGTTAACTAGCTACACTGGAAATAAGGAGGACACCCTGCCCTCAAAATAGAAAAGAATAAGCAACCACAAAGAAAAAAGAAAATGAAATATATGCAATACAGAGATATGATGAGGAAACAAAAGTAATTTGTCAGGAATGCAAAGATCCAACACCCATAATATACCACAGGGTAAGGGTAAAGCAGTAGGGGAAAATTACCGTATTTCTGTTCTGGGTTTAACATACATTGCAAATGGCTCAACAGCAGTAATTGGTTGAAAAGGTTTGAGCAGCCATGTGAGTCAGTCGATCTAACATGGCTAGGTCTGTTAAAGAGATTAGCAGTTTGTGTATGGTCGGGATCGCCATCATTTGCCATCTGCACAAAATAAGCCTTTTGGCTTGCATACTCAGTAAGGCAAGTCATCTGTGCTCTTTCACATTAAGGTGTGATGCTGTGGATGTCAGACCTAGTAATAGCGGGCTGCAGACTGGGGTATTTGTTTATGGAGGATTTTGGTTCCTAGGTGACAAATCTGTTGCCAGAAGGGTTGAAGTGTGGGCAAGCCCACAATATTTGATATAGCTCTCCTTGTGTGTGTCTAGCATCTCCAGCATTTGTCCTTGCTAAGGAGCTTTGCAGTATGAAGGATTGTGGGGGTTCTATACCAGGAGTGGAGGATTTTGTTTTGAATCAGCTGGCTCCTAACATCTGGAAAAGCATTATGCCCAATCTTCCAGCAGCCAAGCCATTGCTGCTCAGATATGGGGATGTGCAGAGCAGCTTCCCATTTAGCTTTATAGTCCTGCCAATGACTTGGCAGGGTGTCACAAATAGCTGAATAGATTTTACTGGTCTGACCTTTTGGGAGGGATAGCCACTTGAGTAATGAAGTTGGCTTACAGGTCTGTGGTCTGGTGCAAAGAAGAGGTTATACTGCACTTCTGAGTTGAAGATACCTCCAGAATTCTGTAGTGAAGAGGCCCCAGTGAGTCTGTAGGTCCTGGAAAGTAGTTATCAATAATTTTCCAGGCTCCAGTATGTTATGAAAGTATTGCATGCCATTGTTGGCCCTTTGGGGCCAGTAAATGGGTTTGCCACCTATGGATATGGCTGCATTACCCCATAAGGGGGTGAAATGTAGGCGAGATGGGTTTGCACCAAGTTTCCAGTGGAACAGGGACCATTATTTAATTGTATGCCAGATAGTGGGGTGAGATGCTAGTCCCTTCGGGGGCTTAGCATAGAGAAGTAAGGGGAGGAAGTATATCTTATCCTAATCCTCTTCCATGCAGACCCATTGAGGAGAGTTGTCAGTCCTCTGCCTAAACCGCTGTAATGTCTGTACTCCTTGAAAGGTCCATTTGTATCCCTCAAACCATGGGAGGCACCATACTCCTTGTTGCCAGTGTGCTCTCAGCTTATTTTGACTATATCTATTTTTTTTCCTTCCCTTATAAAATTATTAATAATGTTGTCTATCTTTGCATACCAGCAACAGTGACTAGAAGTTCTACTAGTAAATGGGATTACAGGTAAAACAGCTTAGGGGCAGTCACTATTGTGACGACAGTGATTTTCCCAGCCATAGTGAGTTGGAGCAGCTTCCAGTGTTCAAATTCTGTTTTAATGTAGTCAGTAGTGGTTGTAGGTTTATTTCCCATAGTTGGGTGAGGCTTGGGGCAACCTTGATTCCAAGGTAAATGATTTGTGCCAGGACTCCTCTCAGGCCATGCGATGTTATGGTGCTAGATTGGCAAATCGGATTCAAAGAGAGGACTTCTGTTTTAGACTGATTGATTTTTTAAACTGGGGTATTGTGTGAAATGGTTTAGCAAACTTAAAAGAGGCTCTAGGGACAAGGTTATGTTGGCTAGGGGGACTAAAAGGTTGTCAGCATACATAACAGTAATATACATAAGAATGGTCCACAAATGTGGTGATCACTCCTCACCTGCAAACTACCACCAATCTCCCTCATCCCTATTCTAGCTAAGCTCCAAGAGCCCTTTGTCCTTACCACTCATTTTCTCACCTGTTCTGATTTCCTGTCTTCTTTCCAGGCTGGTTTTCTGAAAATCATTCAACTGTCTCTTCCCTTTCTGGGTTACTGATGCCTTTTTACAGGCATGGATCATGGCCACCTTGCTGCAGCTATATTCATAGACCTAGCCAAAGCCTTCAGCTCTGTCTCTCCCCTCTCCTCAATAAACTTGAACTTGCTGGACTCTCCCTCTATCTGTCTAATGGTTCAAATCTTACCTCTCAGGTCACTCCCAGTGTGTCCAGGTGGGAGATGTACTCTCCCAATTCTAGAAGATGTGTCTCAGGTCTCTGTTCTGGTCCTAACCTATTCTCCATCTTTCTTAACAATCTCCCTACAGTTTGCTCTTCTTCCCTAATTCACCTTTATGCTGATGACACTATCCTCTTTACATCTGGTCCTTCTATTTCTGTGGTGACAACTTAGCTGCAAACAGATTTCACTAGCGTCCTAAATTTGTTCCAAACCAACCAACTCAAGGTAAATACTACTTAACATTCTCTATGATTTTTGGTACCCACCAAAAACTAGCCAAGCTCACCACACCCCCTTCTTTCTTAATCCTTGAGGACACCCCCTTGGATACTGTTCCATCCTATAAGTATCTAGGTGTCTGGGTTAGACAGCTGCTTTGATTTCTCATCACATGTTAACTAAATGCATTCCAAGCTCCTCCCCAAAGTTGGTGGTTTCTGTAGAAACAAAGATGCCGTCTCCCTTCCCGTTCCATGGATATTCCTTACTGAAACTATCTTACCACTATCCTACTACACTGATGTCATCAATAGATCTGCCTCTGCATCCACCTTCTTCAGATTGGATGTCCTCTTCAATGCTTTATGTTGTTTCACTTTGAAAGTCCCCTCAGGACTCATCATTGCCCCCTGTACTCCTCACTATTACTCCTCTCTCTATCCTCTCACTGAAACCACCACACCTCCATCACCTCTGCCAAATTCTGGTTTGGCTTGCTTCCCCATCTTGCCTCCCTCCTTTCCTCCTTCTGTCACACATCCTACCACCTCTGCACAAGTGAACCTTGTTATTTCACCCTCCCCACCAAACTAAAAACTCTGGTAAGGCTGCTTCCTCCTTCTTCTTCCACCATTCATAGATCTCCCTTCTGAATTCACTCCATTTACTACCTTTGCTAAATTTCATTAAATGGATACTCTGCTGTTCCCCCAACCCCTGCTCTTGCCATCAAACTGACAAAATTTCCTTTTGAAGCCCCAGTTTATTTAAGACAGCTTCTGGTCAATTTTGTTCAAGCCTTTCAAGTACCATGTCTGCGATATGTCATTAGTGTTGTACTTGTGTTCACCCCTATATCTCTTGTATTCTAATATGTCATTTTGCAACTGGTAATTGAGTTGTATATTTTGTGCTTCTGCCATTTCTTTTGTTGTATTTCGGCTACCACTTTAGGCACCATTGTTACTTGCCTGCGTCTCTGCGCTTATGGACTTGCCTTCTTAACCAAGCTATTGTAACCTGCCAGAAAAACCATTGTTGCCTGTCTGTTTATCTTGTATGTAAATATGTTTCGCCTCCTCTTACCCCTTCCCACGGGTCACACCTGGAAATGAGCCACAGTTAAGTGTACTTCTCCCGGTTACCAGCTTTTAAATAAATAAATACATACATACAGTGTATTCACTGACCACTTCCTAAGCCATGAATATCTTCATGCTGTCTGATAGCCATGACAAGTGGTTCCACTGCTAAGGCAAAGAGAAGTGGGGACATGGGGCATCCTTGTCATGTGTCCCTCCCTAATGGAAAGGGGTTGGATATGAGAGAATTGGTGAGGAATTTGGCGGAAGGGAGGGAGTAAATGGAGCAGATCCATGACTGAAACTGGTCCCCAAACCCTAATTTGGCAAGCACTGATTGTAAATAATCCACTTCAATAGAACTGAAGGCTTTCTCAAAGTCTATGGTGACTACAGCAGCAGCATGGATGGGGAGAGTCTTTGCTGTATGAATAAGATTAATGAGGGAGCAGATGTAATCTGCACTGTAATGTCCCTGAACAAAACTGACTTGAGAGGGATGGATTAATTGTGGGAGAAGTGGATGAAGTTTGTTGGCCAGCACCCTGGCAAACACCTTACTGTCCACATTAATTAAGGAGATGGGTCTGTAATTGGCAGCTAGCATGGGGTCCTTTCCTTTTTCAGGAAGCACTGTAATAATTGCCTCTCTAAGGGTTGGTGGCAATTGCCTGTCTAAGAGTGGGATGAAGTGGACCAAGGTTACCACCTCTGAGTATTCCTTGTTCAATTCAGGGCAAATCATGGAAGAAAGGGACTGTAGGAAATCCACAGTGAGTCCATCCCCTCTGATGGCTTTATCAGTATTCAGGGAAAGAAAGGCCGGTGAGACCTCTGCCATGGACATTGAGGTACCCATCGCATAATGTGGCTTGTTGGGGGACTGGCAAGGGAGATTAATAGTGGTTAAAAATGCCTGTATAGACATGGGATCCTGACACTGGGAGGTCAAGTAAAGGTTTATTAGGGGCCTGCCCTGAGGGATCTTTAAGACCAGCTATGAATTTTTCGGATTGTTGTTTCCAGAGTCGGTATAGCAAGACCTTCCTTCCCTTTTCTTCTCCTTCCCAGTATTTTTGTTTTAGGTGAAGAGTGGAGATTTCTGTCCTCCCTGAGAGTAAGGTTTGATTTCAATTCAAATCCCTATTATGGAACGACCCAGAGGAAATGTGGATTTTTCGTTTCCTCCTGGTTGCCGTGGCTGGGACCCCATCAGACATCTCCTGCCAGTTCCTGTGCAGCCTGAGACCTTCCTAACCTGGGCAACCTATCCTCTGACCCACCCAGGACACATCTGCAGAGAACTCCCCTGTTCATGACCCCCCAGGGTGGGGCCGCCTTCAGTGCCACAGTGTTCATTTTAAATCCAGTGCCATGCAGGCAGAAGTATGGAGGGAGATATCAGGACACAGGAAGGCAGGATCTGGTGGTGGACATGGGAGCTTAGGAGTGTCATCTTCCTTCTGTTCTCCCCAGTGGTTCAGCTGATGCAGATCCATCCTCCTCTGGGTGTTACTAGTAGTCAGGGAACCACAGGCTCCCCCCCCCCCAGAAGAGGAGAGCAGTCCTACAGATGCTTGATCCTCTCCCCCCTGGCCAACCCCCAGCAAGAAAAGCTTGATCCTGACTCCACATCGCCTGCCTGGTAAGAGGTAAGGTGCTAGGTGCCTCAGCCCTCTACATCACAGGGGCTGCTGAAAATGTGGGTGAGAGAGTACTTTAGACTGGGCCTCTGCTGTTTGCAATTCCTGCTCCAGTTTGCAAAGATGTTCCCTATTCCTTACTTCTGGTTGCTGAGGAACCTATGATCTTCCCTCTAATGGTTGCCTTAAAGATCTCCCATGTGGTTCCAGAAGAAGTGTCTTCTATATGGCGTTCTGCTAAGAATAAAGTAGCCTTCTTTGGGCCCACGGGATAAATTCTTGTTCCCAAAGCAAAAGAGGATCTAGCCTTCAAGAAGGGGAAGTGGGCAGAGGAGGGTCCCATAAATATTGAAACTGTACAGGGCATGGCCAAAAATTACCAAAGATAGGATCACTGAATCCAGGGCTGACTGGGTTATTAGTGGGGAGGTTAGCCAGAACAGACAGCTATGAGAACCATGAACCTAAGAGTAATATTAATAGTCTCAGTCTCGAGGATGTCAAGTCCACTAGGTCTTGATCTTGCATCATTTGATGGACTGCCTATACCACCTTAGGGTAGTATTCAGTACCCCTAGAGCTTCAATCTAACAGGCATTAGCATGAGATTAAAATCACCTCCTGGAAGTATAAGGGTGGACCCAGTGGCTAACTGTCCCAGCTTATTTGCAATATTATGGAAAAAGGTAGGGTCATCCAGTAGCGTAGCAAATTCCCAGAGGGCCTGGGTGCAAGGTGATGTTATAGGGCCCCTCCCTAGATTTGAATAAACATCAAAATTATGATTTGGGCCCCTCAAACCTCATGGGCTCCTGTATCACTGCCCCCCCCGCACCCTTGTAGTTACACCCCTGGGGTCATCCTTATTAGGTGCATAAATGTTACCCAAGAGAATGGGCCCGGTGGGAGTATCCATTAAGGCAAAAACCCATCTGCCCTGAGGGTCACTGTCAGTGTGGGTAAGGGTCCATTGAAGAGCTTTCTGCACAGAAGTCACCACCCCAGATTTGTGAGGTGGGAGGAGGCATGGAACTCCTCCTACCCATTTTCTGGTTAGCTTAACATGGCCTGCATGGGTCAGTTTAGTTTCTTGAAGGAAGGACAACTGTGACTTGAGCTTCTTTACGTGAGATAAAACTTGCTTTCTTTTCAATGGGTGTTAAGTTCCATACATTCCATGCATGACTGGTAATCTCACCCATGATCTAACATAGAAAATTTTATGAAATGACAAGTATAGACCCACCTGCAAGAAGCTAAAGCTAGCAGATTCCCCATCCTTAGTAGTGAGGGAGCAAAGGGTAATAAGGTGTTTTTTGTCTGGTGGGGAATCTTCGTACCTGCCATTTATGTCTGCACCCCACATTTTGCCAAGCCCTCTAAAAGCCACCCTGTGCCTCAGATTAGGCTCCCACAACATCCCTCCCCCAGATTTGAACCCTGTACCATCTGAGCCACGTCCACAGCCCTATCGTTGTACCATTGTGGCTGCCTCGCTTCAGCAGGCACCCCTGCAGCCCTGTACCTGCATGTGACCCGACGGCCACTGACAACCATGATCACCCTCTATGTCCAGCTAGCCCAGCCCTGCTTGAGATGCTGCTATTACTTATTCTGACCATACGGTCACTGACACCCCATTATCATGTCAGATGTACCCAGTGGACAACACTCCACTCACCTCCTCCTCCACCCTATCAACCTCCACTGCCCCTCCACCTCACTCACCTCCCCAGTACTTTTCTCTCTTAACCCCCTGCACTTTGCTCTACCTCTCCATCCCAGCCCTCCACTCCTGCCCATCCCCTGCTACCCCGTAAACTCCATCTACTATCCACACCCTGTAAACAATCAACACCTTGCTGCTATCTTTAGGATAATCTCACTACTACTTTTGCTGTCTGGCAACATCCATCCCAACCCAGACCCTGTCACCCCCAATCAGCTGCAGACTACCTCGGGCTATACATCAGCTCAATGAGCATCTGCAGCCTCCCAAAAAGACTGCATCCCTCCAATGCTCGTTAGTGCAGCACCAACCAGATGTACTGGTTTCCAAAAGACCCTGACTTTCCAAAAGTGACTCCTTCATCACTTTCCTGGCTTCTCCTCTTCAGGGAGGATAGAGTGGAAAGAATGGTGGCAACTGTGCTTTCTATATCCGTAACTCCCTGCTGTGCCAAGCACTCTCTGCCCCTATGCTGGACCATGGAGCAAAAGCCCTTTAGCTAAAACTCACACCTGACCCAGCCAGGGCCCCTCTAATTGTCACAGTGGCTTATATCCCACCACAGAATCAAACCCCCGCAATCCTATAGCTCTCAGATCACCTCACCTGGCTCCCCCACAGAGTAGAACAAATGCTGGTAGATGAGCTCAACATAAATTGGCTCACCAGATCAGTGGCCCATGCCAAGGACATTTTCACAGACCTTGACCTAACTCAATTGGTAACCCAGCCTGCTAAGTCTAACCCCTCTAATGGCTCACACACACTGCTGAACATCCTTCTAACTAATCGTCCCCACAAAATCATGGATGTTGTGGTCCTTCTCTACTAATTGAGTGACCACTCTCTGATACTTTTCTCCTGGTCCTGTCGGACACCTAAAGCCCTGCCCAGCTTTGCTTCCTGACACTGCCTACATCCTGGCGGCCTCAGTAAACTCAAGTACTACCTTGCCCACTATGACTGGTCCCCATAAAACTGACCCAGAACATAGATGATGCCTCAACTTCTTCACCTGCTTCTTCCAACAAGGCCTGTGATATATTTGCCCTACTTGTCAAAACCCACACCTAGAAGTGCAATGCACCTTGGGTCACACCAATGCTGCTACAGCAAGTTCAACTAAAGGACAACCTCTGGCAAGCAGATGGACAGACAGACCTATAATACTGAGCGTAATAGATGCACCTAGGCCACACGGAGGGCCAAGGCACAGTACTATAGATCCTCCCTGGCTGCCTCCTGGGGGAGTGCATGAACATTCTTGGACAATATAAAAGAACTTAACATGAAATCTTGCTCCCCACCCTCTTCCCAACTCAATATTAATGGCACCACCTCCACAGACCCCCAAAGCATCACTGACTGCTTCAACATCACCTTCTCTGATCTCAGTGCAGTCCTCCCCAGCACATTTTTGACCCAGTACAGCCCACCCTGGCACCTAATCTCCATTGCCCACCATTCTACCTGTTGGTCATTACTCCAGAGGAGGCCAAACCTTACTGAACTAAAGCCTTCAGTGACACCAATCCTTCGAGGATCCCTTTGACAAAAGACTTTTTCGACTGGTCCTTGACACCATCTTTACCCCACTCACAGACCTACTCAATTGCTCCCTGTGTCTTGGACAATTCCCAACTGCATGGAAAATGGCAGCTATAACCCCCATACTGAAAGGAGGGGACAGCTCCTTCCCCAACAACTATTGACCTACCTCCATCCTCCCTCCACTCTCCAAAGCCCTTGATAAAATACTGTCTGATCAACTCACAGTGTACCTTGTCACCCACAACCTGTTATGCAGGGAGCAGCATGGCTTCTGATCTGACCACAGCACAATCATTGCCCTCACGGAATTTTTTTAACTTTCTCCATTCTGCCCTTGATAAGAGAACCCTTGCTGGTGCCATTTTCATCAACTTCTCCAAGGGACTTCCGGTTTAGCCATCAGCTCTAATGGCAGCCTGAATCGCTACCCCCACCTCGCTCTACTAACAATCCGTAGCAATCAACCCTATTTTCAGGCGCAAACTGTCTGCTAAAGTGAGGATGACGGACTACTGGATGCTGGCGAGACAGTGACATAAAGATTGTCTGTCAGGAATGGTTGAAAAAGGATCTAAAAATCAGTCAGGAAAAGGGCCTACGATAGCGGCCTGTAAAGATACCCCGCAGCCTTCCCAGGGGGAAATATTAAACCAACAGTCAGAAAAGGAATGCACGATTATCTCTACTCAGCTATGTGAAACACTACAACAGATGAACGCATCATTGCAAAGGCTGGAGGCAAGAGCATTAGAGGACAGAAATGTAATAAATATCCTAAGCTAGAAAACAGGTGAGATAGAGAAAAACATCACCGAACACAACAACATCACTGACTCTCATAATTCTGCACTTCTGGAGCTTCATAGACGATCACAATACCTAGAACAAAAAATGGAAGAGCTAGAGAACAGAAATCATAGAAACAATATTAGAATACATGGCATATCAAAGGAGACAGAAACAGGCAGCATGTTGACTTTTATTGATTCTTTTCTGAAGGAGATTCTGAACCTGCCCAAAGAAAAAGAGTTGGGTATAATTAGAACACATAGATCTTTAACAGCTAAACCTAGAGACCCAAAAGCATGTCCAAGATCCATAGTTTTAGCATTTCTCAATTTCAGAGCCAAGAGTGAAAGCTTTCCTAGAATACCCAGCAAGGATTCAAATAATAACTGAGAAGGGTTCCAGGTGGTTTCAGTAACTGATAGATGCCGAGGAAATGCTGGAATCATTGGGAGTTTTGTTGCAGAAGGAGGGGTTCCTGGAGAAGTATGAGGAACATAAGAACAAAGCTTGGGTTCCTGGAGGAACCAAAAGGCGTGGGACTCAAAGGGAGAAGGGGTTCTCAGGAATGTGGTGCAAGCTTTCAGAGAAATGCCGAGAAGCAGAAGGGCCCATAACTGACTGAGATGGAGAAGCAGGAGGAAAACAGGGGCTAGAGGAAAATTCGGAGAATGAGAACACTTGAAATGTCAGTGTGGTAGGAGAACTTTCGCAAAATTTAAATTTAAAAAGCTGTCGCCAGAAAAGGCCGGGGTGACTAGTGGAGAAAGCACAAGGGGAAAGGAACTATACAGAGAGATCTGAACTGAATTGAAATGGACAGATTGGAAAATATAAAATATTGTATGGGTAGGAGGGGATAGATACAACTATGGGTTAAATGAGAACTAGACTAGAAGCTGTGGATATATGGCAGCATACTCTAAAACTGGATCCTGGGTGGATTGGTGGGGATCCGGGTATCTGGAGGTAGGCCTTGAGTTGGTTTCCTAGCTCACCCATGGAATCTCAGAGACCTGCAAAATGGAGAGCGGGAATGTTGTGAGACATACATTACTGGAAGGTCACTGGGGTCCTGTGTGGGGGACAGCCACTGGTTTTCTCAAATGGCATAAGGCACTTAACGGAGTGGGAGAGAGGTGGTATGTCTCAGGGACCGGGAGGGTTCACCCTCCAGGGGTCCAGGGCTGAGGCCTTCATTGTCTCTAAGCTTGTGAAGTGAAAACAGAGTGTATATTGATAGGCTTAAGCTTGTCAAAAGGAGAATAGGTGGTTAGTGGTTACCTCGCGCTGAGAGACTATACAGGATATTTACTAACTGGAAATACAAAACAATTGAAATAACTTGTCTCACTGATTAGAAGATGATAAATTGGTGCAGGTCAGAGGGGTTCATGGGGAACGCGGGGAGGCGGAAGCTCAGGGCTAGCCTTTGGATTGCCTTAAGGAGTGACCTCCTCACATCGTGCATGCTCCACAGTAATAAAGGATTGAAGTTAAGGAGAGAGGAGGGAGTAATAAAAAGTATAAATATAGGGGGAAAAATGATTTTTCTCTTTCTTGAATCATTAAATACTAGAGATAAGTGGTGGAAAGGCTGATCATAATCCATTTAATATAGACGAGCTGGTAACTTAAGGGATTACACAGGTACCAGATACAAAAACAACTGGTCAAGGAAAGGAGTTCCTAATAGAAGGAACAAGATTGCATCCTCTCTTTTCCCTTCTGATCATCATCTGAGGATTTGAGGGGAACAGGAATCCAGAGATTTGTTTTCCCAATTTTGGAAGTCACAATACTTGATAAGCAATGTTGTTTAACAGGTTACAGTTGCTGTTGCAATTTATAATTATATGGTTAAAATGTTTAGAGGTCACAAGGTCTGCCAGAAGTGTGCAAGGAAGAAATATGAGAAACAATCTCGAGACTGGAAAGAGGTTAAGGCTCCAATATCGTGGACATTGTTAAATGAAACATAATGGCTAGCCCAGATATTTGTATGTGTTCCTATAACGTTATAGGTCTTACAAACCCAGTTAAAAGAAGCAAAGTAACAGCTTTTGTTAAAAGAGCAAACTCTGATGTCATGTTACTCCAGGAAACTCATATGTCAGCATCAGAACATGCTAAGTTAGCCAAATTTGGGTCCCAAGAGGTGGCAGCTGCATCTTACAAGAAAGGTCATAGAAGGGGAAGCATATTACTGCCCAATAGGTACAATTTAAACAAGAAGGGTATTATGAGATAAGGAAGGTAAGATCGTCCCAGTGAAAGGACAGCTAATGGGTAAAAGGTTACATAGCATCAGTGTTTTCCCACCTGGGTCTAGATATGAAGAATGCAGAACATTTTATTGAAATTCCAGGAATGGGGAGAAGGGCTGTTGCTGGGAGGAGGGGACCTGAACTCAACCCTGAATCCACAGGTGGATACCACATCCAGAATCCCTAGAAAGGAACACAAAATAGCTAGAAAGGTTGCTAAACTACTAACGGAACTGGGTATGGTAGATGTGTGACGGGCAATGAATGAGAGCAAGAGAGATTATACATATAATTCAGCCCAATATCAAATGTATTCCAGATTACATTGCCTCATACTCCTTAAGGAGGATATAACCAGGACTTGTGATAGCTAGATAGGGACTTTGTTATGTCAGATCATGCTCCCATTTATATGAAAATAAAAATCAATAACATAAGGAAAAACACTTTTGAGGCTAAATGCTTCATTACTGGGCAATGAGAAGTAAAGGAGATTATCACAGATACATGTAAGCAGTATATGAGGGAAAATGATGTGAAGAAATATCTCCAGCTATTCTATGGGATGCTATGAAAGCAGTTCTGAGGGCAAATTTGTGGAAATATCTTCAGAAGAAGAAAGAAAGGGAAGCCAGAAGGGATAAAAAAACAATACAAATAAGGGTCCTGGAGGATATGCAAAAAGGAAAAATAAGTAAGGAAAGGACGAAGGAGTTTAAACACCTTAAGATAGAACTGCAGAACATTATGGATTATCAGGTGGAGCAGCAGTTACTATTC
Source organism: Neoceratodus forsteri (assembly GCA_016271365.2). NCBI lineage: Eukaryota > Metazoa > Chordata > Ceratodontiformes > Ceratodontidae > Neoceratodus > Neoceratodus forsteri. Next base: position 541,070,738 of record JADMNL010000022.1, on the reverse strand, counting down.
CTGAGACAGAAATATTATGAGGGAGGACCTAGGGCCTTAAAGTTATTGGCAGGGCGACTCAGGGGGCAAAGGGCAAGAGCGTGCATAAATTATATAAAAAATCCTAACCCAGCAAAATTTGAGACCCAGATACCAGAAAAAACAATAGTCTTTAGAGACTTTTAAGCCAAATTATACAAACCAGACCCAAAACCAGTTAAAGAGAAGGTGACTACTTTTTTGAATGATCTCAGGTTACCGAAATTAAGTAAAGAGCAGGGGTAAAAAGTACTTGTACCAACAGGAGCAGATGAACTTAAGAAGTCATTGGGAACTTAAAAACAGTAAAATGTCCAGGAACAGACTTACTGCCCAGAATTGTATAAACCTTTAGGAATTGGACAAGTTTTATTAATGAGAGTTTATAGAGGGTGATTGGAGAGGGATGTGCACCATAGTCCTGGACGAGGGCAATTATCTTAGTACTGCCTAAGCCGGAAAGGACCCAACTAGCTGCCACTCTAATCATCCAATTTCACTACTGAATAATGATTATAAGATATTAACAGCTATATGGGCAAGGAGACTTCAACAAGTCCGCCTGGGACTCAAACAATTGGATCAAACAGGGTTTATTCCAGGACAACAGGCACAGGACAATTTAAGAAGAACAGTTTATATCATAGATCAAATTATTAAGACAAAAACACCTTCAGTCCTGTTAAGTCTAGACGCTGAAAAGGCATTCGACAAGGTGTCTTGGAGTTTTATGGGAGTGATCCTTTCCCAGTTTGGGCTGCAGGAGGAGTTCCAGAGATGGATTTTCCGGCTTTATGAAGGAGCCTATGTCAGAGCTAATGGCCATATCTCTTCTATTTTAAGCTGGGCAGGGCACCAGACAAGGATGTCCTATGTCACCATTGTTATTCGCCTTATATATTGAACCGTTGGCTCAGGCCATAAGGCAAAGTAGAGAAGTAACAGGAATTAAGGTGGGAGGGGTAGAACATAAACTGGCATTGTATGCTAATGACATACTTTTGTATGTGAGTAAACCAGACACGACCTTGGACAAAGTATTTAAAATAAATGACTTTTATTCTACTGTATCTGGATACACCCTGAACAGAACAAAAACCGAAGTGCTCAGCTTTAATTGTGTCAGCTCAGCAAATATTAGAGACAAATACCCAATGAAGTGGGACAGGGAGTGTATTAAATACCTAGGTATAAAACTGGGCACAGTGAACACACAACTATTTAACTTGTACTACCCACCTCTGATAACTCAGTTAAAGAAAGATTTTGGGAGATGGGCTTTGCTACCACTGTCACTTCATGCCAAGGTACAATCCTTGAAGATGAATGCTTTGTCACGACTACTGTATCTATTTCAATGTGTACCATGTTCTGTCCTACAAGGAGAAATAGATAAATGGCAGAGGATGTTCTTAGACTTTGTGTGTGTGTGTGGTGGGGGACACCCTAGGATTAGAGAAATTTGCTGTACCTCCCAAAGCTGAAAGGGGACTGGTAGTACCAAATCTCTTGCTTACTGGTGTGCAGCCCAGGTGAGGATAACTTTGTTATGGGTAACCCTCAGTATGATGCACTCTGGAAATGGATAGATATACATGAACTTTCAGACATCCCAGTGTGTGTAGCCTTGTTTAGGGAACAAGGGGACAAACATTTAAAATCAAATTATACCAGAACTAAAGCAATACTATAAGGGTGGAGAAGAGGAACTAAGAAGGGAAACACACAGAAACAGATGTAGAGATACAGGTGGTTTGCATATAATACACAATTTACAACAGCAGAACAGGAAGATTGATACAAAAGGTAAGTACAAAGAGGAATGGTTTCCCCAGGGCAATTATTTACAGGGTCTACCATGATGTCTTTTGAAGCTGCTAAACAAAAATTTAAATGGGAAGAAAAGGATTGAATACAGTATTATCAAATTAGGAACAATATACAAGACATGAGAAGGAAGCTAGGAAAAGAGGATTGGAGATAGAAACATGGAAACATAGAATTTGACGAGATAAGGACCCGCTTGCCCACCCAGTCTGCCCATTTCCCTACCTACTGGATAAGCTGCAGATCCTAGTTAACCAGCAGCCTACTTCTTCCTACCCCACCACCCAGAATTGCCTTATGACTATCCCATGCATGCTTGAATTCCACCACTGATTTTGACTCCAACCTCCTCCCAAGGCGCTCCATGCATCCACAACCTCTCTGTAGAAAAATACTTCCTTAAATTACCTCTGAGCGCCCCCTCTATCTTCAAATTGTGCCCTCTTGTTCTTGCACACCTCTTTTTTTGAAAGATGCTACCCTCTTGGACTTTGTTGATTCCCTTGAGGTACTTGAAAGTTTCTATCATGTCCCCCTCCCTCTTTCCTCGAGGCTATACATATTAAGCTCCTTAAGTCTCTCTTCATATGTCTTCGGTGCAGACCCTGCACCATTTTAGTTCCCTCCTGACAGCTTCCATCCTGTCTATGTCTTTGGGAGATTGGGTCTCCAGAACTGCACACAGTACTCCAGATGGGGTCTCACCAGCTGTCTGTACAGAGGATAATAACTTCCTGTTTTCTACTGGTGATGCCTCCCCTATGCATCCCAGTATCCTCCCAGCCCTCCTTGCTGCCCTCTCACATTGCTTGCCCATCTTTAGGTCATCTGATATGACTACCCCCAGGTCCCTTTCCATTTTTGTTGTTGTTAGTATCTCACCCCCCATTGTGTACTCTTCCCCTGGGTTTTTGTTTCCCAGGTGCATTACCTTGCACTTCTTAGCATTGAATCTAAGCTGCTATACATTTGACCATTCCTCTAACCTTGCCAAGTCCCTTCTCATCGTTTCCACCCCACCCTGTGCATCTATTCTGTTGCAGATCTTAGTGTCATCTGCAAAGAGACATACTTTTCCTTCCAGTCCTTCTGCAATGTTGCTTATAAAGACATTGAAGAGGACTGGTCCTAATACTGAACCCTGCGGTACACCACTAGTAACCCTCCTTTCTTCTGAGTGGACTCCATTTACTATTACTCTCTGTGTCCTATTCTCTAGCCAATTCTTTACCCAGGCTGTCATCTTGGGACCCACTCCCAGGCTGGCTAACTTGTATATTAATCTTTGTGTGGGACTGTGTCAAATGCCTTGCTAAAGTCTAGGTAGGCCATGTCCACAGCCCCTCCCTGATCTACTACTTTGGTCACCCAGTCAAAGAAATCTATCAGATTCGTCTGGCATGACCTTCCCGCTGTGAATCCATGCTGCCTAGGGTCCTGTGCCCCTCTGGTCTCTAGATACTCGACAATTCTTTCCTTTAGAAGTGATTCCATCATTTTCCCTATCACTGAGGTTAAACTAACAGGTCTATAGTTTCCTGCTTCTGCCTTGCTCCCACTTTTGTGAAGGGGAATCACATCTGCCCTCCTCCAGTCCTCGGGTACCACCCCATCCGCCCATGATTTGTTAAAAAGGGTAGTCAGTGGTGTCACTAGTTCTACCCTTAGTTCTTTTAGAATTCTGGGATGAATCCCATCAGGCCCCATTGCTTTGTCCACCTTCAGTTTTAAGAGTTCTTTCAGAACCCTTTCTTCTGTAAATGGGCTGGTATCAACTTCTGCTTCCAGAGTGTTACTACTGTTTGTTTTATGTACCTCTCCTTCCTTGTAAATACTGAGCAAAATATTTGTTTAGTATCTCTGCCTTTTCACAGTCTCCTCTGCCCACCCTCCCTCCCTTTATTAAGCCTCACTATCCCTCCCTTGGTCTTCCTTCGTCCCTGATGTACCTATAAAAGGTTTTATCCCCTTCTTAACTGAGTTGGCTATCTTTCCTCGGTTTGGGCCTTGCTGTTCTGACTGCCTTCCCAGCCTCCTTTTGCTTTAACTGATACAGTTCTCTGTCCTGCTCCTTCTGCGATTCCTTGTACTTCCTGAATGCTTTCTTTTCTCTTGAACCTTCACTGCCACTTCCTTTGAGAACCATAGTGGTTTCTTACATCGTCTTGTTTTGTTTATTTGCTTCACACAAAGGCTCGTTACCTCTGTGATGGCAGTTTTATTATTCCCCATTGTTCTTCCACCCCTCCTTCCTGCCCATTTGCTAGTGCGTTCCTTAGGCACTCACCCATTTTGGAAAAGTCAGCCTTCCTAAAGTCCAGTACTTTTGTCTTTGTATGGCTTGACTCTATTGCTGTGTTTATTGTGAACCATACTGTTCGATGATCGCTAGTTCCCAGATGGCTACCCACTTATACATCTGTGATCCTCTCTCCATCTCCATTTGAGAGTATCAAGTCTAATATTGCTCCCTCTCGAGTGGGCTCCAGTACTAGTTGTCTAAGGCATGCCCCCTGTAGGGCATCTAGAATAACTGCACTCTTCGAAGTGGCAGCTGCAACTGCACTCCAGTTAACATCTGGCATATTCAGATCACCCATCAGCAATATCTCCCTTTTTCTGCCATTCTAAGTATACTTTCTATCATTTCCTTGTCCATTTCCTCCCTGAGAAGGGTCTGTATACAACCCTGTGCGGATTGTGGTGCCATTGCCTGTCTCCAAATTTACCCACAGTGCTTCTTCTCCTCCCTGTTTACCCTTTTGTTCTGTTGCTTTTATTCCTTCCCTATGTAAAGAACTACCCTCCTCCTCTTTACCCTCCATGTCCCTCCTGTAGATAGTGTATCCTGGTATGTTTCGTCCCAGTCATGGTTTGTGTGTACCATGTTTCTGTGACTGCCACGATATCCAGATGTTCTCCTCCATCAAGGCCACTAATTCAGGAAGCTTGTTACCTAGACTATGGGCATTGGTACTCATTGCCTCCATTTTTGATGGCTTTACCTTCTGTTGCAGCATCCCCACTGACCCGTTCTACCTTGGTCTTTTCTCATTTAGTACCCTGTTTTGTAGGGAGAGGCTGGTTTTGCTGCTTGTCAGTGCCTCCCCTTTGACTAGTTTAAAAGCTTGCCAATGAAGCATTTAAACCGATTGCTCAAAAGACTTGTTCCTTCCTGGACAGATGCAGATGGGTGAGGATGCAGTATTCCACAAAATCTGGACTTCACCAAATGGGGAAAGGGCTATCTCCATTCTTTATACAAGTTACATAACAGGTACTCAGTCTACATCAACATACATAAAAGATAAATGGGATGAGACTTGGGGTGTCACCAACTGACAAACAATGGGAAATAATCTGGGTAAACACATGGCATATAACAACTTCTCCAGTGTGGAGAGAATTTGGCTGGAAAATTTGAACAAGATACTTTATGGTCCCAGCACAGGCTGTACATGGGCCAGGAGGTGGTTCTAGCATGTGTTGGCGAGAATGCGGGGAAGCCAAGGCCTCACAGGCCCATATTTTCTGGTTGTGTCCAGAGATACAAGAGTATTGGAGGCAGGTGGATGGACATATATCAAAGGTGTTTGCGACACCTACACCACCCGATCTGGAACATTTAGAATTGAGAATACACCCTGAGGGCATGAAAGGGAAGGATGAAAGACAACTCTGGGGCATTTTAGTTGTTGCTGCCCTTAAAAGCGGTAACAAGGAGATGGCTGAGACCTGAACCACCGACAGTAGGAGAGTGGAGAGATAGAGTGGAGGAAATTCAGAGAATGGAGGAATCACAATGGGCACAGAAGACAAACACCCAAATTCCAAAACTAGTGGACAAGGTGGCTGCTATTTGTAGTTCAAATGGAAACAATCTGATGAGATAGGTGGCAGGATGGTGGGGAAGGAGAAGGGGAGAATAAGACCTAACAAGGGAACTATCGAATTGAGAAGAAGACAATTGATACTTAGAAGTTATATGCACAATAGACAGATGACTTTTAGAAGTGACCAATCTTGATTATATGTTGAAGTAGACCTTTAATAACTTACCACTGGGTATAAAGTAACGGACAAGAGAAAATATGAGGTATATATAAAACATACATCTATGTAACATAAATACTTTGATAAATAATGTATCGAATGGAAAAGACTAGGCATGTATGAAATGAACAGGATTGAATGCTGTGATATATAATCAGATGTTCATGTAGAAAATAAAATTTTCTCTTACCTAAATAAAAAATAAGTATACAAAAAAAACCCTCACCAAGGCCTTTGATATGGTCTCCCACCCCTCTCCTACTGAACACACTCCAACAAATCAGTTTCTCTCATGCACACCTCTCCTGGTTCTCCAGCTACCTCTCCTCCAGGTCCCAATGTGTTAAAATTCATACCACCTCTCTAGCACACAGTCTGGCCACTCTGGTCCCACTGCTCTTTAGTCTTTATCTAAATGCCCTGCCCAGATTCTGCTTGGGCAGTGTACTTCTTTAGTGGACGATGCAGTCCTCTTCACCTCCCACCCTGACCCCTCTGCTCTCCAGTCCTCCATCCGGACTCTTTCAATTAAATAGAAAACTGGTTCACGGACTACAGACTAATTGTTAATTAAAAAACAAGTCTATGCTTGTCCCATCACCAAAGCAAGGCCAAGGACTCCCCTAAAGATCCTTTCCAGCTCACTCCACCCACTGGATCAAGTTCTCACCTACAAATACCTGGGAATCACTTTTGATTCTACCCTCTCTTTCCACTCTCACATCAACATGCTCTCCTCAGCCACAACTGCATGCATCGGCCTGTTATACAGAAATAAAGACTGCCTGCCTCCCTAAGCCCTCTGCCTGGCAGTCACCTCCTCAGTCCTGTCTTTGGTGGATTACAGACTCACAGTATACACAGCAGTCGATGCCACTGCACTAAACAAATCCAACTTGCCTTTAATAAAGCATGTCGGCTCTTGTCCGGAGCTGATAAACGAACTCATACCTGCACCCTATATTCCCTAACCAATGTCCTGACTCTCGAGGAGAGACTTCAATGTCAGTCCTGCCTCCTTGTTAAAAAAATTCAACTGAGTATGTCTCCACCCCCCACTGTCACCAGTCACAGTGCCACCAAGACTATATGGCAGGTCCCCAGGGTCAAGACTGCACTCGCCCAAAGATCCTTCCCCTTCAGAGCCCTTCCTGGTACAATGTCCTCCCCATCTCCTCTCTTACAAAATAGGTCCTTTCAAAGGAACACTCAAGAATCACATTCTGTCCACCTGTAGCTGTGAGTGCACACTTTAGACACAATCATAGGCTGCTGATGTCTCGATAGGGGCCAGAACATAGCTTGTCTTGACAGTGTCTCTCTGGAGGTGGCACCCTCTGCATCTAATAGAATGTACTGTACTTGGGCATTAACAATTTGTTAGCTACTAATCGTAAAGTACCGTATTGACAATGTCTCTCCTGAGGCAGAAACCGCTGAACCTCAGCAGAATTTACTGTGCTCGTAGCGTTAACAGTTCTTTAGCTACTATTTGTATAGGACTGCATTTCCTTGTGCATGATGTCCAATGTACTATCTGTCCGTTAATTTGTTCCTGCCATATCTGTATTTGTTTTGTTTTTACACTCTGTTCATGACATGGAGCCTATGGAAACAAGTCTATGACTCAAAAGGGTTGTAGTTCCTACATGATCATAAATAAATAAATAAACGTTTAGAACATAGTGCTATAGACCTACATACATATCTCTCTTCAGTCATCTAATCTGTAACCAACAAACTGAGATGCAAAACTGTTTACATAAATAGGAACACAATACCAGGAAGAACAGAGAGGTTAGGGTCAGCAGCAAAGCTGATCAAGGTCCACCTTTTTGCTCCGGAGAACATGGCATTTGGAATCCTGCATGCTGAATGGGTGTGATTGTCTTGAAGGAGCATAACAAACCAGAACATAAACAGCTGCTGCCAGACATGTCCACTGCCCTTCAAGGCTGACAGCAGTTGCAAGGATAGGTGCCTGCTACAGGTAGACTTTTGCCTCTACGGCCAGAAAAGACTAAAATATCCTATAGTAATATGCCATAGAGTCCTGTACCATATGTAGCCAGTGCACTGAAAATTATCCAGAGGGAACACAACAGTTATGACAGTAAAGTCTTCAAGTTATGCTGTCGGAGGGCTGCTACTCATATCACCTGGCTCTTAAATCGTTTTATCACCTACTTCCCACCCACCATAGGATCTTTGCCACCCTTCCACCTGTAAGAAGCGGGAGAGCCTTAGTTAGTCTGATTTAGTCATCATTAGCTGACCAGATCAGCTATGGGGAGCCCACACCTTAAAGAGGGGTGTTGGTATTATTAAATTGAGGAAGGTTGTTGTGAACTGCATCACAGCAGTGTGCACCTGTATTCTGTATCAAGGTATACTGTAGTGTTATATGCAGGCCCCAACCAGGCCTGCTTAGCTGAATGGTATACAACCCAATGCTTGTCAGCAGCTTTTATGGACTAGGCATGGAGGAGTGGAGGGGGGGAGACAAGGCTCCCATCTAGCGCTCACTGGGATTACTAGAAGGGAGGAGGCAACGCATTTACCTAGCATCTAACTCCTAGCCTGTGCTTCCCATCAGGTGTACCCACTCATTTATCACCAGGGTAGTTATGCTCTCACACCCTTATCTCCATTCCCCACCTTCCCCAAAAGAAAGAAGCAGCAGTTATCTGACATAAGGTTTAACCTTGTTTTTGGAGTTGGGTCAGGAACCAAGGATGAGGGGTATCCTTCAGGGTTCCTTCTTGTGCCATTGAACAAAGGAAGGTTCTGTGGTTAAACTGATGCTTGGAGTCTTGGTGTTGTCTGACACTACATCTGCCCAGGATTTTAGGGAAATGGCTGCTTGTGTCAGCACTTCTCTTCAGAATCTTTGGGAGGTGTTTGGCTGTTGCTCTGTGGTTCATGTGAAGCAGGTCTGAGCATGGCGAGCGGTTGCTGAGAGGAAAGGTTTCATTTCATTTGGAGTGGCAGCATGAATTATTTCCCCACTGTGACTTCTGAACCATACGTGGCTGGAAGGGTGATCCTTTTGTGATTTGTAGCTTGGGAGGCCTTTTGTGGATGTGGGGAGGAAGGGTCCATTGACCATTCATATCTTCCTGATGATGAGTGTCTGCCTCATAGTGTGCAGCTTCCTCCAGTTCCATAGTGTCTCGCGGGGAGTTAACAGGCATGTGGGTATTTTGCCTAGGTGCTTTTATTTCTTGTGGCCAGTTTTTATAAAGGTAGACCTTGAGAGCTTCAGGAATAGAAGACACTAGGGGCACAATGTTCTGGATGACTCTCACTGTTGTGGGATTTCTGAGAGAAAACTTTATCCCTATGCTGTGCATGATGTGGCATACCACTGTGTATGCTCACTGCTTGTTAGATAGTTCTCAGGAGAAATTCTGATATATGTGTATATGATGCTTCTGCCAGGTTAGCTGTCCCAGTTCTCTGGCCCTTGTCAGAATAGTCACTTTTTTGCTGAAATTCAGAAACCTGGCTAGTATGGGCCTGGTCTCTCAGGCTTGGATGGGGTGCCAGGGAACAGTGTGCTCTCTCAATGTCCAGCCGTGCATTGCCATCCATTTTAAGTACCATAGACAGAACTTGTTGCATGAAAGTAATAGTGTCCTGGAGCTCGACACTCTCTGGGAATCCCAAGAACAGAAAGTTATTATGGTGGCTATTATTCTCTAAATCATCGACATTATCTTGTACATATTGTATTGTGCAGCCCTTTTCTCTGACTATGGCTGTAAGTTCATGGATCACCGCATCATATGAGGCAACCTTTCACTCAGTTTGAAACAGCCTGGTTTCTATTTTTTTGTATGGCCTGTGTGGTGTGATTGGAAGCAATTTGTCACTTCTGGCATTTGCTGCAAAAGTCTGGAAAACACATCTACTATCAGTGTCAGGTCTCATGTTTGCTTTCCGCCTGTAGCCATGCTGGCATTTAGAGTGGCATGTTTGCTCTGAAAGATCAGTCGAGCATAGCATCTTTAATTCAGTGATTTTTTTTTTAAATAAAAACACCAGTTTATAGGTTTTGGTTAGAGCTACCAGCTGGAATATATTTCACTGCAAAGTTGCTGTCTGTATCGGATGCTGCTGGATATTCTACCTCAAGGGTGCAGTGAAAAGATCTAGGCAGCCATTTTGTCTGAGGCTAAGCCACGCCCCATTTCTGGAGTGAGCTTTCAGAAGCCAGTTGTCCAGGTAAGGGAATACATAAAGGCCTTCCCTGTGAAGGGCTGCTGCCACCACAGCCAAATATATGGTAAAGACCTGCAGCGCAGATGACAAGCCAAAGGGCCATACTCTGATTTATTTTGTGCATCAGGAATTACAAAACAGTCTCAACTTGACCTGAAACTTGAACCTTTCAGGTTCACTGGAGTTTGCCCCAGAATAGGGCCTTTTGCTGGTTTGGAAACCAAAAACATTTTAGTTTTTGCAGCATCAGTGACCTAGTAGGTAGCACTCTCACCTCTGGAGCCAGAAGATCAAATAGCTGTGGGTTCTAATCTGACACTAGGTACATGGGATAATAATATAACTGACACTGCAGTACAGTATGGGGGATGGGGGGTACTGAACAACTGAGTTGCCATCCTTTGGATGAGACATTAAACTGAGGTCCTTCTGTCCATTTCTGGTCACTGTCCATGTGGAAGTAAAAGATCCCATGGTACTTGTCAATGTAAGTAGCAAGATTGCCCCAGTGTCATGGCCAACACTTCCCCAGCAATTTAGACAAACTCTAATGAGAGCCAATATGGCTGTGGAGAGCTTTTGGGAAGCTTTTACCCATTATTTCTAATGAATTTGCACAATGCAGATCTGTGGAGAGGCAGTTTCAATGTAGTCTTCCTTTTACACATTTTTACAGTGTGTTTTCCTAGAATATGCCAGCTGATTGCTATATATTTAGCCTGGATAGTTCACAGAAGAAATTGCTTCTTATTTTCAGTGGGGCTTTATATCTACGCAATATTATGCTGCACTGTGTAAAATCAGAATGCACTAAAAACAATATTTTACATCTGGAGGGATATATTAAGTGCCAGATCAACGCATGAGCAGAAAGAAGTGTTGTGCAAAGAGGGTGTGCCAGTTAGCATTGATAAAATATTCAAAGAGAATGTGCCACCAGTATAGGGTGTGCATACAGTGAAGCCCACCAGGATGAAGCGCAGCACTGCAGAATTCTGCAATAGAGTTACTGCAGCAAACAATGCATTTTCAAAGGGAGTTAATACCTTTTGTCATGCAGGAAAGCTGTGACACTGCACTTCATCCTGGTGGGCTTCATCGTACTTGTTGAAAATGTGACCCTGGATGGGAGTCACAGTGCAGGCGGTCAGCAAGTCAGGTGCATCCAGGGTGACCCCAACCGAATACCTTCCAGGGGGAATGCGAGGCACATACTGGTATGCACCGCAGTCCCCACGGGTGATATTCAGCCCAGGAATGCAAGTGAACTAACTGAGCATGCAGGGTGCAAAGGGGCCTTATGCATGCTCATTACCAGCCCATTTGCATGTTGGCATTGGGATGAATGCACTGGAGCAGCTCTCACCCCCAAGCCCAGACCCTGGTCTCTCCCATATGGGACAGGCCCTGAAGTCTCTGGTGGTAGAGTGGCACCACCTACCCATTCCACCAGCCCTGATCATATTGGAGACCAGACTCTATTGGTTCCATATTGTAGGGACCCCAATGCCATCCCTAATTGCACCTGACTACACCTATTGTCCATGTCCATAGTGTAGTGGCCTCCCTCCCCCTCAATGGTGCACAGACACCCACCTCCCTGCCCCCCCCAGCCCCTCCCATTGTGACGACTGGCTCTGTGATGGTATCATGTCACTCTATGGGCGGGTGGTGGAGCACTTACAGTAAGACGCTGGAATGTGTTATATGTAGGCACAAGCTGTGTTTGGGTGATAACACCCAGTGGCCATACACTTCAGGCTTTCATATGTGGATCCATCATCCCAGTGCCTTTGCACTGCTCAGTGTGGGTGACAGCTAATGCTGTAACCACTCACACAAGTCCCAAAACAGGCATGTTACAGCCGACCTCCCACTCATTTGTACAACTGAGGAACTGTGGATAAACTATCCATAGCCTGAAGTGTACACTGCAAATGGCATTGCAGAATATCACACCCCATGGCACCCGGGAGACTTCGGCAGTCTGGAGGGTGGCATGTTACACAGGGGAACAGGGGAGAGTGTGGACTTGTAGCGGTGTATGACAGCAGGAAGATACAGCATCTGCAAGGCATGCATTGAGGTATGTGAATCCTCTTCAGCTTGCCAGTGATGTACACATGGCTGCATACGCTGGTGGATCCACAGCTGGCATGGTGCCCCAATGCATGGTACAGCTCATTAGGTCATTCCAGGAGTCCAGTACAAAACAGCAGCCTGCAGCACCGGGAGAAACAGAATGAGTGAGTGACAGTGGGCTAGAGACTAGCTCAATGGACCAGCGCAATAAACATTCAGCATTGACAAATGCTTGTTTTATAAATGTTACTGATTTTCTATGATAAATGACTGAAGATGTTAACACAAAAGTATTGTTAAAAAACAACTATGATTTTTCTGTCACATTTGACTTTTAAAGTCAATCATTCTCATGTTTTCTTAAAAACCTACCATGATTTTTTGTCTCAAATGACTGAAAATTTTAATCACAACTATAATGTAAGAATACAATTGTGATTTGTCTGTTGCAACTGACTTTTTAAAGTCAGGCAAAATAATTAAAAAAATGCTTTGTGATTTTCTGTCTCAACTGAATTTGTAAATCTTTATCACAAACATCATGTTAGTTGAGGCAACTATTTGCCGTTGACAACACTGTAAACCCAAGGACTGTCTGCATTATCAGTCTAGGCATTGTTTGTCACTGTGAGCCTAAGGAATATTCCTTATTGACCAAACTGACAATGCCAGCCTCCAGCGACTGTTTGAGATTAAGACTATCTGCCAGCATTGTCACTTCAGGGACTGCAAAAAATCCTTTTTAAAAGTAAACTAGATGGGCAGACTAGATGGGCCAGGTAGTGCTTACCTGCTGACAAATTCTATGTACTGTCTCTATTTACAGTAAGTAAGGAAATTCACTGAAAAAAATCTCAAAATGATGTTAATGCATCAGTTATGATTAATCCCCAATGTATAAAAAGTAGAAAAACTAAATGGAAGGAGAAAACATCCCCTGAGCCTTGATGAATCTGCAGTATAGTGTATCTCTGGGTTTCAGGGATCACAGGATGGTGCATGAACTCTGTCTTCAGAATCATCTCTCCAAGCACTGGTATAAAGGCATTTTTTTCTATGCCCAGAGAGACACTGCCGAGAATAGGGTAACACCAGTGCTCTACTACATGGTCATTCAAACCTAGTGGAAACACAGATTCACCAAGGCCCAGGTACTTTTTACACTGACATTTCCATTCCCTACTTTTTTAAATCTCAGTGCTTAATCCCAAACTGTTGTTTGCAATAAATACTTCCCTAGTGTTCAGTTTACAGAAAAGGAAACCTGGCAGGAAAATGGCTCTGTCTTTATTTTAATTTTTTTTATTGCATTTTGATATAAACAAATGTATATCACCCTGACAATTATTTCTATAGATCATATAAAGCAACCTCTGCATTACAAAAAATAGAACAATGGATCTCCTCCCCACCCCCCCCATCCTTGAATACTTAATAAGTTTATATAAACAAGCCAACCCTTTCATAGTTATGTAATGGTAGGAGAATAGCTTGAAGTTCTTTCTATGTTGGCTCATCCATCTCTTGGTACTCTATTAATAATTTTATCCCATTTGTTTTAAATTGTAAGACTTCTATCACTAAAACCACCCTCTCATTTGTTCAAAATCTCTAGAGAGGGAATTCCATTTCTCCAAAATTAATCTTTTAAGTCACCATTGATCCTATACTGAGGATTTTTCTGTTGTTTATTGATCCTCAGCTTGGAAGCATCAATTAAGACTAATAAAGTGACATTTAAGGAATTTGTCTTCCCTGTATCTTAGTTAATAAAGGAGAAGTCTTAGTCCACCATTCTAAAACCTGCTGACCATTCCATAGATAGTGATAAAGATTTCCTAGTGAGCCACGTTGCTGTCAACATTTCACATTTCCATGTTTTGCTATCTTCCCTAAACTTTGTGGCGTATAATATGCTCTGTCAATACTTTTATTTTGTTCGGCCTTATTCTTCTAGCAATAATCGTTATTAACATTAGCCTGCAAATTCCTCCAGTGCTGTTCAGGTAATTGACACCACTCTCTGTATTCCATTTGTTATTAATTCTAATCCGTGGGTAATGGCTCTGTGTACTTATATGTGTTCATGTGCCTGAGTCTGTATATGTTTGTAGTAAAATAATTCTTGATGGACCTAGACATGGTTAGTGATTTTTAGGGTATATAGGTTGGGACTAGGGAGAAATAACCAGCTTGTTAGTGATACCACTTCTGTAAGGGTTAGTTAGAATGTTTTATGGAATGAAGCTTTTGTTATATTTTTGGTCTTTGAGGATATCTCTTTCATCAGGCCACACTTTTGGAACTATAAGCTGTCAGACACTAGGGCCACACCGACACTTTTTGCAAGCAGTCCACCAGGGTCCACCCACAACATTAGATGTCCTCTTTCCCATATAAATGTGAGAGACTCCTTCCCTCCTTGGTTCTTTTCCCGCTCGACCATTCTCTCTGAATCATGCATGGAACCAACGTTGTTATAGTCACAGATTTTCTACTTATTTCTCACTGTAGTTGTGCTCTACAAAACATAATTTGGACTGCAATTCTGATAACTCTAATTCCATAAACTATATCAGAATTGAAGTAATCCAATGTCAATCAGTGGACTCCAAGCAACCCTAGTACTCAGTCATTAGAGATCACAAACCTGCCTTCAGGACTTTCTTTAGCCAATCATATCATGCAACTCACTTACAAATTTCGAGCCCATTTTATAATTATAGAATAAATGCTAAATGTTAGAAAAGTGAAGAATACAAGGAATAATGCCATCAAGGGTGTCTAACAAGGCTATAAACCATAAACCCAAAGGAAGCATAGATCTCCAAAATGGCATAATTTAATATGTACACATCACCTTTTGGCTTTCATTTTATATAATGATTTTGGTTAGGTATTTATAGGCCTTTTTTGACTGGTCCCCATCTAGTCTGCCCTGTAACCCTATTACCCACTTTCTCCAGGTAACTACCAAGTCTTATCTCTACCATGGCTTTCCCCTATGGTGGGGGCCTTTGGGGTGCTGTGCATGCCTTCTCTCAGGTAGTCCCTCTTGGGGATTAAGATCCAGTGGAGGAGAGTGCCTTAATTGATGGTGCAGGGCCAGTGGAGGCAGACCTTCATTTGGCATAGGTGGGTAGATTTTCCACCTTTAGCATCCCTCTCCCAGGCAGCATGCATAGCAGATATGGGAGATTGCCTTGAAACATGTAGTGCAGCTGCTGGAAAGCCAACTCCATGACCCACCAGCAGGAGACACTTTGGTGATGTACATGCTGCCTCTCATTCTTAGGCTGAGGTAAGCTGCAAACAGCTTTGTGTATTCGAAGCTTGACCACCAGAGTACCTGTTCATGAGCTTCCCCCCAAACCTGGGTTGCGTGCCTGAAGAATGATGCCCTTACATTGGGTCATTGGGAGGCCCTACAGTGACTTTATTTCAACTTTTTTAGATTTGGTTTACAGCAGTGCATGAGTAAATTACTCAACGGATTTGAGAAGATCATAGATTTAATGTAAATGGTCGCAACTGACAGTGAAGAAAGCCGGATCAGTCAGTCATATGATTTGCAGACCATGTGACTATGCAGGAGTAAAGATGGCTACCGTTGGCTTCTATGGTTTGTGTGCTTCACCCACTAGCTTTTGTGATTGTGTCTCTGTTCACAAATACATTTCAGTGTACTGGTCCTAAATTTCAAAACTGTGGCCCTATGATGTAAAAATAACTACAATAGTGGATGATTCATGCTGTGCATTTAATCTACTTTGATTTCAATAAGGCATTCAGCTTGGTGCCTCGCAGAAGGTTGCTGAAGAAGCTAGATGAGCTGGGTAATGTGAAAACATAGATGGGTGGGAAGCTGTTTGAAAGGGAGACAGCAGAGGGTAGTGGTAAACGGAGTCAGGTCTGAGGAGTGGGAAGTCACCAGTTGGCCATCATGGGGATCAGTCTTTGATCCAGTCCTTTTCAATATGTTCATCGGTGACATAGGAGGAATTCAGGGCAAGATGTGTCTCTTTGCAGAGGATGCAAAGTTCTGTGGTAGGGTAGATATTGAGGTGGGGCTAAAGGAGATGCAGAGGTACCTGAAAAGCTGGAGAGATGGTTCAGTGTTTGAAGGCTACAATTATATGCCAAAACATGTAAGGTGATGCACATAGGAAAAGAAGCTCAGAATGAAGTACTGAATGTGAGGAGTTATACTGGGCATTACCGCTGAAGACAAACTGGATGGACTATTGGTCTTCTTTGCCGTCATTATCTATGTTTCTAAGTTTCTAATAAACTAATTGAAGACAAAGGAGATCATAGAACCCAGTCATAGAAATGCAGAAACATAGAATTTGTTGGCAGAATAGGACTGGACTGGTAGGCCTATCTAGTCTGCTCTAATTTCCTGCCGATTTCTACACCCTGCACCCTATTTGGTCACAGGTGTCTCTCCCTCCAAAGTTTATTTTATGCCCCGTGGTCTGGTACTCCTCCTCCACTGAAAGATATCTCTCTCTCTTGCACTTTGTTCACCCTGTGAGGTACTTATAGGTCTCAGTCATGTCTCCCTTGCTCTCCTAGCCTCCAAGGATTGCATCTTTAACCTAGTCTCACACATGGTTTCTTGTGCAATTCTTGTACTGTTTTTTCTAGCCCTCCTTTGGATTGCTACCACCCTGTCTTTCTGGAGGTGTGTCCTCCAGAACTGGACACAGTACTCTAGGTGTGGTTTCACTAGTGAGTGATATAGTAGAGGCACTAACTCCCTTCTCCTGCTAGATATTGCCCTCCCTATGCAAACCAATATCCTGCAAGCCTGGCTTACTCCCTTGTCACACTACCCTGACACTAACTTTGAGATCACCAGATATGTCTAGCTACATATACAGTACCTTCCTGTTCCCTTCCTTCTAAGTTTTCTTGTACCTTTAAAAACAATTTTTCCCCTTCCTTACCACCTTAGCCACCTTATTGGAGAATCATAGTGGCCTCCACTTTCTCCTACCCTTGTTTATTTCCTTCAAACAACTTGTCCTTGACTTATTAATTCCCTTCTTTACTAATTTCTATTGTTCCTCTGCACCTTCCTTCCAGCCATCCCCACTTTCAAGGTATTTGCTAAGGCATTCTCCCATTTGTTTAACAACTGCCCTCCTGAAGTCCAGGACCCTTATCCGTGGGTGTTTTTTCTCCTGCCCAGTCTGTATACTACCCCACATTGTATAATGATTACTCATGTGCAAGAGACTACCCACTGTGATTTCAACAATGCCGTTGCTATTCATGAGATTATGGTCCACCAATGCCCAGTTTCTAGTAGGTTCTATAACCAGCTGCCTGAGAAATGCCCCATGTAGGGAATCAAGGATGTCCTGCTTCTGGTTGTAACTGTGCCAAGAATACTCCAGTCTACATCCAACAGATTACATTCCCCATAATCAATACCTCCCTTTGCTTGTCATTTTGCCTATGGTTTCCTGTAGATCCATGTCTACACCCCCCCCCGTGTTGGTGGTCTATACACCAACCCCACATGGATAAAAGACCCCATACCCTGTCTCTAGGTCAACCCATAGAATCTTCATCCTTCCATGTCCCTGTTGTGTCCTTGCATCTTGGTCTCCTGTATGTCTTCTCTTACATATTAAATAACTGCTCCTTTCTGCCTTGTCCTTTCCTTCAGAACATATTGTACCACAGAATGGTCACATCCAGCTGTGGTTTTCTGGCACCACATAGCTCTCAACCTCCTACCACTTAAATCAGGAACAAGGATTAAAAAATCAGGGACAAAGGACCAAAATCAGGGACACATTTTCAAAATTGATGATATCCACTCAGGAAGCTGGTAGAATAAGGGGCTCAGTGTAAAATGTGCTCTAAGGAAGAACAAGACTGTAACTTTAATGTTTGACATTAATTTTGCTTACAACCCACACTGTTTGGTCATGGAAGCTCAATTTTTAGGAGGGACAGGGTAAAATTTTGAGGCAAAATCAGGGACAGTTGAGAGGTATGGTGCACCATGATTCTGTTACGGCCACCAGATCAAGATCCACCTCCACTGCGGTTGCCTCTGCCACAAAACGCACTCAGCAGGTCAGGCTCTCTGCTCCCACAGTGCAAACCTCCGAGCACAGTAATGTGAACAGGTAACAGACAGGGTAACCCTCCTGTCTGCTTTTGAGTCCGAATCACCTTTAGTCTCAAGTTTTGGGGGGATTCAAACTGTGAACCTTATGTGTACCCAATGTACAGGCTCAGATATGTACGCTCTTCGGGGATTGCGGTACAATCTTTCACCAGGGGCACCAAGCCAGGGTTCCAAAATGAACCCTTAAAACTCTATAAAAGACCTTAGGTATATTCTTACCTTTTCCCAGTTTAGTAACACCATCAAGTTTTTGAACAGTTTTTGTCAGTCTTAACCCTCAATATGTCACATGCAAAATAGAACTGGTAGACACCCAGGCAGACTTTCAAAATAAAGGGTACTTTACTAAAACATGATAAAAATATGAAAAATGTAAATACAGAACAACATATCAAAGAGCTCACAATGTCATAAAAGAACATGGGCAAAGTGCAAAACAAACTTCTACCACAATACAATTAGACCTTTTCTATCTAATGTATTAAATGCCTTCACAAAGTTAGATCAGAAATCTGTCTTTCTTGAGTCCCAAAATGATATGTCATATTCCCCAGTTATAAAGATACATTTCAACTCCATCTCCCCACCCCCTTGGTGAGCCATGTAGCTCCTCCTTTTTAGAATGAAAAAATACAAACAATGATTTCCTGTCAGGAGATATATTAAATAATGTGACAAGAAGGAAAAAAGACATTTCCTAAATTATGAGATTCTTTAATCTAGCCTTTCCTTTGAACTGGTGGTGATTCCTGTTCCCAAGGCATATCAAAGGATTTACAACTTCTAACACCAGGTTGGTATAACATGCTCTTCCTACACAAATCATAAAACTTTACCAGCCCTATATCCTGGTAGCTGGGTAACAACTCTTTCAGTATGCTCCCTTCCACTATCTCTGAATGTTTCTGGGTTGAAGTACCTTATTTACAGGAGCCAATTAGGCAATGTATTTTGGGCCAATCCAGGCAGCACTCTATATTTATGAGTAGCCACCACAGGCATTTCAGAGCTAAGACGCTAGTGTAGGGACTATACCGAAAGAGTCCCACCGTGAAGAGGTGGTATAGCTTGCTCACGTCCGATCTGAAAACTAAGAGAACCCCCTTTTTTACGTGGAGTTTAAAGTAAGTAAAGCCAAGAGGCCATTAAATTGTTTAAATACTAATATGTACCATGTCTTGTGGGGTGGGAGGTTGTGCACTGGTATTCTGTTTTTGTCAGTTCTAATTAAGACAGAAAAACAGGAGACCCTTAATTAAGTCTCTCTGGTCTTTTAATTACCTCCTGGTTTCAGGTCACTTGTCACTGTAGCTTCACTGAAACCTGGGGGGCACCCATAAGCACAGGCTGTCTAATGTGAGACAATTACTTACTATTTTTATATTACAAATATCATACAACAATCGTAACCAGCTGGCCAAGCTTCACAGCCTCCCCACCTAGACTGAATTTGGGGGCTCTATCTCCTGCATGGGGTGAGCTCCTTAAGTAAGTTCACTTCTCATATAGACACAACAGGCCATCGGCATTCTGATTGGTCACTCCAGCCCTATGTAAGATTGTCATGTCATACCCTTGCAAGGTAAGACTTCACCTTAATAGTCTACCATTATTTTTTCCCATTTGGGTCAGCCAAATCAGGGGGTTGTGGTCAGTTTGTACCTCAAAATGCTGCCCATATAAGTATGGCTCTAACTTCTTTAGAACCCACACGATGGCAAGACACTCATTTTCCACCGTAGAGTAAGCTTGCTCCCTGAGAAGTAACTTTTTACTCAGGTACACTACAGGGTGATCTTTCCCTTGGTGGATGTCTGTCTCAGTACTGCCCCAATACCCACGTCTGAGGCATCAGCCTGGACTATAAAGGGTTAGCTATAGTCAGAACTTGTCAACACAGGGGCACTGCACAGTGCCTCCTTCAGTCTGGTAAAGGCTTTCTCACAGGCTAGTTCCCAGGTCATTTTCTTAGGCATCTTTTTATTTACCAGGTCAGATGGGGAGCAGCCAGGGCACTGTCATTGGGTACAAATTTCCTGTAGTACCCTGCTGTCCCTAGAAAAGTTCTGACCTGCTTCTGCATTTCAAGTCTGGGCCATGCTTCATCACCTCTATTTTTACTGTGTTTGGACAGAGCTGTCCCTGGCCTACAACATGCCTGAGGTATGTCACTTCAGCCATGGCCACCTGGCACTTCTCAGCTTTGACAGTGAGCCCAGCCCTCTGTATCCTGCCCAGTACTTCCCTAAGGTGGGACAGGTGTTCCTCCCAGCTGGCACTAAAGATGGCAATGTCATTCAGGTACGCCACAGCAAACTCTTCAGCACCATTCAATATCTGGTTCACCAACCTTTGGAAAGTGGCTGGGGCATTCTTCATTCTGAAAGGCATTACTTTAAATTCAGAAAAGCCTGTCAGAGTGATGAAAGCCAACCTCTCCTTAGCTCTGTCAGTTAACTCCACCTGCCAATACCCCTTTGTCAGATCAATAGTCATAAGTTATGTTGCCCATCCCAACTTGTCCAGGAGTTCATCCATCCGGGGCATCGGCTGGGCATCTGACTTCATGACTGCATTCAGTCCACCACAGTCCACACAGAAACAAGTAGAGCCATCTGGCTTGAGCACAAGGACTACAGGTGAGCCCCAAGGGCCGTGGGATCTCTGGATTACCCCTAAATCCTGCATTTCCTCCACCTCCCTCCTGATATGCTGTCTGCTGTATGGGCGTCTGTGTCCCTGTCTCCACATTGTGTGTCGCTAAGGGGGTTAGTCCAGGTTTGATGCCAAGCAGTGGGGCAAAGTCTGCTAAAACCTCCCTTACTGGATGCTGTCCGGGGTCAGCTGGGGATACAATTTAACTGCCTCCACAGAGGACTCTCACTTGCTTTCTTCCAGCAAGTCCAGAAGGGGGTCTCCTTCATCCGTCCCCTCCCCAGGACTACATACTGCAAACACCATGTCAGCCCTATTAGCAAATGGCTTCATCATATTGACATGGTACATTCTTTCTGTATGTCTTCTGTCAGGTAACTCTATGATGTAGTTCACATCATTTACCTTTCTAACTACTTTGTACGGTGCTGCCCACTCAGCCTGCAGCTTGTATTTCTGGACTGGAATAAGGACCATGACTTCCTGACCCACCATGTACGAGTGAGCTCTGGCTCTGCAGTCGTACCACACTTTTTGTTTCTGTTGGGCAGCTGCCAGGTTGCGCTGGGCTGTCCCCATAAGCTCCTTCAGCCTATCCCTAAACCTAAGGATGTAATCCACTATGGAAGTTCCCTGGGTGGCGTGCTTGCCTTCCCAGTCCTCCCGGATCAAGTCTAGGGGCCCACATACCCGGCATTCATATAAGAGCTCGAAGGGGGAAAATCCAGTCAACTCCTGGGGCACCTCCCTGTATGCAAACAACAGATGGGGAAGGTATTTCTCACAGTCCCTCCCATGCTGTTCAGCAAACGCTTGGAGCACTGACTTCAGGGTACCATTAAATCTTTCCACAAGCCCATTGGCTTGCAGGTTGATAAGGTGTCGTGCACCTCTGCACCACCCCACACTTCTCCCACAAACATTTCATCAGGTCCGACATGAAGGAACCCCCTCGATTGGTGATAACCTCCTGCGGAAACCCAGCATGGGAGAAAATCACAGGTAAGGCATCTGCCACTTTGTCTGTCCTCAGTGAGGGTAGGGTGACTGCCTCTGGGTACCAGGTGGCATAATCCACCACAGTCAGGATAAACCTCTTCCCGGAGGAGCTGGGGGTAAAGGCCCCACAATATCCATTCCCACCCTCTGGAATGGCTCCTCCACTATGGGCAATGGAATTAGGGTGGCTTGGGTTTGCTTACTTGCCTTCCCTATTTCTTGGCACCAGTGACAAGACCTGCAATACTCCTTCACCTGCTGGGTGAAGTTGGGCCAATAGAAATTCTGGGCCAGCCACTGCATAGTGCACATGATTCGCAGATGGCCAGACAAGGGAATATCGTGTGCAATCTTGAGCAACTGCTCATGATACTCCTGAGGAATGACAAGCTGCCTGCCTATCACCCCTCCCTCTGTCTTCACATCCTGAGTATATATCAGTCCATTTTCCCAATAAACTTTATGTTTTCAGTCAACTCCCTGTACTCTGTCAGAGTCTACCCAATCCCTCAGCTTCTCTAGACTAGGGTCACTTTTCTGAGCAGCTGCAAACTCCTTACACATTCCCAAGGCATGGGACAGGTCCCCTTTAGTCTCTAAACTAGGGTAACAAGCTCTAGCATCAGGGCACTCAGGATCACTGTCATCCCTAACCCTCTGACAATGGGTCGCCCCTCCTTCTTTGGAGTAACCCTCCATAGCAGTGTGGTTAACTGCTACTGGGGACATTTCTGCCCCCTTTTCATTAGTCTCCATATCAGTAGACACAGGCTGGGGTACTAGCCTACCAGTGGTTTCCACAGTGGCTTCTGTGGGATCCAGGGAACTAAATTCTTTACTTGCTGCACGACTACAGGTAACTGCACACACCATCCCCTGTTTGAGATTGTTGCCAAGGATGATTTCAACTGCTAAAGTTTTGGCTACAGCCACCTGTTGCACAGTTCCCCCAGTTTCACCCTAGTCTAGGAGAACACTAGTGAGTGGCAATGTGGTCTCCTCCTCCTATTGGGTATAAGCTGACAAGGTCCACCAAATCCCCTTTTACCAATGTCAGGGATGCTTCAGTGTCTCTAACCTTGTGTCTGTACACCATTCACTGTGACTGGGTGCATATGTTCCTTCATATTAACAGACATGCTTTCAGGGACACACAAACAACCCACTTCTTTCTTAGCCCCATTCTGCATATTGCTCATCCTTTTGGGACACTGTCTGGCAATATGCACAGTTTCTTTACAAACCCAACATTGATTTCTTTTCTCAGAGAAATATTTTCTTTGAAACCTGGGGCAAACTGATTTCAGTGGAGGTAGTGAGGATTTTAGCTGCCCTGAAGGCACGCTTTTCCCATTCTGCGCTGCCACGCTTGCCTCACTCACTCTCAGAGCAGGTCTGCTCTTGGCATAGCTGTCCAAGAGTTCAGCTGCCTCTTGCACTATTTTGGGATCTTGGTCCTCCATCCAGTTTTCAGCTCTGCTGGGCATGCCCAAAAAAACTGTTCTAACAATATAGCATTTTAAATTTTATCTACAGAGTTTGCTTCAATTTCTTCCCATCAATGTTTTAAACACTAATGTTGTTTCATGGCTTGCTCCTCGTAACTCATGTCAAGGCTTCTCCTGAGCTTATGGAATTTAGCTCTGTATGCTTCTGCAGTTAAATAAAACTTTTTTAAAAGTGCAGTTTTAAGTTTGCTGTAATCATTACTGTCCTCATTGTCCATTTGACCCAAAACATCCCGAGCTTTCCTGGTAAGTAACGGGGATAGCTGGAACATCCAGGACTCTCTAGGAATATTTGCCTGAAAACAAACTTTTTCAGAGGAATTTAAAAAGGCATCTATATCCTCACGTTCTTTAAACTTAGCTATCAATTTGGAATTTAATATGTAACCCAGTCCTGAAGTTCCAGTTAAACTCAAGCCACTTACCTGCTGTGGTGCTTGTGGTTGGAGTTGTAGCTTCTCCAATTCATGTCACCTCTGGTGTTCACGCTCCTCATGGTCCACCTTTCACTGTTCATGTTCAGTTGCTCACTGTTCTCACTCTGTGACTCTCTGGAACTCCAGCTCCATTCTGCGCAACTCAATCTGCAGCTTGATTGTTTCTGCCTCCAGAATGCTGATGACTTTTCCCTGCTGCTGTGGCCCTTTGCTTGCACTGGCCCTGCTGCCCTCCTCACTGGATCTGGACACTGCACTGGCCGCTGGCCCCTTCACACCCAAGATTTGGTCCTTTACCGTCACAGGCTGTGACTTGACACTCTGAACATCTGCTGCCATCAGGGCATCCACGAGGTTCTGCTTGGTGACTCTCACCTTGTGCAGGACTCTTCTGTCCTGGCACAACTGCCTCAAGTAGTTTGCAGTGTGCCCGTTGTAGCTGGGAGCCATCTTCTTCCCTAACTATGGCTATTCTAACTTGCACTTTAGAAAAAAAATAAAACCGGTAGGAACTTGACTGTAAGCAAAATGATATAGTTCTGTTTTCTTTTTTAAAAATAAATCACTGCCTTATTTTGCAAGTGAGCTGTACAGTATTAAGCTGACACACTGATCAGTTAAAGCTTGTGTTACCAATTTTATTGCACCATTGTCAACCAAATCTGTCACAAATCGCACTCAGCAGGTCAGGCCCTCTGCTCACACAGTGCCAACCTCTAAGTGCAGTAATGTGAACAGGTAACAGACTGGGTAACCCTCCTGCCTGCTTTTGGGTCTGAATCACCTTTAGTCTCAAGTTCTGAGGGGATTCAAACTGTGAACCTTATGCTGGCATACCTAATAGGTTCAGATACATACCGTCTTTGGAGATTGTGGCACAATCTTTCGCCAGGAGCACCAAGCCATGCTTCCAAAATGAACACTTAAAACTCTGTAAAAGACCTTAGGTATATTCTTACCTTTTCCCAGTTTAGTAACATCATCAAATTTTTGAACAGTTTTTGTCAGTCTTAACCCTCAATACGTCCCATGAAAAAAACAACTGGCAGACACCTAGGCAGTCTTTTAAACTAAAGGGTACTTTACTTAAAGATGATAAAAACATGAAAAATGTGAATACAGAATAATATATCAAAGAGCTCACAATCACATAGAAGAACAAGGGTAAAGTGCAAAACAAACTCCTACCACAATACAATTAGACCTTTTCTATCTAATGTATTATCTCTATAAATGCCTTCAAAGTTAGATCAGAGATCTGTCTTTCCTGAGTCCCAAAATGATATGTCATATTCCCCAGTTACAAGGATACATTTCAACTCCATCTCCCCATCCTCTTAGTGAGTCATCTAGCTCATCCTTTTTAGAATTAAAAAAATACAATCAATGATTTCCTGTCAGGAGATATATTAAATAATGTGACTTCAGAAGGAAAAAGACATTTCCTAAATTATGAGATTCTTTAATCTAGCCTTTGCTATGAACTGGTGGTGGATTCCTGTTCCCAAGGCATAGCAAAGGGTTTTACAACTTTTAACACCAGGTTGGTATAACATGTTCTTCCTATAGGAATCATGAAACTTTATGAGCCCTATATCCTGGCAACTGGGTCATTTCTAATTAAAACATAAAAACAGGAGGCACTTAATTAAGCCTTTCTGGTCTTTTAATTATCTCCTGGTTTCAGGTCACTTGTCACTGTAGCTTCACTGACATCTGGGGGGGGGGGAATGCAGCCATAAGCACAAGCTATCTTATGTGAGACAATTACCTACTATTTTTCAATTATAAATATCATACAACAATCATAACCAGGTGGCCAATCGTCACAGCCTCCAGGTCAGGAATTTTATTTCCTAGACTCCTTGCATTGGTGCAGATAGAACACCACTCTTTTTGTCTTTTCTCAGCCCCTATCTTTCTGCTCACTCTCTGTTTCATCCTTCATCCTTCTCTTGTCCCTGTCACTGTCATCATTTTCCACTTTTTCTCTATCCATCCTCCTTAACACTTTGCTCACCCTTAGAACCACTTCCTGACCCTCCATTCCCCACCGTCCCCTTTCTCTACACCACTTTACCCTGGAAAATGTATTTCCCCTGAAAGTTTCCTCTCTGCTGCTCCATTTCTCCACATGGTGGAGCATTCACTGTCTCTTTTGTTTTTTTCTATTTTCCCCTTGACTTGCAAAATACCAATCAAAGTAGCATTTAAACTTTCTGCTTGGGACTGCTGCTCCACTTCTAGATGGATGGAGGCCATCCCCTTTGTACAGGCCTCTATCCCCCCAGGTAGGGCCCTAGTCCTCTATGTAGCCAAACCCCTCCTACATGCACCATGCCTTTAACCAGTTAAGACACTGGTGCAATATTCCCTAATCTCCCCCCAGACATACTGTATACAGGTAGTGCCTCAGGAAGGCCATCACATGTGTTACTTGCATCAGGCTCCTCCCCAGCTCCCTAAACCCATCCAGCACCACCTATGTTGCTTCCCTTGTCAGGTCTTTAGTCACTAGATGGGTTATGGCATCCAGTTCCCCCTCCTGTCCTGCATCCCTAGCAGTCTTGAAGATCTGCTCACCTTTCCTCCATGCCAAGGCACCAGGTAGGCACCTCACCTCCCTCTTTCCTGCTCCCAAAACTACCCCTCTAACTATTGTGTCCTTCTCCAGAAGTTGTTTCCTCTTCTACTGAGGATCTCTACCTTCCACCTTGAGGCCTCCTATCTGGAGGACCAGCACACCTCCTTGGCCATTACCATACTTGCTTTCTCTTTGCAGTTCTGTCTCACAAGAGCAGTGAAAGGGTTGTGTAGCGCACTGACTAAGACATGTGTTTGTAACCTACCACACCCACCCTCCCTGTGCATACCACAGTCCATCTGGCCCTTCTTCTTGGCTCCCTCTGAGGCGGTGGTGGTGGATGTAGAGGCCTCTGGTTGAGGGAAGATGTTCCCTAAATCCTAGCCAACTTGGCTTGGACTCTAGTGACCTCCACCCTCCACCCAGAGAGCTGTGTGCAGATGGGGCAGCACCTCAGTGTCCAAAATGTCTCCCTGAAGACTGCCACTGCACTGCACCACTCCAAACATTCCCATTCCTACACTCACTATATTTCTGGGAAGAAATCTGTAATCTTACCTCAGATATGTATATATGGTCCCAGGTATAAAGAAACCCAACTTAAGGTTAAACTGGACTCACATATGATTTAAAAGTTATGTTTTTTCCATTGACCTATAGATCTGAGTACACAAACATACACAATGTATGAAGCAGTTGCTTTTATGGGAGTTTGACAATAGAAGCAGCATAATATTGATATCATTGTTTTTTTGTTTTTTTTTGAAAACACTCACCTATTTTACGTAGCTTCTTTCCTGAAAATAACACAAAGAAAACCATGTTATAAAAAAACATATTTTGTTTACCTCTCCATGTTGGTATGTACATATAAAGTGTAATAGTTTTGACAAAGTTGAAAACTACATTTCCAGGACTTTGGATACTTACCGAGTCTGCGAGCTTAACAGAGAAAAGGGAACAGAAAATTTTACATTAATTGGTGTTTGTAAACTGTGTAGCTTTGTTTTGCTTTTAAACATCCCTCCCTTCCAAACTCCAGTGCTGCATCTTATGTCTGAACTACTGTAGGTCTGAATGATGTCACTCTAGGATGACGTTAACTATGTAATCGCTCAGAGATTTTTCTTTTTATGGTGTATAGTAGAGCATTGTTCTGTATAAAATACCATCTGTTTCAAAATGGTCCTGGAATGTGATGTACCCTTCTGTAGTACAACAGCATTCTGAAACTTCAAGAGACTGCACAAGTCAGATTCATTCTGAAAGTGAAAGAACAGCTGGGTGTGCATTTCACCTGATACTATACAGTATAGGAAACACAGGTCCCAACCTCAGGGACTAATTGGTCCACAGTAGATTTTAAATGGAGACTGTGACAGGGAGATCCTGCCACACTTGAGGACCGACCTTTTCTTAAATCTGTTTTAACATTTCTTCTATTTCTTAGCCTAATCTACTCTTTACAATTTCTAGTCCATAAGGTTGGTCACCTGGACACCCCTTCACTTTCTTGACTATGATGTAAGGTCCTCTAAAGTTTCCTTTTCCCTCTCTGGTCCTTGTACAGGGAGGTTATTGTGGTGACCTCTGAGCTGATATAAAATAACAGGCTATGTTCCTCATTGCTGGATTTAGAATACAATGGCACTATGTCATAAAATAGTTTAATGTATATACCGTATGAATATAAAACCTGTAAATGTTTAAAATACCATGGTACTAGGTGTTTTTTGAAAAAGGTAAAAAGTTACTAGGGGACTTTATAGTAAAAAATAAGTTAGTTGTGCTATATAAAATGCATGTAAATTGCTATAAACTGAGCAAGTCTGAAATTTCACAGTGATTTGCATATGTTGTGTTTCTTTGAAACTTGGCTTATTGTCAATGTCCTTTGAGGTAACCCCTGTTTCAGTGCTGCTGCACTGAGGTTCTCTGTTTTTAGGTTTTTTTTTTGTTAGGTTGTTTGTTTGAGCCCCCACCACCCAGGCAAACAAGGTCTGCATAAGGGAGGCTAAATCTCAACAGATAAGTTAGAACACTAGATCAGTAAGTCAGTAGTTGGTGACAAGGGCAGAGGAAGGACATATTTAGTCTGTTGCTGCGAACTGATGTATTGAAGAAGGAATATGTCATTTCTGAAGGTTATCTTCTGCATTTTGAATAAACATCACACAAAGATTGTGTGTTGAACTTGAAGTCCGGCATCTTGTCCATCTGTTATCCCACAACCACTCCACAGACTTGATGTCAGAAGTGGACACACCTGAGATAAACTGAATCTCCTTCCCAAGCAGTATATATAGTCTATATAATGTCCAACTTGCTGCTTGGCTGGCTATAACAAACTAATAGTACAAGTTACAAAATGAGAGGGCAGTTTTAATAGAAGAATAACAAATGTTTGTGTCTGTTTTCTCTAGATGTTAGCAGCCCCCTTTTAAGATATATTTTGCAGCAGACAGCATGAGGTAATTTGACCCTGCAGGAGCATTCAGGAGAGCACTGAATGTTCTGACCTCAGCTCTGACCTTTAACAATGTTGTAAACAAGTTATGTAATGTGCTCCAGGTGCCAAATAACTGTTCAGTGTGATACAACAGTGGCCCCAGGGGCAAGTTTTATGTTATGTCTGCTGTTAATCATAAGGCAGTGGAAAATTGTTCCAGCTTCTGCTGAGCTTATAACAAGTCCTACCTCAGTGCTGATAGACAATAGATTGGGTAGTCAGTTTGATACTGACTGAGGAAGGTGGAAGACCTCCTGGCAGTGTGTGCTTTCACATAGTTTGATTCATGCTAGGCTGAAAAAAGTCTCAGAAACTGTTGAAGCTAAGAAGTTGTTTGACTTACCCATTTTACTTTCTGTATAATATAATTGTATAAAATAAAATGATAAACACAACCATTTATGCACCTGACTTGTGGTCTGCCTGAAATTGTGTTATCCTAAACATATGCTCGGTGACAGAGACTAGCCCTGCACAGCACTTGAATTGCTACCTAAAAGGCCCAAGGGCATGTGTAAATGTAATGTGTGTGAATATTGTCAGACTGGAAACACTTTCACACACCCAAGGAATTCCACATTAAATTTTGATTTGAGAGAATGTATTACATGTGATACTACATTCATTGTATATGTGCTGTGGTGCCTATGTAATTCACTTTACAGTACATAGAGCACGCTGTGAGAAGTCTGAAAACACAAATACAAGAGCATGTGAGATCAATATACAAACAACGAGAGTATAAACCAGTTGGGCTTCATTTTGTGCAACTTAATAAGTCTCACACCAAAGGTCTTAAATTTATGGGCCTAGAATATGTGCCAGCACCAAAATTTGGGGATGACAGAGTTAACTTATTGCTCAAAAGGGAAAGCCAATGGATCTTGAGACTTAAAAGTGTCAAACCAGTGGGGTTGAGCAATCAAAGGGATTTATAACCATTCTTGATCAGAAGGTAAACTACTGTGATCATTTTTGGTGCTTGAATGCATTTCTTAGTTTAGAATAATTTCATTAAATGGACCTCTTTATTATTTCTAAGTAATATAGTCACAGTTTATTGTTCAGTTTTTTTCTGTCTTTTTTAGGTTCCTCTTGCTACCCCAGTATGTGGACCCCCCAAGAATTCGGTAAAAGTAGCTATGATAAATTCAGGTGAAACAAAAAACTACGAATGTGAAAAGAGTTTGCTCCAAACCCGGAATGTTCACAACTACAGGATAGCTCACTGGAAAGTGCCAAACAAAAGAAAGGAAGTTGTGCTCCACACCACAAATGGCACAGAAACTGTAAATTAGATGAAATAGTCTTTTAATGTCCACCACTGTGTAAGCCCATAGCACCTCAGCTCAATGCCTTCAAGGGGGTGTGCTACAAACTGGAAGTTTGAATTTCATTTAAGTGCACAATTACATAATGACATCATCCCTAACAACCAATGACTATGTATACTATACATTTTAAACTTACAAAACACCCTATTATAAAACTCACATACTAAAATTGTATCAGATAACATAGAAACATAGAAACAAAGACTTTGATGGCAGATAAGGACCACTTGGCCCACCCAGTCTGCCCATTACCCTACCTATTGGATAAGCTGCAGATTCTAGTTAACCAACAGCCTACTTCCTGCAGCCACCCCCACTATAATTGCCTTATTTCTGTCCCATGCATGTTTGAATTCCCCCACTGTTTTAGACCCCACAACCTCTCCAGGAAGGTGGTTCCATGTCTCCACCACTCTCTCTGTGAAAAATAATTTTCTGACATTTCCCCTGAGCCAACCCCCCTCTAACTTTAAATTGTGCCCCCTTGTTCTTACACATCTCTTTTTCTGAAAGATGCTACCCTCCTGGACTTTGTTGATTCCCTTGAGGTACTTAAAAGTTTCTATCATGTCCTCCCGTCCCTCCTTTCATCAAGGGTACACATATTAAGCTCTCTCAGTCTCTCTTCATATTGTTTCTGATGTAGACCATGCACCATTTTAGTTACCCTCCTCTGGACTGCTTCCATCCTGTCTATGTCCTTGCAAAGATGAAGTCTCCAAAACTGCACACAGTACTCCAGATGGGGTCTCACCAACTGTCTGTACAGAGGGAAAACCACTTCTCTTTTTCTACTTGTGATGCTCCTCCCTATGCATCCCAGAATCCCCCTGGTTCTCCTTACTGACTTCTAAAATTGCTTACCCACCTTTAGGTCATCTGATATGACTACCCCCAGGTCCCTTTCCATTATTGTTGTTGTTAGTTCCTCCCCTGCTATTGCGTACTCTTCTCCTGGATTTTTATTTCCCAGGTGCATTACTCTGCACTTCTTTGCATTGAATCTAAGTTGCCATATGTCTGACCATTCCTCCAACCTTGCCAAGTACCTTCTCATTCCTTCTACCCCCCTTGTGTATCAACTCTGTTACAGATCTTTGTGTCATCTGCAAAGAGGCATACCTTTCCTTCCAGACTCTCTACAATGTCACTTATAAAGACGTTAAAGAGGACTTGACCCAGTACTGAGCCCTGAGGTACTCCACTAGTAACCCACCTGTCTTCGGAATGTGTTCCATTGACTATTACCTTCTGTGTCCTGTTGTGCAGTCAGTTTGCTACCCAGGCTACCACCCTGGGACCAACACAAGTCATTAGCTGATACCCAAAGCTCACACTTCAGTGCAGCATTTTGGTGTCCCACACAGGGCATAAGCTGATATCCAGTGCTGGCACTAATGTGCAATACAATGGTGTACCACACAGTGTATGAGCTGATACCCAGTGCTGACACTTCAGTGCAGTACTTTGGTGTCCCATACAGTATATGAGCGGAGACCCACTGCTGACACTAGACTGGAGTACAATGGTGTCCACACAGGACATAAGCTGACATCCAGTGCAGACTCTACAGTGTTGTACTAACATGTCCCGCACAGGGCTTGAACTGATACATAGTGCTGACACTTGAGTTCCGTACTGTTTTGACCCACACAGTGCATGAGCTGATATCCAGTGCTGATATTACAGTATAATAGTATGGTGTCACACAAATATTATGAGTTAATACCCATTGCTAACTCTACAGTACAGTATTATGGTGTCCCACACAGGGCACGAGCGGATACCCAATATTGACACTACAGTGCAGTACTATGGTATCCCACACAAGGTATGAGCTGATATCCAGTGTTGACACTACAGTGTAGTACTATGCTGTCCCACACAGTGAATGAGCTGATACCCAGTGCTGACACTGTTGTGCAGTACTATGGCATCTCACATTGCATGAGCTGGTTTCTAGTGCTGACACTACAGTGCTGTAGTATGTGCTCCCTCATTGGGCTTGAGCTGATACCCTGTTCAGACACTTCCATGCAATACTGTGATGTCCCATACAGGATGTAAGCTGATGTCCAGTGCTGATATTACAGTATAATAGTATGGTGTCACACAAATATTATGAGTTAATACCCATTGCTAACTCTACAGTACAGTATTATGGTATCCCACACAGGGCACGAGCGGATACCCAATATTGACACTACAGTGCAGTACTATGGTATCCCACAGGGTATGAGCAGATATCCAGTGTTGACACTACAGTGTAGTACTATGCTGCCCCACACAGTGAATGAGCTGATACCCAATGCTGACACTATTGTGCAGTACTATGGCATCTCACATTGCATGAGCTGGTTTCTAGTGCTGACACTACAGTGCTGTAGTATGTGCTCCCTCATTGGGCTTGAGCTGATACCCTGTTCAGACACTTCCATGCAATACTGTGATGTCCCGTACAGGATGTAAGCTGATGTCCAGTGCTGATACTACAGAGCAGTACTATGGTGTCCCACATAGGGCATGAGCTGATATCCAGTGCTCACACTACAGTGCAGTACTATGCTGTCCTACACAGTGCATTAGCTGATTCCCAGTGCAGACATTACAGTGCAGTACTATTTTGTCCCACTCAGGGCATGTGCTAATACCCGGTGTTGACAATACATTGAAGTACTATAGTGTCCCACATAGGACATGAGCTAATACCCATCACTGACACTATAGTGAAGTATAGTGTTGACACTACACTGCAGTACTATGGCATCACACGCAGGGCATGAGCTGCTATCATGGTCTTACACTAGAGTACAGTACTATGGTGGCCCACACAGGGTATGAACTGATATCCAGTGCTGACAGTATGGTGTTGTATTATGGTGCCCCAAAATGCACTTGAGCAGATACAAAGTGCTGATACTACAGAGCAGTACTATGATATCCTATACAGGATAGGAATGGATACCAATTTCTGGCACTCAGTGCAGTACTATGGTGTCCCACAGAGGGCATGAGCTAATACCCAGTTATGCCACTATATAGCAGTGTTATGGTGTCTCACACAGGACATGAGATAATACCCATTGCTGACACTGCAGTACTATTGCTTCATGAACAGGGCATGAGCTGATATCCACTGTTGACACTACAGGAGAGCACTATGGTGTCACACACAGGACATGAGCGGATACCCAGTGCTGACTCTACAGAGCAATACTATGAAGTCTTAAACTTTGTATGAGAAGATACCCATCGCTGACACTACAGTGTGGTACTATGGTGTCCCACACAGAGTATGAGCTGATACCCATCGCTGACACTACAGTGTAGAACTATGGTGCCCCACACTGCTCTTGAGCTGATACTCAGTATTGATACTACAGTGCAATACTATGGTGTCCCACACAGTGCATGAGATGATAAGCAGTGAAGGCACTACAGTGTGGTATTACAGTGTCACATACAGGACATGAACTGATACCCAGTAATGACACTATAGTGCAGAATTATGATGTCCCACACTGGACACGAGTTGAGACCCAGTGCTGACACTACAGTGCAGTGCTGTGGTGTCCCACACAGGGCATGAGCTGTTACCCAGCACTGACACAACAGTGCAGTACTGTGGTGTCCTACACAGGACAAGCACTGATAACCTGTGCTGACACTATAGAGCAGTACTATGGAGTACCAGAGAGGGTATCAGCTGATACCCAATGCTGACAATACAGTGCAGTACAATAGTGTCCCACACAGTGCATGTTCTGATACCCAGTGCTGACACTTGAGTAGAGAACTATGGTGTCCCATACACAACATGAGCTGATACCCGCAGATGACACTAGACTGGAATACTATGGTGTCCTACACAGGATAAGAGCTGACACCCAGCACTGACACTACAGTGCAGTACTATGTTGTCCCACACATGGGTATGAGCTGATACCAAGTGCTGACTCTACAGTGCAGTACTATCATGTCAAACACAGGACACGAGCTGAAACCAAGTGGTGACACTACTGTGTAGAAGTATGGTGTCCCACGCAGTGCATGAGTTGATACCCAGTGCTGACACTACAGTGCAGTACTATGATGTCCCACATACGGCATGAGTTGGTATTCGGTGCAAACACTACAGTGCAGTACTATGGTGTCCCACTCAGTACAGAAGCTGCTAACCAGTGCTCACAAAACAGTGTACTACTAATGTGTCCTAGACAGCACAGGAGCTGATACCCAGTGCTGACACTTCAGTGTGTAGTACTATGCTATCCCACACAGGAGATGAGCTGATAAACAGTGCTTACTCTACTGTGCAGTACGATGGTGTCCACACAGGACATAGGTGGATATCAAGTGCTGACACTAATGTTGAGTACAATGGTGTCCCACAGAGTGCATGAGCTGATACACAAAAAAGACTCTACAGTACAGTACTTTTGTGTCCCATACAGAAGATGAGCTGACACCCAGTGCTGACACTAGAGTGCAGTACTGTTTTCTCCAACACAGTGCATGAGCTGACATCCAGTGCTGAGATTATTCTGCAGTTCTATGGTGTCTCACAAATGGCATGAGCTAATATCCAGAGCTGATAATACAGTGCAGTACTATGATGTCCTATACAGGACATGGGCTGATACCTAGTATTGACACTACTGTGCAGTACAATGGCATCATACAGAGCATGAGCTGATTTCCAGTGCTGACCCTACAGTGCCATAGTATGCTGTTCCACATTGGTCCGGAGCTGATACCCTGTGCAGAGACTGCAGTGTAATACTATGATGTCCCACATAGGGCATGAGCTGATATCCAGTGTTGACACTACAGTGTAGTACTATGCTGTTCCACACAGTGCATAAGCTGATACCCAGTGCTGACACTAAAGTGTAATACTATGGAGTCACACTCAGTGCATGATCTGATATGCAATGCTGACACTACAGTGCAGTTCTGTGGTATCCCATACAGCATATGAGCCAATACCCAGTGCTGACAAGGCAGTGCAGTGCTATGGTATCACACACAGGGCATGAACTGATATCCAGTGCTGACACTGCAGTGCAGTACTATGCTGTCTGACACAGTGCATGGGCTAATACCCACTGCTGACACTACAGTGTAGTACTATTACGTCCCGTACATGGTAAAGAGTTGATACCCAGTCGTGAAACTACAGTGCAGTAGGGTGGAGTCCAACAGAGTACATGAGCTGACACCCAGTGCTGACACAGCAGTACAGCACTATGTTGTTTCACACACACACACACACACACACACACTCTGCATAATGTACAGTTCCTGACATGTTGTATATGCATACAAACACTCAAATGCATACAGTACATGAAGTGGTGCCCTACTTTGGATTGTGTCTCAGATCTCCAGGAAGTTGATGTGGATTACCTTGGCCAATAGGAGACACTTCACCTTTGTGGGTAGGGAGGAAGGATGAAATGTGTGAATCATAGCCAAGCCACTGGGATTCAGATCTGAATTCAGGGCGTAGAGAAGTTATGGTGTTTTCATGGCCAAGGAGAGTCAGGGACATTAATGTCTCAATTATTGACCCTAAGGGGGATACGATAAAACTTGTAGATAGTTTTAGTTATTTAGAGGAGACACTGATTCACAACTTTCTTTTGAATTTCAGGTGAGTAAATTAGCCAAAAGAATTGATCAAAGGCTGTGAATGTTATTCAGAGTCAGATCTTATCTCATTCCTGAATCCTGTAAATTACTGGCACACAGTTTCTTGCCTAGTGTATTTGATTGTGGTCTAATGATTTACTCAGATTCATAAGCTACATGCAACTTATCACGGTATATTTGGAGTCAAGACTGGTCTTCCACTGAGAACCCATCACTGTAATCTTTGGAAAGAAGCTAATTATCCTGCTTTAATAGATAGGAACAACCTCAAGATGTATACCTTTGTTTATATTTTTAAAAGTAGTAAGGGTTTTCACCCTCCTATCCAGTCTTTTTTCCATTAAATTGCAAAATACCCAGATTAACAAGGCCACAGACTTCAGGTGTTCTTAGGGTCCCTTTTTAAGGATAAACATAGGTCAAAGATCAGTTGTATATAGGGCTTCTACTTTCTTTAATATGATCTCCAGTGTAGTCACTCATTGTAGAACTATTAGGTTCTTCAATTATAAGCTTGCCCAGTGACTTAATTCCCTTACTGAGTGTACCTGTCTGCAGTAGTAATCGTTATATGTATATCTGTATGTATTTATATTTTGTATGTGGTTACATTTTATAACCTGGTTTATTAAGTATGGCCGGTTTGATGTTTCTTATATGTTAACTTTTCACTTGTGAAAATGGGATTTTTGCTCATCTTGTTAACAAATATAATGCCAAATGTTGCTTGCTTCTATGTGCTGTTTAGGTATTTGGAAGTCATTGGAGTGCAAATATTGAAAATTTGCGAACTTACGAGCGTGTGTAGGAACTGCGCAACGCACGCTCGTAAAACAGTCATTTTTAGGGATTTTTTCACCAAATTTTCAACATAGCCATTTTAAGACCTCTGCTCATGAACAGTGTCACTGTGATTTTATTAATTTGTCCCGCACATTGAGTTTGCAGACAATCGACCGCGCCATTGTGCTGCTACATGGGCGGAAACACATTTTGGGTGAGATGTGAAAATGACAGCTGTACTACTCATAAGAAGGTGTGGTAAAATGGCAATGTTGAAAATCTGGAGTGAAAATATTGAAATTTCGCAAACTTACGAGCCTCATGAGGAACTCGTGCAAAGCACGCCAGAAACAGTCATTTTTTAGATTGCACCAAATTTTAACTTGTGTTTTGGACTCTTCATCGATTTCACTGTCATGGACCAGGCCTCAGGGATGATTTGAGTCACCGCGCAGTCACTGTGCGAAATCACCCTTCGGGCCCAAATAATGCCATGACAGTGACATCATTCGCGAGAAGGGGTCCCAAAACCTCATGTTGAAAATTTGCGCAAAAATTCCAAAATGCCTGAGATATGCAACAAAGTTGAAACCCCTATCTAGGCCATTATACAGCCACCGGGCATTTCCTCAGTTCATGGGTCGGCTTTGAAGAGTGCAGACGTGTTCCCGTCCACCCAAGATCGCCGTGCCAGAGTCCGAGGTAAGTATGGGGTGAGGGGGCGTGGGGAGGCTGGGTGTGCAGTGGGTAGGTGCAGGTTGTGGGAGGGGGTCGGGAGACGCCCCGACCGCTTTTCATTTTTCAGGTTAAAAAAAAAAAAAAAAAAAAAAGACATTGTGGGATCATTTGCCACGCCTGGGTGGGCTCCTCATGGCACAAGGATGTTGGGGGCGTTCAGCCGATGGGTGATTGGGCACCTCTGCCGCCAAAGGACCTTGATGCCATGTTGGGTGGGCTCCCAGCGTGGCACCTACAACTGGGGGAGAGACGCAGCTCAGCCGACGGGATTGGGCACCTGCCTGCTACGCAGTAGGTGCGGGGTGTGCATGCTCGCGTGTGGGGGCTACGCTCAGTGGGCTTTATCTCTGCTCACTGAAGCGTAGCTCTTCAATCAGATGTTACTGCATTTTGAGCGGTCGTACAGCTCCAAAATGCATTGGCTTACAGGGGCCGCGCCTGCCAGCTCACTGACTGAATTGGAGGAGGAGGTGACACACCTCCGAAATCTCCAATGATGGCACTATGTTTCTTGCACATGCGTGCAAGCAAGATAAAAATGAAAAAAATGAAATGACCTGGATCTTAGAGAATTTGACTCAAATGATTTGTGTTGACAGAGACCTACCCCAGTGTGTGGTTGGTAGAGTGGATAAGGGTGTGTGGCCTTGAATCCAAACCATTTTTCCCCATCATATAGAAATATACATGCAGGAGTGTGCGCCGCACACACACACACACACACACACACACACACACTCACACAAACATTCATCAATATGTTTCCTTTATAAGAGACAGAAAGTTCAGGCTTCAGTTTTTTTGTGATGCAATTAATATATACAAACTTCTCCTGCGTATCTTCTTTCTTGAAAAGGAAATGATAAATACTCATTATATCAAACCATGTCACAGCACACTGTCGCTATGTCACATACAAAGTATCATTCAGAAAAGCAGTAACATTTATTTCAGGGATTTAAAGTAAATTGAATTTTAAAACTGAAAGACAGATGAGAAAATACTGCTGTTTAACACATTTGCCTGTCTAATATACTGAGCACTAGACTGGATAAAGCAGGACTTGGCTTTTCTACAAAGCTAATCCCTGTTGATGCAGAAGAAGATGGTCACTTTTCCTTTCTGATGGTTTTCTTCTGGCTATGCCCTGGTTTTTCCTTTCTTGGTAGGTAGGTGTTTTTCACTTCCTGTGATAGCATGGCTATTAGCGCCCTAGTCTCAGGGATAACTGCAGAGATGGTCATATCTCAACTCCCTTGAGGTATTCCACCCAGTAATTCCTCATGCACCAGAATTCCATTCCGATCTTCCTCTGGGAGAAAGCATAAACTAGCCAATTTATAGTCAGATCACTCAGCCCGGTATGATTATGTTGCCTATTGAGTCATTTGTGGTTTGCTTCTGCTATTTGACACCTTTGTGCCTTCTCATTTGCAAGAGGGTCCCACATTTTGTTACATACCCCTTCCTGCCATTGTCTCACCCCCTACAGAGCAGCTACATTAGTGTCAGTGTCCCTCTGCTGCTTGGCTAGTGATGCTGAGATGCTGGCTTCACACCAACTACCTGTCTGTGCCATGTAATCTGCCCCTATCTCTCTGCCTAGAGATTGATAGTCAGGATTCATTTTGTTATTCCCTATAGCCTTTTCCCTATCTTTTTGGGCTATGGAATTCTTTAATCCCTGTCTTGTTTTTCTCACCTCCATTTTCTCTTCCTGGTGCACAAAACTGAGGTTGGTGAGGAAGCCAACAATAGTTATCGACTAGTGCATAGCACCATGTAGCGGTGTGCAGGCCCCATGCACAGTAGCCATAGCTAGACCCCTGGCCAAAGCTTTGCTTCTGTGGGGTATAGTACATTTTGCAACACCCACCATATTATACAATAAAGTTCATCGCACAAAACAAATAACTAGCAGAAGAAAAATGGTTCAGTGGTAGTTTAAGGATTGTGGGATGGGGATAGAGACCTACTCTAAAGCAAGAATTCATTTGAGACCAACAAGGTACTAAATTAAATAGTATGGATAGCTGCTGACTGCCTAGGAGCTGTAAGTAGAGCACGAGAGGCCACAAGAAGGTCTGGGATTCTTACATCTGTCCTCTATACATTGGCAAACACACCTGCAGCACTTGTTGAGAATTGGACCTGGGACCCTGAGATCGAAACTGGGACCCAGGCCCCCAAAGGCAGCAGCAGCTCTAAACATTCACCGAAAGGAAAAAACACTCTAACTGGGAAGTTAGAAAGCTCTTTTGTAAATCATATACTGGCTGTGTCACGGACCACCACCAAAGGGCTATGGCTGTTCCAATTATTAAGTCCTGCTTTGGCTCTGCTAGTAACAGCTTTCACTACCAGATTGTGCTGCTTTGCACAGCCTGCCTTCTCCCACGCAGAAAGCTGCTTCCCTTTTTAAGGGAAAAGCATCCCATCCTCGCCCTCGCTGTCTGTACTTACTATCTCATGGAACACCAACAGATATCTTTAGTTGTTACCATGATTAAAAATGGTATCAGCTCTGTTATTCACAGCTTTCTTGATGGGATTGCTTTGCATTGACTGCATTTCCTCTGTACAACAGTACTGTAAAATGGACCTGCTGCATTTGCAGCCATAACAGTCAGAAGAGTGTGAAGCTCTTTCTACCCTCACACTGGCAGGCAATGCAATCTTCCTATGATAATTATGGAATCTTGGGCTTTTGTGAGTGATGGAAAGGTTCCTTTGAGATCTCTTATCTCCTTCCTGTCTTTTTTCTCATACTCCAGCCCCTTTTCAGTCCTACTTTCCTACCTTTATTATTCCTCTCTATCTACCCACCTCCTGTTAATTCATCGACACTCCCCTTCTAGTTAGGCCTCTTCACCTTTTCTCACTCC
The DNA here is from genome assembly GCA_016271365.2 of Neoceratodus forsteri. Lineage (NCBI taxonomy): Eukaryota > Metazoa > Chordata > Ceratodontiformes > Ceratodontidae > Neoceratodus > Neoceratodus forsteri. The sequence continues at coordinate 541,030,296 of JADMNL010000022.1, read as the reverse complement.
CCTCTGAACTCCACTCCACCAAACTCTCTCACACCTCTGTACTCTTGGTCCCTAACTCTCCCTCCTTTAACTTCCATTAATCAAAGTCCAACCCCTCACCTCTAACCCTCTTTCTACTACTCTCATTCTCCTTCTCTTACCCATTCCCACCTTTATAACTATCTTTCTCCCTCTCTAACCTCCTCCTACTGCCTCACACTTTCCGCTCCACACTAGGCTGTTTCTTCCCTTCTTCTCCCACCTGTGTTCTCCTTCATACCTTTCCATTCTCCTAATGCTTTGTCAAAACATGTACTTCTCAGAGTCCATTGGGACATGTCTCCTGTCTCGTCCAATGTATCTATCATTCCTGGTGAGTGCCTAACACACGTGGACCCCCTGATTTATAGTACAATGTACTATTTATATTTTTATCTCTGTTTATACTATGTGTTATATTGTATAATTTACTGTTACATTTTGTGTGAATCCTTCTTCCCCTTCCCCTGGACACATTTGGAAATAATCTCTAGTAAGCTCAGTATGTCTTTCCTGGTGACACTTTTGAAATAAATAAATAAATCTATAATTAGGGACCAGAGTCATGATTTATGAAGATGGAAACATTTCTGACTAGCAGATCCAGCCATGCTACTTTTATGGCACAGTAAAACTGGTGGCGGCAGGTGCTGCATTCTCTGTAAGGGTCTAACAAACAATATATTCTTAAAGATGTGATGAGTGATTCTCAGCATACAGTACTGTATGGAAGAGGCTGTATAAGTGAGCACATGGTTATTAGAAAGGAAGTCAGCTCAGCTGGGTCTCTGTTAAGACATATTGTTAAAGCCTGTAAGAAACAATTACCAATGCATCTGTACAAGCTGTTTCTCCTAATGGTTCCTCAAGAAAAAAAAAAGTTAAACTCTGAGATATCAGATGGACACACTGGATGATGTGTAATGGGGGATGGGTGGCGAACTACAGAGTTTTAGGCCCAACAGGGCCTCACAGAGTCAGTCGTGACTGTGACTGTGAACAGACTGCCAGCTGAAAGTTCATGTCTGCCCTAATTCAAACTATCTGGTGGTAAGGTAGTCTACCTTGTAGTGAGAGAAAAAGAGAGAGAAACAGAAGAGAGAGTTATTCTGTTTCTAATCTATTGTTTAAAGCCAGTTTCTTTTCTTTTTCTGTGGACTTAATGTTCCCAATGCTTTTGCTTCAATAACCTGTAGAATCTCTGTAATTATCCTGAAATATTAAACATATTATTTCTACATAGTTCAGGTTTCTGTGACTGAATCATTTGAGGTACAGCTATTTTATTTTTTTTCCCCAAAACACTGATACTACAGTGCAGTACTATGTTTTCCCACACAGTGCATGAGTTGATACCCAGTGCTGACACTACAGTGCAGTACTATGTTTTCCCACACAGTGCATGAGCTGATACCCAGTGCTGACACTACAGTGCAGTACTATGGTGTCCCACACAGTGCATGAACCGATACCCAGTGGTGACACTACAGTGCAGTACTTTCGTGTCCTACACAGTGCATGAGCTAATATCCAGTGCTGACACTACAGTGCAGTTCTACAGTGTCCCATACAGTGCATAGGCTGATACCCAGTGCTGACACTGCAGTACAGTATTATGGTGTCCCACACAGGGCATGACGTGATACCCAGTGCTAGCACTACAGTGCAGTATTATGGTGTCCCACACAGGGCATGAGCTGATACTCAGAGCTGTCACTACTGTGCAGTACTATGGTGTCCCACACACTGCATGTGCTGATAGCTAGTGCTGACACTACAGTGCAGTATAATGTTATCACACACACAGGGCATGAACTGATACCCAGTGCTGACGCTCTGGTACAAGTGCTATGGTGTCCCAGACAGGACATGAGCTCACATTGTTGACTATGCAGTGTAGTATTTGGGGGTGTTGCACCATGAAAGTACCATCCTTCAGTTGACACATTAAACTGAGTTTTTTTTCTACCTGTGTCTTGTGGTTGTCTGAGTGGAGAATCCAAAGGCCCCTTGTTAAAAGAGATGGGATAATCCTGCTGTCTTGACTAACATTCCTTCTCAATAAAACTCTTTGTGAGTTGCTGCCATGTTTGTATTCCTGCAAATCACTGTATTATCAGTATTCCAGTCATTGTTTTGTAAAGTGCTTTGAGATATTGTGTGTATGAAATGCACTATAAAAACCAAATTCTTTTCAGCCAACTAACTAACCAATCAACTAACCAACCACAAGCCAACAAATCAATCAACTACAAACCAACCAAGCAACCAACTAGCCAATCACCAATATGTTCTCAAGATTCAGCTCTGCCCATTTTACTATACTGCACTCCTGAGTCAGCATGCTACCCCTGTCTTTCATAGCAGCTTCATACATGCTCAAGTAGAAAGGCTGGGAAGCGTTCAGCAGCAGGCCTTGCAAATAAAATACAATGGAAGTCACACTTCAAACTTTCAAATTCTTATTTAGAGCACCATGACCACAGACACACTATAACGTAACTCTCCCAATAATCTGTACCCTCTGATTATGATATTCCCTTTATAATAATCACAACGATGTTTGTTTATTGGAAGCACCAGCAGAAAGACATGCTGTCAAACTGAATAGTACCACAGAAACATAGAAACATAGACTTTGATGGCAGATAAGGACCACTTGGCCCACCTAGTCTGCCCATTTCCCTAACTATTGGATAAGCTGCAGATCATAGTTAACCAACAGCCTTCTTCTTCCTACCCCACCAGAATTGCCTTATGACTGCCCCATGCATTCTTGAATTCCCCCCCTGTTTCTGACCCCACAACCTCCTCAGGAAGGCCATTTGATGCATCCACCATCCTCTCTGTGAAAAAATGGTTCCTCACAGTGTCCCTGAGCCGTTCCCCCTCTATCTTCAAATTGTGTCCCCTTGTTCTTGCACATCTCTTTTTCTGAAAGATGCTACACTCTTGGACTTTGTTGATTCCCTTGAGATACCACTTCCCCAAACTGAAGTAGTTTTTTAAGGTAAGGCTTATATTCAGGAACATGACATTATGATGTTACAGTGTGTTAGGACTCTTGGGGTCATATACATAGTGAATTTATACTTTCTTCCAACTAGTTATTTATATTATTATGTTACCCGGGAGGGACGGGGGAGGGTTTAATTCCATTAGTTTTTGATTTAGATTCCTAAGACTGTTTCTGTACTTATAGTAGAGTAATTATATACTGACGCATTTTGAACTCTAAACACATTAGGATGCATGATCTCATTCCCTGGTGGGTCCTTAGTAGTTTTGTTTTTTAGTTGGACACTAATTCTGACATTTGATATTTCTTGTAAAAATACAGCACTGAAGGTCTTAATGTTTATGAAATATAGTATCTGGCTGAGTATATAGTTGATAAATTGTCTCCAGATAGGTTTAACAGTTTATGTATGTTTTAAACAGGCTATTCACTTTAGGAAAACTTCTCTTTATACCCTCCTATTGCCATGCATAGATTATTTCTGTTTTATAGTTGTTAACTTGCAATACTATCTTTTTAACATGTACGTAAAGGAATAGTACACTCAGAATTTGCAAAAACATATGTTGTGCAGTGTTTTGATTTGTGTGTGAAGTCCTAGTGTGTCTTTCCCTCTGTCTGCTATGTAAATGTGAATAGCTTGAAAACCATACAAGTCACACATACCCAACAAAGTGTCACAATTGCTCACAACAAAAATACTTTTGCAATGGGAGTAGTCACCAAGCTGAACTCTGAATAGTTTTTAAAATATAGCCATCTTTACTGTTGTGAACTGATTGTAAAGCAGTGCTTGCTGTGAATCTATGGTCCCGGCTACATCACTGTCACGTGAGATAGGATGCATTATAGGAACAAGGAATACAATAAACTTAGCTGTGATGGAGATCCCCATGGGTCGTAAAACTACCATTAAACTAGCAGGCTAATTTAGGAAAAACTTATAATAGCAGACAGAGGGAAGGACACACTAGGACTTCACACACAGATCAAAACACTTTGGACAACATATGCTTTTGCAAATTCAGGGTGTACTACTCTGTTAAGTGGGCATTATATCTAAGGGTCTTGCATTCAATTAAGAGTGTATTCACATAACATAATCACTCAAGTTGTCAGTTAATTAATCTGCCTGGCCCCTCGAAGTATTCCTCTTATCTGCCTCTGTTGACATTTGACCTTGGAGTGCTTCATAGTTGCCAGCTGACTAAAACTGGTTTCTTGCATTTAAACCTCAGTTATTATTTTTTTAAAAGGCATTTCAAACCAATGAGAATGCCTTCTGTTTTTTTTAAGTATGATCTGGGTGTTAATAGTATGTGATTTACCAAACAATTGACATAAGTTTCCGAGGAAGGACTTGGTTGGTTTGAAAGCTTAAGCACTGTTTTCTTTTGTTATATCTATGTTGGTCCAATAAAAGGTTTCAAAAAATTTGTTTCTGGATCTGATTTACAAAGACCAATACAGCAACTAACTAGTTCTGTGTGTACAAATACATTAAGAACAGAGATTAAGTTAGGCTCGTCTCATTAGCACTCCACTAGGGGGTTCCCTGATCAGCATGTTCAAATACTAAATACAGTATAGCATGCTTCCACTTACATTGAATATAAACAGAACTGTTTGTTCCAAGTATGTGTGGGATAGACAGAGGGGAATATTAGTAAATAGGCAGAAAAGAGGGAGGATCGCTGGAGGCCATTTAGGTTCTGCAGAGACAGAAGAGGTAGGGACCATCTGGGCAGGATGAATGGGCCACATGGTCCTTTCCTGACAACAAATGCTATGTTTCCAGCAAAAGAAATGTTGCCAATTACCTTAATGACATCAGGAGTACATAATTTATAACACTGTCAAATTCTTTAAATCACTAGGCAGATTAGGTCCGTCGAACATCTCTTTGGAAGATTAATAATACTGTAGATAATTGTTTAAGAACACAGACTGACTAGGGTTTGGGCAAATATGATGGTACTGTTGTAATGGTGCCTAGGCACCCTTCTTTCCATTTAGGAATGGGAGATTACAAGATTAACCCAACAGGGGGACAGGGGTAGCTAACCAGACCCACCCCAACCCATGCTAGATACTTGTTTACATTCAAGGTTCTTACGAATTTGCTAAACACTATTTCATATCTACTCCCTTATAGTGTGATAAAAGGTAGAGTGAGCACTTTATACACTACTGTACAAATGAATAATTAAATGTATAACGTTACTTCTCCTTCTGCTAGTTCATTAGAACTGTATTGAGATTTGGTTGCTAAAATGTGATTATTTTTCTTCCAGTATACCAAGATAATTTGATTTTCAAATGTTGATCTGAAAATGTACATGAATTTGTTGTTTATGTACGATTCTAAGTTTAGCTTAGGGAAAGTTAAGGAGAAAAAGGATGCATTCAAAAAGTATAAGGAATCACAGAAGGAGCACGACAGGGAACTGTATCAATTAAAGCAGAAAGATGTGCGGAAGGCAGTCAGAATAGCAAAGGCCAAAACCGAGGCAAAAATAGCCAACTCAGTTAAGAAGGGGGATAAAACCTTTTATAGGTACGTTAGGGAGCATAGAAAGGTTAAGGGAGGAATGGTGAAGATTAATAAAGGAGAGGGGAGGTGGTCAGAGGGAGACAGTGAAAAGGCAGAGATACTGAATGAATACTTTTGCTCAGTATTCACAAAAGAAGATGAGGAGGAGTTACCTAAACCAGACAATGGAAGCACTCTGGGTAGGGGGGGTTGACACCAGTCCATTTACAGAAGAAAGCGTCCTGAAAGAACACCTAAAACTCAAGGTGGACAAAGCAATGGGGCCTGATGGGATTCACCCCAGAATCCTAAAAGAACTAAGGGACGACCTAGTGACACCACTGACTACACTTTTTAACAATTCGTGGGAGGATGGGGTGGTACCTGAGGACTGGAGGAGGGAAGATGTGATTCCCCTTCACAAATGTGGGAGCAAGGCAGAAGCAGGAAACTACAGACCTGTAAGTTTGACCTCAGTGGTAGGGAAAATGATGGAATCACTTCTGAAAGAAAGAATTGTTGAGTACCTAGATGCCAGCAGGGCACAGGACCCAAAGCAGCATGGATTTACAGCAGGAAGGTCATGTCAGATGAATCTAATTGATTTCTTTGACTGGGTGACCAAAGTAATAGACCTGGGAGGGGCTGTGGATATGGCCTACTTAGACTTTAGCAAGGCATTTGACACAGTCCCACACAAAAGACTAATAATCAAGTTAGCCAGCCTGGGAGTGGGTTCCAGGGTGGTAGCCTGTGTAGCAAACTGGCTGCACAACAGGACACCGAAGGCAATAGTGAATGGAACACATTCTGAAGAAGGGGGGTTACTAGTGGAGTACCTCAGAGCTCAGTACAGGGTCCAGTCCTCTTTAACATCTTTATAGGTGACATTGCAGAGGGTCTGGAAGGAAAGGTATGCCTCTTTACAGATGACACAAAGATCTGTAACAGAGTTGATACACAAGGGGGTAGAAAGGATGAGAAGGGACTTGGCAAGGTTGGAGGAATGGTCAGACATATGGCAACTTAGATTCAATGCAAAGAAGTGCACAGTAATGCACCTGGGAAACAAAAACCCAGGAGACAAGTACACAATAGCAGGAGAGGTACTAACAACAAAAAAAATGGAAACGGACTTGAGGGTAGTCATATCAGATGACCCAAAGGTAAGTAAGTAAGCAATGTGGAAGTCAGTAAGGAGAGCCAGGGGGATACTGGGATGCATAAGAAGGGGCATCACAAGTTGAAAAAGGGAAGTGGTTATCCCTTTGTACAGACAGTTAGTGAGACCCCATCTGGAATACTGTGTGCAGTTTTGGAGAACCATCTACACAAGGACATGGACAGGATGGAAGCAGTCCAGAGGAGGGCAACTAAAATGGTGCAGGGTCTGCATCAGAAACCATCTGAAGAGAGACTGAGAGAGCTTAATATGTATACCCTTTATGAAAGGAGGGATGGGGGGACATGATAGAAACTTTCAAGTACCTCAAGGGAATCAACAAAGTCCAGGAGGGTAGCATATTTCAGAAAAAGAGATGTGTAAGAACAAGGGGCACAATTTAAAGATAGAGGGGGGTGGCTCAGGGGTAATGTGAGGAAATTCTTTTTCACGGAGAGATTGGTGGATGCATGGAACCACCTTCCTGGGAGGTACTTGGGTCTAAAACAGTGGGGGAATTCAAACATGCATGGGACAGACATAAGGCAATTGTAGTGGGGGGTTGCAGGAAGTAGACTGTGGGTTAACTAGAATCTGCAGCTTATCCAATAGGAAGGGAAATGGGCAGACTGGGTGGGCTAAGTGGTCCTTATCTGCCGTCAAAGTCTATGTTTCTATGTTTCTATATCAAGTTTACATATTTGTTTATACTGTTTTGTTAATGTGCACTTCTGTGGTTTACAATTGTATTTGATTGTATTGATAGTATTATGTCTATCAAAAAATGATGAAAATAAGATGCACTATAATGGTCAAAATCCTTTTCAGCCAAATGAAAGATCCAAATCATAAATCACACAACAGGCAATTGCAATCAGAGTTTCACATCAATACTGTACCGGGTGACATAAAAGCACTTCACTAAAAGGGCTAAGAAAAGAACAGTTCTTACCATAACTAACAGTAGATCTTTGAGATAATCTCTTTCATTGGGCCATACCTATGGAATTATAAGCCACCAGGCGCAAGGACCACACTGAAACTTTATGCAAGCAGTCTACCAGGGACTGCCCACAACAATGTCAGATGTCAGCTCTCCCATATAAATGTGGGCAGCTCCTTCCCTCCTCAGTTTTCTGCTGGAAATCATGCTCAGAGGAACTCCTTGTAAAGAAACAGGAGAGAGGGCAGGACTGTGAAAACCAGGCAAGGCAGGGAGCAGAACATAGACCCTCATGGAGAAGGCAACAGCATTCCCCAGATTCTCAGGATCCAATAAAGGGTTGGAGGGTGGGATGACATGGCCTAGTGAAAGATCTTCCCTCTAATGGTTGCCTTAAAGATCTCCCATGTGGTTCCAGAAGAAGTGTCTTCTGTTTGATTTTCTTCTAAGAATAAAGTAGCCTTCTTTGGGCCAATGGGATAAAGTCCGGTTCCCAAAGCAAAAGAGGATCTAGCCTTCAAGAAGGGGAAGTGGGCAGAGGCGGGCCCCATAAATAGTGAAACTGTACAGGGGCATGGCCAAAAATTACCAAAAGTAGGATCACTGAATCCAGGGCTGACTCGATTATTAGTGGGGAGGTTAGCCAGAAATCCAGGCAGCTATGAGAACCATGAACCTAAGAGTAATATGAATAGTCTCAGTCTCGAGGATGTCAGGTCCTCTAGATGGACACTAGGTCTTGATCTTGCATCATTTGATGGACTGCCTGTACTCCCTTAGGGTGGTATTCAGTACCCCTAGAGCTTCAATCTAACAGGCGTTAGCATGAGATTAAAATCACCTCCTAGTAGTACAGGAGTGGCCCCAGTGGCTAACTGTCCCAGCTTATTTGCAATATTATGGAAAAAGGTGGGGTCATCCAGTAGTGTAGCATATTCACAGAGGGCCTGGGTGCAAGGTGATGTTATAGGGCCCCTTCCTAGATTTGAATAAACACCAAAATTATGAATTGGGCCCCTCAAACCTCATGGGCTCTTGTACCACTGCATCCCCTGTACCCTTGTAGCTACGCCCCTGGGGTCATCCTTATTAGGTGCATAAATGTTACCCAATAGAATGGGCCCAGTGGAAGTATCCATTAAGGCAAAAACCCATCTACCCTGAGGGTCACTATCAGTGTGGGTAAGGGTTCATCGAAGAGCTTTCTGCACAAAAGTCACCACCCCACATTTGTGAGGTGGGAGGAGGCATGGAATTCTTTCTACCCATTTTCTGGTTAGCTTAACATGGTCTGCATGGGTCAGTTTAGTTTCTTGAAGGAAGGACAACTGTGACTTGAGCTTATTTAGGTGAGATAAAACTTGCTTTCTTTTCAGTGGGGTGTTAAGTTCCCGTACATTCCATGCATGATTAGTAATCTCATCCATAATCTAAGATAGAAAATTTTATGAAATGATAAGTATAGACCCACCTGCAAGAAGCTAAAGCTAGCGGATTCCCCATCCTTAGTAGTGAGGGGGCAAAGGGTAATAAGGTTTTTTTTGTCTGGTGGGGAATCTTCATACCTGCCATTTATGTCCTCACCCCACATTTCACCAGACCCTCTAACAGCCACCCTGTGCCTCAGACTAGGCTCCCACACCATCTCTCCCCGGGATTTGAACCCTGTACCATCTGAGCCAAAGTTCACAGCCCTATCGCTGTACCACTGTGGCTGTGTCGCTTCTGGCAGGCACCCCCGCAGCCTTGTACCCGCAGTGACCTGATGCCCACTGACAACCATGATCACCCCTCTATGCCCAGCTGGCCCAGCCATGCTTGGGATGCTGCTGTTACTTATTCTGACCATACGGTCACCGTCACCCCCCATTATCATGTCAGATGTACCCAGTGAACAACACTCCACTCACCTCCTCCCCCACTCTATCAACCTCCACTGCCACTCCACCTCCCACACACCTCCCCCAGCACTGCTCTCTCTCTTAACCCCCCTGCACTTTGCTCTACCTCTCCATCCCAGCCCTCCGCTCCCTCCCCATACCCTGCTCACTCCCCGTAAACTCCACCTACCATCCACACCCTGTCAACAATCAACACCTTGCTGCTCTCTTCAGGATAATCTCACTACTACTTTTGCTGTCTGGCAACATCCATCCCAACCCAGGCCCTGTCACCCCCAATCAGCTGCAGACCAGCTCAAGGCTACACATCACCTCAATGAGCATCTGCAGCCTCCCAAAAAAGACTGCATCCCTCCAGTGCTGGATAGTGCTGCCCCAACCAGATGTACTGGCTTTCCAAAAAGACCCATGACTTTTCAAAAAGTGACTCCTTCGTCACTTTCCCTGGCTTCTCCCTCTTCAGGGAGGATAGAGTGGGAAAGTGTGGTGGCAATTGTGCTTTCTATATCCGTAACTCCTTGCTGTGTCAAGCACTCTCTGCCCGTACGCTGGACCATGGAGCACAAGCCCTGTAGCTAAAACTCACACCTGATCCAGCCAGGGCCCCTCTAATTGTCACAGAAGCTTGTATCCTGCCACAGAATCAAACCCCCGTAATCCTGTCACTCTCAGATTACCTCACCTGGCTCCCCCACAGAGTAGAACAAATACTGGTAGATGACCTCAACATAAACTGGCTCACCAGATCAGCGGACCATGCCAAGGACACTTTCACAGGCCTTGACCTAACTCAATTGGTAACCCAAACCATTAAGTCTAACCCCTCTAAAGCTCACTCACACTGCTGGACATCCTTCTAACTAATCGTCTCCACAGAATAATGGATGTTGTGGTCCTTTCCAACTCATTGAGTGACCACTCTCTGATACTTTTCTCCAGGTCCTGTCACATACCTAAAGCCCTGCCCAGCTTTTTTTCCTGCCACTGCCTACATTCTGACGGCCTCAGTAAACCCAAGCACTACCTGGCCCACTATGACTGGTCCCCCATAAAACTGGCGCAGAACACAGATGACGCCCTCAACTTCTTCACCTGCTCCTTCAACAAGGCCTGAGATATAGTTGCCCTACTTGTCAAAACCTCCACCAAAAAGTGCAATGCTCCTTGGGTCACACCAATGCTGTTACGGCAACTTCAACTAAGGGACAACCTCTGGCAGGCAGATGGACAGACAGACCTATAATACTGAGCATAATAGATGCACCTGGGCCATATGGAGGGCCAAGGCACAGTACTATAGATCCTCCCTGGCTGCCTCCTGGGGGAGTGCATGAAAATTCTTGGACAATATAAAAGAACTTAACATGAAATCCTGCTCCCCACCCTCTTCCCAACTCAATATTAATGGCACCACCTCCACAGACCCCCAAAGCATCACTGACTGCTTCAACAACACCTTCTCTGATCTCAGTGCAGTCCTCCCCCGCAGATTTTTGACCCAGTACAGCCCACCTTGGCACCTAATCTCCATTGCCCACCATTCTACCTGTTGGTCATTACTCCAGAGGAGGCCAATCCTTACTTAACTAAAGCCCTCAGTGGCACCAACCCCTTCGAGGATCCCTTTGACAAAAGACTTTTTCGACTGGTCCTTGATACCATCTTTACCCCACTTACAGACCTACTCAACTGCTCCCTGTGTCTTGGACAGTTCCCAACTGCCTGGAATGTGGCAGTTATAACCCCCATACTGAAAAGTGGGGACAGCTCCTCCCCAAATAACAATTGACCTACCTCCATCCTCCCTCCACTCTCCAAAGCCCTAGAGAAAATACTGTCCGATCAACTCACAGAGTACCTTGTCACCCTCAACCTGTTATGCAGGGAGCAGCATGGCTTCCGATCTGGCCACAGCACAATCATTGCCCTCACAGAATTCTTTAACTTCCTCCACTCTGCCCTTGATAAGAGACATCTTGCCGGTGCCGTTTTCATCAGCTTCTCCAAGGGACTTCCAGTTTAGCCGTGAGCACTAATGGCAGCCTGAATCGCTACCTCCACCTCGCTCTACTAACAATCCACAGCAATCAACCCTATTTTCAGGCACAAACTGTCTGCTAAAGTGAGGATCACGGACTACTGGATGCCGGTGACACAGCGTCATAAGGATTATCTATCGGGAATGGTTGGAAAAGGATCTAAAAATCAGTCGGGAGAATGGCCTACGTCAGCGGACTGTTAAGATACCCCACGGCCTTCCCGGGGGAAATATTGAACCAACAGTCAGAAAAGGAATGCACGATTACCTCTACTCAGCTTTGTGAAACACCACAACAGATGAACGCATCATTGCAAAGGATGGAGGCAAGAGCATTAGAGGACAGAAATGTAATAAATATCCTAAGTCAGAAAACGGATGAGATAGATAAAAACATCACCGAATACAACAATGTCACTGACTCATAATTCTGCACTTCTGGAGCTTCTTTAGCGATCGCAATACCTAGAACAAAAAATGGAAGAGCTGGAGAACAGAAATCGTAGAAACAATATTAGAATACATGGCATATCGGAGGAGACAGAAACAGGTAGCATGTTGACTTTTATTGATTCTTTTCTGAAGGAGATTCTGAACCTGCCCAAAGAAAAAGAGTTGTGTGTAATTAGATCTTTAACAGCTAAACCTAGAGACCCAAAAGCATGTCCAAGATCCATAGTTTTAGCATTTCTCAATTTCAGAACCATGGAAGAGATCCTTAGTTTAGCTTGGTCAAGAAAAATTATTAATTTTGTGGATGTGAGACATTTTTTGATCAGGATTATACCCCACAGTTACTAACTAAAAGACGGCAAATACTCACAATAATTAGACAACTCCAACAGAAGGGAGTGAAAGCTTTCCTAGAATACCCAGCAAGGATTCGAATAATAACTGAGAAGGATCCCAGGCAGTTTCAGGAATTAATAGATGCAGAGGAAATGCTGGAATCATTAGGAGTTTCGTTGCAGAAGGATGGGGTCCTGGAGAAGTATGAGGAACATAAGAACAAAGCTTGGGTTCCTGGAGGAACCAAAAGACGTGGGACTCAAAGGGAGGAGGGGTTCTCAGGAATGTGGTGCAAGCTTTCAGAGAAATGCCGAGAAGCAGAAGGGCCCATAACCGACCGAGATGGAGAAGCAGGAGGAAAACAGGGACTAGAGGAAAATTCGGAGAATGAGGACACTTGAAATGTCTGGCAAAATTTAAATTTAAAAAGCTGTGCCCAAAAAGGCCGGGGTGACTAGTGGAGAAAGCACAAGGAGAAAGGAACTATACAGAGTGATCTGAACTGAACTGAAATGGACAGAATGGAAAATATAAAATATTGTATGGGTAGGAGGGGATGAATACAACTATGGGTTAAATGAGAACTAGATTAGACTAGAAGCTGTGGATATATGGCAGCATACTCTAAAACTGGATCCTGGGTGGAAGGAGGGGGAATCCGGGTATCTGGAGGTAGGCCTTGAGTTGGTTTCCTAGCTCACACATGGAACCTCAGGGACCTGCAAAATGGAGAGTGGAAATGTTGAGAGACACACATTATTGGATGGGTCGCTTGCAGTCCTGGTGTGGGGGGGAGGCCACTGGTTTTCTCAAATGGCATAAGGCACTTAACGGAGTGGGAGAGAGGTGGTTATGTCTCAGGGGTCCAGGAGGGGCTCACCCTCCAGGGGCCCAGGGGCTGGGCCTTGATTGTCTCTTAAGCTTCTAAAGTGTAAACAGAGTGTATATTGATGGGCATAAGCTTGTCAAAAGGAGAATAGGTGGTTGGTGGCTACCCCCTCATGCTGAGAGACTATACAGGGACATTTACTAACTGGAAATACAAAACAATTGAAATAACTTGTCTCACTGGTTAGAAGATGATAAATTGGTGTGGGTCAGAGGGGTTCATGGGGAGGGCGGGGAGAGGGAAGTTCGGGGCTGGCCTTTGGATTGCCTTAAGGGGTGACATCCTCATATCGCGCAGGCTCCACAGTAACAAAGGACTAAGTTAAGGAGGGAGTATTAAAAAAGTATAAATATAGGGGTTAAAAATTATTTTTTTCTTTCTTGAATCATTAAATAGTAGAGATAAGTGGTGGAAAGGCTGATCATAATCCGTTTAATATAGACGAGCTGGTAACTTAAGAGGGTGGGCTTACACAGGTACCAGATACAAAAACAACTGGCCAAGGAAAGGAGTTCCTAATAGAAGGAACAAGACTGCATCCTCTCTTTTCCCTTCTGAATGTCATCTGAGGAAAGGAGGGGAACAGGAATCCAGAGATTTGGATTCCCAATTTTGGAAGTCACAATACTTGATAAGCAATGTTGTTTTACAGGTTACAGTTACTGTTGTGATTTAATAATTTTGTGGTTAAAATGTTTAGAGGTCACAAGGTCTGCCAGAAGTGTGCAAGGAAGAAATATGAGAAACGGTCTTGAGACTGGCGGGAGGTTAAGGATCCCATATCATGGACATTGTTGAATGAAACATAATGGCTAGCCCAGATATTTGTATATGTTCCTATAACGTTAGAGGTCTTACAAACCCAGTTAAAAGAAGCAAAGTAATAGCTTTTTGTTAAAAAAACAAAGTCTGATGTCGTGTTACTCCAGGAAACTCATATGTCAGCATCAGAACATGCTAAATTAGCCAAATTTGGGTTCCAGGAGGTGGCAGCTGCATCCTACAAGAAAGGTCATAGAAGGGGGGTAGCTATATTACTGCCCAATAGGGTACAATTTAAACAAGAAGGGGTATTATGAGATAAGGAAGGTAAGTACATCCTAGTGAAAGGACTGCTAATGGGTAAAAAGGTTACACTAACATCGCTGTATTTCCCACCTGGGTCTAGATATGAAGAAATCAGTACATTTTTATTGAAATTCCAGGAATGGGGAGAAGGGATGCTGCTAGGAGGAGGGGACCTAAACTTAAATCTAAATCCCACAGGTGGATACCACATCCAGAATCCCTAGAAAGGAACACAAAATAGCTAGAAAGGTTGCTAAACTACTAACGGAACTGGGTATGGTTGATGTGCTGCAGGCAATGAATGGGAGCAAGGGAGATTATACATATCATTCAGCCCAATATCAAATGTATTCCAGATTACATTGCCTCATACTCCTTAAGGAGGATATAACCAGGACTTGTGATAGCCGGATAGGGGACTTTGTTATGTCAGATCATGCTCCCATTCATATGAAAATAAAAATCAATAACATAAGGAAAAACACTTTTTGGAGGCTAAATGCTTCACTACTTGGCAATGAGGAAGTAAAGGAGATTATCACAGATACATATAAGCAGTATATGAGGGAAAATGATGTGGAAGAAATATCTCCAGCTATTCTATGGGATGCTGTGAAAGCAGTACTGAGGGGCCAATTTGTGAAAATATCTTCAAAGAAGAAAGAAAGGGAAGCCAGATGGGATAAAATAACAATACAAACAAGGGCCCTGGAGGATATGCAAAAACAAAAACTAAGTAAGGAAAGGACGAAGGAGTTTAAGCACCTTAAGACAGAACTGCAGAACATTATGGATTATCAGGTGGAGCAGTAGTTACTATTCCTGAGACAGAAATATTATGAAGGAGGACCTAGGGTCTTAAAGTTATTGGCAGAATGACTCATGGGGCAAAGGGCAAGAGCGTGCATAAATTATATAAAAAATCCTAACACAGCAAAATTTGAGACCCAGATACCAGAAATAGCAGAAGTCTTTAGAGACTTTTATGCCAAATTATACAAACCAGATCCAGAACCAGTTAAAGAGAAGGTGTCTACTTTTTTGAAAGAGCTCAGGCTACCGAAATTAAGTAAAGAGCAGGGGGAAAAAGTACTTGTACTTATAGGAGCAGAGGAATTTAAGGAAGTCATTGGGAATTTAAAAAACAGGAAAATGTCCAGGAACAGACTTACTGCCTCCAGAACTGTATAAAACCTTTAGGGAATTGATACAACCTTTATTAATGAGAGTTTATAAGGGGGTGATGGGACAGCGGGGATGTGCACCACTGTCCTGGATCAGGGCAATTATCTTGGTACTGCTCAAGCCGAGAAAGGACCCAACCAGCTGCCCCTCATATCATCCAATTTCACTATTAAATAATGATTATAAGATATTAACAGCTATATGGGCAAGGAGACTTCAACAAGCCCTCCCGGGACTCAAACAATTGGATCAAATGGGGTTTGTTCCAGGACAACAGGCACAGGACAATTTAAGAAGCACAGTTCATATCATAGATCAAATTATTAAGACAAATACACCTTCAGTCCTGTTAAATCTAGATGCTGAAAAGGCATTCAACAAGGTGTCTTGGAGTTTCATGGGAGTGGTCCTTTCCCGGTTTGGGCTGCAGGAGGAGTTCCAGAGATGGATTTTCTGGCTTTATGAAGGAGCCAATGTCAGAGCTAATGGCCATATCTCTTCTAATTTTAAGCTGGGCAGGGGCACCAGACAAGGATGTCCTATGTCACCATTGTTATTCACCTTATATAGTGAACCGTTGGCTCAGGCCTTAAGGCAAAGTAGAGAAGTAACAGGAATTAAGGTGGGAGGGGTAGAACATAAACTGGCATTGTATGCTAATGACATACTTTTGTATGTGATTAACCCAGACACGACCTTGGACAGAGTATTTAAAATAATTGAATTTTATTCTACTATGTCTGGATACACCCTGAACGCAACAAAAACCGAAGTGCTCAGCCTTAATTATGTCAGCTCAGCAAATATTAGAGACAAATACCCTATGAACTGGGACAGGGAGTGTATTAAATACCTAGGTATACAACTGGGCACAGTGAACACACAATTATTTAACTTGTACTACCCACCTCTGATAGCTCAGTTAAAGAAAGATTTTGGGGAACGGGCTTTGCTACCACTGTCACTTCATGCCAAGTTACAGTCCTTGAAGATGAATGCTTTGTCACGACTACTATATATATTTCAATGTGTACCATGTTCTGTCCCACAAGGAGAAATAGATAAATGGCAGTGGATGTTCCCAAACTTTGTGTGTGTGTGTGTTGGTGGGGGTGGGGCACCCTAGGATTAGGAGAAATTTGCTGTACCTCCCGAAAGCTGAAAGGGGACTGGCGGTACCAAATCTTCTTGCTTACTGGTGTGCAGCCGAGATGAGGATAGCTTTGTTATGGGGTAACCCTCAGTATGATGCACTCTGGAAAAGGATAGATATACATGAACTTTCAGACATTCCGGTGTGTGTAGCCTTATTTAGGGGACAAGGGAACAAACATTTAAAATCAAAATTTACCATAACTAAAGCAATACTAGAAGGGTGGAAAAGAGGAACTAAGAAGAGAAAAAAACAGAAACAGATGTGGAGATACAGGAGGTTTGCATATAATACACAGTTTACACCAGCAGAACAGGATGATTGATACAAAAAGCAAGTATAAAGAGGAATGATTTCCCCAAGGAAATTATTTACAAGGTCTACCATGATGTCCTTTGAAGCTGCTAAACAAAAATTTAAATGGGAAGAAAAGGATCGAATACAGTATTACCAAATTAGGAACTATATACAAGATAAGAGAAGGAAGCTGGTAAAAGAGGGATTGGAGATGGGTGAGGATGCAGTATTCCACAAAATCTGGACTTCACCAAATGGGGAAAGGGCAATCTCCAATCTTTATACAAGTTACATAACAGATACTCAGTCTACATCAACATACGTAAAGGATAAATGGGAGAGAGACTTGGGGGTGTCACTAACTGATAAACAATGGGAAATAATCTGGGTAAACACATGGCATATAACAACTTCTCCAGTGTGGAGAGAATTTGGCTGGAAAATTCGAGCAAGATACTTTATGGTCCCAGAACAGGCTGTACATGGTCCAGGAGGTGGTTCTAGCATGTGCTGGCGAGGATGCGGGGAAGCCAAGGCCTCACAGACCCATATTTTCTGGTTGTGTCCAGAGATACAAGAGTATTAGAGGCAGTTGGGTGGACATATATCAAAGGTGTTTGCGACACCTACACCGCTCGATCTGGAACATTTAGAATTGAGAATACACCCTGTGGGCATGAAAGGAAAGGATGAAAGACAACTCTGGGGCATTTTAGTTGTTGCTGCCCTTAAAGCGATAACAAGGAGATGGCTGAGACCTGAACAACCGATAGTAGGAGAGTGGAGAGAGAGAGCGGAGGAAATTCAGAGAATGGAGGGAATCACAATGGGGCTCAGAAGACAAACACCCAAATTCCAAAACTAGTGGACAAGGTGGCTGCTATTTGTAGTTCAAATGGAAACAATCTGATGAGATAGGTGGCAGGATGAGTGGGGAAGGAGATGGGGGAGAATAAGACCTAACAAGGGAACTATCGAATTGGAGAAGAAGACAATTGATACTTAGAAGTTATATGCACAATAGACAGATGACTTTTTAGAAGTGACCAATCTTTATTATATGTTGAAGTAGAGCTTTAATAGCTTTTTGTCATTACCATTGGGTATAAAGTAATTGACAAGAGAAAATATGAGGTATATATAAAACAAATATCTATGTAACACAAATACGTTGATAAATAATGTATCAAATGGAAAAGATTATGGATGTATAAAATGAACAGGATTTAATGCTGTGATATATAATCTGATGTTCATGTAGAAAATAAAATTTTCGAAAATAAAATTTTCTCTGACCTAAATAAAAAATTAGTATAAAAATAAAAACCTCTCCAAGGCCTTTGATACGGTCTCCCACCCCCTCCTACTGAACACACTCCAACAAAGCAGTTTCTCTCATGGACCCCTCTCCTGGTTCTCCAGCTACCTCTCCTGAAGGTCCCAATGTGTTAAAATTCATACCGCCCACTCTAGCACCCAGTCTGTACACTCTGGTGTTCCCCATACTGGGTCCACTGCTCTTTAGTCTCTACCTAAATGCCCTGCCCAGATTCTGCTTGGGCAGTGTACTTCTTTATGTGGACAGTGCAGTCCTCTTGACGTCACACCCTGCCCCTTCTGCTCTCTAGTCCTCCATCCCGGACTCTTTCAATTAAATAGAAAACTGGTTCACGGACCACAGACTAATTGTTAACATAAAAAAAAAAAAAGTCTTTGCTTTTCACCCATCACCAAAGCAAGGCCGAGGACTCTCCCTAAAGATCCTTTCCAGCTCGCACCACCCACTGGACCAAGTCCTCACCTACAAATACTTGGGAATCACTTTTGATTCTACCATCTCTTTCCACTCTCACATCAACATGCTCTCCTCAGCCACAACTGCATGCATCGGCCTGTTATACAGAAATAAAGACTGCCTGCCTCCCAAAGCCCTCTGCCTGGCAGTCACCTCCTCAGTCCTGTCTTTGGTGGATTATAGACTCACAATATACGCAGCAGCTGATACCACTGCACTAAACAAAATCCAACTTGCCTTTAATAAAGCATGTTGGCTCCTGTCCGGAGCCGATAAACGAACTCATACCTGCACCCTATATTCCCTAACCAGTGTCCTCACTCTCGAGGAGAGACTTCAATATCAGTCCTGCCTCCTTGCTAAAAAAATTCAACTGAGTATGTCTCCACCCCCCACTGTCACCACTCACAGTGCCACCAAGACTATATGGCAGGTCCCCAGGGTCAAGACTGCACTCGCTCAAAGATCCTTCCCCTTCAGAGCCCCTTCCTGGCACGATGCCCCCGCCTCCTCTCTTACCAAAATAGGTCCTTTCAAAGGAACACTGAAGAATCACATTCTGTCCACCCGTAGCTGTGAGTGCACACTTTAGACACAATCATAGGCTGCTGATGTCTCGATAGGGGCCAGAACATAGCTTGCCTTGACAATCTCTCTCTGGAGGCAGCACCCTCTGCATCTCATCAGAATGTACTGTACTTGGGCGTTAACAATTTGTTAGCTACTAATCATATAGTACCATATTGACAATGTCTCTCCTGAGGCAGAACCCTCTGCACCTCAGCAGAATTTACTGTGCTTGTGTGTTAACAGTTCTTTAGCTACTATTTGTATAGGACTGCATTTCCTTGTGCATGATGTCCAATGTACTATCTGTCCGTTAATTTGTTCCTGCCATATCAGTATTTGTTTTGTTTTTTTATACTCTGTTCATGACATGGAGCCTTTGGAAACGTGTCTATGACTCAAAGGGTCATAATTCCTACGTGATCATAAATAAATAAATAAATGTTTAGGACATAGTGCTATAGACCTACATACATATCTATTCAGTCATCTAATCTGTAACCAACAAACTGAGATGCAAAACTGTTTACATAAATAGGAACTCAATACCAGAAAGAACAGAGAAGGCTTAGGCTCAGCAGCAAAAAGCTGACCAAGGTCCACCTTTTTGCTCCGGAGAACATGGCATTTGGAATCCTGCATGTTGAATGGGTGTGATTGTCTTGAAGGAGCATAACAAACCAGAACAAGAAAAGCTGCTGCCAGACATGTCCACTGCCCTTCAAGGCTGACAGCAGTTGCAAGGATATGTGCCTGCTACAGGAAGACTTTTGCTTCTACAGCCAGAAAAGACTAAAATATCCTATAATAATATGCCATAGAGTCCTGTACCATATGTAGCCAGTGCACTGAAAATTATCCAGAGGGAAAACAACAGTTATGATGGTAAAGTCTTCAAGGTATACTGTTGGAGGGCTGCTACTCATATTACCTGGCTCTTAAATCTTTTTTCACCTACTCCCTACCCACCACAGGATCTTTGCCACCCTTCCACCTGTACGAAGTGGGAGAGCCTTAGTTAGTCTGGTTTAGTCATCAACGGCTGACCAGATCAGCTATGGGGGGCCCACACCTTAAAGGGGGGTGTTGGTAATATTAATTTGAGGAATAGGGACATTCTAACTTAATGGCATATGCCATGGTATGCACTAAGAACTTTAACAGTAATAATGCAAACATTTATACTACAGAAATCAGAAACTATATATGAACTGAACATATTATTTTCAATAGGCAAGGCGAAGAGTTAGAAAACCCCACCTGGTGAATCATGGGGGGATGCAGTTCTCATGGTATCCTCAGTTACACCCTTTTTTCCAAGTTAATATTTTAGATGCTCCCCCCACCTTCCAGCATAATAGCATTTCTGAAGAAGTAGGGGGTGGGGGGACAGACAGGTAAGGGCCAAGTTGTTGTGAACTGCATCACAGCAGTGTGCACCTGTATTCTGTATCAAGGTACGCTGTAGCGTTACATACAGGCCCCAACCAGGCCTGCTTAGCTGAATGGTATACAACCCAGTGCTTGTCAGCAGCTTTTATGGACTAGGCATGGAGGAGTGGAGGGGGGAGACAAGGCTCCCATCTAGTGCTCACTGGGATTACTAGGAGGGGAGGAGGCAGATGTTTACCCTACATCTAACCCCTAGCCTGTGTTTCCCATCAGGGTGTATACACTCATTTATCACCAGGGTAGTTATGCTCTCACAGCCTCCTATCTCCATTCCCCACCTTCCCCAAAAAGAAAGAAGCAGCAGTTATCTGACATAAGGGTTAACCTTGTTCTGTGGAGTTTGGGTCAGGAACCAAGGGATGAGGGGTATCCTTCGGGGTTCCCTTCCTGTGCCATTGAACGGAGGAAGGTTCAGTGGTTAAACTGATGCTTGGAGTCTTGGTGTTGTCTGACATTACATCTGCCCAGGATTTTAGGGAAGTGGCTACTTGTGTCAGCACTTTCTCTTCAGAATCTTTGGGAGGTGTTAGACTGTTGCTCTGTGGTTCATGTGAAGCAGGTCTGAGCATGGCGTAGCGGCTTGCTGAGAAGAAAGGTTTCATTTCATTTGGAGAGGCAGTATGAATTATTTCCCCACCGTGACTTCTGAACCATATGTGGTTGGAAGGGTGATCCCTTTTGTGATTTGTGTAGTTTTTGATGCCTTTTATGGATGTGGGGAAGAAGGGTCCATTGACCAATCATATCTTCCTGATGATGAGTGTCTGCCTCATAGTGTGCTGCTTCCTCCAGTTCCATAGTGTCTCGCGGGGGGTTAACAGGCATGTGGGTATTTTGCCTAGGTGCTTGTATTTCTTGTGGCCAGTTTTTATAAACGTAGACCCTGAGAGCTTCAGGAATAGAAGACACTAGGGGCACCCTGTTCTGGATGACTCTCACTGTTGCTGGATATCGGATAGAAAACTTTATCCCTATGCTGTGCATGATGTGGTACGCCACCGTGTATGCTCGCAGCTTGTTAGATAGTTCTCAGGAGAAATCTTGATATATGTGTATACGATGCTCCTGCCATGTTAGCTGTCCCAGTTCTCTGGCCCTTGTCAGAATAGTCACTTTTGTGTTGAAATTCAGAAACCTGGCGAGTATGGGCCTTGGTCTCTCTCCAGGCTTGGATGGGGGTGCCAGGGAGCAGTGTGCTCTCTCAATGTCCAGCCGTGTATTGCCGTCCATTTTAAGTACCATAGACAGAGCTTGTTGCATGAAAGTAATAGTGTCCTGGAGCTCGACACTCTCTGAGAATTCCAAGAACTGTAAGTTATTATGGTGGCTATGATTCTCTAAATCATCGACCTTATCTTGTACATATTGTATTGTGCAGCCCTGTTCTCTGACTATGGCTGTAAGTTCATGGATCACTGCATCATATGAGGCAGCCTTTCACTCAATTTGAAACAGCCTGGTTTCTATTTTTTTGTATGGCCTGTGTGGTGTGATTGGAAGAAGTTGTCACTTTTGGCATTTGCTGCAAAAGTCTGGAAAACGCATCTACTATCAGTGTCAGGTCTCATGTTTGCTTTCTGCCTGTAGCCATGCTGGCATATAGAGTGTATGTTTGCTCTGAAAGATCAGTCGGGCATAGCATCTTTAATTCTGTGATTTTTTTTTAAATAAAAACACCAGTTTATTGCTTTTGGTTAGAGCTACCAGCTGGCAATATATTTGACTGCAAAGTTGCTGTCTGTATCGGATGCTGCTGGATATTCTACCTCAAGGGGTGTGGTGAAAAAGATCTAGGCAGCCGTTTTGTCTGAGGCTAAGCCACGCCCCATCCTGGAGTGAGCTTTCAGAAGCCAGTTGTGCAGGTAAGGGAATACATAAAGGCCTTCCCTGCGACGGGCTGCTGCCACCACAGCCTAATATATGGTAAAGACCTGCAGCACAGATGACAAACCAAAGGGCCATTCTCTGATTTATTTTGTGCATCAGGAATTACAAAACAGTCTCAACGTGACCTGAAACTTGAACCTTTCAGGTTCTTTGGAGTTTGCCCCAGAATAGGGCCTTTTGCTGGTTTGGAAACCAAAAACTTTTTAGTTTTTGCAGCATCAGTGACCCAGTAGGTAGCACTCTCACCTCTGGAGCCAGAAGATCAGACAGCTGTGGGTTCTAATCTGACACTAGGTACATGGAATAATAATATAACTGATACTGCAGTACAGTATGGGGGATGGGGGGTACTGCACAACTGAGTTGTCATCCTTTGGATGAGACATTAAACTGAGGTCCTTCTGTCCATTTCTGGTCACTGTCCATGTGGAAGTAAAAGATTCCATGGTACTTGTCAATGAAAAGTAGTGAGATTGCCCCAGTGTTAACTCCAACATTCCCCCAGCAATTAAAACAAACTCTAATGAGAGCCAATATGGCTGTGGAGAGCTTTTGGGAAGCTTTAACCCATTATTTCTAATGAATTTGCACAATGCAGATCTGTGGAGAGGCAGTTTCAGTGTAGTCTTCCTTTTACATATTTTTACAATATGTTTTCCTAGAATATGCTTGCTGATTGCTACATATTTAGCCTGGATAGTTCACAGAAGAAATTGCATCTTATTTTCAGTGGGGCTTTACATCTATGCAATATTATGCTGCACTGTGTAAAATCAGAATGTACTAAAAACAATATTTTACATCTGGAGGGATATATTAAGTGCCAGATCATGTTATATGATATGTCATATTCCCCAGTTACAAGGATACATTTCAACTCCATCTCCCCATCCCCTTGGTGAGCCATGTAGCTCCTCCTTTTTAGAATTAAAAGATACAAACAATGATTTCCTGACAGGAGATATACTAAATAATGTGACCAGAAGGAAAAATACATTTCCTAAATTATGAGATTCTTTAATCTAGCCTTTCCTTTGAACTGGTGGTGTTTCCTGTTCCCAAGCGCATATCAAAGGGTTTTACAACTTTTAACACCGGGTTGGTATAAAATGTTCTTCCTACGTGAATCATAAAACTTTACGAGCCCTAGATCCTGGTAGCTGGGTCAACCCCTTTCAGTATGCTCCCTTCTACCACCTGTGAATGTTTCTGGGTTGAAGTACCTTATTTATAGGAGCCAAATAGGCAATGTATTTTGGGCCAATTCAGGCAGTACTCTATATTTGTGAGTAGCCACCACAGGCATTTCAGAGCTAAGACCCTAGTGCATGGACTATACCGAAAGGGTACCACCATGAAGAGGTGGTATAGCTTGCTCACTTCCGATCTGAAAACTAAGAGAACCCCCTTTTTTACATGGAGTTTAAAGTAAGTAAAGCCAAGAGGTCATTAAATTGTTTAAATACTAATATGTACCATGTCTTGGGGGAGGTTGTGCACTGGTATTCTGTTTTTGTCAGTTCTAATTAAGACAGAAAAACAGGAGACCCTTAATTAAGTCTCTCTGGTCTTTTAATTACCTCCTGGTTTCAGGTCACTTGTCACTGTAGCTTCACTGAAACCTGGGGGGGGGGGCACCCATAAGCACAGGCTGTCTAATGTGAGACAATTACCTACTATTTTTATATTACAAATATCATACAACAATCATAACCAGCTGGCCAAGCGTCACAGCCTCCAGGTCAGGAATTTTATTTCCTAGACTCCTTGCACTGGTGCAGATAGAACACCACTCCTTTTGTCTTTCCCAGGCCCTATCTTTCCGCTCACTCTCTATCTCATCCTTCATCCTTCCCTTGTCCCTGTCACTGTCATCATTTTCTATTTTTTTCTCTATTCACACTCCTTAACACTTCCTCACCCTTAGAACCACTTCCTGACCCTCCCTTCCCCACCTTCCCCTTTCTCTACACCACTTTACTCCTGGAAAATGTATTTCCCCTGGATGTTTCCCCTCTGCTGCTCCATTTCAGGTATGGTGGAGCATTTACTGCTTCTCTTGTTTTTTCTACTTTCCCCTTGGCTTGCAAAATACCCATCAAAGTAGCATTTAAACTTTTTGCTTGGGTCTGCTGCTCCACTTCTAGATATACGGAGGCCATCCCCTTTGTACAGGCCTCTATCCCCCCAGGTAGGGTCCTAGTCCTCTATGGAGAAAAACCCCTCCTACATGCACCATGCCTTTAACCAGTTGTTGAAGACACTGGTGCGATATTCCCTAATCTCCCCTCAGACATACTGTATACAGTTAGTGCCTCAGGGAAGGCCATCACATGTGTTACTTGCATCAGACTGCTTCCCAGCTCCCTAAACCCATCCTGCACCACCCATGTTGCTTCCCTTGTCAGGTCACTGGTCACCAGATTGGTTATGGCATCCAGCTCCCCCTCCTGTCCTGCCTCCCTAGCAGTCCTGCAGATCTGCTCACCTGTCCTCCATGCCAAGGCACCAGGAAGGCACCTCACCTCCCTCTTTCCTGCTCCCAAAACTACCCCTCTAACTATTATGTCCTCCACCAGAAGTTGTTTCCTCTTCTACTGAGGATCTCTATCTTTCTCCTTGGGGCCTCCTATCTGGAGGACCAGCACACCTCCTTGGCCATTACCATACTTGCTTCCTCTAGGCAGTTCTGTCTCACAAGAGCAGTGAAAGGGTTGTGTAGCAGCACTGACTAAGACATGAGTTTGTAACCTACCACACCCACCCTCCCTGTGCATGCCACAGTCCATCTGGCCCTTCTTCTTAGTTCCCTCTGAGGCAGTGGTGGTGGATGTAGTGGCCCCTGGTTGAGGGAAGATGTTCCCTAAATCCTAGCCAACTTGGAAACTAGTGATCTCCACCCTCCACAGAGAGAGCTGCGTGCAGATGGGGCAGCATCTCAGTGTCCAAAATATCTCCCTGAAGACTGCCACTGCACTGCACCGCACCACTCCGAACATTCCCATTCTTACACTCACTATATTTCTGGGAAGAAATCTGTAATCTTATCTCAGATACGTATATATGGTCCCAGGTATAAAGAAACCCATCTTAAGGTTAAACTGGACTCACATATGATTTAAAAGTTATGGTTTTTCCATTGGCCTATAGATCTGAGTACACAAACATACACAATGTATGAAGCAGTTGCTTTTATGGGAGTTTGACAATAGAAGCAGCATAATATTGATATCATTGTTTTTTTTTTTTTTAAAACACTCACCTATTTTACGTAGCTTCTTTCCTGAAAATGACATAAAGAAATCCATGTTATACAAAAGCATATTTTGTTTACCACTCCATGTTGGTATGCACTTTTTTAGTGTAATAGTTTTGACAAAGTTGAAAACTACATTTCCAGGACTTTGGATACTTACTGAGTCTGCGCGCTTAAAAGAGAAAAAGGGAAAAGAAAATTTTACATTAGTCACTGTTTGTAAATCGTGTAGCTTGTTTTGCTTTTAAATATCCCTCCCTTCCAAACTCCAGTGCTGCATCCTATGTCTGACCTACTGTAGGTCTGAATAATGTCATTCTAGCATGATGTTAACTATGCAATCGCTCAGAGATGTTTCTTTTTATGGTGCATGGTAGAGCATTGTTCTGCATAAAATTCCATCCGTTTCAAAATGCTATTGTACCACAGTTCAAAGGTCCTGGAATGTGATGTACCCTTCTGCAGTACAACAGCATTCTGAAACTTCAAGAGACTGCACAAGTCAGATTCATTCTGAAAGTGAAAGAACAGCTGGGTGTGCATTTCACCTGATACTATACAGTATAGGAAACACAGGTCCCAACCTCAGGGGCAAATTGGTCCACAGTAGATTTTAAATGGAGACTGTGGCAGGGAGATCCTGCCACTCTTAGGGACCAACCATTTCTTAAATCTGTTTTAACAGTTCTTCTATTTCTTAGCCTAATCTATTCTTTACAATTTCTAGTCCATACGGTTGGCCACCTATGGACACCCCTTCACTTTCTTGACTATGCTGTAATGTCCTCTAAATTTTCCTTTTCCCTCTCTGGTCCTTGTACAGGAAGATTATTGTGGTGACCTCTGAGCTCATATAAAACAACAGGCTATGTTCCTCGTTGTTAGATTTAGTATGCAATGGCACTATGTCATAAAATAGTTTAATGTATATACCTTATGTGTATAAAACCTGTAAATGTTTAAAATACCATGGCACTAGGTGTTTTTGAAAAAGGTAAAAAGTTACTAGGAGACTTTATAGTAAAAAATAAGTTAGTTGTGCTATCTAAAATGCATGTAAATTGTTATAAACTGAACAAGTCTGAAATTTCACAGTGATTTGCATATGTCCCATGATGCTTTGCATTATGGAAGTATGTATGATATTGTGTTTCTCTGAAACTTGGCTTATTGTTAATGTCCTTTGAGGTAACCCCTGTTTCAGTGCTACTGCACTGAGGTTCTTTGTTTTTAGTTTTTTTTTGTTAGGTTGTTTGTTTGAGCCCCCGCCACCCAGGCAAACAAGGCCTGCATAAGGGAGACTAAATCTCAACAGATAAGTTAGATCACTAAATCAGTAAGTCAGTAGTTGGTGTGAAGTGCAGAGGAAGGACATATATAGTTTGTTGCTGCAAACTGATGTATTGAAGAAGGAATATGCCATTTTTGAAGGTTATCTCCTGCATTTTGAATAAACATCACACAAAGATTGGGTGTTCAACTTGAAGTCCGGCATCTGGTCCATCTGTTATCCCACAACCACTCCACAGGCTTGATGTCAGAAGTGGACACACCTAGGATAAACTGAAACTCCTTCCCAAGCAGTATATATGTTTTGTATAATGTCCAACTTGCTGCTTGGCTGGCTATAACAAACTAATAGTACAAGTTACAAAATGTGAGGGCAGTTTTAATAGAAGAATAACAAATGTTTTTGTCTGCTTTCTCTAGATGTTAGCAGCCCCCTTTTAAGATATATTTTGCAGCAGACAGCATAAAGTAATTTGACCCTGCAGGAATGTTCAGGAGAGCACTGAATGTTCTGACCTCAGCTCTGACCTTTAACAATGTTGTAAACATGTTATGTAATGTACTCCAGGTGCCAAATAACTGTTCAGTGTGATACAACAGTGGCCCCAGGTGCAAGTTTTATGTTATGTCTGCTGTTAATCATAAGGCAGTGGAAAATTGTTCCAGCTTCTGCTGAGCTTTTAAAAAGTCCTACCTCAGTGCTGAGAGAGGATAGATTGGGTAGTCAGTTTGATAATGACTGAGGAAGGTTCCCTCCTGGTAGTGTGTGCTTTCACGCAGTTTGATTCATGCTAGGCTGAAAAAAAGTCTATGAAACTGTTGAAGCTAAGAAGTTGTTTGACTTACTCATTTACTTTCTGTATAATAAATATAATTGTAGTAAATAAAATGATAAACACAACCATGTGACAGGGAGATTTTTATGCACCTGACTTGTGGTCTGCCTGAAATTGTGTTATCCTAAACCCACACTCTGTGACAGAGACTAGCCCTGCACAGCACTTGAACTGCTACCTAAAAGG
Source organism: Neoceratodus forsteri (assembly GCA_016271365.2). Lineage (NCBI taxonomy): Eukaryota > Metazoa > Chordata > Ceratodontiformes > Ceratodontidae > Neoceratodus > Neoceratodus forsteri. Next base: position 541,002,032 of record JADMNL010000022.1, on the reverse strand, counting down.
CCCAAAGGCATGTGTAAATGTAATGTGTGTGAATATTGTCAGACTGGAAACACTTTCACACACCCAGGGAAGTCCACATTAAATTTTGATTTGAGAGAATGTATTACATGTGACACTACATTCATTGTATATGTGCTGTGGTGCCTATGTAATTCACTTTACTGTACATAGGGCATGCTGTGAGAAGTCTGAAAATATAAATACAAGAGCACGTGAGATCAATATACAAACAACGAGAGGATAAACCAGTTGGGCTTCGTTTTCTGCAACATCATAAGTCTGACCTAAAGGTCTTAAATTCATGGGCCTAGAATACGTGCCAGCACCAAAATTTGGGGATGACAGAGTTAACTTATTGCTCAAAAGGGAGAGCCAATGGATCTTGAGTCTTGAAAGTGTCAAACCAGTGGGGTTGAGCAATCAATGGGATTTATAACCATTCTTGATCAGAAGGTAAACTACTGTGATCATTTCTGGTACTTGAATGTATTTCTTAGTTTAGAATAACTTCATTAAATGGACCTCTTTATTATTTCTAAGTAATATAGTCATAGTTTTTTGTTCATTTTTTTCTGTCTTTTTTTAGGTTCCTCTTGCTACCCTTATGTCTTCCTACCAGTATGTGAACCTCCCAAGAATTCGGTAAAATTAGCTATGATAAATTCAAGTGAAACAAAAAACTACGAATGTGAAAAGAGTTTGCTCCAAACCCGGAGTGTTCACAACTACAGGGCAACTCACTGGAAAGGGCCAAACAAAAGAAAGGAAGTTGCGCTCCACACCACAAATGGCACAGAAACTGTAAATTATACAAAATAGTCTTTTAATGTCCACCACTGTGAAAACCCAGAGCACCTCGTCTCAATGCCTTCAAGGGGGCGATTTACAAACTGGCAGTTTGAATTTTATTTAAGTGCACAATTACATAATGACATCATTCCTTACAACCAATGACAATGTGTGCTACACTTTTTAAACTTACAAAACACCTTATTACAAAATTCACATACTAAAATTGTGTCAGATAACATAGAAACATAGACTTTGACGGCAGATAAGGACCACTTGGCCCACCCCAGTCTGCCCATTACCCTACCTATTGGATAAGCTGCAGATTCTAGTTAACCAACAGCCTACTTCCTGCAACCACCCGCACTATAATTATCTTATGTCTGACCCATGCATGTTTGAATTCCCCCACTGTTTTAGACCCCACAACCTCTCCAGGAAGGCAGTTCCATGTGTCCACCACTCTCTCTGTGAAAAAAAATTTCCTCACATTACCCCTGAGCCATCCCCCCTCTAACTTTAAATTGCGCCCCCTTGTTCTTACACATCTCTTTTTCTGAAAGATGCTACCCTACTGGACTTTGTTGATTCCCTTGAGGTACTTAAAAATTTCTATCATGTCCCCCCCGTCCCTCCTTTCATCAAGGGTATACATATTAAGCTCTCTCAGTCTCTCTTCATATTGTTTCTGATGTAGACCCTGCACCATTTTAGTTGCCCTCCTCTGGACTGCTTCCATCCTGTCTATGTCCTTGAGTAGATGAGGTCTCCAAAACTGCACGCAGTACTCCAGATGGGGTCTCACCAACTGTCTGTACAGAGGGATAACCACTTCCCTTTTTCTGCTTGTGTTGCCCCTTCCTATGCATCCCAGCATCCCCCTGGCTCTCCTTACTGACTTCTAACATTGCATACCCTCCTTTAGGTCATCTGATATGACTACCCCAGGTCCCTTTCCATTATTGTTGCTGTTAGTACTTCTTCTGCTATTGTGTACTCTTCTCCTGGATTTTTATTTCCCAGGTGCATTACTTTGCACTTTTTTGCAATTAATCTAAGTTGCCATATGTCTGACCATTCCTCCAACCTTGCCAAGTCCTTTCTCATCCTTTCTACTCCCCTCCTTGTGTATCAACTCTGTTACAGATCTTTGTGTCATCTGCAAAGAGGCATACCTTTCCTTCCAAACACTCTGCAATGTCACCTATAAAGATGTTAAAGAGGACTGGACCCAGTACTGAGCCCTGAGGTACTCCACTACCAACCCCCTTTCTTCGGAATGTGTTCCATTCACTATTACCTTCTGTTCCTGTTGTGCAGCCAGTTTGCTACCCAGGCTACCACCCTGGGACCCACTCAAGTCATTAGCTGATACCAAAATCTCACACTTTAGTGCAGTATTACAGTGTCCCACACAGGGCATAAGCTGATATCCAGTCCTGGCATTAATGTGCAGTACAATGGTGTTCTACACAGTGTATGAGCTGATACCCAGTGCTGACACTACAGTGCAGTACTATGGTGTTCCATACAGAACATGAGCTGAGACCCACTGCTGACACTAGATTGGAGTACAATGGTGTCCACACAGGACATAATCTGACATCCAGTGCAGACTCTACAATGTTGTACTAACATGTCCCACACAAGGCATGAACTGATACATAGTGCTGACACTTGAGTTCCGTACTGTTTTGACCCATGCAGAGCATGAGCTGATATCCAGTGCTGACATTCCAGTATAATAATATGGTGTCTCACAAATGGTATGAGTTAATACCCAGTGCTAACTCAACAGTGCAGTATTATGGTGTCCCACACAGGGTATGAGTGGATACCCAGTATTGACACTACAGTGCAGTACTATGGTATCCCACACAGGGTATGAGCTGATATCCAGTGCTGACACTACAGTGTAGTACTATGCTGTCCCACACAGTGAATGAGCTGATACCCAGTGCTGACACTATTGTGCAGTACTATGGCATCTCACATTGCATGAGCTGGTTTCTAGTGCTGACACTACAATGCTGTAGTATGCGGTCCCACATTGGGCATGAGCTGATACCGTGTTCAGACACTTCTGTGCAATACTGTGATGTCCTGTACTGGATGTGAGCTGATATCCAGTACTGATACTACAGTGCAGTACTATGGTGTCCCACTCAGGGCATGTGCTAATACCCAGTGCTGACACTACATTGAAGTACTATAGTGTCCCACATAGGACATGAACTGATACCCATCACTGACACTATAGTGAAGTATAGTGTCGACACTACACTGCAGTACTATGGCATCACACACAGGGCATGAGCTGCTGTCATGGTCTGACGCTAGAGTACAGTACTATGGTGGCCCACACAGGGCACGAGCTGATATCCAATGCTGACACTATAGTGCAGTACTATGGTGTCCAATTCAGGGTATGAACTGATACCCAGTGCTGACAGTATGGTGTTGTACTATGGTGCCCCAAAATGCACTTGACCAGATACAAAGTGCTGATACTGCAGAGTAGTACTATGATGTCCCATACAGGATTGGAGCAGAAACCAATTTCTGGCACTCAGTGCAGTACTATGGTGTCCCACAGAGGGCATGAGCTAATTCCCAGTGATGCCACTATATAGCTGTGTTATGGTGTCTCACATAGGACATGAGATAATACCCATTGCTGACACTGCAGTACTATAGCTTCACGAACAGGGCATGAGCTGATATCCAGTGTTGACACTTCAGGAGAGCACTATGGTGTCACACACAGGATATGAACGGATACCTAGTGCTGGCTCTACAGTACAATACTATGCAGTCATAAACTTTGTATGAGAAGATACCCATTGCTGACACTACAGTGTGGTACTATGGTGTCCCACACAGAGTATGAGCTGATACCCAGTGCTAAAAGTACAGTGTAGAACTATGGTGCCCCACTGTGCACTTGAGCTGATACTCAGTATTGACACTACAGTGCAATACTATGATGTCCCACACAGTGCATGAGATGATAAGCAGTGAAGGCACTACAGTGTGGTATTACAGTGTCACATACAGGGCATGAACTGATACCCAGTAATGACACTACAGTCCAGAATTATGATGTTCCACACAGGACATGAGTTGAGACCCAGTGCTGACACTACAGTACAGTGCTATGATGTCCCACACAGGGCATGAGCTGTTACCCAGCACTGACACAACAGTGCAGTACTTTGCTGTCCCACACAGGACAAGTGCTGATAACCTGTGCTGACACTACAGAGCAGTACTATGGAGTCCCAGAGAGGGTATCAGCTGATACCCACAGCTGAAAATACAGTGCAGTACAATGGTGTCCCACACAGTGCATGATCTGATACCCAGTGCTAACACTTGAGTAGAGAACTATGGTGTCTCATACATAGCATGAGCTGATACCCACAGCTGACCCTAGATTGGAATACAATGACGTCCCACACAGGATAAGAGCTGATACCCAGCACTGACACTGCAGTGCAGTACTATCAAGTCAAACACAGGACATGAACTGAAACTAAGTGGTGACACTACTGTGCAGAAGTATGGTGTCTCACTCAGTGCATGAGCTGATACCCAGTGATGACACTACAGTGCAGTACTATGATGTCCCACATAGAGCATGAGTTGGTATTCGGTGCAAACACTACAGTGCAGTACTGTGGTGTCCCACTCAGTGCAGAAGCTGCTAACCAGTGCTCACAAAACAGTGTAGTACTAATGTGTCCTAGACAGCACAGGAGCTGATACCCAGTGCTGACACTTCAGTGTATAGTACTATGCTGCCCCACACAGGAGGTGAGCTGATAAACAGTGCTTACTCTACTGTGCAGTACTATGGTGTCCACACAGGGCATAGGTCGAAATCAAGTGCTGACATTAAAGTTGAGTACAGTGGTGTCCCACAGAGTGCATGAGCTGATACACAGTCCTGACACTACAGTACAGTACTTTTGTGTCCCATACTGAAGATGAGCTGACACCCAGTGCTGACACTAGAGTGGAGTATGATGGTGTCCAACATAGGGCATGAGCTGATACTCAGTGCTGACACTAGAGTACAGTACTGTTTTTTCCAACACAGTGCATGAGCTGGCATCCAGTGCTGAGATTATTCTGCAGTTCTGCGGTGTCTCACAAATGGCATGAGCTAATATCCGGTGCTGATAATTCAGTGCAGTACTATGGTATCCCACTCAGGGCATGAGCTGATACCCAGTGCTGACTCTACAGTGCAGTACTATGGTGTCTCACACAGGGTATAAGCTGATACCCAGTACTGACAATACAGTGTAGTACTATGGTGCCCCGCCTTGCACTTGAGCTGATATTCAGTGCTGACACTACAGTGCTGTACTATGCTGCCCCACATACTGTAGGACTTGTGATGTTAACCAGTGCTGAGACTACAGTGCAGTACTGTGGTGCCTCTCACTACACTTGAGCTGATATGCAGTGCTGAAATTACAGTGCAGTACTATGGTGTCCCATTCAGGATATGAGCTGATACTCACTGCTGAAACTACAGTGCATTACTATGGTGTGCCTCAGAGGGTATGTGCTAACTCCCCGTGCTAACATTATACTGCAGCACTATGGTGTCCCACTCCAGACATGAGGTAATACCCATTGCTGACACACTAGTTGGTTGGACCATTACACCATAATGTTCAGTTTCAGGGTCCCCTCTAATAGGTCTTCCCCTACGGAGATGGTCCAGTACCGCCCTTTAAGAGGTATTAACCCCAATGACCTAATGGCGGTGCTGGATCTATCAAGCTTGTCGGGTGAATGCATGAGTCCAGACGATCTTGTATTAGCCTATAACAAGGCTGTGGGAGATGCTCTGGACAAAATTGCACCTGTTCATGTTCGGCCTCTCACCATCTGTCCAAGGAGCCCATGGTTTGATGGCTTCTTGAAGGAATTAAGGCGAGTAGGCCAAAGGCTGGAGAGAGAGCCTGGCAGAAATCGGGCCTTGATGCTGACAAGCTTAGATTGATGGCTCATTATGATAGCTACCAATCAGAAATCACTCGTAAGAAGGCAGAATTCCTGTCCAGAGAGATTTCTGCTGCACAAAATCGACCGGCTCAGCCTTTCCGGACTGTGGACAGACTGTGCAATCCAGTCTGTCTTCAGTCTAGAGAAGCCTTTTCTCAGCCTAGATGTGAGGAGTTCACTCGCTTTTTTTGCAGATAAGGTTGCCAGCATCAGGTCCGGCATCGGTCCGACCTATCCTATGGGGGATTGTGGTGGACGATTGGTGGTGTCCTGTCCTCGGTCTGTCTGGTTAGATTTTCACCGCCTGGAATTTGTGGACATTGTGAGGATCATCCAAACAATGCAACCAACTAGTTGTAGTTTGGATCCAGGTCCTACACTGCTGTTAGTAGGTTGTGTAGAAGCTATCTACCCAATCCTTGCTGACATTATCTGGAAGTCCTTGGAGAGGGGGGTTTTTCCCTGACCCCCTTAAGGAGGCAGTAATTCGACCACTCCTTAGAAAAATCCTCCCTGGACCCAGACTGTCTAGCTAACTACTGGCCTATCTCTAACTTGCCATTTGTTAGTAAGGTTATTGAAAAGGCAGTTGCGTTGCAATTGGATTATCATCTTACATCTCATAATGTCTATGATACTGTCCAGTCTGGTTTCAGGAAAAGGCATAGTACTGAGACTGACCATGTTCAGGTATTGAGCGACCTCCTAATGGCCAGAGATCAAAAGGCTTGTACCATTATGGTCCTTCTTGATCTATCTGCTGCATTTGACACTGTAGACCATGGGGTGCTACTGGAGCGACTGCGGGTCTTTTGTGGGCTGTCTGGTACAGTCCTCAATTGGTTTCGTTCTTACCTCACTGGCAGGTTTCAGAGAGCTGTCACCGGAATTTATTCCTCTGATGCTTACTCCCTGCCTTGTGGGGTACCACAGGGTTCAATTTTAGCTCCCATGTTGTTGGCAGTGTATATGCTGCCGTTGGGAGAAATCATTAGGTGATACAGTCTGAGTTTTCTCTGCTATGCAGATGATACTCAGCTGTATTTGTCCTTTCTCCCCGACCAGGGTGATGCACTCTATGTACTTAATAACTGCCTAGATGAGATCAGACTTTGGATGAGCTTGAGCTGGTTGAGACTCAATCCAGGTAAGACTGAGGTATTGGTTGTGGATCCAGGTCATCCGGGGGTGGGCTTGGGAGCTGGACAGCCATCAGGTTTATTACTTGGTGGTATACCGCTCTCTACCTCTGGACAGGTGTGAAATCTGGGTGTTATTTTTGATGAAATCTCAGGTATCAGCTGTTGTCAACTCCTGTTTTTACCATCTGAGGAATATCGCCCTGGTGAAACATCTGATTCCCCAGGAGAACCTTCCAACTTTGGTCCACTCCTTTGTCACTACCCGTCTGGACTACTGCAACTCCCTCTACCTAGGGCTACCAGGGGTTGATATCCGCTGCCTTCAGCTGGTGCAGAACGCTGCAGCCAGGCTTTTGACTGGGACTCTTAGAACCAGTCATATTACGTCTGTGCTTCGCAAACTGCACTGGCTGCCTGTTCAGTGGCAGATCACCTTTAAGGTTGGTTTACTAACCTTTAAAGCCCTACATGACCAGGGACCTAGTTACCTGAAAGATCTTCTGATTCCCTATCACCCCCTCTGTCCTCTCTGTCCGCCAGCGAGGGATTGCTAGAGATTCCCAGGGTTTGATTGAAGTTATCGGGATCTCGTGCCTTTGCCTTTTTGGCACCAACCCTGTGGAATTCTCTACCTCGCTGGTTGAGAGAATGCCCAACCGTTGATAATTTTAAAACTGCTTTAAAGACATATCTCTTTACTCTGGCTTATCCTTCTTAGTTATGGTTGCTTTAAATGTTTGGATTTTATTATTTTATCTATTTTTGTACAGTGCCTTGGTTTTGAAAGGCGCTTTATAAATAAACTTGACTTGACTTGACTTACAGTGTAGTCAGTGCTGACACTACAGGACAGTACTATTGTATCACACACAGGCCACGAGATGATATCCAGTGCTGCTACTTCAGTGCAGTAGTATGGTGTCCCACACAGGGCATCAGCTGGTACCCAGTGCTGACACTACAGTGTAGTACTATGGTGTCCCAAATAGGGCATCAACTAAAATCTAGTGCTGACATTACAGTGCAGTACCACGGTGTACCATACAAGACAGGAGCTGATATCCAGTGCTGACACTACAGTGCAGTACTATGGCATCACATGCAGGGCATGAGCTGATTTCCATAGCTGACACTACAGTGACATACAGTAGTATGCTGTCCCACACTGACCATGAGCTGATACCCTTTGCTGACCCTACAGTGCAATACTATGATGTCCCATACAGGATGTGAGCTGATATCCAGTGCTCACACTTCAGTACTGTTCTATGATGTCACACAGTGCATGAACTAATACCCCATCCTGATCCTATACTGCAGTACTATGGTGTCCCCCACAGTGTATGAGCTTAAACCCAGAACTGACATAACAGTGCAGTATTATGATGTCCCAAACAGGGTATGAGTTGATACCCAGTGCTGGCACTACAGTGCAGTACTGTGGAGTCACACACACTGCATGAGCACATGCCCAGCACTGACACTTCAGTGCAGTACTATGGAGTCCCACACAGGCCATGAGCTGATACCCATTGCTGACACTGCAGTGCAGTATTATGGTGCCCCACACAGGACTTGAGATGTTAACCAGTGCTGAGACTACAGTGCAGTACTGTGGTGCCGCACACTGCATTGAGTTGATATGCAGTGCTGAAACTACAGTGCAGTACTATGGTGTCCCTCAGAGGGCATGTGCTAACTCCCAGTGCTAACATTATATTGCAGTTCTATTGTGTCCCACACAGGACATGAGGTAATACCCATTGCTAACACTATAGTGTAGTAGAGTGCTGACGCTACAGGACAGTACTACAGTATCACACACAGAGCATGAGTTGATATCCGGTGCTGATACTTCAGTGCAGTAGTATGGTGTCCTACACAGGATATGATCTGATACCCAACATTGACACTACAGTGTAGTACTGTGGTGTCTCACACAGGACATGAGCTGAAACCCAGTGCTGACAGTGCAGTCCAGTACTATGGAATCCCACAAATGGCATCAGCTGATACCCAATGCTAACACAACAGAGCAGTAATATGGTGTGTCACACAGGGGATAAGCTGATACCCAGTGCTGATACTAAAGTACAATGGTGTCCCACACAGTGCATGAGCTGATAACCAGTACTGACACTGCAGTGCAGTACTATGGTGTCCCATGCAGAACATGATCTGATACCTCATGCTGACACTAGAGTGGAGATCTGTGGTGTCCCATACAGAACATGAACTGATACCCACTGCTGACACTAGACTGGAGTAGTATGGTGTCCACACAGAACATGAGCTGATAGCCAGTGCTGACTCTACAGTGCTGTACTAAGGTGTACCCAGAGGGCATGAGGTGATAGACAGTGCAGTACTATGGTGTCTCATGTATTGCATGAGCTAATACCCATTTCTGATACTATAGTCCAGTGCTATGGTGTCCCATACAGTGCTTGAGCTGATACCCAGTTATGAGACTATAGTGCAGTACTATGGTGTCCCACACAGAGTATGAGGCGATACCCAGTGCTGACAGTAAAGTGTAGTTCTATGGTGCCCCACATTATACTTGAGCTGATACTCAGTGTTGACGCTACAGTGCAGTACTGTGCTGTCCCACACTGGGTATAAGCTAATACCCAGTGCTGACAATACAGTGCAGTTCTATGGTGTCCCACACAGGACATGTGCTAATGCTCAGTGCTGACACTATATTGCAATACTATGGTGTCAAACACAGGACATGAGCTAATAGCCATTGCTGACACTTTAGTGCAGTACAGTGTTGACTCTACAGTGGAGTACTATGGCATCACACACAGGGCATGAGCTGATATCAAATGCTGACACTACAGTGCACTACTATGGTGTCCCACACAGGGCATCGGCTGGTAGCCAGTGCTGACACTACAGAGCAGTACTGTGCTCTCCCACACAGGACATGAGTTGATAACCAGTGCTGACACTACAGTGAAGTAGTATGGTGTCTCACACAGGGCATGAACTAATAACTAGTGCTGACATTTCAGTGCAGGAGTATGGTTCCCATACAGCACATGAGTTGACACACAGTGAGGACACTACAGTGCAGTAGTATGCTGTCCCACACCAGGCATGAGCTGATATGCAGAACAGACACTACAGTGAAATACTATGATGTCCCATACAGGACGTGAACTGATATCCAGTGCTGACACTACTGTGCAGTATTATGAAGTCCCATACAGAGTATGAGCTGATATCAAGTGGCATCATTGCAGTGCAGTTTTATGGTGTCACACACAGTGCATGAGCTGATATCCAGTACTGACACTACAGTGCAGCATTATGGTGTCCCACAAAGGGCATGAGCTGATATCCAGTGCTGACACTAGAGTGCAGTACTATGCTGTGCGACACAGCCCATGAGCTGATACCCAGTGCTCATACTAGTCTAGTGTTATGGTGTCCTGCACAGGGTATGAGTTGATACCCAGTGCTGACACTACAGTGCTGTACTATGGTGTCCCACACAAGACGTGCCGTGCTGCAGAGTGCTGACACTACAGTGCAGTACTATGGTGTCCTACACAGGGCATCAGCTGATTGTCAATGCTGACACTACAGTGCAGTAGTATTGTGTCCCACAAAGGGCATAAGGTGATACCCAGTGTTGACACTACAGTGCTGTACAATGGCATCAGACACAAAGCATGAGCTGAAATCCAGTGATGACACTACAATGTAGTACTATGGTGTCCCACACAGGGGATGAACTAATACCTAGTGCTGACATTACAGTGTAGAACTATGGTGTCCCATATAGGACATGAGCCGATACCCAGTGCTGACACTATTGTGCAGTACTAAGGCATCTCACAGGACATGAGCTGATTTCTAGAGCTGACACTACAGTGCTGTCTATTGTGTCCCACACATGGTATGAGTTGATACCCAGGGCTGGCACTACAGTGTAGTACTATCATGTCCCAAGCAGGGTATGAGTTAATATCCAGTGCTGACCCTACAGTGCAGTATTCTTGTGTCCCACACAGGGCATGAGCTGATACCCAGTGTTGACACTACAGTACAGTAATATGGTGGCCCCCACAAGTCATTAGTTGATACCCAAAGCTTACGCTTCAGTGCAGCATTATGGTGTCCCACACAGCACATGAGCTGATACCCAGAGCTGGCACCAAAGTGCAGTACAATGGTGTCCCACATAGCGTATGAGCTGATACCCAGTGCTGACCCTACACTGCAATACTATGGTGTCCCATACAGAACATGAGCTAAGACCCACTGCTGACACTAGATTTGAGTACAATGGTGTCCACACAGGACATAAGCTGATATCCAGTGTTGACTCTACAGTGTTGTACTAACATGTCCCACTCAGGGCATGAACTGATACATAGTGCTGACACTTGAGTTCAGTACTGTTTTGACCCACACAGTGCATGAGCTGATATCCAGTGCTGTCATTACAGTATAATATTATGGTGTCTCACAAATGGTATGAATACATACCCAGTGCTAACGCTACAGTGCAGTGTTATGGTGTCCCACACAGAGCACGAGTGGATACCCAGTATTGACACTACAGTGCAGTACTATGGTATCCCACACAGGGTATGAGCTGATATCCAGTGTTGACACTACAGTGTAGTACTATGATGTCCCACACAGTGAATGAGCTAATACCCAGTGCTGACACTATTGTGCAGTACTATGGCATCTCACATTGCATGAGCTGGTTTCTTGTGCTGACACTACAGTGCTGTAGTATGCACTCCCACATTGGGCATGAGCTGATACCCTGTTCAGAGACTTCAGTGCAATACTGTGATGTCCTGTACAGGATGTGAACTGATATCTAATGCTGATACTACCGTGCAGTACTATGGTGTCCCACATAGGGCATGAGCTGATATCCAGTGCTGACCCTACAGTGCAGTATTCTTGTGCCCCACACAGGACATGAGCTGATACCCAGTGTTGACACTACAGTGCAGTACTATGGTGTCCCCCACAGGTCATCAGCTGATACCCAAAGTTGACACTTCAGTGCAATAGTATGGTGTCCCACACAGGGCATAAGCTGATACCCAGTGCTGGCACCAAAGTGCATTACTATGGTGTCCCACACAGTGTATGAGCAGACACTACAGTGCAGTACCATGGTGTCCCATACAGTACATGAGCTAAGACCCACGGCTGACACTAGACTGGAGTACAATGGTGTCCACACAGGACATGAGCTGATATCCAGTGCTGACTCTACAGTGCTCTACTAATGTGTCCCACACAGGGCATGAGCTGATATCCAGTGCTGACATTACAGTATAGTACTATGGTGTCTCATAAATGGCATGAGCTAATTTCCAGTGCTAACCCTACAGTGCAGTATTATGGTGTCCCACACAGGGCATGTGCTGATACCTAGTATTGACACTTCAGTGCAGTACTATGGTGTCCCACATAGGGTATGAGCTGATAGCCAGTGCTGATGGCACAGCATAGTGCTGTGGTGCTCATTTTGCTCTTGAGCTGATACTCAGTGTTGACACTACAGTGCAGTGCCATGGTGCCTAACACTGGACTTGAGATGATAACCTGTGCTGACACTACAGAGCAGTACTGTGGTGCCTCACACTGCACTTGAGCTGATACCCAGTGTTGACACTGCAGTGCAGTATTACGATGTCCCATACAGGATATGAGCTGATACCCTCTGCTGACACTAGAGTGCAGTACTACGGTGTCCCACACAGGACATGTGCTAATAATAGAAGTATTATGCACTGGCACTTGTATGTTAAATTAATGTGAGTTGGACTTATTTACTGACTTATATCTGAACAAAAAATGTTACGTAATTGTCTTTGTATTTTGATAGCATGTCTTTTTTTTAATTTGTTGTAATTGTTTTACATTTGATGTTTGTTAATGTAACAATTTTCAGAGGTTCACCTTATAAGTAGGGCATATTATAGCCCTAATGATGTTATACTGTATAAATAAAATTTTTACCTCCCTACCTTATACCCAGTGCTGACACTATATTGCGGTACTATGGTATGCCACACAGGACATGAGCTAATATCCATTGCTGACACTGCAATGCAGTACAGTGTTGACACTACAGTGCAGTACTATGGCATCACACACAGAGCATGAGCTGTTACCCAGTGTTAACACTACAGTGCAGCACTATGGTGTCTCACACAGGACATCAGCTGGTTGCCAGTGCTGACACTGCAGAGCATTACGATGCTCCCACAGACAGGGCATGAGCCGATATCCAGTGCTCACACTACAGTGTAGTACTATGGTGTCCCACACAGGGCATGAATGAATACCTAGTGCTGACATTACAGTGCAGTGCTATGGTGTTCTGTACAGGACATGGGCTGATACCTAGTGTTGACACTACTGAGAAAGTACAATGGCATCATACAGGGCATAAGCTGATTTCCAGTGCTGACACTACAATGCCATAGTATGTTGTTCCACATTGGTCTGGAGCTGATACCCTGTGCAGAGACTGCAGTGTAATACTATGATGTCCCATACAGGACATGAGCTGATATCCAGTGGTGACACTACAGTGCAGGACTATGGTGTCCCACATAGGGCATGAGCTGATACCCAGTGCTGACACTACAGTGTAGTACTATGCTGTCCCACACAGTGCATGAGCTGATACCCAGTGCTGACACTAGAGAGTAGTACTATGGCATCACACTCAGTGCATGATCTGATATGCAGTGCTGACACTACAGTGCAGTTCTATGGTATCCCATACTGGGTATGAGCCAATACCCAGTGCTGACACTGCAGTGCAGTAATATGGTATCACTCACAGGGCATGAACTGATATCCAGTGCTGACACTACAGTGCAGTACTATGCTGTCTGACACAGTGCATGAGCTGATACCCACTGCTGGCACTACAGTGTAGTACTATTGTGTCCCATACATGAAATGAGTTGATTCCCAGTGCTGACTCTACAGTGCAGTACTGTGGAGTCCAACAGAGTACATGAGCTGACACCCAGTGCTGGCACAGCAGTACAGTACTATGTTGTTTTACACACACACACACACACACACACACACACACACACACACACACACACACTCTGCATAATGTACAGTTCCTGACATGCTGTATATGCATACAAACACTTATATACATACATGAAGTGGTGCCCTAGTTTGGATTGTGTCTCATATCTCCAGAAAGTTGATCTGGATGATCTTGACCAATAGGAGACACTTCACCTTTGTGGGTAGGGAGGCAGGGTGAAATGTGTGAATCATAGCCAAGCCACTGGGATTCTGATCTGAATTCGGAGAGGAGAGAAGTTATGGTGTTTTCATGGCCAAGGAGAGACAGGGACATTAATGTCTCAATTATTGACCCTAAGGGGGATACGATAAAACTTGTAGATAGTTTTAGTTATTTAGGGGAGACACTCTGATCTACAACTTTCTTTTAAATTTCAGGTGAGTAAATTAGCCTAAAGAATTGATCAAAGTCTGTGAATGTTATTCAGAGTCATATCTTATCTCATTCCTGAATCCTGTAAATTACTGGCACACAGTTTCTTCCCTAGTGTATTTGATTGTGGTCTAATGATTTATTCAGGTTCATAAGCTACAAGCAACTTACCACGGTATATTTGGAATCCTGACTGGTGTTCCACTGAGAACCCGTCACTGTAATCTTTTGAAAGAAGCTAATTGTCCTGCTTTAAAAGATAGGATCAACCTCAAGATGGATACCTTTGTTTTTATTTTTAAAAGTAGTAAGGGTTTTCTCCCTCCTATCCAGTCTTTTTTCCATTAAATTGCAAAATACCCAGGTTAACAAGGTCACAGACTTAAGGTGTTCTTATGGTCCCTTTTTAAGGAAAGCCATGGGTTAAAGATCAGTTGTATATAGGGTTTCTACATTCTTTAATAGGATCCCCAGTGTAGTCACTCATTGTAGAACTATTAGGTTCTTCAATTATAAGCTTGCCCAGTGACTTAATTCCCTTACTGAGTGTACCTGTCTGCAGTAGCAATTGTTATATGTATATCTGTATGTATTTATATTTTGTATGTGGTTACATTTTGTAACCTGGTTTATTAAGTATGGCTGGTTTGATATTTTTTATATGTCAATGTGTCTCTTGTGAAAATGTGATTTTTCTCATCTTGTTAACAAGTATAAACAAGCATTTGTCAATGCCGAATGTTTGCTTGCTGGCATCGGCAGTGGTAGTGTAGAAGTTACAGAGCTGCGTAATAGGAATGGCAGTGAAGTATTGAACTGAAGCCAACCCCACCACCACCCTGCAGAGAGTGACAGGCATTGGGGTGTGCGTTTGGCTCATCAGGCATAACGGCCACGCCATTTCACCACACCCCACCCTGCAGACACTGACAAGTGTCACGGTGTTCCTTGGGGTCTTTGGCCCTTATGCGCACCCCATTTCATTAGGAAATACGGTGAGATGGGTGCGATATAGGAGAATGGGGTGAACTTTGGGGCCGAAGAGTCCAAGGCATACCTCAGTGCCTCTCACTGGCTGCAGGGTGTGGAATGGTATGAGCATCACAGGCAAGAATCCCAAGTGACACCCCTGATGCCTGTCATTCTCTACAGGGTTGGGCATTATGTTTGGAAACCCTAATACCTCAGGCATTCGTTGGTATTTTCACTCCAAATTTTCAACATGTTTTTTTTGTGACCCCACCTCATGAACAGGGGGAATATCAGTTTGTTAGCCAAAAGCTGCTTATGCACAGTGATTATGGCATTTAGCACCACAGGTGCAAAAACATTCTGAACAGGATGTAAAAAATGACAGCTGTACTGTTCATGGGGAAGTGTAAAAAATGGCAATGTTGCAAATCTGCAGTAAAAATATTTAAAAAAATGGTGAAGTCACAAGCGTACATAGAAACTGTGCAACGCACACCCGTAATATAATTAGGTTGGGGATTTTTTACAGCAGATTGTCAACTCAGGCATTTTGGTGACTCCAATCATGAACAGTGTCACTGTGATTTTCTTTATCTGTGCCAAACAATGATTTCCCACAGTGACCACGCATCTCTGCGCTGAAAGTGTGAAAACACACTTCAGCCAGGTTGTGAAAAATGACAGCTGTACTGTTCATAAGGAAGTGTGAAAAAATGCCACTGGTGAAAATCTGGACTGAAAATATTACAAAGTCATGAACTTACGAGGGTGCATGGAAACTGCGCAATGCTCACTTGTAACATAGTCATTTTATGGACTTTTGTCACCAAATTTTCAACATAGTCATTTTAAGGCCTCTGCTCATGAACAGTGTAACTGTGATTTTCTTAATCTGTCCTAAACATTGCTTTCGCACACCAACAGCACCATTGTGCACTACATGTGCGAAAACACATTTTAGGTGACATATGAAAAATTGCAGCTGTACTATTCATAAGGAAGTGTAATAAAATGGCAATGTTGAAAATCTGGATGAAAATATTAAATTCGAAACTTACGAAAGCGTATAGGAACTGTGCAACGACGCCAGAAACAGTCATTTTAGGAATTTTTTCACCAAATTTTCAACATAGCCGTTTTAAGACCTCTACTCATGAACAGTGTCAGTGTGATTTTCTTAATGTGTCCCATACATTGATTTTGAACATTGACTGTGCCATTGTGTGCTACATGGGCGGAAACACATTTTGGGCAAGATGTGAAAAATGACAGCTATACTGCTCATAAGGAGGTGTGGTAAAATGGCAATGTTGAAAATCTGGAGTGAAAATATTGAGAATTCGCGAACTTACGAGCATGCGTAGGAACTGCGCAATGCACCCTTGTAAAACAGTCATTTTTAGGAATTTTTTCACCAAATTTTCAACATAGCCATTTTAAGACCTCTGCTCATGAACAGTGTCACTGTGATTTTCATAATTTGTCCTGTACATTGATTTCGCACATCGACTGCGCCATTGTGCGCTACATGGGCAGAAACACATTTTGAGTGAGATGTGAAAAATGACAGCTGCACTACTCAAATGAAGGTGTGGTAAAATGGCAATGTTGAAAATCTGGAGTGAAAATATTGAAAATTTGCGAACTTACGAGCCTGCGTAGGAACTGCGCAACACATGCTCGTAAAACAGTCATTTTTTGGAATGTTTGCACCAAATTCTCAACATGGGGTTTTTGGGACCCCTTCTTCATCATGTCATGTGTTATTCAGGCCCAAAGGGTGATTTCATGCAGTGACTGTGCAGTGACTGCGAAATCACCCTTCAGGCCTGAATAACGCCATGACAGTGACATCATTCATGAGAAGGGGTCCCAAAACCCATGTTGAAAATTTGGTACAAAAATTCCAAAAAATGCCTGAGATATGCAATAAAGTTGAAAACCCCTATCTAGCCCATTATACAGCTTACCAGCATTTCCTCAGTTCGCGGTCGGCTTTGAGGAGTGCAGACGTGTTCCCGGTCCAGCGATGATCGTCGAGCTGAGCTCAGAGGAGGTAAGTAGGGGGTGAGGGGTGTGGGAGGCAGGGTGCGCAGTGGGTGGGTGCGGGTTGTGGGAGGGCCAGGGAGACTATGTGGGACCGTTTTTCTTTACAGGGTTTTTTTTTTCAACGACGACGCGACATTTGCAACCCTGGGGTGGGCTCCCAGCATGGCACAAGGATGGTTGGGGGCATTCAGCCGACGGGGGATTGGGCACCCCCATCAGGCAAAGCATCACTTGCCACGCTGGGATGGGTCCTGCGTGGCACCTTGTACTCGGGGTGGGGAGAGTGCAGCGACAGGGATTGGGCACCCCGTCGGCGATAGCATGGGGAGGGAGAGAGTGAAGCCAATGGGGATTGGGCACCCCGTCGGCTATACCATGGGTTGCCACGCTGGGGTGGGCACCCAGCGTGGCATTTGGGAAGCTTTGGGGAGCGCAGCACAGCCGGCGGGGATTGGGCACCTCCTCGGCTATAGAGTGTGTGGGGGGGCAGCACAGTATGCATGCGTGTGTGTGTGTGTGTGTGTGTGTAGGGGAAGCTGCGCATGAGTAGGCGATATCTGATCGCTGCTCACTGAAGCGTAGCTCCCCCTTTCAACTGTATGCCACTGCATTTTGGAACTTGTCATAGACAGCTCCAGCATGCATTGGCTTACAGGGGCCGCACCTGCCAACACACTGACTGAATTGGAGGAAGAGGTGACACACCTCCGAAATCTGAGATGATGGCACTACGTTTCTTGCACATGCGTGCAAGCAAACATAAAAATGAAATGACCTGGATCTTAAGAGAATTTGACTCAAATGATTTGTGTCAACAAAGACTTACCCCAATGTGTGTGGTTGGTAGTGTGGATGGGGGTATGTGGCCTTGAATCCAAACCATTTTTCCCATCATATAGAAATATACATGCAGGCGTGTGCATATACACACACACACACACACACACACACACACACACACACACAGTCACACATACACACACACTCACACAAACACTCATAAATATGTTTCCTATATAGAAGACAGAAAGTTCAGGCTTCAGTTCTTTTGTGATGCAATTAATATATACAAACCTTTCTTGCGTATCTTCTTTCCTGAAAAGGAAATCATAAATACTCATTATATCAAACCATGTCACAGCACACTGTCGCTATGTCACATACAAAGTATCATTCAGAAAATCAGTAACATTTAGTTCAGGGATTTACTGTAAATTAAATTCTAAAACTGAAAGACAGATGAGAAAACGCTGCTCTTTCACATGTGTGCCTGTCTAATATACTGAACACTAGACTGGATCAAGCTGTACTTGTCCTTTCTACAGGGCTAATCACTGTTGTTGCAGAAGAAGCTGGTCACTTTTCCTTTCTGATGGTTTTCTTCTGGCTATGCCCTGGTTTTTCCTTTCTTGATTGGTAGGTGTTTTTCTCTTCCTGTGATAGCATGGCTATTAGCGCACTAGTCTCAGGGATAACTGCGGAGATGGCTATATCTCAACTCCCTTGAGGTATTCCACCCAGTAATTCCACATGCACTAGAATTCCATGCCGTTCTTCCTCTGGGAGAAAGCATAAACTAGCCAATTTATAGTCAGATCACTCAGCCTGGTGTGATTATGTTGCCTATGGAGTCATTTGTGGTTTGTTTCTGCTATTTGACACTTTTGTGCCTTCTCACTTGCAAGGGGGTCCCACATTTTGTTACATACCCCTTCCTGCCATTGTCTCATCCCCTACAGAGCAGCTACATTAGTGTCAGTGTCCTGCTGCTGCTTGGCAAGTGATGCTGAGATGCTGGCTTCACACCAACTACCTATCTGTGCCATGTAATCTGCCCCTACCTCTCTGCCTAGAGATTGATAGTCAAGATTCATTTTGTTATTCCCTATATTCTTCTCCCTATCCTTTTGGGCTATGGAATTCTTTAATCCCTGTCTTGTTTTTCTCACCTCCTTTTCCCTTCCTGGTGCCCAGAACTGAGGTTGGTGAGGAAGCCAACAATGGTTATTGACTACTGCATAGCACCATGTAGTAGTGTGCAGACCCCATGCACAGTAGCCATAGTTAGACCCTCGGCCAATGCTTTGCTTCCATGGGGTATAGTACATTTTGCAACACCCACCATATTATACAATAAAGTTCATCGCACAAAACAAATAACTAGCAGAAGAATCATGGTTCAGTAGTGGTTTAAGGATTGTGGCATGGGGATAGAGACCTACTCTAAAGCAAAAATTCATTTGAGACCAACAGGGTACTAAAAGAAATAGTATGGATGGCTGCTGACTGCCTAGAAGCTGTAAGTAGAGCATGAGAGGCCATAAGAAGGTCTGGGATTGTTACATCTGTCCTCTATACATTGGCAAACACACCTGCAGCACTTGTTGAGAATTGAACCTGGGGCCCTGAGATCGAAACTGGGACCCAGGCCCCCAAAGGCAGCAGCTCTAAGCAGTCACTGAAAGGAAAAAACTCTCTAGCTGGGAAGTTAGAAAGCTCTTTTGTAAATCATATACTGGCTGTGTCATGGACCACCACCAGAGGGCTATGGCTGTTCCAATTATTCAGTCCTACTATGGCTCTGCTATTAACAGCTTTCACTACTAGATTGTGCTGCTTTGCACAGCCTACCTTCTCCCATGCAGAAAGCTGCTTCCCTTTTTAAGGGAAAAACATCCCATCCTTGTCCTCACTGTCTGTACTTGCTATCTCATGGAACACCAACAGATATCTCTAGTTGTTGCAATGATTCATAATGGTATCAGCTCTGTTATTCACAGCTTTCTTGATGGGGTTGCGTTGCATTGACTGCATTTCTTCTGTACAATAGTACTGTAAAATGGACCTGCTGTATTAGCAGCCATAACAGTCAGAAGAGTGTGAAGCTCTTTCTTCCCTCACACTGGCAGGCAGTGCAATCTTCCTATGAAAATTATGGAATCTTGGGCTTTTGTGGGTGATGAAAAGGCTTCTTTGAGATCTCTTATCTCTTTCCTGACTTTTTTCCTCATACTCCAGCCCCTTTTCAATCCTACTTTCCTACCTTTATTATGCCTCTCTATCTACCCACCTCCCGTTAATTCATCGACACTCCCTATCTAGTTAGGCCTCTTCACCTTTTCTTACTCCCGTCTGAACTCCACTCCACCAAACTCTCTCACACCTCTGTACTCTTGGTCCCTACCTCTCCCTCCTTTAACTTCCATTAACCAAAGTTCAACCCCTCACCTCTAACCCTCTTTCTACTACTCTAATTCCTTTCTCTTACCCATTCCCACCTTTCAATCTATCTTTCTCCCTCTCTACCCTCCTCCTACTGCCTCACACTTTCCCCTCCACAGTAGGTTGTTTCTTCCCTTGTTCTCTCACCTGTGTTCTCCTTCCTACTTTCCATTCCCCTAATGCTTTGTCAAAACATATACTTCTCAGAGTCCATTGGGACATGTCTCCTGCCTCGTCCAATGTATCTATCATTCCTGGTGAGTGCCTAACACACATGCACCCCCTGATTTATAGTACAGTATACTATTTATATTTTTATCTTTATTTATTCTATGTGTTATATTGTATAATTCACTGTTGCAATTTGTGTGAATCCCTCTTCCCATTCCACCGGACACATTTGGAAATGAGCTCTTGTAAGCTCTGTATGTCTTTCCTGGTGACACTTTTGAAATAAATAAATCTGCAATTAGGGACCAGAGTCATGATTTATGAAGATGGAAACATTTCTGACTAGCAGATCCAGCCATGCTAGTTTTATGCCAGAGGAATACTGGTGGTGGCAGGTGCTGCATTCTCTGTAAGGGTCTAACAAACAATATATTCTTATAGATGTGAAGAGAGATTCTCAGCATACAGTACTGCATGGAAGAGGCTGTATAAGTGAGCACATGGTTATTAGAAAGGAAGTCAGCTCAGCTGGGTCTCTGTTAAGACATATTGTTAAAACTGTAAGAAACAATTACCAATGCATCTCTACAAGCTTTTTCTCATAATGGCTCTTCAAGAAAAAAAAAAGAAAGTTAAAATCTGTGATATCAAATGGACACACTGGATGATGTGTAATGGGGGATGGGTGGGGAACTACGGGGTTTTAGGCCCGACAGGGCCTCACAGAGTCAGTCATGACTGTGACTGTGAACAGACTGCCAACTGAAAGTTCATGTCTGCCCTAATTCAAACTATCTGGTGGTAAGGTAGTCTACCTTGTAGCGAGAGAAAAAGAGAGAGAAAAAGAAGAGAGAGTTATTCTGTTTCTAATCTATTGTTTAAAACCAGTTTCTTTTCTTTTTCTGTGGAATTAATATTCCCAATGCTTTTGGTACAATAACCTGTAGAATCCCTGTAATTATCCTGAAATATTAAACATATTATTTCTACATATTTCAGGTTTCTGTGACTGAATCATTTGAGGTACAGCTTACTATTTTATTTTTTTCCCCCAAGACACTGGTACTACAATGCAGTACTACGTTTTCCCACACAGTGCATGAGCTGATACCCAGTGCTGACACTACAGTGCAGTACTATGGTGTCCCACACAGTGTGTGAGCTGATACCCAGTGCTGACACTACAGTGCAGTACTATGGTGCGCCACACAGTGCATGAACTGATACCCAGTGCTGACACGACAATGCAGTACTATAGTGTCCTACACAGTGCATGAGCTGATTTCCAGTGCTGACACTACAGTGCAGTACTACAGTGTCCCATACAGTGCATAGGCTGATACCCAGTGCTGACACTGCAGTACAGTATTATGGTGTCCCACACAGGGCATGAGCTGATACCCAGAGATGTCACTTCTGTGCAGTACTATGGTGTTCCACACACTGCATGAGCTGATAGCTAGTGCTGACACTACAGTGCAGTATAATGTTATCACACACAGGGCATGAACCGATACCCAGTGCTGATGCTCTGGTACAAGTGCTATGGTGTCCCAGACAGGACATGAGCTCACATTGCTGACTACGCAGTGTAGTATTTGGGGGTGTTACACCATGAAAGTACCATCCTTCAGTCGACACATTAAACTGAGTTTTTTTCTACCTACGTTTTGTAGTTGTCTGGGTGGAGAAATCCAAAGGCCCCTTGTTAAAAGAGATGGGATAATCCTGCTGTCTTGACTAACATTCCCTCTCAATAAAACTTTTGTGAGTTGCTGCCATGTTTGTATTCCTGCAAATCACTGTATTATCAGTATTCCAGTCATTGTTTTGTAAAGTGCTTTGAGATATTGTGTGTATGAAATGCTCTATAAAAATCAAATTCTCTTCCACCAACTAACCAATCAACCAACCAACCAACCAACCAACCACAAGCCAACAAATCAATCAACTACAAACCAACCAACCAACCAACTAGCCAATCACCAATGTGTTCTCCAGATTCAGCTCTGCCCATTTTAGTATACTGCACTCCTCAGTCAGCATGCTACCCCTGTCTTTCATAGCAGCTTCATACATGCTCAGGTAGAAAGGCTGAGAAGCATTCAGCAGCAGGCCTTGCAAATAAGACACAATGGAAGTCACACTTCGAACCTTCAAATTCTTATTCAGAGCACCGTGACCACAGACACACTATAACTTAACTCTCCCCAATAACCTGTACCCTCTGATTATGATATTCCCTTTATAATAATCACAACGATGTTTGTTTATTGGAAGCACCAGCAGCAAGACATGCTGTCAAACTGAATAGTACCACAGAAACATAGAAACATAGACTTTGATGGCAGATAAGGACCACTTGGCCCACCTAGTCTGCCCATTTTCCTAATTATTGGATAAGCTGCAGATCCTAGTTAACCAACAGCCTACTTCTTCCTACCCCCACCAGAATTGCCTTATGTCTGTCCCATGCATTCTTGAATTCCCCCACTGTTTTTGACCCCACAACCTCCTCAGGAAGGCTGTTTGATGCATCCACCATCCTCTCTGTGAAAAAATGCTTCCTCTCAGTGCCCCTGAGCCGTTCCCCCTCTATCTTCAAATTGTGTCCCCTTGTTGTTGCACATCTCTTTTTCTGAAAGATGCTATACTCTTGGACTTTGTTGATTCCCTTGAGATACCACTTCTTCAAAATGGAATAGTTTTTTAAGGTAAGGCTTATATTCAGGTATATGAAATTATGATGTTACAGTGTGTTAGGACTCTTGGGTCATATACAAAGTGTATTTATACTTCCTACCAACTAGTTATTTATATTATTAAGTTACCCGGGGAGCGATGGGGAGGGTTTAATTCCATTAGTTTTTGATTTAGATTCCTAAGACTGTTTCTGTACTTATAGTAGAGTAATTATATACTGACACATTTTGAACTCTAAACGTATTAGGATGCATGATCTCATTCCCTGGTGGGTCCTTAGCAGTTTTGTTTTTTAATTGGACACTTATTCTGACATTTGATATTTCTTGTAAAAATACAGCACTGAAGATCTTAATGTTTATAAAATATAGTATCTGGTTGAGTATATAGTTGATAAATTGTCTCCAGATAGGTTTAACAGTTTAAGAATGTTTTAAACAGGCTGTTCACTTTAGGGAAACTTCTCTTTATACACTCCTATTGCCATGCATAGAATATTTCTGTTTTATAGTTGTTAACTTGCAATACTATCTTTTTAACATATACTTAAAGGAATAGTACACTCAGAATTTGCAAAAACATATGTTGTGCAGAGTGTTTTGATTTGTGTGTGAAGTCCTAATGTGTCTTTCCCTCTATCTGCTATGTAAATTTAAATATCTTGAAAACCATACAAGTCACACATACCCAACCAGTGTCACAATTGTTCACAACAAAAAGACCTTTAAAATGAGGGTAGGCACCAAGCTGAACTCTGAATAATTTTTAAAACATAGCCATCTCTACTGTTGTGAACTGATTGTAAAGCACTGCTTGCTGTGAATCTATGGTCCCGGCTACATCACTGTCACATGAGACAGGATGCACTGTAGGAACAAGGAATATAGTAAACTTAGCTTAGATGGAGATCCCCAAGTGTTGTAAAACCACCATAAAACTAGCAGGCTAATTTAGGAAAAACTCATAATACCAGACAGAGGGAAGAACATACTAGGACTTCACCCACAGATCAAAACACTCTGGACAACATATGGTTTTGCAAATTCAGGGTGTACTACTCTGTTAAGTGGGCATTATATCTAAAGGTCTTGCATTCAGTTAAGAGTGTATTCACATAACACAATCACTCATGTTGTCAGTTAATTAAACTGCCTGGCCCCTCAAAGTATTCCTCTTATCTGCCTCTGTTGACATTTGACCTTGGAGTGCTTCATAGTTGCCAGCTGACTAAAACTGGTTTCTTGCATTTAAATCTCAATTATTATTTTTTTAAAAAGGCATTTCAAACCAATAAGAATGTCTTCTGTTTTTTTTATGCATGATCTGGATGCTAATAGTATGTGATTTACCAAACAACTGACATAAGTTTCCGAGGAAGGACTTGGTTGGTTTGAAAGCTTAAGCACTGTTTTCTTTTGTTATATCTATGTTGGTCCAATAAAAGGTTTCAAACCATTTGTTTCTGGATCTGTTCTTACAAAGAAAATACAGTAACTAACTAGTTTTGTGTGTACAAATACATTAAGAACAGAGATTAAGTTAGGCACGTCTCATTAGCACTCCACTAGGGGGTTCCCTGATCAGCATGTTCAAATACTAAATACAGTATAGCATGCTTCCACTTAAATAGAATATAAACAGGACTGTTTGTTCCAAGCATATGTGGGATAGACAGAGGGGAATATTAGTAAATAGGCAGAAAAGAGGGAGGATCGCTGGAGGCCATTTAGGTTCTGCAGAGACAGATGAGGTAGGGACCATTTGGGCAGGATGGGTGGGCCACATGGTCCTTTTCTGCCAATAAATGCTATGTTTCCAGCAAAAGAAATGCTGCCAATTACCTTAATGACATCAGGAGTACACAATTTATAACACTGTCAAATTCTTTAAATCACTAGGCAGATTAGGTCCGTCGAACTTCTCTTTGGAAGATTAATAGTACTGTAGATAATTGTTTAAGATCACAGACTGACTAGGGTTTGGTCAAATATGATGGTACTGTTGTAATGGTGCCTAGGCACCCTTCTTCCCATTTAGGAATGGGAGATTACAAGATTAACCCAACAGGAGGACAGGGGTAGGTAACCAGACCCACCCCAACCCATGCTAGATACTTGTTTATATTCAAGGTTCTTATGAATTTGCTAAACACTATTTCATATCTACTCCCTTATAGTATGATAAAGGGTAGAGTGAGCACTTTATACACTACTGTACGAATGAATAATTAAATGTATAATGTTCTTTCTCCCTCTGCTAGTTCATTAGAACTGTATAGAGATTTGGCTTGATAAAATGTGATTATTTTTCTTCCAGTATACCAAGATAATTTGTTTTTCAAATGTTGATCTGAAAATGTACATCAATTTGTTGTTTATGTACGATTCTAAGTACAGCTCATATCAAGTTTACATATTTGTTTATACTGTTTTGTTAATGTGCACTTCTGTGGTTTACAATTTTATTTGATTGTATTGATAGTATTATGTCTATCAAAAAATGATGAAAATAAGATGCACTGTAATTGTTAAAATCCTTTTCAGCCAAATGAAAGACCTAAATCATAAATCACACAACAGGCAATTGTAATCAGAGTTTCACATCAATACCGTACCAGGTGACAAGTAAGCACTTCACTAAAAGGGCTAAGAAAAGAACAGTTCTTACCATAACAGTAGATCTTTGAGATAATCTCTTTCATCGGGCCATACCTATGGGATTATAAGCCACCAGGTGCGAGGACCGCACTGAAACTTTATGCAAGCAGTCTACCAGGGACTGCCCACAACAATGTCAGATGTCAGCTCTCCCATATAAATGTGGGCAGCCCCTTCCCATCTCAGTTCCCTGCTGGAAATCATGCTCAGAGGAACTCCTTGTAAGGAAACAGGAGAGAGAGGGCAGGACTCTGCAAACCAGGCAAGGCATGGAGCAGCACATAGACCCTCATGGAGAAGGCAACAGCATTCCCCAGATTCTCAGGATCCAATAAAGGGTTGGAGGATGGGATGGCATGGCCTAGTGAAAGAGATTATCTCCAAGGTCTATTGTTGCGCAAGTACATAACTGTTCTATCTTCATCAAGAATATCTCCTTCGGGAGACCACGTGATGCAGAGTGCTGGGTAGCAGCTCCTCCGCATAGCTCCAGCCTCCCGATTTTATAATCGGTATTTTCTGACATTCAAACCATTTCAAACCCTCTGTTCTGCAAGAATCTGGTTATCTAAAGCCCCAGACCTTCCAAAGAGCAAGATTCAAGCACTGATGGAGGCTTATATGAAAAAAGGCCCACAAAAACATATGCCTCCAGTCACCCCCGAGAAGGCCCCAAAGAAATCCCGGGCATCAAGTGGGCCTGATAGACCTGATTATCTCAGTCAAGCAACTAAGCAGGGACCTCTAACCTTAAGTAGGTTCCTGGAAGAGTTCATGCCTTTTCAGGAGGAAGTGAAAGAGATGGTGACTGATCTGAAAGCCCTATCTAAAAAGCTGGATGAGGTCTCGGAGATGGCCTCGGATAACACCGCTGGCATAGTCTCCCTGGAAAATCGCTTAGACAAGGTGGAACCCAGATTAGCGGTGATTAGGCATAAGCTTTCCAGAGTGGAGGCCAAACTAGAAGATCTTGAGGGCCGCAGACACAGAAACAATGTGGTCATCTTAGGGCTACCTGAAGGGGAAGAGGGCCAGAATGCAGTGGTTTTCATGCAAAAGCTGGTGGAACGGGTTGCTGGTCTTTCTCCTTTTGGCCCTGTGTACACCATAGAGTGAGCGCATAGATTGTTATGGCCTAAGCCACCACCAGGGGTTGTCCCCCCATCCCATTATATGCCACTTCCTGAATTTCTTAGAAAGGTGACACTTTTTGGAAAAAGTGAGAGCATTACAAGAGGTGCGTTGGGAAAACTCCAAGCTGAAAATCGCTCAGGACTTGCCAGGATCAGTAAGGCTGAAAC
Source organism: Neoceratodus forsteri (assembly GCA_016271365.2). Classification (NCBI taxonomy): domain Eukaryota; kingdom Metazoa; phylum Chordata; order Ceratodontiformes; family Ceratodontidae; genus Neoceratodus; species Neoceratodus forsteri. The sequence goes on along the minus strand of JADMNL010000022.1, from coordinate 540,974,521 downwards.
GTACAGCATTTCATCCCATTGTGTCTAAAATTATTGCTGCAGGGTTCAAGTTCAGGATAGGGCACCCGGCCAGGTTACAGGTGTTCGTGAATAGTTCTTGGCTCACCTATAAAGATCCTGAAGTTGCTCTCTCTGGCCTGAAACTGGCTAAGCTTGATCTATTCCAGGACCCATGACAAAACCTATTTTCTGGTGAAAGGAGGCTCATCTTGCTGTGTGTGGATGGTCATTTAGTTATTTCAAGATGTCTGGAATGATGGTTTGCTTCTGGAAAACTCCAGTTATTTAAATGGACATACCTATATGTTGAGGGGTTAAGTGCTTGGGACATTCAAGCCTTAGTTTGTTTGAACTGTGCCTGTAATCTTGTTCAATGTTTTGTGAAAACATTTATTTTACTAGCTGGGGGGGGGAGAGGGATTTCTCATACCTTAATTTGACCAAATGAGCAGGCCTTTATAAGTGAGGGAAGAAATACCCTGAATTGTTAATGAAGTATCTCATATTTAGAATGGCTGGGTTTTGGGCCTGTGGTTGGCTAACCCCCTGCTCTCAGATATGTAGACGGTGTGGTGGTTTAGGATCCACAAGAGGGAGCTCAGCATGCAGAAAAGCCAGCACAATGGTAGGAGAATTAAAGGGACGATTGTCTGGTGATTGTGCTCCCTGTTTTGGTTGGGGACATCGTATATCCCGATCTTGTCCTTTTGGGCGTTTGGCTGACACAGTGCTGGCGGAACGATGTTTAAAGCCAAACCTAGCCTAATGCACCAGATCCAAGGTGTTGGGGTCTAATTTGTTAAACAGGCCACTGAACTCCGGTTTGAAAGGGCAATTTTCCTTTCCTTTCCCTTCTGTACAATCTCTCGTCTGGTCTGCTATGTGGCAAGAGTCCTTTCTATAGGGGTATTGGAGACCCACTTCCCTTCCCATTTCTCGGGATTCCTTTGCACCTGGTCACGTTTCTCTAAGGGCCTTATCTCCCTATTTGACGATCTCACGAATGAGATATATTTTTGATTATTGCTTAACACTACTTGTAAGCCACTGGGGATTGTTAATGCACTTTATTTTCACTTCTTTCTTCTCAGGATTTGAGTTCACTTACTCATATGGGAGGAATGTCAGATGCTTGCAACAGGGGGTTACCTCAAGAGGCTGGGGAGGAAGGAACACAGTACTGTGCTAAACGTTGCTTGTGACAGCAAGGGGGCTGAGTGTCATTAAAATTGTTGTGCTTCACGTCAAGTGCAAGGGAGATGTGGAGGGGGAGGGGGAGGGGGAAGGAATAATTGTGATGAGGACGGGGGGGAGGGAGGACTATACAGCAGTAATAATTGGAATCTGTCCAACTGTTTCTCGATAATCTCATACAGGGCTGTGGTCATTAAGCTCATTAATCCTGGTTAGATGGCTAATGATGTGACTTTTGCTACCTGGAATGTTAAGGGGATCAGGAAAAATCCAAACAATATCAGGTGCTTAAACATTTAAGTTTATTACGTTCTCAGATAACATTTCTGCAGGAATCTCATTTGCAAGAATCTGAAGCTTTACAATTAAGGAGACAACAGGTGGGTCAGGTCTATGACCCTCAGGGCTCCACCAAAAGTTGTGGGGTCATGCTAATCATTAATAGAGGCATACCCTTTACCTCCATGCAGGTTATCGAGGATCCGGGGGGCAGATTTGTCTTAGTCAAAGGCACTCTTTGGTCAGTACCACTTTTACTTGGTAGTATATATGGACCCAATACTGGTGACCCGGGTTTTTTTTTATGAGGTTGATAACTATTATGCTTCCAATGCTTCCCATCAGGATCATTATGAGGGATGACTTCAACCAGGTCGTAGATCCTAATCTGGAAAGGTCAGGTAGCAGGCTGAGGGGAACGTCACTGGGGCAGAGGGCACTTAAGGATTTGATAGATCAGTGTGGGCTCTGTGATGCCTGGCAGTGTTTCATCCTGATTCCAAGGAGTTCACTTTCAATTCAATGGTGCACAGCTCGCAGTCTCGGATTGACTACATATTTATCTCTCAGGGTCTCTTGCCTGGGGTCAAGTCCACCTCTATCCAACCTGGTCCTACTTTGGACCACTCCCTTATGGTATGTAACTTGACAATCCTTAATTCACTTAAAAGGGAGCCCAGATGGAAGCTTAATGAGCAGCTCCTGAAGGATGCCAAGTATTGTAAGCTTGTAAGAGAGCAAATTGAGTTCTTCTTCTCATTTAACCCATTAGATAGTGCAAAGCCAGACATTTTATGGGGGTCCTTTAAAGCATACATGAGGGGAGTTCTTATCAGTATAGCGGCCAAAAGGAAAAGGGTACAGGAGGAAGAGTTACTATCATTACTATCCCAAATTCGGTCTCTTGAAGCAAATCTCTCTGTCAGCTCCTCTAATGAGGATGAGAAAAGACTCCTGGCAGCCAAAGATAGATATCTAGAGTTGTTAAGGGAAAAGGCAGAACTAGCTATAATCCGAACCTGAACCAGTTATACGGATCATGGAGAGAAAGCAGAGCGCCTGCTTGCGTTGAGCTTAGGACAACAGGAATCCACAAGGTTTATCCCACCAATTCAGGCCATGGCAGATGGGTCTCTGAGAGTATCCCCTACTGAGATAGTGCATGAGTTTGCTTTATATTATAAAAAATTGTACCGTGACATGGAGAATCCTCCTTGTCCTGGGACTCTTGAGGAGTACTTAAGAGATTCCTGCTTGCCCTCCTATCGGAGCAACACAAGGGTTTTCTGGCTTCTCCCACATCCCAGGAGGAAATCTCCGAGGCTATTAGGGGACTACCCTCAGACAAGGTCCCAGGACCGGATGGGTTCTCCTCTCTGTTTTACAAAGTTTCTCATGACTTCTAACTGCCAGGACTCTATCGTCTACTTCAGTACATTTTATCTGGGGTAGAGGCAGACCCTAACCTGTTTGAAGCCCTGATTGTTCTTCTCCCTAAACCAGATAAGGATCCCGAGTTAGTTCAAAGCTACAGGCCCAAATCTCTTTTAAATCAAGATATTAAAATCCTTTTGAAGATATTGGCCAACAGTGTGAACTGGAAATTTTTGTTTTCCAGTAGTTGCGCAATGGTGTCCACTAGAGGAGGCTGGGGATAAAGCACCGCTGCTCTACAGAAGGGGGCATGATGGGGCAGGCACTGGGGAGGAGCACGTGCACGCTCCCTTCATGAGTGCCATTGCACACCCCTCACGCAAGGGTGAAAATAGAGGAGAATATCAGGTCCCGGTCGAGCATTGATGAGCCATCCACCCGCCACAGGCCCCAATCTCGAATGGCGCTCCCCACACTGGATCCTGTGAGAAGGTGAGTTGAGCCGAGCCTGGGGGGCTCCTCACCACCCCACCACAGGGGGTAATTCACGGGGGTAGGGAGTAGTGGCCTGATATCGGGATACGGGGCTGGATGGGTGGATGCGGATGGTAGTCTACCAGGGACCAAGGAGTAGAAACAATGCAAGAAAAAACAAAGATGTCTGAAATAGTATATGATAAAACATGATGGCAATAACAGATATTAATATATGTGATGACTCCATATTATTCATTTTAGGTGATAGTAGTATTTACTACAAAATATGCCTAGGGATTTCATAAATCAATGTTTATTTGCATACTTACCAGCGCGAAGATTAGTTACTGAATATTCGAAAAGTACTCAAGAGTGAAGTATTGTATGTTACGTTGGCTTAGAAAACTAGATCATTTATCAAGTTTAGAAAAAGTGGCAGCCAAAAGGAAATTTACATATGACAGTTATCAAAGAGTTTGGAACATGCATGACAGAAAACAAAATTTGTTTGAAGGAGAGATACAGTAATATGCAAAGAAATATGTACATACACTTGATTACAAGTATATAGTGGTGATGTGCGGTGTGTGTAAGTATCAAAAACAAATAATTATTATAAGTGGAAAGAACATAAATAAAATAACACAAACAACAATGTGGAGAGTAAATTAAGGAGATAGAAGAATAAGAAAGACAAAGGTGGGAAGTGGAATGAGGAATGTGGAAAACAAATAGACAATGGGAGTGATGAGGTAGTGATATATGTTTAGCCTTTGAGTTTGATTATTAAAAGTACTCCTAACATAAAGGAGTCAATAACATGCACAACATTTGTGATCCGGCAAGAAGGGGAACTAGTAGAAAAGATAAAGATCGTATTACCTCTGACCCTGAACAAAAATTGATACAAATGTTGTACCGACCTAACTCTGTCTTTTCTGCATCTTCTTCTTCAGTCAAGTCTCGATCTGCAAAAGCCATACAATAATTGAGATGGAGTAATTCTAAGTTCATTCATTCGTTCGTTCTCACTGCAAAAACTGAAGAAACCCTCCTGTGTGCTGCCAACAGAGGGCAGTAAAATGGACAGGAAGGACTGCAGCCTATTCAGTTCATATCTGCTTACACCCTTATTCTTCTTCTGCTCATATCCCTCTGTTTTTTGTCTCTCTATTCTTTAAAATTATCTCTGTATGTAGCCCCCTTTATTGCACCACCATTGCAGGCACTCCAAATAATTAAAGCATCTGCTGATTCTGCTACTTATATTGGCTGCAAAATGTTGAAAATTGAGCACACTGAGGAGTGGGGCCATTTTAATCAGAGTAGCAGCCCCTGCAGGTACTGTAGCAGGATCAACATTAGGAGTCACTACCTGATTGCAACTGATAATGTTAGTGGTCGGAGTGCGTATAATTGTGCAATAGCAAGGTTACATAGAGAGCAGGTTCTAAAGATCAGAGTGACAGAAAATTAAAAAAACAGAAACTTCCACAGAAAGGGAACAGGGATTGACAAATATAAACAGGGAATGCTGCAATGTTTTCTAATTTTCAGATGAGACATTAAACTGAGGCCACATCTACCTGTTCTCGTGGTTTCCTTTTTGGGTAGATGTTAATGATCCCAAGCCACTTCACGAAAAGAGATGGGGAATTTCCCTGGTGTCCTGGTCAGATTTCACCATATAGAGTACTAATTAATCAATAGATTAATACGGTGCAATATCAGTCAGACTGCATATGGATGAAAAAAGTTGAAGAGTTTTTGTATAGTGTGCTGGCACTGAATGGCTGTCATGATCGACCCCAGAGGTGGCTGCACTTCACTGTTTATTACTCTTTAATTTTTGTTTACCAAGTAGGACGCACTAGGCAAGTAAATGGCAATTCTTTTTGTTATACTTTATTTATGCTCCTCAGGGCAGGGCATCTCTCAGAGGTGCCCACTCTGTATATGCCTCTACTCCCCACTGAGACCCCCTCCTCCAGGACCCCACCAGGACTTTCCAGTCCTCCGGATCACCACCCACCTACCTGGCAACCTATCTGAGATTAGAAGGTCCATCCTGGTAGAGGTCTTGGAGGACCGGAGGAGGAGTGGTTCGATGCTGGGCAATTGGACTTTGGTCACTGGAGCCCTCATCGCCTCCCTGTCCCTTCAGGGATTTTAGTTGTTGTGGTTTCCCCTCTGGAGCATGGACGTGCAATGATGTCCCGGCACAGATGTGCCAATGTCCGCAGCTGCTCCACCCCCAAGTCGTGGCATCGCATGTTCCTTGCGATGCATCAGATCTCCATTGGGGCAGCCAAGGAGTGATGCAAAGTCTGGATACCTCACTAGGAATGGAGAGCAGTCCTCCAGATGCTCAGTCCCTCCCTCTCCGCTGACCCCCCACCGATGGCCCGAGTCCATTCCCGAACCCAGGTCACCGGTGTAGTGCAAAGTGTGGCATCTGGCACCTCAACCATCAGTGCCACTGGACTGGTGTGAATGCCAATTTAGAGGTAAGACCCAGGACAGCACAAAGGTATGAACAATCATATACATAGTACTTTTAAGAGCCAGGCGACCTGGCGAGTAATGTGACAAAAATCATTGGAGCATTTTATAATATGTTTGTTCAGAATAAGTTCTGTGTGATAGGTGCTTTGTGATGCTTGAATGAAAGGATTATTACTATTATGATTATTATGTTTTTCAAGCTCCTAAAGTCAGTTTTTTAGCACTGACATTTCTAGGCCCCACCAGTAGCCCAATGGTAACACATCCGCTTTCCATACTGCTGAGCTGGTTTCATATCCTCCCCTAAAGGCATCATGCACTGGGTGTCAGAGACAGTGCTGCATGCCTGTTCTGCACACCTTCTGCCCTGGGGAGGGTGTGTTGCTCCTGCCAATATGTGGCTTCCTTCGGTTAGCCAAGAGTGGGGGGAATCATGTGGGAGAAATGCAGCTGCCAGTATGATAAAACAATTGACATACGGCACAATGGTTTCATTTGTTCAGCTCTGTGCTGGCAGTGCTTTTCAGAGTTTGGCTGGTGTTCTTGGTGCTGGCCCACTTCTGGGTGGTGGGAAGGTCCTCCCATGGGATGACTGGGTGGAACATTCATAGGAAAACTAGCCCCAAGGAAAACAGTGTGGTACAGAGGCAGTTGATGCCATTATGCCAACCTCACGCAGTTGGGGGCACCTGGACCTCTGGGTTTTCTGCCTTCTGGATCGGAAATGTATTGACCAGCGCCACCTGGAGGAATAAGCCCAGAACACAAGAGGGGATCAACAGTGGGCAGCAGGAGATATGAATTTCTGGATGGTCTTAAGGAGTGTTTGGTCTACCCAAAGAGGAAGAGGGGCAAAACACACAAAAACATACTATACAGCCATGCACTTTTTCTCCTTCACTTACATCTCTCTTTCTGTTTCTGTCACACACACACACACGTGCACACACACACACACACAAACAGACTCTCATAGGTGTGACAAGATTGTGTTCTATGCAAGTATTGCACTCACCCAGGTCTTTGTTGAGTTCATCATTGTCATCATCAAGTTCATTGAGCTTAAGGGAATCTCCCAACTCCAAGTGTTCCTCTGTAAAGGAGAGAAAATATCAAACCCTGTCTTCTTCAAGTATCAGTGTGATGATGTGATGATCATCAGAGTAATGGTGTTTTACTTTCACCCACCATTTATGAGTGGCAGTTGTTTACAATGACTTACCATAGCTAACCCGAGCCTGTACACTGAGATCTGATCTATACGTGGCCTACTATCTTCACAAGGTGCTGAATCCCATAGAATAACACACACATCATGGTTATTTACTCTTGCACACATACAGCACATCTCCCTTTTAGTACAAAGCATCTCAAATCCTGGTTGCCACTTAGATGTTTATCCCCTTTACATGTGCAGACACAGCTCCAGCCCTTGCTGGGAATCCCACTTGAGACTCTGAGTCTTGGAGAGAGCAGCTCTAAAAATTCAGCTAAAGGGACGTTCCAATTAGCTGGGAGGTCTGACTGAGTGTTTGACTTCATACATTGCAAACCCACCACCAGGGTCACTCTGCTGTTATTATTGCTCTGCACCTTAGGACTGTAATTTGCAGTTTCTCATATGTAGATGGCGCTGCTCTGCACAGACTGCTTTTTCACATAAACAATAGTTTTCAAGATTTCCCCTGATAATAAAGTTGTATAAATATCCTTTAGCTGAAGGTGGAACAGATGCACAATTGGAGTTTGATGGAAGTGCTGAAAAGTGGCTCTGTACACAAAAGTGAAGTGGGTCCTAAGAGACTCAACTTCACTTCAGTGCCGCGATATACCAGTTTTTTTTTTCTATGACTCACTTTTTGCCCTTTGGGCTAACGGCGCCTCAGATGGGAGTCTACACACCTCCATGGCAAGAAGAGCCTGCTGCAACACTCCCCGAGCCCTTGCTAGCAGGCATCCTCATAGCCCTTTGGGCTAACAGCACCTCAGATGGGGGTCTACATGCCTCCATGGCGAGAAGAGCCTGCTGCCACACTCCCTGAGCCCTTGCTAACAGGTACAGTACACCTGGACAGCCTTCCGGGAACTCAAGGCTGCATGTCTGTCTCTGTAAATTTTCTAAGGACAATTGCCTTTATCTTGGGACAGCTCTTATTTACTGACCATGGAACATGAGCTCCGTGTTTGGCTCCTCATCCTGCCAGGCATTTCCAAATGCCTCCTGACTGGACTATGTCACTACCATCAGCCAGCTTATTTAACCTTTTGTCCCCCCTAATCCAGTATTGCCTCTGATATCTGGTCTGTTTTAATACTCAGTGCTGAATTTCTTCAGTTTAAAGTTTTTTGTTTTTTTTTCTTTAGCAGATTATATCTTTTAGCCACTAGAGGGCCAAGTTATAAGCACACTTACCCAATCCAATCCAATCCTCCTGACTCACATCATGTTGTCCCTCCATGCACTGCAGTTTCTGCTTCTCTTACTCTCATCCATCCTTCCACTTTTCTTCCTCCCTGGAGCTTGCTTCCCCTCTCCCCCCCTTAGCATCCTATTTGGCACTGTTTAACATCACTCAGGTACTTTCCGTCATGAGCTTACCCCCGTGCTCCCTCTGCAAATGGATGGCAGTCCCCATCTACCACTGTACACATGCCCTGGACATTCTCATCACTTCTCATGTGCCATCATTCTGGGATCATTGCCACCAACCTAATGTAAGTTCCTGCTAAAAATGGGCATGTAGACTCATGCTCAGGGACTTATGCTGGTACACCCTGAAGCTTGTGCTCCTCCTCCTGCTGCTGTCGGGAAACATCCATCCTAACCCTGGCCCAATCACCTACAGTTCCATCCACCTGGAAAAACCCTCAGAAGCACTCTCCATAGCATCTCTCAACACTTGTAGTCCACTCCCCAAGCTGGATACCATACAAATCTTTACCAATTAGCACAGCCCAGATAGCCTGGCAGTTGTAGAAACCTGGCTTACACCCAAAATCCCTGACCTGGCTATCGCTCTTCCAAGCTACAATGTTTTCAGGCTGGACGGAAGTCCAAAAGAGGTGGTGAATGTGCAATTTACCTTAAAGATTCGCTACTGGGACACCCCATCACTATCCCCCCTCCCAGCAACTGCTGCTCAGATTCTCCCCATCAGAATCTTATTAGGTGCCCATAACAAATCCCTCACAGTTATCTCAGGGTATATCCCCCTGAAAGAACAAAGGAATGGCCTTAACACTGTCTTGGAATTCACCAGGTCCCAACCTTCTGACTCTGAAATGATTCTGGCTCACGTCTGATGCAGGGGTCCATAAGAATGCCATCTCTTCAGCAAATCTCACCCAGATGGTCATGTCTCCGACCAGGAAAAACTATAAATCCAACACCAGCACCTTCCTGGATTGGATTCTTACCAGCCACCCAACTCATATCACAAATACCTCAGTCCTCCCTGACTCACTTAGCGACCATTCCCCTGTCATCTGTGAATGGTCAAACAAATTCCTCAAGCCCCCTCCTAATATCATCATTAGAAGAGTCCTACCACATGGGCAGTTGTCACACCTCAAAATATGCCTCAGCCTCCAAGACTGGCCCCCTATCTACACAGCAACAGATGTAAATACTGCACTGGATTACTTCATCAGCACTTTCAATGCAGCCTGTGACTCCTACGCTCCTTTTTAAAAAGTGCAAATTCAAAACCCTTTGCAATCCCTGGCTCTCAGCTGATCTCTTACATCAATTAACATCTAGAGATCACCTCTGGGATCTGGCCAGAACCACTGGTAAAGAAACTGACATCCAAAACTATAAACGTGTACGGAATGACTGTACCAAATATATCCGGCAAAAGAAATCTACCTACTTCAAGAACGCTCTCACGGATACCTGGAGTAATGGGAGCTCACTGGGAACCAGCCAAAAACCTCCCTTACCTTGCTCAACATAAATGAGTCTACTACACTTGACCCTAAAATCATAGCAAATACCTTCAACACTGCATTCGGATCTCAGCAGTGTTCTCTCTTCTAACTTTTTCAAGGACTATGACTCTCCCTCTCTTCCTCCCAATACCTCCTCCTCCTCCTCCTCTAGCCACCCACCTTTTTACTTCAAAGCAGTCAAGATGCACGATGCCCTCAAATACATTACCAAAGCCATCACCAAATCCAGATCCAGCAGTGATACACTTGACCTTAAACTGCTGTCCCTCACCCTTAATGAGGTGTTATAGCCAGTGACATATTTTCAGCCTCTCACTTAGGCTCAGCCAGTTCCCTGACAAATGGAAAACTGCCACTGTTACCCCTGTCCATAAACATGGAAACTACCATCCAAGCTCTATATTGCCACCCCTCTCCAAGTCCCTTGAATGTATTGCAGCAGATCTGCTCACAGATTTCCTGGACAAATACAATATTCTGTGCTTGCAACAACATGGCTTCAGGAAAGGACATAGCACCTCATCTGCCCTACTGGAATTCTCTGGCATTCTTCATAGCTCACTGGACAATGGTCAGTTAATCGGGTCCATCTTTATCGATCTGACTAAGGTGTTTGACACTGACCATCACCTCCTACTGCTTGTGCAACTTCTGAAAGCTGAGCTCTCTCCTGACTCTACTGGTTCAAAAGCTACTTGAAGAACTGGTCTCAAAGAGTAAAAATTGCAGATGTCCTCTCTGATACCAGGCCTGTTTGTTCACGTGTCCCCCAGGGATCCATTCTGGACCCCCTACTATTCAGCTTGTTCCTGAACTCCCTTCCAAATTCATGCTCTGAAACAATCATCCTCTATACAGATGATGCTGTGATTCTTGCCTCCCACAAGGATCCTACACCTCTACAAGCAACCTTCAGCTTGGCTTCACATCTGTTGAAAATTGGTTCTCAAATCATAATCTGGTCCTCAATAATAAGAAAACAAAGTCTATGATGTTCAGCAGCTCTCATAACACGCGTAGGCTGCACCCCCTATCCATCAAAACCAGTCATGGAGTCACCCTGGAACAGGTTCAAGCCTTTAAGTACCTTGCTATCACTCTAGGCCCTCATCTAACTTACAGTGCCCACATTGACTCTGTAGACATAGCAGCAAATACTCGCCTTGGCCTTCTCTTCCGGCATAGGCAACTTCTTACCCCAGAAGCCCTGACTGTCACAGTTCAGAGCTCTGTTGTCTCCATTATTGACTATGAGCTTATCATCTATGGCTCTGCCCCACTACCGCTCTTAGATGCATACCTGCCTCCCTCAATAAGGCCTGCCAACTTCACACTGGATCCCACCAACTCACACGTACATGTGACGTCAGTGCATAAACTGGATGGCTGCAACTCATCAATTGGATAAAGTACCTAACCTGCACCATGGTGAAGAAAATAACTATGGGCCTTGTGCCCCCTGCAGTGTGTGCACTCTTGCACCCTAGCAATAACCCCTGCTCAACCAAGGGGTTTGAATCACAGCTCCTGCAGGTTCCACATTGTCGCATCTCACAAGGTCAAAGATCTTTTGCCTACAGGGCACCCAGCTGCTAAATTGTCTAAACAGTTACATCTCCTCCACTCCTTCCCTTGATGAATTTAAATCAATGCTATGCCTCTTTCTCACTGCCTCTAGCTCCTGTGACTGCCTCCACTAGCTGATCCCATGAATATTTCCCTAACCTCATGCAGTTCTGTCTTCTATTAGCACTTATCTACCCCTTACCACACACTTCCCTATGTTATATCTATGACAATGCCTCTGGCTGCCCCCCTCTGCTAATAATAATTTTCTGCAGCATGCAGAAATGTATCTTTCTGGTATTTTTTTCCCATGTGCAAGCCAGCCAGTCAGTGAGTGAGTGAAATGTGAAGTAGGCTGCTACATGAGACATTAGGTCTCCTACTGTTGCTTAGTGTGGAGAGGTGAGGGTCTGTCAGTGGGATGTGGCTGGGTGGCATCACTCTCACTCATCTCCCTCATTTTCATCCCACATCATGAGTCATATGCATGGTCAGATGGTCATCCAGTGTATCTGTTGATAAAACTACTCTGAGGAATCCAGAAGTACACCACTGTCTTCCTTCAAGTGCTGCCAGATCCAGTTCCATTACCCCAGGTAAAAGTGATCAGTCAAGAACTGTAGAAGCAAGCCCCCATCATTCTTACACAAGCAACATGAAAACAGCTGCAACAGCCATTTGCCAGTTTACCTTGGCCCACTACATGATACCCCACCCTCCAGGCCCAAGATCCCACATCATGCATCAGCAGCACCACACAGCCCAGTGCTGCTGCTCAGTGATCTAGTATGTGTGAGAAAGGAGACATTGAGTCTGGCTCTGGCAGTGACACCACTGTAATCATGTTACCAGAGGAAAAAGTACAGTTGTTCATGGGAGCAGGGCAAGGTATGATGACCCCACAGATCAACAAAAGCACATGAGTAGCAGCACCTCCAAAACAGTGATAATGGAAAGTGCCAGTGCGGAGGATATAATGGAATCATACTTGTCATATAGGCGTGAGACTGAGGTGACAGAGAACTTAGAGGAGCAAGAAGAATGGGAGGAAGCAAAGAGGCAAAGGAACGCACATGATCCACATAAGGAGGAGGGTTAAGGGAAGAAGATGCATGAGAGAAGAAAGATGGGGAAGAACAGGGGGATAAACTATAAGAAGAGTAGAAAGAGCATAAGTAAGACGCATGAAAGAAATAGCCGGGATAGAAAAATGAGCACAAGAAGGGCATGAAGAATCACATACACAAGAAGAGGATGAAGGAATAACATGCACAAGAGGGGAATGAAGGAATCATGTGCACGAGAGGAGGATGAAGAACAAGAGCAGCTTGAAAGTCTGATGTCAGTTACAACAGTGACTAGTGCTGATGAGTGTGATACTGTGGAGTGAAGGCTGTGACAGGGTTAGAAGAACCCTGTCCCATTTTATGGGGAAAAATAACATTTCTAAAAAATAGGAGTTTGTTAACAGAATAAATAACTTTGAAGACAGGAAGGGGTTACTGTTTTCCAGATCTTAGCCAGAGTTGTTTTTTTCTTATGTGTTTATCTTAGGACACTCAGAAAGGACAACTAATTGAGTGTGATTTTCTAAGAACAAAAGGTCAGGGAGGTCAAATTAGAATATCAATATAAAGCCATAGAAGACTGCAGGACGGGACTCTTGACACTCTGAAGTCTCTGAGAAGAAGGTGAAGACTGCCTAAGATGCTGAGAACAAGAAAGCCCTAACCTAGTTGAACAGGTTAACCTGAAGCTGCAAGGTATTACTTCTGACTGCTTAGAAATGGGGGTTACAATTCTGATACAAAGAAGAATTTTAGAGCAGATATGGAATGCAAAAAGCTGCATTGCCAGAGGGGTCAGCAGCAGGTGGGAGGAGGTAATATTGCCCTTGTACAGGTCATTGGTGAGGCTGCATCTGGAGTACAGTGTACATTAACCAGTTGGAGATGGTAAAAAGGAGAGTAACTAAGATGATCATTGGCCAGAAGGGTAGGATGTATGAGAAAAGATTAGAAGCCCTGCACATATACTCCATGGAGGAGAGGTGAGAGATAGAGAGAGAGAGAGAGAAAGAGCGAGAGAGGGGACATGATACAGTGGAGACCTTCGGGTATTTGAAGGGAATAAATAATGTGGATAAGGAAGGTCTCTTCAAGCTTGGGAATCAAATCATGAGGGGACACAATCTCTAGTTAGACTGGGAGAGATTTAGGAGGGAGGACAGGAGGCACTTCTTCATCCAGATGGTGGTGGTGGTGGCATGTTGGAATGAGCTTTCAGAAGAGGTAATTTCATTGAAGACAGTGAGCAGCTTCAAGAGAGGCTAGGATAGAGTTAAGGGGAAAATAAGGATCAATGGGGTAGACAGAGGGAAAGGGCAGAGAGGAAGGGGGGCAGGACCAGTAGCTTATGCTAAGGACACTGCATTATGAGCAAACTAGATTGGCCAAATGGCCCTATTCTGTTGGCATTGTTGTATGTTTCTGTGTTCATGATCAAACTATGTCAAGTTCCAAAATACATCTGGTGATGGACTATAACGCTGTTTTGCTGGGTCAAAGTGTGAAACGTCGCTGGCACATTTTAAACAAAACAGCCAAAACTGAGACATTGTACTTAAAATCAAAAATGTATCTCCTACAGAAGGGGTAAACATCTAACAGACTGTTTGGTGAAATATGTATTGCCCCAAGAACAGTCTCAACATACCTGGCTACCAGTGCCTCCAAAAGGCAACCATCAGTGTTGGTACTGCCCACATTGTTCAAACACCAATAAAGTTAAGAGCTTTAGGCATTTCACGAGTGGCAAACAATGTCAGATCAAAGATTTTATTAATTGCTTAATGGAAGGGGTTGATTCTATATTGACATGCACTTATGGAAAAACCTACAGTACATTGGCCAAACAAAAATAATGCTCCAACACAGGGTTGCAGAGCTTAAAATGGCAATCAGGGCACATAATGACTCATACAATATGGCTAAACATTTCAAGTTCACACAACATGGCTTAGCAGCTAATACCAGTTTGTTGGACTTGACAAACTAAAAGTAAATAATGGTGGGGGGTGACATCCTCAAAAAATTATGCTAAAAGAAGAGTATTGGGTTATTGAATTGGAGATGTTTGCTCCAAAAGACCTGAATGAGTATATGTCTCTTTGTAACATGTATATGTAACCCCTTTGTTACCCGGGGTTACTAGAATCCCAGTAAGACCTAGTGGTAGGCAGGGAAGGCAGCTTGTGAAACTCCAGTTAAATGGGTTTCACACTGTCTCACTCTGTCCTCAGTCACAGCTGAGACTTGAGAGATGATGTCACCATAGAACTGTCGCAGCTGCATGAGCCACATTGGAATCTACAGCTCAGGGAGTGAGTTTAGAACTTTGGGAAATTCAAAGTCAGTCTTCTGTTTGTCCTTAAGCAAGAAGGAAGCATCAGTCTGCTGTTTGAGCTCTCACTAAGAAGAAGGAAGTGTTCCTGTGTTTACCTTTTTTTTAAAAGTGGTGGAGACCGCTCCCCCGGTTTCAGTGCCCCCTCCCTCCGGGGAGCGGGGGAGGAAAAGTTCTCTGTGGGTTCCAGGGGCAATCCCCTTCTCCCACCATGGAAGGAAGCTGCCTGGTTTTATTTAGTCTGTTCTTGTATAACAGCAAAGAAAGTGTTACTTTGCCTGTGGGACACCTGCAACGAATGGGTGAGTGTTTGGCTCCATTTGAAGGGGCAAACAAATTGTTTTCTTCAGTTGGGAAATGAATATGGACTGCTATTTGGGAGGACTATGTTACTAGGATGAACAAATGGAGCAGTCAAACAGTCTAAAGTTTTATTGGATTTCAAGTAATGCTGTAGAGGGGGTGCTTCAGGTCATCCACCGTTCAATCTACATTTTAAAGTTCTAAAGTTTTCTGTGTGTATCCAGAGAAATGGCCGGGTATGGGCTGTGGGAGCTGGAGGTGGAACCCCCCCCCCCCATCTTTAGTAACCAGGTCCACCTCTACGGATTTCTCCTGTGTTTTGCTACTTGCCTCATGCACTTGGCCAGTGATGGGGTGGGTACCCAGACGTGGGTTGCCACTTGAAAATCTCTCTAGGAGTCGCAGACTCTAAGTGGTGTGGGGAGCCACAGGATGGGAAAATTACTCCTTGTTGGATGGGAGTCTCCTTGTTTGATGGGAGTTCGATTGGAAGTAAGAAAACAAATCTCTCTAGGAGTCACAGACTCTAAGTGGTGTGGGGAGCCACAGTTTGGGAGTCTCCTTGTTTGATGGGATGTCTTTCCAAGTAAAGTTTGGGTTCATTCTTCAAGTGGAAAGTCAGTCAAGTGGCCAGCAGGGGAGCCGGGCCAGTCAGGCTATGTATCCAAAGTGCATGCAAACTTTGGACCCACCAGGCTGAGTGCCTGGTGAGTCCAAAGCCAGAAAACTATAGTAATGTGTTCATTCTTCAAATGGACCGCTTGGTTAACCTCTAATTTGCACATACAGTGGACGTAGCCCTTTGGGGGACTATGCAATGCTTGTTTATGTTCTGTTAGTTAATAAATAAAGCCACACTGAAAAATCCCAATTCTGGTTCTGGACATTACAGTTATTGCTTCCTGTAGTTGGATTTACTTTGGTGCCCCTGTGCAGAGTAGCCAAACCTAGGTCCCTTGTGCCAGGTAACCTCATCCTCCCCAAACCTAGGTCCCCCATCAGGTAATGCTGCCAATGCCAACAGCATGCCACCTGTCGTTTTAGTAAAAAGGCAGGGGTGGGGTCCTTACATATATATGTTTTTTGTCTGTAGCACTTACACTTTCCCAATTTTTGTACTGTCACTCTCATAATCAGCTGCTATTTAAACTCTGCCAGAGAAAAGAACATGATGCTTTAAGGAAGTGGATCTCATGCTGAAACATCACCGTGCACAACGTCATGTGAGCCATGAGTCGAAGTTAGCTAAATGGAGGAGTCTGTAAAATGTAATGAGAAAGGATTCCCATTCTGCGGTCTTGCCTTCTGGTACAAAGCTGGATATACTTCCATTCATAGGCACAGTAACAAGCGCAGCAATAAGCTTTGTCTAATGAGAGGCACCACAGGCCAGTCACCCAAATGAAAGACTTTACATTTGGATAATGCTCTTAACTTTGGTTGTCTAGAAGGGACAGGAGGCTACAGCAGTATCCTTGCATAGTAACTGGGTTTTTGCACAGATTTGACCATACTGCCTTTTGCACTTTAAAGAGCAGCTCTCGCTCTTCCTATTTTCCAGTCCTGCAAACATGATACCACACCCTTGGCAGAACTGATGGGTATTACTAAATCCATGTATCTCAGCCCTGTTAGAAAGTTATTTTACTCGTAAATAACTCCCTGATAAAAAAGAGGAGCCATTTCCTGAACTCGCCGACACGCCCCCATGCAGGCACACGCAGGCACACACAGACCCATTTTGTGATGTAAGAAAACGAAGGCTGTGTGTGCGCGCTTCATTGATTTCAATGGGGGAATTTTTTTCTATGCATTTTAATAACATTTATAACTGAGATTTTAACAAATCAAAGTGACCACTTGACTAACAGGGTCTCGAGTAAAATAACTTTCTAACAGGGCTGAGATACATATTTAATAATACCCATCAGTTCTGCCAAGGGTGTGGTATCATTTATGTTTGTGGGGACACAAAACTAGCGAGCTGCTCTTTAACAGGAAGATGGTGATAAAATGTAGTGTACATTTTCAGATTATAATACCCCGTTTATGATATTAAGAAAATGGTTTGGTGTGCCTATGATTCTCCCTGTGTTAGTAGGGAGACTCACTCTATTCTAGTAGGGAGACTGTACTCAGGTAAAAACATGGGCCTGGATTCACAAAGATTGATGCAAACTCAGCAGCTGACACAGCAGCTCTGAAACATTTGCCACAGAATGCATCAGATTCAAGAA
The DNA here is from genome assembly GCA_016271365.2 of Neoceratodus forsteri. Taxonomy (NCBI): domain Eukaryota; kingdom Metazoa; phylum Chordata; order Ceratodontiformes; family Ceratodontidae; genus Neoceratodus; species Neoceratodus forsteri. The sequence continues at coordinate 540,957,233 of JADMNL010000022.1, read as the reverse complement.
GATCTGGTGCATTTACAATGCTTTACCTGACTTATGGCAGCTTGCACCAAATATTTGGTGCAAGACTAGTAAAAAGAATAGCCAAGACTGCCACAAGCTAGACCAGAAAAAATGGTCTAACCTGCAGCAATCATGCTCGGGATCAAGAATCCCCATTGCCAACGAGGGGAATGCATAAAAACCCCTCATGCTATATTTGGCGCACCGGGCTTGTGGAATTCCTCACACATCTGTGAATCAGGACCATGTTATCTCTGTCTGAAGCCTTGGACAGAGCACCCCACTCCAGTGCAGTACAGTGTCATTATTTCCTTTTATTTTTTTTTCTTTGTTCTGGTGTTGTGTATTGGAAGAGCTCTATATTGCAGGGGTTATATTTAAATGATAATGTGCTAGTTGGGTCTCTATTCAAGGCAATAATGGGATTTGTTGAATAAATATATAAGACCAAAGGTCTAGTACTTTATCTTAACAAGACAATCACATTATTGCCAAGGATGATGACCCAGAGAGCACTTTATAGCTATTATGTTGCATGTGTTTGCTACTGTGAGGACACACCAATCAGAATGCAACTAGACATAACCAAACTACAGGGACTTGCACCCTCCAAGACATCATTGACTCCAACCACCTTCAAAAGATTCAGAATATTCAGGTCATCTCAGACTCCTTAAGCAACCACTCCCCTCTCCTATTCCTCTGGTCTGTCCCCACCCCCAAACATGTAGTCCAAGCCACCTGCTGCCGGCGTCTCCACCCAGGCAGACTGAAAAAACTCAAACAGTTCCTCAATCTCATTGATAAGTCTCCCATCCACCATGCAACCATCATTGACACTGCCCTCGACCTCTTCTCACAAGCCTTTAACAAGGCCTGTGATCTTTTTGCTCCCTTCACCATGATCCGCTACAAAAGGCAAAATGCACCTTGCATCACGCCTGCCCTACTCCAACTGCTCAGGGACAGGAATATCCTCTGGCATATAGCCACTGAGACTGGCTGGATGGCTGACAGACAAGCATGTAACGCTGCATGTAACAGGTACACGTGGGTCATCCGAAAAGCCAAGGTAGACCACTACCAGGCCACCCTCACCTCCTCATGTGGGTGTGCCCGTAACTACTGGGACAATATAAAAGAAATAAATGGGAAATCATTCTCCCCCCCTGCCCAGCTTATGGTCAATGGCTCCACCTTTACGGACCCCACTGACATTGGCAACTGCCTTAACTCCTCCTTTACAGATCTTAGCCCTGTCCTCCCGAGTAACTTTTATGACCCAATCCCTGACCCACCACCCTAAGATCCTCGGTGCCCCCGGTTCTGTCTGTGCAAAGTATCCATACACGAACTCAGACCACTCCTGCTTAAAGTGCTAAACAGCAACGACTCCCTGGATCCAAAAATACTCCGGCTGGTCCTGGATGATGTCCTGGTCCCACTCACTGACCTACTAAACCAGTCCCTCTGCCTGGGGCAATTCCCCACAGCATGGAAAACAGCTATAGTCACACCTATTCACAAAGGAGGTGACAGGTCCACCCCCAGTAACTATCGTCCAATCTCCATCCTTCCCCCCTCTCCAAAGCCTTAGAAAAAGTGGTGGCCACTCAACTCACCCGAATATCTAGCAAAATACAACATTCTTTGCCCATAAAAGCATGGCTTCTGCACTGGTCACAGTACAAGTATAGCGTTAATGGAGTTCTCCAACTTCCTGCACTCCTCCCTGGACTCTGGTTCCCTAGCTGGAGCAGTGTTCATTGAGCTCTCTAAGGCCTTTGACACTGTCTCCCACCTCCTCCTATTAAATGCCCTCAACCACACAGGTTTCTCTGCTGGCCCCCTCGCCTGGTGCGTGAGTTACCTATCAGTCCACTCCCAGCGTGTCAAAAGCAATGGGATACTCTCAGAAACCCTTACCATCCACTCAGGGGTTCCCCAGGGCTCTATCATGGGCCCACTACTCTTTAGCCTCTACCTAAACACCCTGCACAGTGCCTGTTCTGGCAAAATTCTCCTGTTCGCTGATGACGTCGTTATTTATGCCACCCACAGAAATCCCACCTGCCTCCAAAACTCCCTCCAATGCTCCTTCAATGATGCTGAGAACTGGCTTAAGGAGAACAGACTAGTCATTAACCTCAAAAAAATGAAGGTAATGCTCTTTGCCCACCACCAGAACAGAGCCAGCATCAACCCCCTCCAAATCCTCCCTAGCACTCATCAACCACTTGAGCAAGTTTACTCTTACAAATACCTTGGGATCACCTTTGACTCAGCCCTCACCTTTCATGCCCATATTACAGCCCTCACTTCCGCTGCTAATGCTCATCTTGGCATCTTCTACCGTCACAAGGACTTCCTCACTCCTGATGCCCTCAGACTTGCCGTTACATCCTCAGTAATGTCCTTTGTCGATTATGACCTTCTAGTCTGTGGTGGGGCTGGTGACTCCACAGCCCTCAACAAGATTCGACTTACCTTAAACAAGGCTTGCAGACTAGTGACCAGTGCCCCTAGGCTCACCCACATCTGTCAACTCTATGACATGGCCAACTCCTTAGCCTCAATGAACGCCTCCGCTACCAAACTTGCCTGCTAAGAAGATTCTACTCAGGTTCTCACCCCCTGGGGTTTCTGCCTACATTCAACTTACACCTTCCAGAGTCACTACTTGAACCACTGACAAGGTCACCCTACTGGTACCCAGAACTAGGACCACCCAGGCACAGAGGTCGTTCAGCTACAGAGCCGTGTCCTGGTTCAACCCGCTCCCTGCAGCCATTTCCAACACCACCAAAATTGCCCCCTTCAGAACTGTCCTATGAAACCAATTATTCAGCACCTGCTGCTGCACCTATTGCTAAGAGATGCTCTGCTGCTCTCTAACACTATTGACTTAGCCCTCTGGGATGAACCATCCCTCACCCACCCCTCCCCTTGGCCTCCATCTCCTCTGCCAGTACCGCCTGGTACCAACCTGTCAAGCCTGAAATGTTTTCTAATTACTCTTTATGTTCAAGCAACTATGTAAAACTATGTTACTCTGTATGACTGTATTCAGTAAGTATATTGACTCTGTATGCCATCTCTGTGATGAGGTACCTTTGTAAACGAGCCTCTGTCTCAAAGGTTGTAAATCCAATTATGCAAATAAATGAAATGAATAAAAACAAAATGTGTGTCTCTAGTGTCATTTTATTGGAAATAAAATTACTGTTCTAAGCACCGATCTGTCATTTTGAGAATGAAATGACTGGTGTGAGCTTGCTAGGAAATAATGTGTGTGTAACTTTGATTTCTGATTGGAGGAGAGGGTCCAAATGTAGTATTATTCTGAGTATACAGGATAGCCATTATTATAGCCATATCGGTAACTCAGGTGGAGGCAGTGCAGCATTATTCATCTGCATTTAGTTGTGCTGCAACTGCTAGAACCCAATACACCCTCCTCAGGCAGGTAAAGGTAAAGATGAGTAGAACCTCCAAAGACCTGGGGCTTTTTTTTTATCTTGTTACATATTTTTTCCTGCCTTACCTCCTCAGCAGGGGTGATCCTATGATTTCCCTTTCTGATCTGCCCTTAGCAGCCCCTGCACCGGGTGCCATGCCGGAGCTCATCTTCTCACCATCTCACCTATTCAAGCCACATCACATACCCAACAGCATGGAAGACCTTTCAGGGAGTCAGGGTCAGAGGGAGCACCCTGGAGCATCTGGTGCAGTGCAGCTGGGGGCATCCATCATGAGCGCTGGAGGATTGGGGCTATACTTTTTTTTACTGGTTCCCCCCATGGCGTGGGCATGCAAGGACATCAGTGATGCTGCAGTGCATGCTTCCGTGTACCATGCATCCAACGTCAGCCCATGCTAACCCCTCAAACACACTGTGGCTTGCACTGATCTCTAACCACCGTCAGAAGCCAGCATGACTACAGTTGTGCCTCCCTACCCTCACCAGAGGAGGGGAGGAGAGCAGTCCCTAGTATGCTCAATCCTCCTCCCTCAGCCAACCTTCCGACTCCCAAGGTTGCTACCAACCCCAGGTCATCAGCGTGGTGGGAGGTATGGTGCCCAGCACCTCAACCCTCAGCTCCATCAGGCCGGCAAGGACCTGAGGCTTACATAAAGGCATTAATGTGAGACCATCCCCAACAGCTTAAGGTGGTGTGTGCACCCTTCCTCATCTGGACGCTGGCTCACCACATGACAGTATCTGTGTGGCAGTCACCCATTGAGGTGGGCCCAGGACCAGTAAGCAAACAAAGGTATCCAGAGGTCTGGATGGGGTCCCCACTCCCACAGTCTCACCACACATCTCCCCATCCTCTCTTCCTCTGAACTAGTGCTGTAATGGTCCAAACCAGGCTGCACTTCCTATCTCTGTTCAAGCTAGTATATACGTGAAGTGGCCTCCCTTGACTCCATAACATGCTTCAGAATAACAGACTTAATGTTTCCAGGTGTTATACTCTTTTTTGTTTGTTTAAAAATCTTTTATTCAGGTAAGTAACATACGGTAGTATGGCATTACAGATGATAGGCAGCACCTCTTCCAACTTCTGAGGATACTGTCTCCCCATTTCTTACCATTACATTTTTCTTGCAAATTCAGCATTGCCATGCCCTTGCCTTTGTATATAGTGACCTTATTTTATCTTCAAGTCTCCCAAAACAAAGTACACATCACATTTCATTACATTTGCTCAGATATATCCTCCTGTCTTGAACCATTGCTGCACTGCATTGTTGATGTGTTTATGGTATTATTTCAAGAGAAGCAGCATTCTGCCTCTCTATCCTCCTCATGGCACTTTAAGGTCGAAGGTAACATCTCACTGTGGGATGTTATACTCTTTGAATAAAATCACCTGTAATCATTTTTATCAGACAGCACACATATGTATAGTTGTGATTTGATGCATTGTGATGAACTATGTGCTGTATTATTGTAGTTGTTGAAGTCTTTCTTTTTAATCAGCTATGTTGAACTTGATGCTTTGCTAATGCTAAAAAAAGAATTAACTGCAAAGAAGTTTGTCTATTTGCTTGGGCGTGCTGTTAGTTTTAGACCTGAACCCCTCACAATAATACTGAATACTGATAAGTACAAATAGACAGCTCAGAGTACTCAGTCATCAGAGTGTGTATGTGTGCATGTGTGCACGCGTGTGTGATAATGGAAGAAATTATTCTTTACCATTCATAAGGTAATGAACTTACTTCTCTTGTGCTTAACTCTTCTTCTGTATTTGCTGATTGCCATGGCTTCAAGATTATGCATCTGAATGTTCACAGTTTTATACCTAAGTTGGCTGAAATTGAACAGTTAATTGTTACACTCCTGATATAGTGGCTCTTTCTGACACCTGGTTGAAGCCAGGGATTCTAAATGATGTATGTAGAATTAATGGGTATAATCACATAAGAGCAGATCATAAGGGTAATAAAAAGAGGGGAGAAGTTTTGATCTATTTTAAAGAACATTTACAGATGCGTATATTGAAATCAAGTGGTGATTTTGTTTGTGAGTCTGATTGGTTGATACTTCAGCTTGTCTTAGGGGGTAGGAAGAATGTTATTGTGGGATGTATATATAACCCTCCTCTTTGTGGTCAGGATGGTCTGAAATATTATTTGGATAACTGTTCTCCCTACTTTAAATATGGTGATGTTGCTATTGTGGCAGATATGAATGTGAATTGGCTGCAAAGTGATGTAATGAGTTTAGAACCCTTATTATACTCTTATGGGTTGGTTCATTGTATCAGGGAGTTTACTCAATTAAATCCATTAACACTGAACCATTCAGTACTTGACTGGGTTGTTACAAACAGGGAGCATAGGGTCGCTGACTCTGGAGTACTGGCTGATTCAGTCAGTGATCATATGGCTTTATATTGTGTGATGGATTTTCGTTTTCATAAATACACTCATTGTTTGTTCATGCTAGCTCTTTTAAGAATCCTAATATTTCTTTATTACATTCTCATTTAAAAGCCATTGATTGGTCATTTTTAGAATAAATTCCTGATGTTGATATGGCCTTGGATTATTTTTACAACCAGTTGCTGCTGATTCAGGATTCTATGTTCCCTGTGCGTTCATTTAGATGCCGTGGTTCTCCTACCGGGTGGTTTTCACTGGCCATTAAGAATCTGATAAAAGGTCAAAATGCTGCCTGGTTGGAATTTAAAACATTTCCAAGTGTAGCTGCTTTTGAATTTGTACTGTAGGCTCAGGAATTTAGTATCGGAGGAGGTAAGGAAAACGAAAAAGATTATTTTAGGAAATATTTTGAATCAAGCTGGGCTAATCTAAAATGATTTGGGAATAATGTTAACCCCCTTTTGTCCCTAAAACCTAAATTAAAAATTCAGAAGGTAATTGTGGATAATGTTGATCTTGTTTAACCATCTGAAATAGTTAAACTATTGAATAATAAATTTTTTGATCTGTCCTTATACAGAAATGCATCCTGTATCTCTGGATTGACCTAGGTTTGTATTTAGTAATATAACCCATACTGAGGTCTTAAAGTTATTACTGACCCTTCTTGATCAGGGTAGTGATTGTGGAGGAGGGTTAGATGGCAGATTCTTGAAATTGTCCGTCCCATTTATTATAGATCCTCTTTGTTATTTATTTAATTTGTCTTTGGTTACTTGTTCATTTCCTGATGAATGGAAGAAAGCTAGATTGGTTCCCATCCCTAAGAAAATTAATGCTATTTCTTTGGATGATTTTAGGCCTATTTCTATTTTGAACCCACATGGCAAGATGCTTGAAAAATTAGTGGTAATTCAGATCAATGAGTACCTAGATTCCCATTAATTATTGGCTGCACAATAACATGGCTTTTGGAAATGTCATGGGACAGATACTGCCTTGGTCAGGTTCATGGACACCATCCTCTCTGGGTTTGAGAGAGGTAGTTTGACAGGGGTGGTGTTCATGGAGCTGACCAAGGCTTTTGATCTGATTGATCATGATCTTGCCTGTTATAAATTAGTGGAAATAGATTTTTCTGTAGCTGTTGCTTCTTGGGTTCACAGTTATCCGTGTAATAGATGTCAATATGTTCAGGTTGGATCTGTTGCCTTGGATGTGTCCTCAAGTTCATTGTGGCATTCCACAGGAGTCCATTTTGGGCCCATTATTTTCTTTTTTTGTTAATCAGTTGCCTCGGGTTTGTAAACATAGCAGTACATATTTATATGTGGACGATTTGATAATCTATGCTCAAGCTGAGACTGTGTTTGAGTTGTCTTCCATTTTGAATGAGGATCTTGGGCTGTTTAGTCCTGGTTATCTTGTAATGCTATGGATTTAAACTCAGGCAAAACTAAGGTCATGTTGTTTGACATGCAATTAATGCTTCACGATAATCCAAGGCTTGATATATTGGATCAGCATGGTCTTCTGATTGAGCAGGTATCTCAGTTTAAATATTTAGGTGTGAGTCTAGATTCATGTTTATCTTTTTCACTTCAAGTTCAACTGGTTGCTAAAACAATCAAAAGAAAATGTGGTTTTACTATATAAATGTATTTCTTATTTTTCACCTGACACTAGGAGAGCGATTGCTGTTGGTTCCCTTTTACCTCACTTTGATTATGCATCTAGTCTTTACCTCCATATAGGACATAAGGTATTGCATGCCTTAACTGTTATCTATAACAATATATGTAGGTTTATATTAGCAGACCCAAGTCTGAACCATCATTGTTATCTGTATTCTAAATTGGGTTGGCTTTCACCTAATCATAGGAATCAATATTTTGTTGGATATGCAATGTTTAAGCATTTTTATTTTGGAATGTCTTTTCCTTTGTCAGAGTTAGTTTCTCTTAGAAATGTTTTACCAAGTCTGAGGTCTGCTAATGGTCCTCTATTCAATACCCTACGTTATAGATTAAAGAGTGGAATACAAGCATTTTCTGTGGGTTCACCAAAAAATTGGAATGCTTTTCCTCTTGATGTTAGATTGACTATTTTGGTACATAGTTTCAAATTGAGACAAACACAATATTTACTGCCCTTGTCAGACTGTAATTGTTATTTGTAATTGTATTGTTAGTATGTTTATTTATTTGTTTATTTAAAAGTTTTACCAGGAAAGGCATACTGAGCAGACTACAGTTCAATTCCAGATGCGTTCTGGGGGTTGTTGAGGATGTAATGATACATACGTATCAAATACAGAGATACAAAATACAGAATATTGGAATTTCACAGATTATATACAAGAGATATATACAGGAATATAAACAGTATGTACACAGCAAGAAACAGAAAAATCTGAGTAGATAAGGCAGTAACTGGCAGAAAGTGCAGTGAGAACTAGCTGGGTCAGAGCTAAACATTTCAAATAAACCATAGTTCGAGCAAGCTGGAGAGCTGGCCCATTTCTAGTGTGAGTCTAGGCAGCAAGAGCAGTTAGTGGAGAGTTGCCCTTTAAGGAGGGAAATTAGTTGCCAAGAGGAGGTGGCATGCTGGATGTCCGCAGGCAGGGAGTTCCATAAGTTTGGTAGTCAGGCTGTAGAAGCCAACTGGCCAGCAGAGGTTGCCATGTACAGGACTTTAAGGAGCCGGAAGTCGAAATTCCTGAGTGAGTGTGTAGATGGTGTTTGAGCATTTAGGGTAGAGGCGAGGTAGGAGGGCAATAACTGGGCCCAGAATTTGACAGTGAGTCTATTACAGTGGGACTGGCACCTGTCAAAAAGTGAGGGGAGGTTAAGGGACCAGTAGAGGTCACAGTGGGGGGTGGAGGATGGGCAGTCCAGTGCGAAACGACAGAAGGAGTTGAAAAGAGAATCCAATCTAGCCAGGGTGGACTGTAGACTACGTCCCCATAGTCAAAAATAGGAAGGATCATTTTCTGAAATATTTATTTGCGGGCTGACAGAGGAAGGCAGCTATGGTTCTGGTATAATGCGCCCAGCCTGGGGTGCAGTTTTTTGTGGGTTGCTTCGATGTGTGTGGAAAAGTTGAGATGCTGGTCCAGCCAGACCCCTAAATATCTGAAAGAGGTACAAACTTCTACAGGGGTCCCATCGAGGGTTTTGAAAGTGGGGGGTCAGGGAGTCAGAAGAGTCTCTGTCTCATGCTGAAGGTTAAGGAGACCATTTTCTTGGCATTGAGAGTAAGTTGATTAGTGCAAAACCAAAGCTGAACATCAGTGAAATCTTGCTGGAGACTGGACGATACTTCCAGTGGGAAGGGGCCTGAGGTATACAGTACTGTATCATCTGCATACATGTGAATGAATGTGTGCTCTCAGGTTGATGGCAGGTCATTGAGGAAAATGGAAAACAAGACTGGGCCAAGGACCGAGCCTTGGGGGACACCAATAGCGACAGGGAGGGGGTTGGAGGTAGAGGCACCAATTCTCACTGATTGGGACCTGTCTGCCAGGTATGATTTGAACCAGCTGATGGCTGCACTGGAGAGTCCTGCATTGAAAAGTTTCAACAGGAGAAGGCCATGTGAGATGGTAGCAAAAGCCTTAGCTAGGTCAATGAAAATGGCAGATGTGATGTGACCTTTGTCCATGCCTGTCAGGATGGAGTCAGTGAGTCTGAGGAGGGAAGTGACAGTGGAGTGGGATTTCCTAAAACCCAACTGGTTAGGAGTAAAGAATAAGGAGGAGTCAAGGAAGGGGTTAAGTTGCAAGAGGACTAGTTGTTCCTGGATTTTGGCTAGAATGGGTAGGAGGGAGATGGGGCGGAAGTTTCTGGGGGAGGATGGGTCACCGCCTTTAGGGAGGGGGATGACTGTGGCATGCTTCCAATCTGAGGATATAGAGGCTGTAGTGAAGGAGAGGTTGAAAAGGGATGCTAGTGGCATGGCAATTGCTGGGGCAGAAAGGTAGAGCATTTTGGAATCCAAACCTGAAGGGCATTTACCCTTAGAGGGATTGAGGGCAGGCAGGGCTTTGAGTACTTCTGATGGAGTAACCAGGGAGAAAGAGAAAGCCATGTAGGGGGTTTGAGTGGGTAAGGATGTGGATGTAGGGAGGTGTGTAGCAGGTGGTGGGTTAGAGTAGTGAGGGGACACACTGCTAGTGAACACTGTGTTGAAAACCGTGGCCACTGCATGTGATTCTGATATGGTGGGCCGCCCACAACTAGGGCAGGGTGGGGGTCTGGGTGGGAGGGAGAAAAGTGATTTGATCAACCTCCAAAAGTTAGCTGGATTATTTAGATTGCTGTGGAAGGATGATGTAAAGTAGTGGGCTTTAGCCTGATGGATAAGCCTGGTGCAGGCATTTGTAAGTGTTTGATAAAGTAGGTGGTCAGTGCGTGTTCCTGATGATTTGTAGGCTTTCCATGCCTGGTCCCTGGTATGGAGGTGGTCCATGAGGTCTGCAGTGATCCAGGGCAGATGAGCTCCCCTTACTCAAACCTTTTTGAGTGGGGCATAGTGGTCTCAGATGGCAAGAAATTTGGACTTGAAGAAGTCGAGGGTGGAGTTAATGAAGGTGGTACTGTGGATGTAAGACTAGTTCAAGTTTGCTAAGTCATTTAGTAGACCTTCAAGGTTAAGGGATTTATATGAACTGATGAGGAGAGATTTTGATGAGGGTGACTTGGCTTTAAATATTTTTCTTAGTACGTATATCATGTGGTGATTGCTCAGGGAGTCTGGTAGGAGGCCAGAAGCTATTATCCTGTGTGAGTGAGAAGTGAGGGCCCAATCCAGTAGAGAGTGGTTTCGAGTTTTGTGGTTTAGACCCGTGGGCTCAGTGTTCTGTTGAGACAGATTTAATGTTGCCACATGGTTTCGGAGCTTGATGCTAGTACTAGAGAGCCAGTTCAGGTTAAAGTCATCAAGGATATGGAGCTCCCCTCCTGAAGTAATGTTTTTTAGGGTGTCCAGTTGCACTGTGACTGAGTTTAATTGGGAATCCAGGAAACTATAGGAGCCTGCTATAAATATGGGGATTGAGTGGGGTAAGGAGATTTTTATTAGCAAGGTGTTGATGGTTTGCAGGAGTGCAGAAAACTAGTCTGGAGAGAACTTTACCAGGGATGATATGTAAATGGCTATGTCATCACCTCTCTTGGTGCCTGAGTGATCATGACGAGTGATGGGGTAACCAGGAATAGCTACTTCTGCATCCAGGTTGTGTGGTTTCAGCCAGGTCTCAGTGATAATCAGGATGTCAGGACGTAGTGATAAAACTAATGGTTATAGCAAGGTCAGTTTTTGTAGGAGGCTGCATATATTTATGTAACCCCTAGATGGCGCTATCCCAGGGGCTACTACCCCTGCCTGATTTGCCACTAACAGGTTGAGGGGCCTGGATCCAATGGCGGGTGCCTCCACCCAGAGGTCAGGGTTTACAATAGTTAAACTAACTTGGTCACAGCCCTCTGGGACACTGCAACCCCCCTTTCTTCCCACTAGTGGCCCACACAATACATCAGAATTACTACAGTATACACTTACCCCAGGACTGGTTCCGCACTGGGACCTCCCAGAACAAGATACAGTGCAACAATCACAGTACAGTACTTTAACATAGACAAATACCTCAGGCAGTATAACTTTTGCTGAAACAAGCAGCTCTGATTTATTTAGGGATATAACAAGGACAGGGGAAATCAGGTTAATTAGCTTATCACTCACCATCTATTTATGGCTCTGTCACAGGCCGATCCCTATCAGTTACTGTCCCTGGGTACCCAAGCCCTAGTGGCTAGTCCAAACCGTGGCAGCTGGTAGGGGCCCTTTCACACAGAGAAAGGAGAATTAACAGTCAGCAGTACAGTAATTCCATTTGATTTAATGTGGCAATTCAACAGGGAGCGACCCTGAATTAGTACTCACGACCTCCAAATAAGATAGGGTCCTTCAATGTCAGCAGGGCTACTTGAGGTACACAAACCCTTTCACACATTTATATAAAAGAAAGCACTATACCAGGCAGGCTGCATCTGTATCCCGATCGCAGTACTGCACAATACCCGGAGAACACAGCAGATTCAGTTCCTGACAGACCGAGTGTAATTTTCAGCAATTCCTCCAGTCTTCTAGGGTGAGCCTGGTTTCTACTCTCAGATATCCTTTGATTCTCTTTACAGGACGGATTCAGTCCTAACAAGCTGTTACACAAGCTGCAGACCGAACTCTGGCCTTAACACGTTTTTGACTAAAACTGCACACAAAAAGCACAGGGCTCCTTCCTTCTTCTGCCAAAGCTCAACTGAAACTCCAACCGACAAAACAAGCACTCCTTTGAGTTCCTCCCAGTTCTTGACTGGATTGGCTGTCACCAATAGACTGCTGCTGTTGGTCCAAAAGGCACTGAAGTCCAAACTACATCTCCCAGAGTCACTGCCCAACTGATCCTCTTGTGGCTGGCTCAGATTATGAGTCCAAGTTCTGATTCGTCCAAGGCACCATTTTGGAGCTAGCTTACCCGACACTGATTGGTCCAGTTCAGCAGTTCAAAACCAGAATGGGGAACTGAGCAGACACTGTTCTGACTGCAAAAGAAAGCAGGTTAGACAAACTGTAATTTCATTATCACTCTAAATGGTTTCTGGCAAACAGTTACATCTTTCAGATAGGTTCCTTTGCACTCCTAGTGACTGCAAAATGGAGTGAATTGGCAGCAGCTTGAGTGGCACTCAATCAAAGAAACACACAGTCCCCATACAAACTAATTATGTCTGCAAGCAGACAGCTCTTAAAGAGACAGTACCAGAGGTTCTAAAACACTTATTGATAAATGGCTTAAACGCCAAACACCATTCAGGCTTGGAGCATTCACAAGCTCCTGGAAGTCTTTTGGGAACCCCATTCAGGGGTTACACCCTTCCTGGCTTGGGAAAGCTTGACGTCCGCGTCAAGCAAGTACCCCATAAGTTTCAACTGCAACCATATACATTTGCATTAGGCTCTTGACGTGTAATCATCAGTCAATATATCATTTTACCAAGAACACATTTCTGAAATATTGCGAGTACGTCCTCTTACACAGTATTACATCACATTGTACCATAACTCAAGTATTACCTCTTGTACATGAAACCTGAAGAGGGCCCTTCTCTATCAGTTACCTTGGGGCTGGACGTGGCAGGAGCACCATACATTAGGGGGCAACACAAGTAACTTGGGTTAGCACTGACACTCAGTTTGGGCAATGAGCTCAGGACACATACACTCCTTTATGGACAACATTGAGAGGCAAATCCACAGGCTCCCCAAGGAATCATAACTGAGGTGCACCACAGCTTTACAGCTCGACCAGTCTTTCTAGGGGAACTGTTACAGTCTCTGCACTCTGAGCCTATTTTCAGCATTGTCCTCACTTGTCAGGGAGTCTCCATGGGGGTAGAGAGGCTAGAACTTGGGGCCTTTCAGCTCCAGGAGTTACAGTTTCTGAGTCCACAACATTTGGCTTGCATGGAGAGCTTTCGGACACTGGCAGTGGACTGTCAGGGCACTCAAATACTCTTCTTGTTCTGGTGTATCACCAGTCTGCCCCAATCATCATTTTCTCCCTGAAAACTCAAACAGTTCAACCATGCATAATGATTCCATTTCATCTGATCTGATGCTTTGCACTTCACTTTCTGGGAGCAATGGCTCCAGGGATGAAGCTGGGGCTTAGACAGTCCAGAAGGCCCAGCTTTGTCTCCAGTGACTAAGGATCGCCCGAAACAATTGACTCAGTTCGTAAGAAGGATAGTATTCAAAGTCACTCTCACTTTCTTCTGATATGGACTGACAGTCATGCTCAACTGGGACTTGTGCAGAGGAACACTTTAACTCTGCTTCTGTAGGTGCAGACTTCCTTGATCTTTTCTGTAGCAGCTCTAGTCACTGGTCCAGAGGGGCATCTTCTGGGGCTCAGACTCAATCAGGATTTGTCCAATGGGCGTACAAATGATTTCTATGCATTGTTTTTACATCTGTAACCCCTAGATGGCGCTATCCCAGGGGCTACTACCCCTGCCTGATTTGCCACTAACAGGTTGAGGGGCCTGGATCCAATGGCGGGTGCCTCCACCCAGAGGTCAGGGTTTGCAATAGTTAAACTAACTTGGTCACAGCCCTCTGGGACACTGCAACCCCCCTTCTTCCCACTAGTGGCCACACAATATATCAGAATTACCTTCACAGTATACACTTACTCCCAGTGTGGTTCCGCACTGGGACCTCCTGTGAAATGAGATACAGTGCAACAATCACAGTACAGTACTTTAACATAGACAAATACCTCAGGCAGTATAACTTTGCTGAAACAAGCAGCTCTGATTTATTTAGGATATAACAAGGACGGGGAAATCAGGTTAATTAGCTTATCACTCTAATAATTACCTTATGGCTCTGTGCACAGGCCTATCCCTCATCAGTTACTGTCCCTGGGTACCCAAGCCCTAGTGGCTAGTCCAAACCGTGGCAGCTGGTAGGGCCCTTTCACACAGAGAAAAGGAGAATTAAACAGTCAGCAGTACAGTAATTCCATTTGGATTTAATGTAGCAATTCAACAGGAGCGACCTTGAATTAGTACTCACGACCTCCAAATAAGATAGGGTCCTTCAATGTCAGCAGGCTCACTTGAGGTACACAAACCCTTCACACATCCATATAAAGAAAGCACTATACCAGGCAGGCTGCATCTGTATCCCGATCGCAATTACTGCACAATACCCGGAGAAACACAGCAGATTCAGTTCCTGACAGACCGAGTGCAATTTTCAGCAATTCCTCCAGTCTTCTACAGGGTGAGCCTGGTTTCTACTCTTCAGAGATCCTTGATTCTTTTCACAGGACAGATTCAGTCCTACAAGCTGTTACACAAGCTGCAGACCGGAACTCTGGGCCTTACACACGCTTTTGACTAAACTGCACACTGAAAAAGCACAGGGCTCCTTCCTTCTTCACTGCCAAACTCAACTGAAACTCCAACCGACAAAACCGGCACTTCCTTTGAGTTCCTCCCAGTTCTTGACTGGATTGGCTGTCACTCACAATAGACTGCTGTTGGTCCAAAAGGCACTGAAGTCTCAAACTACATCTCCCAGAGTCACCTGCCCATACAATCCTCTTGTGGCTGGCTCAGATTATGAGTCCAAGTTCTGATTCGTCCAAGGCACCATTTTAGAGCTAGTTTACCCCACACTGATTGGTCCAGTTCAGCAGTTCAAAACCAGAATGGGGAACTACAGACCACAGTTCTGACTGCAAAGAAAGCAGGTTAGACAAACTGTAATTTCATTATTACTCCAAATAATTTCTGGCAAACAGTTACATCTTTCAGATAGGTTCCTTTGCACTCCTAGTGACTGCAAAATGAAGTGAATTGGCAGCAGCTCGAGTGGTACTCAGAGAAGCACACAGTCCCCCCATACAAACTAATTATGTCTGCAAGCAGACAGCTCTTAAAGAGACAGTACCAGAGGCTCTAAAAACACTCACTGATAAATGGCTTAAATGCCAAACACCATTCAGGCTTGGAGCATTCAAGCAAGCTCCTGGAAGTCTTTTGGGAACCCCCATTTGCAGGGGGGTTACACATCTTTTGAATTATTCTCAGGCCTTACTTTGTACACTGGCAGATCATCTAGTTTGCCCACTACAATGTGAGGGAGATGGTGCCATCTGTCAGCAATCTTGTTCTTGCCATGCAGTCCCAGATTTCTTAGCAATACCCGATCTCCCTCCTGGAGTTCCTGTGCTTTCACCTTTTTATCATACCTTTCTTTGTTGGCCAGATTTCTTTTGGCAGCCATGGTTTGAGCCAGTTGGTACGCATGAGCTGGGCCTTTAACTTTTGCACATACTGTAAATAGTTGTCAGCTTGAACCCCATCAGGAGAGACCCCAAAACACACATCTACTGGTATCCAGCTTCTTCCAAACATCAGGCGGTAGGGGAGAACCCAGTGGCATCACTTTTGGTGCAGTTATAAGCATGTACCAGGGTGCTAATTTGTTGGCTCCATCTAGGCTTGTCCTTTGGGTGCAGGGTGCCAAGCATATCTAGCAAAGTGCGGTTGAAACGCTCAGGCTGTGGGTCCCCCTGGGGTGGTAAGGAGGGTGACACTGGACTTGCACTCCCCACAGAGAAAGCATCTCTTTGATCAGACGACTCTTGCAGTCTCCTTGATCAGAATGGACTTTGTGGAGTCCCATAGTGAACAAAAAGTTTTCTACAAGTACTTTGGCTACAGTGGATGCTTTCTGGTCTTGGTGGGGAAAGCTTGGGCATATCTCGTGAAATGGCCAGTGACCACCAGCACATTACTGATATTTCTTTGATCTGACTCAAACTAGAAAATCAATACAGACCAGCTCCATGGGTGCACTATGGTTATGTTAACAAGGGGCAGCCCTCTGGGGCAAAGCTTTCTCTGTAAGCAGCGACTACAAGTTTGAATGTGTTGCTCACATCAGCCCCCATCTAGGCCAATAGAATCTGGATCTCACCAAGTCAAGTGTTCTGTCTATACCAAGGTGCCCATGTGGTTGTGCAAGGACCTCAATACTGAGTCTCGAAGGCGATGGGCAGCACTAGTTGTTGTTTGTCTACTTGTCCTCTGTCTACTGTTTCTCTGTATAACAGTTTATTGACAGCTTCAATTTAGGACCTTCTTTGTATAACAGTGCAGTTCTCAAATCAGTGGAGCGTAATTTGACACATCTTTCCTGCATAGAGGGCTTCTAAAGCTGCTTTGATCATGGGATCGCGGGATTGAGCCCGCGAATACTGTCATTGTCCAGCTGAGGCAGTGCACCAATGTCTATTACAGAAAAGTGGCAATAAGCGGCAGGTATGCAATTCTCAGAGGGTCCCAAGCAATCCACCATGCAGTCCACTGCGTCCGTGGACATTGTGTTCCTCCCTGTCAAACTTCCGCACAGTGCCCGAATGTCAGGTTCTGCCAATCGGACCCAATCATTCTGGGAACAGGCCTCCTGGAGAGAGCATCACATCTATGTGGTTCAGACCTGCTCGGTATGAGAGAGCATAGTCGTATGTAGATAATGCAGAGAAAGCCACCTATGGCCAGTGGCATCCAACTTAGCTGAGGTCTGCACATAGGTTAAAGGATTATTGTCAGTTTTTACTAGTATTTTAGCCCCATACAAGTACTCATGGAATTGGTCAACAATAGCCCACTTCAAAGCTAGAAACTCTAACTATGTACAGGATAAGTTCTTTTCAGATGGGGTCAGACTTCTACTGGCAAAGGCCACTGGTCTCAGGCCATTCTCGTGCTCTTGGTACACACAGCCCCCAACCCTTGCAAGCTAGCATCAATGTGCAGGACGTGGGTTTCTTGAATCGGCATAGGCCAGCACTGGAGCATGGGTGTTGATAAATGATCTCATGAAAGCAGTCTCACAATCAGGAGTCCAAAGGGCCAAATACTTCACTCGGATGAAAATACACTCTTTCAGTCTTGAGGACGCTGACTTTGGTATTTTTAGTGGGTTGGGGATACCCTTGAGTAAGGTTAAGTAAAGGCGGATCACTCTGAATAGTCCTTGATGAAACGCCGATAACAACCACAGAATCCCAGGAATTTTTGGTGTCTTTAGATTTTGGGCTGTGCCGAGTGGTCAAGGTCTCAACTTTACTTGGGTCGGTCTCTATCTCGGTGGATACTATGTGTCCCACATACTACTGATGTTTGAAAGAATTGACACTTATCAATGGACAGTTTAAGGCCAAAGTCCTCCAGTCGGTCCAATACCTTAAATAATCTGCTCTCATGTTCCTCCAGTGAGCTGCCAAACACAATAACATCATCTAGGTATACC
This sequence comes from Neoceratodus forsteri, assembly GCA_016271365.2. Lineage (NCBI taxonomy): Eukaryota > Metazoa > Chordata > Ceratodontiformes > Ceratodontidae > Neoceratodus > Neoceratodus forsteri. The sequence goes on along the minus strand of JADMNL010000022.1, from coordinate 540,939,443 downwards.
AGGCACTCTAGTAAGTTCATGTCCCCACTGCACGCCCATCAATCGTTGAAAAGTGGCTGGGGCACCTGAAATTCATTGAGGCATCCTCATGAATTCATTAAGCCAAGCGGACAGATAAGGCTGTCTTTTCACGGTCCCTCTGGGGCCATCGGGATCTGATAGTACCCACTGCGGAGATCCAGCACAGAGAACCACTTGCTCCCGCTTAGGCAGTCCAGCATCCTGAATGCAGGCATTGTGTACTGATCAGGGATAGTCCGCCGGTTTAAGGTGCGATAATCCACACACATCCTTATTGTTCCATTCTTTTCCTCACCACAATGGGGAAGCATAAGGCTTCTGGATTCTTGTATTACACCAGCAGCTAACATCTCTTGCAGATGCCGTCTCACATCATCTATGTCAGCAGGTGCCAGGCGTCGAGACCTCTCACGAAATGGTCTTTCGTCATGCAGCTGGATATTGTGCTCAGCTCCTTGCATGCATCCTACGTCCCATTCCTTTAAAGAAAACACCTGGTCTCTCTGGGCAAGCTTCTCACTGATCCTCACTTTCCATTCAGCTGGCAGCGGAGAGTCGCCGAAATCAAACAAGTCAGGCGTTACTCTGTCATTCTTCCTTGAACTCTTGCTGCTGGCTAGCACTGCAGTGTCTGCACAATGCACATTAGCCAGGATGCAACCTCTATTTACTTGAATGTCTCTTTCAGACACATTATGAACTTGGACCATTACCCTTCTGGCATAAGCATGGGCTCTAGCGGCAAAATACTAGGCTTGACCAGCAGTCCTCTGGCAATTTTCCATCGCCTGGTGCATCCAACATTAATATTTTATTCTTAACATCCTTTCTGATACGGACTCTCCCCTGTAAGGTACACTGGGCATTTGGCGCCAGGATCAGAGACTCAGGATCCTTCTTCCATACATTCTGACCCGGTTCCTCTGGTTCTATTTTTCAGCATCTCTCTGTGCCTCATAGGCCTTCTTAATTAAGCCAGAACTCTTAAAGCTCTACTAGTCTTTGACCCTGTTTTCATAACACAACTGTGCCAGCCTTCCGAACATATGAGCATTTGTTCCAATCAACAAAGGGACACCATCATACAGTCCAGTGGGGGACACACTAAGGCTAGGTCTCTACTTGTTCGCCACTCCAGCACGGAGGTGGGGAAAGACAGCCAAATTCGGATATACCCGGAATAGGGTAGGCCTTCTCACTTCCCATACATGCAGTCCTTCTAATGGTTGTAAGGGTACGTCTGACAAATGCTTCTGATACAAATCTTGGAACATAATTGTCACTTGGGGAGCCACTGTCTAATACAGCTCTTGTAGACACTCCATTCACCTTTACAGTGGTCTCCATGGAGGGACCCACTATTCTGGACCAGTCTGAGAGGCGATAGTGGGGCCTGGGCAACTGACCTTGCCAAAAGGGACGTGAGTTAGCATTTTGGTGCCTTCACTGGGATCACTGCACCTCTTAACCACTGATTTGTTCTCCAAGCTCTCCTTGTAGCCTATATGCAACTTTGTCCCAGTGTCTTTTTGGGGACTGGCATTCCTTTTCATGTGCCCATCTTTCCCACAATTATAGCAAAACATACTTTCTGGAGTTTGGGCTGGCAGCCACTGGGAGCCAGAGGTGTGCTAACTGGAAACCTGGGTGCCATCTCTGTCTGGCGTGATAAGCATTTGGAGACATCTCATCAGTTCTCCACTTCCATGGTCAAGGAATTGAGTTTGGAGCTGTTATCAGCAGGAGATACATGGGTGGGTACCCCACCCCATAGCAGATGCAGTCGGATATAGGTCAGGGCCCGTACTTGCAGGCGTGACCTTCATAAAGGACTGTTTTGAATTCCCGGATCTCTCTCAACAGTTCACCCCATTGTGGCATATCTTTTTCCTTGTCAGAGCACTCATTGACTGCCAACCTCTGCCCCTGAACTTCACTTGATGGGTCACCCTCAGTCACTCGGGTCGTAGCCCCAGCTATTGGTGCAGGTCCCTGCCGAGGTCGTTTTCTCAACTCCTCAATTTCTCTCATTAACTCATCATAGGAGGGTGGGATTCCAGTCAATCTGCCAGGCGTAACTGAAGCAACAGCAGTTCTGAGAAGGGGCAGACTTATGATCCTGTCCAGCCTGGTTCGGTCCAGTTCAATCGCTGGCAAACTACCTTTTCTGAGGCATTCTTGCAACAATTTTTCCAGCCGAGATACATACACAGACAACAACTCCCCTTGGTACTGTTGTGCATCTCTTACTCTCCACCATAGGTCCTCATCAGAATCTGGGCTCCCATACACATTCTCCAGGGCCTCAAGATAGGCCTGTGCAGTCACTTCAGGGTTACTGGCCCGTTTAGCATGAATGGTAGCCAGGGCAAGACCTCAGAGGCTCTCACTAACCCTCTTTCGCTTTTCGGCTTCCGAGCATTGCCATTCTAGCACTTGGGGGGCAACATAGTCTATCCAGGTCTCCCAGTCATCCTCCCCTTGGGGGGTGGGGAGGGTGCCAGAGAAGATCCTCAACCTTCGGTAAGAGTCGTGACTAATGGCAGGTGCAGAAATTGGAGTCTGCATTGGTTCAGCCACCATTACGGGCACTGGAGCGGAGAAGGTGTTGGGAGGAACACCCCAGGTGGCAAGAATAGTTTCTTCAAGTCCTCCACAGTTTTCCCTTCCCCAGCAACCATTTAGCAAATTCTCCTCAAAAGTTTCAGATAGTGGTGGGGCTCATTCCCCCGGTCTTTACTGTCCTAGTTATCACTCTCCAAGCAGTGAGGGCTCCTCTGGGGTAATGGTCTGTGGCACTTTGGAGCTATCTATGGGATCCTTAAACTCTACTAGGGCCAGGAAAGTGTGGGTGAGCAGATTAGCATGCCGACCCACCACCACAAGGTTTTGTAAACCTTCCACCTTGGAAAGTACTCCTGCACAGTGTCCGTATTGATACCCAGGGGATGTCCAGGATAAGCATAGCATTTGGGGGTCGATCTCCTCCCAGTACACACTCCACCAGCGGTGCACAGCCACTTCTGTCGGGGTACCCATTTTTTAACAGTGGTTCGTAAATATGGCCACTAGAGACACACAATCCCAGCGGTGAGCCTCCAAGATGTAACCCTAGATGGCGCTATCCCAGGGGCTACTACCCTGGCTGATTTGCCACTAACAGGTTGAGGGCCTGGATCAATGGCGGTGCCTCCACCCAGAGGTCAGGGTTTACAATAGTTAAACTAACTTGGTCACAGCCCTCTGGGACTACATACAACCCTTTCTTCCCACTAGTAGGCCCACACAATACATTAGAATTACCTTTACAGTATACACTTACCCCCAGGACTGGTTCCGCACTGGGACCTCCTGTGAAATAAGATACAGTGCAACAATCACAGTACAGTACTTTAACATAGACAAATACCTCAGGCAGTATAACTTTGCTGAAACAAGCAGCTCTGATTTATTTAGGGGGATATAACAAGGACAGGGGGAAATCAGGTTAATTAGCTTATCACTCTACTCATCTACCTATGGCTCTGTGCACAGGCCTATCCCTATCAGTTACTGTCCCTGGATACCCAAGCCCTAGTGGCTAGTCCAAACCGTGGCAGCTGGTAGGGCCCTTTCACACAGAGAAAGGAGAATTAAACAGTCAGCAGTACAGTAATTCCATTTGGATTTAATGTGGCAATTCAACAGGAAACATAGAAACATAGAAACATAGAAGTTGACGCAGATAAGGACACAGAAGGCCCATCCAGTCTGCCCATTTCTTTTTCTACCTATAAAAGTGCCATCGGCTTTGCTCTGTCAGTGACCCATCTATTCATAGTCATTTGTATTGCTCCCTTATGCCTATCCCATGCCTGTTTGAAGCCCTGCACTGTATTCATAGCTACCACTTCTTGTGGTAGCCATTCCATGCATCTACCACCTTTCTGTGAAAAGAATTTCCTCACATTCCCCCTTAATCGGCCTTCCTCTAATCTCATGCTGTGTCCTCTTGTCCTGCTATTTTTCTTATATTTAAACATGTTAGACTCTTTCACCTTGTTTATGCCCTTAAGGTGTTTGAATGCCTCGATCATATCACCTCTCTCCCTCCTTTGCTCAAGGGTATACATATTGAGCTCCGTTAATCTGTCCTCATATGTCTTCTGATGCAGTCCCTGCACCATTTTGGTTGCCCTTCTCTGGACTGCCTCAATTTGGTTAATGTCCTTGTGAAGGTGTGGCCTCAATACTGCATGCAGTACTCCAGATGGGGCCTAACCAATGTCTTGTACAGAGGATTATTACCTCCCTCTTACGACTTGTGATACCCTGCTAATACACCTAACACCCCCTAGCCTTACCTACTGCTTTAGAGGTCTGCTTGGATGATTTTAGGTCATCAGTGATGATGATGCCCAAGTCTCTTTCTTCCTTTGTGACTGCTAGCAACTCCTCCCAGCCTATAAGTGGCTTCAGGGTTTCTCTTCCCTATGTGCATGATTTTGCACTTCTTTGCATTAAATCCCAGTTGCCACTCTTCTGACCATTCTGCTAGTTTATCCAGATCTCTTCTCATTCTGCCCACCCCATCTGGATCATCTACTCTGTTGCAGATCTTGGTGTCATCTGCAAACAGACAAGCCTTACCCTCTAGTCCATCTGCAAGGTCACTAATGAAGATGTTGAATAGGACTGGCCCCAGGACTGATCCCTGAGGTACCCCACTGTGACTTGCATCTCTTCTGACTGTATACCATTTACCACCACTCTCTGTTTTCTGCCAGTCAACAGTTTGCCACCCAGTTGACCAACTTCTGACCCACCCCGAGCCTACCCAGCTTATTTATCAATCTTCTATGTGGAACAGTGTCAAAAGCTTTGCTGAAGTCAAGGTAGGCGACATCAACTGCTCCCCCTTGGTCCACCACTCTGGTTACCCAGTCAAAGAAATCTATGAGATTAGTTTGACAGGACCTTCCTTTTGTAAACCCATGCTGTCTTGGATCCTGTGCCCCTATGGTTTCCAGGTGTTGCACTATCCTTTCCTTAAGGAGTGCCTCCATAATCTTGCCCACTACTGAGGTAAGACTGACTGGTCTGTGGTTCCCCGCCTCCTCCTGCTACCCTCTTGTGGAGCGGGATCACATAAGCCCTTCTCCAGTCTTCTGGGACTCTCCTGTGCTCAGAGACTCACTAAAAAATTCTGCTAATGGCTCTGCTAGTTCCTCCTTTAGCTCCTTAAGTACCCTGGGATGTATGCCATCAGGTCCCATTGCCTTATCCACCTGAGCTTAGCAAGCTCTTGTAGGACCTTTTCTTTGTGAAGGGAGTAGTGCTCACCTCCCTCCCCTGTGTCCATGATGCTTGAGCTGTGGCCCTGCCCTACCTCTCTTCAGTAAATACTGAGCAAAAGTATCTATTTAGGATAGATGCCTTTACAGGGTCCTCCTCCTCACATGCTCCCTTTTCTCCATTAAGCTTAGCAATACCCCTCTGGACTTTCTCCTTTCACTAATGTATCTATAGAAAGTCTTGTCACCTTCTTTTACTGTTCGTGCTAGTGTTTCCTCAGTTTGGGACTTTGCCTGCCTTACTGCCTTACCTGCTTCCCTTAGGGCAGTTTGGATGCCTCCCTATCTTCATCCCGCTGTGTTCCTTATATTTCCTGAAGGACCTTTTGGCTCTGACCTTTTCTGCTACTGTATTTGAGAACCAAAGTGGTTTCCTTCTTCTTTGCACTTCCTTTTCTGTCTAACACAATGGGCTGTTGCTTCAAGTATTGCATCCTTAATGCTTGCCCACTTTGCCTGTACCCCATCACCTGTGTTTCTTTTGCCAGGGCTAGCTTAACTCTGTTGGCCATCTTATCAAAGTCAGCTCCTCTGAAGTCCCATATTTTGCCTTGGAATGGGATGATTTAGATGTAGTAGCCAAATTGAACCATACCATGTGATGGTCACTGGCCCTAGGTGACCTTCTACCTGGAGATCTGTGATCCCTTCTTTGTTAGTCAGTACTAGATCTAGGATAGCCCTGTCTCTTGTGGGTTGCTGTACCAGTTGTTTGAGGCCCTTCCCTGCAGGAATCCACTATGAGTCTAGTTCTGGCAGATGTTCCTGCTGGTATTGACCAATCTGTATCCGCATGTTGAAGTCTCCCATTATCAGAACCTCCCTTTAGCTGTCATGTTTTGTATATCTTCTAACAGTAATGTGTCTATGTCCTCCCTCTGGTCTGGGGCCTGTAGACAACCCCAGTTCTTATGGTTGTCCCATTTCCTGTTTCAGGGTGACCCACAGTTCTTCTGGCTCCTTATGTGTATTCTGAATTTCTGTAGCTTTGATATTTTCATTAACATACAGGGCCACTCCTCCCCTTTTGCACCTCGGTCTCTTCTGAACAATACATAGCCAGGTACTGAAGTCTCCCAGTGTGGTTACCGTAAACCACGTCTCACTAATGCTACTATGTCCAGTTTAGCCTCTGACATTATTGCCTGCAGGTCTGGGATCTTATTTCCCAGGCTGTGAGCATTTGTGTATGATTTTCCATTGGCCAGATTTTGGTGTGTTAGTTGTTGGGTGAAGTTTGGCATTACTCCTGTGCATCGTGTGGGAGACAAACCTTTTTCTTACCTGGTGATGCAAATGAGCGGCAAACACGCTGAATTCCTGTTTGACCACTAGCTGAGGGGAGTGTTCTTCCATTCGCGTATGGGGTGCTGCACCCTCTCCCCATTTGCTAGTTTAAATATTCTGCAAAGACGCAAACTTCTGCCCCAATGCACTGACTCCTCTTTAGTCAGATGCAGTCCATCAAATTAAAGAACTTTCGCTCCCAGAACTGTTGCCAGTTCCCTACAAATCTGTGTCCTTTTTTCCTGGCACCAGTCCTTGAGCCACGTGTTTAGCTCCCCTATCTCCCTTCTCTGACCTTCTGTCCATCTGCTCCCTCTCCCAGACTGGCAGAATCTCAGAGAAGGAGATGCTGATGAAATAGATGATAGTTTGTCACCCAGCCTAGTCAGGTGTTCCTTGGTCTCCACAACTGACCAGCTGGCAAGATCATTAGTCCCTATGTGACTAGGACATCAATGTTTTCTCCTGCTTTGTGAACAATTTTAGCAATGCAGTCAGTGTCTCTCCATGCTGATGTACCTGGGAGACATCTGACCATCACCCTAGCTGGAGATGGGTATCAACTCCCGAATCATGAGTCTCCTATGATCAGAAGTTTTTGATTTCCTTTGTGCTTGTTTAGTTTTGGTTCCTGATTTGGGTGAGTTTTGTTGTGCTAGCTCCTGTGCCGCAGTGTCCTGCTCTGCAGTGTCTTCTGCCTCTTTATTTGATTTCAGAGATAGAGGCAGATACCTGTTTGTAGTGTTTATATGGTTTTTGGAGGCAATGTGTTGGAGAGCAGAGAGTGATGGGGCTCCTGATTTGCTCCTCCTAGCCACCTGCCAACCTCCTGGACCAACTGCCCTCTCGCGAGTCGGGGTTTTCTGTTGGATGCTGGGGAAATGGCGGGTGGTTCTTATAATGTATTTCTCTTCAATATGAAATTTGAGGCGTGCAATCTCTGCCCATGCTGCCCGGAGCTGAGCTCTAAGATCTCCAAAGGCCCAGCATGTAGGACAGTGTCCTAAATCCTGTAAGACTGTCCTTCGAAAATTGTTCCACAGTACCTGCAGTTAATGAAATCCATTCCAAATAAGTTGCTGGGTTTGTAACCTAGTCAGGGTAATTAGAAGGAATAAAAAGGAAAAAATGCAAGTAATGGTTTAATTGTGCTTTGTTTAACTTGTTATAACAAGTTAAATTACTAGTGTCCTAAATGAGATCACCTTGTGGAGGCCCCATGATCCGCCTTCCTGCTCTGCCACAGGAAATGTCACAACTGTGGTACCCTATAAAAGGAGTGTAGCGTGGGGTGGTTGGGGATGGGGTGGGTGGCTGGGCCTTCCCCTGCCTAAAAAGAAGAACCACGGACGAAAGAACAAGGAGGTAAGAGCAGAAACAATCAGTCAACAACAAATGCAGTAACCTTGAAAGCTTATCCTAATGTTAGATAAAACTGTAAAACCTGTAAAGCACCACCTGTAATAATTTCAGAGAATATACCCTGTAAGAAACACTTTGCTCCGAGAAAAATAAAGCAGTAACAGAAGATATACCTTGCAAAGACAATTTGAAACAGAAGATTACAGCAGTAATCTGTTAGCACACACCTGTAGGCACACCTTGTAATAATGCAGAAGAAGGTATACCAGCAACAACAATTTGAATCAGAAAAAAAATAAAGCAATGAAATGTTAGCAACAAACAGTAGCAATCCCTGTGAGTAAAAAATAAAAACACCACCACACAGTAAATCTGCTTAGCCAAACTAAGTCTTAATCCTTCTCCCTTGCTCTGGTAAGTTTCTCTACTCTGCCTTTCAAGCAGTCTTAGAAGGAAAGAGCTCAGGTGAAGCTAGGTGCCTTGGCCAGCAAACCAAGTCTTCTAGCGACCCTGAATTAGTACTCACGACCTCCAAATAAGATAGGGTCCTTCAATGTCAGCAGGGCTCACTTGAGGTACACAAACCTCTTCACACATTTATATAAAAGAAAGCACTATACCAGGCAGGCTGCATCTGTATCCCGATTGCAATTACTGCACAATACCCGGGAGAACACACAGCAGATTCAGTTCCTGACAGACTGAGTGCAATTTTCAGCAATTCCTCAGTCTTCTACAGGGTGAGCCTGGTTTCTACTCTTCAGATATCCTTTGATTCTCTTCACAGGACGGATTCAGTCCCTAACAAGCTGTTACACAACTGCAGACCGGAACCTGGGCCTGCACGTTTTTGACTAAAAACTGCACACTGAAAAAGCACAGGGCTCCTTCCTTCTTCACTGCCAAAGCTCAACTGGAAACCCAACCCATAAAACCGGGCACTTCCTTGAGTTCCTCCCAGTTCTTGACTGGATTGGCTGTCACTCACAATAGACTGCTGCTGTTGGTCCAAAAGGCACTGAAGTCTAAACTACATCTCCCAGGTCACTGCCCATACAATCCTCTTGTGGCTGGCTCAGATTATGAGTCCAAGTTCTGATTCGTCCAAGGCACCATTTTAGAGCTAGCTTACCCGACACTGATTGGTCCAGTTCAGCAGTTCAAAACCAGAATGGGGAACTAGGCAGACACTGTTCTGACTGCAAAGAAAGCAGGTTAGACAAACTGTAATTTCATTATCACTCTAAATGGTTTCTGCAAACAGTTACATCTTTCAGATAGGTTCCCTTTGCACTCCTAGTGACTGCAAAATGGAGTGAATTGGCAGCAGTTTGAGTGGTACTCAATCAAAGAAACACACAGTCCCCCATACAAACTAATTATGTCTGCAAGCAGACAGCTCTTAAAGAGACAGTACCAGAGGTTCTAAAAACACTCATTGATAAATGGCTTAAATGCCAAACACCATTCAGGCTTGGAGCATTCAAGCAAGCTCCTGGAAGTCTTTTGGGAACCACCATTTGCAGGGGGGTTACATTTAGGTGGGCTATTTTTAGGCCTCTGGGTAGTTGGCCAGTGTGGGGGTGTGTGGCTAGGGTGGGTGGCTGGTCCAGGGTTTAGCTCAATGTCTCCTGCGAGGAGGAGGAGTAAGGTTAGCACTAGTTTTGAATTTGTTAGAACATTTTTTGAGCTGTGGTAGGCTGTGGTAGTCTGGGGGGGCTGTAAGAAATTCCTTGGCACAGGGAGTCACAACACTGTCAGCCCAGTGTGAAAAGATGGAGGGAGAATGGACGGACCAGGAATCCAGTAACAGTGAGGCTCGAGGGGGTGCTGTCCAATTATGGAGGAGGAGAAGGAACTTGGGTGGGCATTTTGTGAAGTGATTTCTGGGGGACTAAGCTTTGATTTAGGGAGGAGCAAGGGTGGGAGTGATGCTAATGTTGCAAGAAAGGATATCCCAAAAATAGATTTATAGGCTATGTGCAGCATGGTGGTGCCAGAATTGGGGATTTAGTGCAACAATTAGCTGTAGTGGCCACTAGTGGTGAGAACTGATAAGCTGCAAATGGGAAAGTAGGGTGATTGGTTAATAATGTCACCTGACTCAGGCAATATAGTGACTTGCTCACCAAGAGTGGTGGTGGGGGCAGTGGGGCAGCTGACACGATGTGTCAGCGGGGAGAACACAGTCCTGAGACACCCAATGGAGTAACTGACAAGCCTGAGTGCCTCTTTACGTACCTTCATTTTTTTCAGTTCAGGGGGAGGGTGGCTCCATGAGCCCTCACGACCACCAGTGTGGCTACCACCGGGGGAGCTGAGGAAAGAGGACAAGCACAAGGTATTTATAGAAATGGCTTGCTAGGAGGGGGTGGGGCAGCAGGCAAGCTAAATTCAGAGCAGAAGCAAGTTGCTCCGGTTTACTTCACTTTCAACCAGGAGCTGGGATTTGCACAGAATACAAGTTCCTGATTCAGTAATTGCTCCTTTTTTTTTAACAGGGAGATTCTCTTGGGCAATATGTTTTGTTCGAAATGCTAGGTTCTTCCACAAACATTGCTACCGAATTAATTTAGGTTCCTGTGGGACATAGGATTGTTCACTTATCATCAGAAGCAGTACTCTCCTGGTTAAAACTAGGTCCTGTGTTCAAATAGCAGCTAGCAATAATTAAAGTTCCGTTTGCACAGCTAACATAGTCACAGGAGCATCTCACTTACTGTAATATTTGGGAGCATGAATACATTTCTCAGGATACAAAGCTGCAGCACATTTATGTATTATTCCTTGTCCTAGTTTAAATTCCTACTTTCCCTTGCCAGTACTAACTTATTTCCCTAGCAGCAGGAAGTACATATGTGTTTTGTTGTATGTCTGGGTTGGGCCTGAAAAGGTACTTTTGGTCCAGTGTCCTTACCTGGTTAACAGAGAATAAAATGAAAATATCTACAGCACTGGATACATCATTAATAGTCATTTAAAACCTACAATTATGCCAAAAGTTAGACTGGGCAACTCTTTAGCCACCTTCCCTGTGCTATTATTTATATAAATCTGTTTTAGCCTATTTCCCTGTTTCTTTTAAGAATTTTGCTGATGTGCACACAACTATTTTTAAAGCAGTCCTTTCTGTATACGAAGTTCCACGCTTTCTTATTCTTCACTTTATTTTATATCACTCTACTGTGGGTCACTCATTACAGAGTTAGTATCATCTTTTCACTTCACTTAACTCTATCACTAATGTGATCAAGGTTTTTGACCTCTTTTCAGTGTATTTGGTTATATGACCTCCTGTAACCTACCTAGGGTTTTTTCAAGTAGACATGTGATAAATGGCTTTTTCTATCTGTGAAGGCAGTTGTACATCTATAAATACATTAAGTGATCCTTTGCTTCAACAGTGTTATATACACTAAGATGGTTGATCACTTTCTGAATTCAGTAATTCATAGTAATGCTCTGTCACTTTAACACTACCTGTGTAAAATCACTCTGCTGCATGCAAAACCTCTCCAACTAAGTGAGCCTTTGAGGAAGATAAAGCTCTGGGGATTACTCTGCACTGTTTATGTGCTTGCCAAAAACTAGTAAACATACTAGGATCGGTCCAAGCTGAGAGAAGGTTTTTTGGGACATGGTTATCCTATACCGATCCATTTCAGAATCCCCAGCCTCCACCACAGTCTAGCCCACTCTCCATTTTTGTGCTGCTTTCAGTTCTGCAGAACTTGGCCAATCAGAAGGCTTGGAAATGCAAGCTGGAAGTATGTTTTCTTGTACAGTTTGTACTGTCTGCAGCCAGCATTTTCTGTGCTTTTTGATTCCTTTACAATGTGCTATTCATTAATTTGTTTCTCTCCATCCTGGCAATGGCAGAGATGTTGCGCAAAAGCTAGATTTTGTTCCAGTCTGTAGCCACTATCTCAGCTATGCCATTCAGTGGCACATGTTATCCCCCCCACTATACCAGCAGAGCTGGTTCTCTGATATTATTGCTCACTGGCATTTGTTCTGCTCTCTCACCTGCCACCCTTAGCACAGTATGAAGAGAACACTTCTGTTTCTCTACCAAGCTCCGAGGAGCAGAGTACAGCAGTTCAAAGCCCTTACTGAGCCGCTGCACAACACCGGCTGCAAATGGTGGCAGCACTGGGGGAAAGGGGAACTAAATGCTCAACTGGCAATTCCCACCACACCCAGCCACATGACACTTGGGTGCCCAACTCCTGGTGGTGCCAAACACCACCCCACAGTATGACACTGGGTGCCTAAACCCTGGTGCCACCTAATGACACCCCACACCTTACCACACTCTGCGACATCTCTTGTAGTCATATTGGGAGGGGGGGAGTGAGCTGATTGGTCTGTACTGCAGTTAGAGCACTTAATGAATATTTTTTACGTGCTGGAGGGAGCACATCGGAGCCTTGCAGGGGTGGGGGGGTCATTATATTATTACTACTGAGTGGATGAACATATTGGACTGGACATGAACACATGGCATTAAAAATGATGGAATGTTATGGCACCAATAGCATCAGACCACACCTCACCACAGCCACCTGTCTCACAGCAGTTGAGCCTCTAGGGACCCCAGCTGACATGGTAGTCAGGTAAGGGTGAGGGGAGTGAGAGAGGTCTCTTTCCAGCTGTTCTATTGTGGCTACTGGACAGGGTGGAGATATTAGGAGATGTAATCAGATACCGATTCTGCGTGCAACAAGGGCTTCAGAATTTTGAGTTAATTGGTCTTCAATACTGAAATTCTGAATGATGAGAAATAGCATGGAATCTGAGGAATCCAACCCTATTGAACAGATTATGAACAGCCCTGCATGCAGGCCTGTCATCGACTACAACTGCCGGCATTCAACATGTTCAGACTACAGTCAGCTTGACAGCTGATCAAATCCCTTTTTACCTGTCTTCCCAATCAAAACTATGAAACAATTAAGCCAAACAACCAGTGTTGTCAGAGTCTGCTGATATTCTGGATTCTGGTTCTTGTCTCGGACTTTTGAAAAATTTCTAGGGTTCTACTCTTGTTTAGAACATTTTAGAACTCAAATCCTATTTTTTTAACTGTGTTGCCAATAGTGAAGATAATAGTGAGGATGCAGCAGGAGGATGACCACTATGCCACTTAGGAAGTCACAGATATTTTTAAATAAAAATGAATAAGATATTCTTCTCCCCAAGTCATGTTGTCAGTCACTCAAAATATCTCTGAGATTTATTTAAAGATACCATGCAAATGAGTGTTGGGGAGCACACAGTCACACACTGAATACAGTGCAAAGGGCATGCAGCACGATGATGGCCAGTACGCCATACAGGAGTCACAGATATTGTCAAACAAAATGAAGGCAGTATTTTCTTCCCAAGTCCCATCATCAGTCAACAAAAATGTTCTGAGGATTTGTTTAAAGATACCACACAAATGAAAGTTTGGTGACACAAGGTCACACATTCAATACAGTGCAGTCAAAGGGAACACAGCAAGGTGATGGCCAATAGGCCATATAGGAGTCACCGATATTTTTTAATGAATACATGTTTTTTCTCCCCAAGTCCAGCTATTGTCAGTCATCCAAAATATTGCTGTGATTTATCTGAAAATACCACAAAAATGAGTGCTGATTGGCACACGGTCACATACTGGCTACAGTCAGAGCAAAGGACACACAGCATAATGATGGCAGTATGCCATACAGGAATCACATATATAAATATATATATATATCTATCTAAATGAATAAGGTACTTTTCTCCCCAAGGCTCATTGTCCGTCACCTGAAATATTTCTGGGATTTATTAAAAGATACCACATAAATGTCAAGAGACACACAACAGGATGATGGCCAGTACACCACAAAGACGTCACAGATATTTTTAAATGAACACAATAATTTTCTGTCCTCACCTAGTCCTGTTACAGAAAGTATTTCTAGAATGTATTTAAAGCTACCACCCAAATGAGTGTGGGGCAGTACATGGTCCCACATGGTTACACACTGGGAACAGTGCTGTCAAAGGGCACACAGTGCAATGATGACTAGAATGCCATGTGGGAGTCACAGGTATTTTATAAGAGTCACAGATATACTTAAATGAATGAAGTATTTTTCTCCCCAAATCCTATTCTCATTCACTCAAAATATTTTTGGGAGAGGAATAGAGATGCAGTGAAATTAAATTTCACTGGTAAAATTGCCACAGAATAGGCAACTTTGCCATGTGAAATGTTTTGCGAAAATATGGCGAAATTTTTCCAGTTTCACCCACATTTTCGCCATCTGAGGAGTCCATTACCAATGGCAAAACTTAGCCTGCGGGTAACGAAATTCCCCCAGTAGTGGTGAAATGTCACCTGTGGGTGGTGAAATTCCACCAGCAGTGGCAGAATTTTGCCTGCGGTGGAGAAATTTCACCCACAGGCGAAATTACACCGGCTTGGGGGCAAAGTTTCGCTCATAACCATGGGCAAAATTTCACACGGCAAAATATCTCACGTAATGCGCAAATTATGTGAAATATTTTGCGGGGCAAAATATTTCACTTTTGCCCAACCCTAGCGAGGAAACTGTGACCCTACGAGTCACTTCCCACAAATGAACTTATCCCACCACAATTTATGCTGCTTATCTCACCACTCCCATCCTGAAGCAATCCACCTGCCTTGTTTTGTTTCATTCAACAAAAACATGTTTAGGCAGTTAGGCAAGGCACTAGTTGTAGCTAGTAGCAGTGAATGCCCTCCCCACCGCTACCTCATACCAGTGACTTGTGCAGTTCTGCCTGTCTGTACTACTAGTCCCTTAAAGATATCCCACCTGTGCCTTTACTAAGTCCTTTTTAGTTCCTAATTCTCATACACACATATATATCTTTTTTTAAGGCATTTTAATAGCACTAGTATTAGTGCCTGCCTCTGTCCAGAGTGAAGATTTTTTCTGCAACTGCTGGCCATAAAGAGATGAGACAGAAAATAAAAGTGGACATCTGATCTGTCACTAGCTCTGCTCCTTGCATCTGCAGTAATGAGTGACAGTAGTGATACTATACCCTACCCTGCCCAGCCAGCAGCAGTCAGTTCCTCCCAGCATCCAACCAAAAAGTTCACCTGGCCCTGGCTATTCAGCAGTGGGCACCCAGCAGTTAGTTCATCCCCCAGCCCAACAGTAGAGTAGCCACATTCCTTCATTTGCTTCCCATTCCCTTCCTCATGCCTGCTGTGCCATGACCGCCCACCCACCATGAGTCCCTTTCACAACTTTAGCAGTGCAGCACAGCAAGTGGTCCTCCTGAGTCCTTATTCCCTCCCAGAAAGGCATCACACTTTGGTCCCCCCCCCCCCCAGTTTGGCTCTATGTTTAGGCCTCCATACTTGCACCCAGCACCTGCACACCACCCCACCTGTGATGATGATGATGATGATGATGATGAGAGGAGTGCCGCAAAGACTGGAGCGTTTGATTCAGGATGGTGATTAGGACCAGGACATTGCAGGACATACATTGCTGCCTGGTGGCTGAGGTGAGCATAAGCTGAAAAATAAAAGGTTGAACCATGCTGTGAACCCCCTACTCTTTGCATCCTAACTTAGAACTCGAACACCAGAATTCAAGCATAGTCTAAATCTGTTCAGAACTAGTTCTGACAACCCTACTAAGAAGTGAACTACAAAAAGGGAAAACACAAAAGGAAACATAGCTGGAGTCAGTCAGTGCTGGTTCTAGTTCCAATATCATTCCATTTTTACTGACTTTTTATTAGTATACCCCATGGTGTTGATTTACACACTGGTGTTAAGTGTTATTTTAGACAGGACCGCTTAATCCAGTGTATACCACCTTCAAACAGAGTTGCTTAATAAAACACAGATGCATTGTACCATCAATGCAACAGCTAAAGAAGTACAAAAACTATATCTAAAATGTTCATTACCATCAGTGAACAAATCAGAATAAACTCATGAATATACTGAAAGGCTGGTATAGCTGGAACAATCAAACAGTCAACAACAGCAAGCAAACCAATATTGGAAATACAAGTCCTACAGGAAAAAATGACTTTCTGGTGCCACTCAGTTTTCCTTTAAAGGAAAAAGCTGCAAACGTATGTCTAGGCATCAGATGGGGGCTGCCTCTTCAGTGCAACAAAAGAAAGTAAATGTAATATTAGGGTAAAGAAAGTTCCCCTGAGCCTTGTTGAATCTGTGGGATGGTGTGTCTTGGGATTTGAACGATCATGTTATGCAGTGTTAGCATTTCCCTAACTTAGGTACCCTTTCTCCAAGCACTGGTGTGTGAGTATTTTTGTGTGCCTGGAAAGACAATGCATAAGTTATGACCACACCGATGTTGTGCTGCACAATCATTCAAATCACGAGAAAAAGCATGCCAGAGATTAAACAAGGTTCAAGGGGAATCTGTTTCTACTTGTCCTATTTCCATATTTCTGTGACAGTAAGAGGCAATCCTAACTGATACCTTTTTTTGCAATGACTTTCCATTCTTTTTAATAGGGAAATTTAATAATTGATATACTGAAAACCACATTGTATTGACAATGCTTTTAATGGAATTCTGTGTCTGGTCACAATGCTATTGCCTG
This sequence comes from Neoceratodus forsteri, assembly GCA_016271365.2. Classification (NCBI taxonomy): domain Eukaryota; kingdom Metazoa; phylum Chordata; order Ceratodontiformes; family Ceratodontidae; genus Neoceratodus; species Neoceratodus forsteri. The sequence continues at coordinate 540,922,821 of JADMNL010000022.1, read as the reverse complement.
CCCTAATGCCACCCTGTGCCAAACTGTCCCAACAGCACACTGCCATACCCATTTTCACCCCACCCTTGTACTAGCAGTCCCTGGTATTCCCTGGTGTGCCCCACTCCCAAACAGTGCTGCTGTCTTTTGTTATAAATTATTTTTGTAAGGCACCCAGAGCCTGTGGGATTGAGTGCCTAAGAAACAGAAATTCTATTACAACTTCTCCACTCCTGTACCAAGCAGTCCCTGGTGTTCACTAATGTGCCCCACTTCCTCACAGTGCTGCTGTATTTCATTACTAATGTTTTTGTCTAAGGCATCCAGAGCCTGCAGAATTAGGGGCCTAAGAAATGAAATTACTATTACTGCTTCTCCACCCCTGTACTAATCAGTCCCTGGTGTCCAGTGGCACTCCTTCAAACACTGCCTCATATCTGAATATCCCTGGTGTCTAGTGGTTCCTCCACAAACTGTCTCATGTACAAGCATCTCTGTCATTCAGTCATGCCCCCTTTCCACACCCTATCCCAACTCTAAGTATCCCTATATAGAGGGGTACCCCTCTCACACCCTGCCCCATGTGCAAGTATTCCTGGCATCCAGTGGCACATTCACCATTAGCAAGGTGCCCCATTCTGACACTGACTGCTCAACCCAGTGTTAGTACAGTGAAAAAAGTAATTTCCCTCCACCCTCCCAATAGCAACCATCCCTCCTCCTTCCTTCCCAAATACTGTACAGTATAACCCACCTTTCCCAGGCCCACAAGCATTCCATTCCAACCCTTCTGCCCTGTGCCACCCATAATTTCAAAAAATATGTGATGACTGGTGCAGCCTTTCTCTCACCTCCTCAGCCATCCACCATCAGACAGCCAAACAGATGATCACGGTTTCATTCATTCAGATGGTGACTGGCCAAGGACATGAGAGGAGGGCTGTGTCAGTTGCCATATCCTTTAAAATTATGAGTGGTGCAGGTGAGTGGAGAGTTGGGCTAGGTGCTTGTGGGCTGGGGAAGGGGTTATTGCTGAGTGGTGGGGAGAGGCAGAGGGAGGGATAGGGGCTAACAGGTGAGGGGAAGGGAAATTATTTTTTAGTAACAGTATATCCAACATGAGCATTGGGCATCCAATGTCAGAATGGGGGATCTTTGTCTGCAATGGGTTGGGCTGTCTGTGTCTTTTGAAAGATCTGTTTTAATCGCATCTTCCAACACTGGGGTTGGGCACCTGGTGTCAAAATGAAGAGAGGGAGTGTCTTCAGTGGGGTTGGGCTCCCACTGGCAGCAAATGTCATTATTTTGTATCACCTTTGTGGTGGAAAGGAAAGAGAGAGAGACACACACACACACACACACACACAGTGACAGCAACACTACCAGCAGTGGGGATGATCTCCTGACCAGTAGTCATGCGAGCAGAGCAGTGGTGACTTCACTGTTTCCTTCAAGACCATTGCCTTTATTACAGCCAGTTTTCATATTTTTTACATTTTTGCCTGTCCCAAAGCAAGAAACATTTAACCAACTTTGCTAAAACTGGTAGACTAAGAGATCCTTTGGCAGACTACATGTTTTCGAAACATTTGTGAAATCCCATCAAGGAACAGCAAAGGGCAAAAAATTGCCATTTTACATTAAATTGCCTACATAACGCTAACTATAGTGATGCTATCCCATGACTATAAAACTGAAATCTCATTCTTACCTGCTCCCTCCGCAAGGGTAGTGGCACAGAGGAGGGCCAGAGCAAGCACGGTGATGGTGAGAGGCTTCATCATCATCATCATCATGATCATGTTTTGATCTTTTACTCAACCCACCAGAATTTATACATCCCAATACACAAAGGCCCTCTGTGATGGGACATGCATAATGCTTCCTGTAAGACTGATTTGCATGCATTATAGCAATAATATACAGTGACGGCTGTGATACCATCACAGATACTGCCTTTCAATGGGTGGTACCAGGTTGTAAATATGACATTAATCTAAAGAATATCCCTCAGAGGAGGCGTCAGTCATATCCAAAACTCAGACCACAGAGTGACCCTAAGACAGAGTTCTGTTCATTTAGAGCCTATGGTTTCAAAGTGTGTAACTTTGCTGAAATGGGATCTGGTGCCTGTAAACTAACTTGTATCATTTCTTGTTACTCTGCTATACTTCGTATATATGTCACTTTGCTGCTTGTTGTAATTACCAGAGCTGTCCCTGCTGCTATCTTTTCTGCACTCTTATACTTCTTCATGTGTGTTGCTTTCACTTACTGTGATCTCCCAATGTTGTTTCAGTCATGTTACTGCTGTGGGTGATGTTAGTCTCTCATTCTCCCAGGTTGTACCTTAAAATAGGTATATGTATGCCTGGTGTAATCTTTAATGGCATCAAGAACAAGTAAATAATTGCCCCTGTAAGAGAGGTACAGCACTTCTGTCTCAGTATGTTTGTCCCACTAAAATTCTCAATGGTAAACACAGTAGATATGCAGAAGGTTCAAACATGTCTCTTGGGGGCCTGAGAAACAGCTGAAGGAAAGGAATTTGGTTTATATAGTGCGTTCTGTACATACCAAACCACTTGACAATACATGACTGGTTACCAGTAGGCATAAGGCATGCCTAGAGAGGTTAAAATAGTCAGGGGGATTATGTAAAGTGAAGGGGAGAGAGAGAGAGAGAGAGAGGAGAGAGAGAGAGAGAGAGAGACAGAGAGAGGCGCTGAGAGGTTAAGAATGGTCTGGGGAGTTAATGGGTGTGAAACAGAGTTTCAGACAGAGCTAGACAGACAGACAGAGACAGACAGAGGTGACCACAGAGAGGTTATGAATGATCAGAGGATTAGGAGAATGAGAGAGAGAAAGAAAGAGAGACCGAGAAAGGATAGACAGAGAAAGATGAGCACAGAGAGGTTGCAAATGGTCAGGGAGGTTATGTAGCAACTGAGAGTGGAGAAAAGACTTGCTGAATTGCTCAGGGTCACTCAGTCAATACTGCAAGTAGTCGTGGGATTTAAACCTGTATCTCCAGGTTCACAGCTCAGCAGCTGTGTGCTGTAGTCACTGTGCTGTACTGTGTCATAAATACAGCCTTGAGTATGTTCTTGGTGCAGGTAGAAGTACTGTAAATGAGATTCAGGAACAACTCCATGCCATCATGTCCAGCAAAGCAACCTCCTCGGAGCTGCTGATTTATAAAAATAGTTCCAAAATTTACAGTAGTACATGATTCAGGGGGTCAGTGTGGGGTAGCTGTATTCAGGCGGACCTTCTGGACAGTGAGGTGCTGCCCTATCTGCATGCATCTCTCTGGACTGCGGGATGAGGTAGCCAGACTCAGAGCGGAAGTAAACTGGGTCAGGAGTACCATCACCCCTATCCAGAGACCACCCAGTCCAATGCAACTGCCTCAAAGGATGCCGAGAACGAGGAGCACTTGGATGACAGGGGCTCAGGAGGTTAGAGCAGTCAGGCAGAGGCACATCCTAGATCCTATTCCACTCAAGAACTCATATGCCACACTGGCAAATGGGGACAACCAAATAGAGGTACCCAGACAAGTGGAAGGAAAGGATGGAGGTTAGCCAAGGAAGTGACCTCAGCGGGAAAGCAGAGTGGACCCCAGAGGAGAGGCGAATCCTGGAGGGGACTCCATCATAGAGGGATCCAGCTAGGAACACAGGAGGGAAGGACAGGGAGATGAGGTGCCTACCAGGTGCCACGGCATGGAGGGATGGAAGGAAGATCCTGGGGATCACTGGGAAGGCAAGATGGGAGGGTGAGCTGGATGTCATTATCCACCTAGGTACTAATGACCTGGCAAATGGGGAGCCAAAGGAAGTTCAGGAAGTGTTTAGGAAATTGGGAAGGGGTCTCAGCAAGTAGTTACTTCTGTCACTTTCTCAGAAGTACTACCTGCGAGAGGCAAGGGAGAGCATAGGAGTGCATGCACCAGGAACTTTAACTCATGATTGTAGAACTGGTGCTGTGAGGAAGGGTTTGGATTCATTGGTGACTGGGGACCCACCTGGAGGGATGGAGGTTTGTTCAAGCCTGACGGCCTGCATCCATCCTTGAGGGGAATCCAAGCACTCAATGATAAGTTTAAATGCTACATTGACAAGCATTTAAACTAGCAAAGGGGAGTGGCAGGCAGCAAGAGTGGACCTACTTGCTCACCCCCACAGCTAACAGTGGAACCAGTGAACCAGAGGAGTGGCTATCTCTGAAAAGCACTGTGCAAAGATGGAGATTAGCACCCAAGAGGTGGATAGCAGAAAAGGGCAAAATTCAGCAGAAGGGCAGACAGCAAGGAGAACCAGGGATAAAGGACAACCAAGGAAGGGGCTGGAAGAACAGTGAAACAGTCTAGGGAGGTCAAATCATGGAAAGCCATGTGTGCAAATGCCAGGAGCCTTAGCAACAAGAAGGAAGATCTGGAGGCTGTCATGGTGCAGTCAGACCTGGACATTATGGCCATCACTGAAACCTAGTGTAATGATAACCATGACTGGGAGATGGCCATACCTGGCTACAACATATTCAGAAGAGACAGGGCAGTCAGAAAGGGAGGAAGAGTGGCACTGTATGTGAAAAATGACATAAGGGCCACAGAGATCCAGGAGGAACAAAATGGGGGAGAGATACTGTGGGTTAAGCTGGAAAGGAAAATGGGCACAGCCATCCACACAGGTGTGGTCTATAGACCACCAGCCCAGGAGGAAGAAACAGATAGGGAGCTGATGCTAGCCATCCAAAGAATGGTAGACAAGGGTGAGGTAGTACTGGTTGGAGACTTCAATATTCCAGATGTGGACTGGAGCGTCCCAGCAGCAGCATCAACTAGGAGCAGATTTATCCTGGACTCCCTTCAGGGTGCCTTCCTCAAGCAACTGGTCATGGAACCAACTCGGCAGAAGGCAATACTGGACCTTGTGCTCACAAACAGGGACAGTGTGATGGGGTAACAGCGGGGAGCACCTGGGGAACAGTGACCACCAGTCATTGTGGTTTGCAATCACAGAAAGAGCAGAACCAAACCACACAAAAACACGTATCCTGGATTTTAGGGGGGCAGACTTTGGGAAAATGGGGAGATACTTGAAAGAGGCATTAAGGGGAATGGGACAGGAATCAGGGGTTGAGGAACAGTGGGCAGTATTTAAAATGGGGATTACAAGAACAACAGAATTATGCATTAAGCAGGTTAGCAAGAGGAAAAGGAAGAGGAGACCATTATGGTTTTCCAAAGAGGTAGCAAAGAAAGTGAAAGCCAAAAAGATTGCATTCAGGCAAATAAAAAAGACACAATGCAGGGGATAGGGAGAAGTACCAGGAGAAGCAAAGGGAGGCAGGGAGGTCAGTAAGGGAAGCCAAAGCTCAGACAGAAGAACACATTGCAAAATCAGTGGGTAGAGGGGACAAAACCTTTTACAGGTACATAAGTGAAAAAAGAAAGACAAAGGGAGGGATAGTGAGACTGAAGGGGGAGAATGGGGGCCACGTGGAGGATGACAACAGTAAAGCTGACATATTGAACAGGTATTTCTGCTCAGTCTTAACTGAGGAAGAGGAGGGTATTGGGTCTGAAGGGAGTACAAGGGGTGAGAATGGTGCAGAAATGGACACAAGTCCCTTTACACGAGAAAGGGTCCTGAAGGAACTGGAAGTACTGAGTTGATAAAGCAATGGGGCCAGATGGGGTGCACCCCAGGGTCCTTAAAGAACTAATAGAGGTGGTGGCTGAACCTCTGGCTATCCTGTTTAGCCAATCACTGGAAACAGGGGAAGTAATCAAAGACTGGAGGACAGCAGATGTAGTCCCCTTATACAAAAGTGGGAACAAAGAGGAAGCAGTGAACTACAGACCAGTCAGGCTCACCTCAGTAGTGGGGAAGATCATGGAAGCACTACTGAAAGAGAGATTGGTGGAACATCTGGTTGTCAATGGACTACAGGAAACAAGGCAGCATGGTTTCACCAGGGGGAGGTCATGTCAGACCAACCTCATTGAATTTTTTGACTGGGTGACTAGGGAGGTGGATCAGAGGAGGGCAGTGGACATGGCCTATCTGGAATTCAGCAAAGCCTTTGACACTGTGCCACATAGAAGACTATTACACAAACTGGGGAATATGGGTGTGGGCAGGACAGTAGTGTGGTGGGTTGGTAACTGGCTGGGTGGCAGGACACAGAGGGTGGTGGTAAATGGCTGTCACTCCACAGAGGGAAGAGTGACCAGTGGGGTACCATAGGGATCAGTGCTGGGACCAGTCCTATTCAATATCTTCATCAGTGACATTGCGCAGGACCTAGAAGGCAGAATTTCACTGTTCGCTAATGACACAAAGCTCTGTAACAGAATAGACACACCAGAGGGTGTAGACAGAATGAGAAGGGACCTGCAGAAACTTGAAGAATGGTCAGAGTTTGGCAGTTGAAATTCAATGCAAAGAAGTGCAAGATAATGCATATGGGGCACAAAAACCCTGGCACAATATATCAGTTGGGGGGTGAGGATATAGCATGCACCAAGCAGGAAAGGGATCTTGGGATTATCATCTCTGATGATCTCAAGGTAGGGAAACAGTGTGACAAGGCAGCAGGTAAAGCAAATAGGATGCTGGGATGTATAGGCAGGGGCATCACCAGCAGGAAAGGGAGGTCATAATTCCACTATACAAGACACTAGTGAGGTCCCACCTGGAGTACAGTGTACAGTTCTGGAGACCATACCTATGTAAGGACATAGACAGGGTAGAGAAGGTTCAGAGGAGGGCAACAAAGATGGTGCATGGATTGCATCACAAGTCCTATGAAGACAGGTTGAAGGAACTGAACATGTACTCCTGGAGGAGGAGGAGAGAGGGATATGATAGAGACATACAAGAATCTTACAGGGAGGAACAGGGTGCAGGAATACACTATTTTTAAGCAAAAAGATGTTCCAGGACTAGAGGGCATGGGATGAAGTTGGAGGGAGGACGATTCAGAGGAAACGTGAGGAAGAATTTCATCACAGAACGGGTGGTGGACAAGTGGAACACCCTGCCAGAGGAAGTGGTGGGGGCTGAAACAATCACAGGATTTAAGAAAGCATGGAATAGACATAAAGGAAATCTGGAGGTCAGGGGTAAGGGGCAACAGACTTCTAGGAAAACATAAACTGAACTTACAAGCTCAAATGGGCAGACTGGGTGGGCCATAGGCCCTTATCTGCCGACACTGTCTATGTATCTATGTATCAGTTTCAGAAATACTGGAATATAGGCAATGACAGCAGAAAAACATCATTGATCCATCCAGGCTACCTGTTTTAATCAAGTCACCTTTCTGAGAGGCTACAGTTTCTGGGTAGCACTCTGCCAAACCAGGATTTTTCCACTCAGACAGCTGCAGATGTGTTCAGTGTATTCCACCTACTACTTAGTGTCAGTGGCTCAGCAGGTAGCACACTCGCCTCTGAGGCCGGGAGATCAGAAGGATGTGGGTTCTTTCCCCACTCCAGGCACTTGGGTTAATATCCCAATACTGACACTGTAGTGCAGCATGAGGGGGGTGCTGCACTCCTGAGGTGCCGTCTTTTGGATGAGACATTAAACCGAGGTCCCATCTGCCTGTTCTGGTGGTAGTTCAGGTGGATGTTAAAGACCCCATGGCACTTCTCGAAAAGAGTAGGGGAAGGTTTTATTAAAGGATGAGAGCAATAAGTATACAATAAAAAAAACACAGCATCAGTGACAATTCTTAGAAATAAAAAGCATCAAAAAAACAAACATAAAAGAGAAAGAGCCAAAAAGACCTGAAAGAGAAACAAACAAAAAGGACTCATAGTAATAACAGCAAAAATACACAAAACAAACTAACAATCAGTGGGACAAAAAGCAAATCATCCTATTCTGTCCTTCATAAAAGGAATAGTCTTCCAACGAACACACCATAGGTCATAAAACAAAAGATGTTCAAAAAAAATTGGCGACATAAATCATGTTCAATCTTGTCTATTGCACAGGAAGATGGCTGATATACCTGTTGTAATACAAATTTACATCTGGCTTACCATAAATGAAATTTAATCAGCGCAAAAAGAAGCCTCACCACTTCATCTTCAAAATCAATATGGCACAGGAAGAAACCACCCACAACCTCAGCATAAGTGACAAATCGCCAACAATCAGTAGTTCAGTGTACAGAGAGGTCATGCCAAAATGACTGTACAAAAGGACACTGAATAAACATGCATTTGTCAATGCCGAATGTTGATTGCGTTGGTCTGTTGAGCTCATTCAGTGGCCCTCTGTCACTGACTCATTCTGTTTGTCCCAGTGCTGCAGGCTGCCCTTTTCTACTGGGCTCCTGCCTGCATTGCTGCCTTCTTATGCCCACAAAGAAATTTGCAGTAGTTACAATACAGCTCAGTTGAGCTCGCTCAGTCACTCATTCTTGTTTTCCTGCCACTGCAGGCTGCCCTTTTGTACTGGGCCCCTGCGTGCATTGCTGCCTTTTTCTGCCCACAAACAAATCTGCAGCAGTCCCAACAGAGCTCCGTTGAGCTCGTTCACTACCACTCTGTCGCTGGCTCGTTCTGTTTCTCTTGGGGCTGCAGATTGTGCTTTTGTATGGGGCTTCTGGTTGCGTTGGCACCTTTGTCTGTCCACAAAGAAATCTGCAGTTGTCCTGACAGAGCTCCGTTGAGGTTGCTCAGCCTCCCTCTCTCATGCGCTCATTCTGTTTGTCCTGGCGCTGCAAGCTGCCCTTTTGTACAGGGCTCCTGCCTGCATTGGCGCCTTTTTCTGCCCACAAAGAAATCCGCAGCAGTCCTGATAGAGCTCCACTGAGCTCACTAAGTCCACCTGTCTCACTCGCTCATACTATTTCTCCCACTGCTGCAGGCGGGCCTTTTGTAGTGGGCCCTTGCCTGCATTGACACCTTTTCCTGCCCACAAAGAAATCTGCAGCAGTCCTGCCAGTGCTTTGGTGAGTTTTCTCACTCCCACTCCCTCACTCACTCTCTCGTTCTGTTTCTTCCAGTGCTGCAGGCTGCTCTTTTGTACTGGGCTCTTGTGTTGGGGCCTTTGTCTGCTTACAAACAAATCCGTAGCAGTCCCGAAAGAGCTCAGTTGAGCTCGGTCACTCCTCTCTCTCACTCGGTCGATCTTAATCTGTCCCAAACACTGACCGTGCTATTCTCTGGCAGAAGTGAAAAATGTATCTTAGCCAGGATGTGAAAAATGACAGCTGTAGTGTTCATATGGAGGTGTGGAAAAATGCCACTGTTGAAAATGTGGCATAACAATATTACAAATTTGCAAAGTTACAAGGGTGCGTGGAAACAGTTCATCACACGCTTGTAACACAGTCATGTTATGGAGTTTCATCACCAAATTTTCAACATAGGGATTTTAGGACCTCTGCTCATGAACAGTGCCATTGTAATTTTCTTAATCTGTCCTGAACACTGATTTCCCACAGTGACCACGTTAATCTGCGCCGGAACTGTGAAAACACATTTTGGTCAGGATGTGAAAAATGACAGCTGTACTGCTTATAAGGAGAAGTGAAAAAATGCCACTGTTGAAAATCTGGCATGACAATATTACAAATCTGCGAAGTTACAAGGGTGCGTGGAAAGCGCACAACGCACACTTATAACACAGTCAATTGATAGGCTATTATCACCAAATTTTCAACATAGGCATTTTAGGACCTCTGCTTATGAACAGTGTCATTGTCATTTTCTTAATCTGTCCCGAACAGTGATTTCCCCCACAGCGACCGCTCTATTCTGTGCCAGAAGTGCAAAAACACATTTCAGCCAGGATGGGAAAAATGACAGCTGTACTGTGCATAAGTAGGTGTGGGAAAATGGCAATGTTGAAAATCTGAAGTGAAAATATTATAACTTCACGAAGTTACGAGTGTGCTTACTGAAAACTACGTACCGCACGCTTGTAACACAGTCATTTAATGGAGTATCGTTACCAAATTTTCAACAAACGCATTTTAGGACCTCTACTCATGAACAGTGTCACTGTCATTTTTCTTAATCTGTCCTGAACACTGATTTCCCACAGCGACCATGCTATTCTGTGCTGGAAGTGTGAAAACACATTTTGGCCAGGATGTGAACAATGACAGCTGTACTGCTCATAAGATAGGTGTGACAAATTGCTAATGTTGAAAATCTGGCATGACAATATTACAAATTCATCAAGTTACGAGCGTGCATAGCAACTAGAAACATAGAAACATAGAAGTTGACGGCAGATAAGGACCGCAAGGCCCATCCAGTCTGCCCATTTCTTTTTCTACCTTATAAATGTGCCATCGGCCTTTGCTCTGTCAGTGACCTATCTATTCATAGTCATTTGTATTGCTCCCTTATGCCTATCCCATGCCTGTTTGAAGCCCTGCACTGTATTCATAGCCACCACTTCTTGTGGTAAGCCATTCCACGGATCTACCACCCTTTCTGTGAAAAAAGAATTTCCTCACATTCCCCTTAATCGGCCTCCTCTAATCTCATGCTGTGTCCTCTTGTCCTGCTATTTTTCTTATATTTAAACATGTTAGACTCTTTCACCTTGTTTATGCCCTTAAGGTGTTTAAATGTCTCGATCATATCACCTCTCTCCCTCCTTTGCTCAAGGGTATACATATTGAGCTCCGTTAATCTGTCCTCATATGTCTTCTGATGCAGTCCCTGCACCATTTTGGTTGCCCTTCTCTGGACTGCCTCAATTTGGTTAATGTCCTTGTGAAGGTGTGGCCTCCAATACTGCACGCAGTACTCCAGATGGGGCCTAACCAATGTCTTGTACAGAGGGATTATTACCTCCCTCTTACGACTTGTGATACCCCTACTAATACACCTAACACCCCCTAGCCTTACCTACTGCTTTGAGGTCTGCTTGGATGATTTTAGGTCATCAGTGATGATGATGCCCAAGTCTCTTTCTTCCTTTGTGACTGCTAGCAACTCCTCCCAGCCTATAAGTGGCTTCAGGGTTTCTCTTCCCTATATGCATGATTTTGCACTTCTTTGCATTAAATCCCAGTTGCCACTCTTCTGACCATTCTGCTAGTTTATCCAGATCTCTTCTCATTCTGCCCACCCATCTGGATCATCTACTCTGTTGCAGATCTTGGTGTCATCTGCAAACAGACAAGCCTTACCCTCTAGTCCATCTCGTGAGGTCACTAATGAAGATGTTGAATAGGACTGGCCCCAGGACTGATCCCTGAGGTACCCACTTGTGACTTGCATCTTCTGACTGTATACCATTTACCACCACCTCTGTTTTCTGCCAGTCAACCAGTTTGCCACCCAGTTGACCAACTTCTGACCCACCCCGAGCCTACCTAGCTTATTTATCAATCTTCTATGTGGAACAGTGTCAAAAGCTTTGCTGAAGTCAAGGTAGGCGACATCAACTGCTCCCCCTTGGTCCACCACTCTGGTTACCCAGTCAAAGAAATCTATGAGATTAGTTTGACAGGACCTTCCTTTTGTAAACCCATGCTGTCTTGGATCCTGTGCCCCAACTGCGCAATGCACGCTCATAAAATAGTCATTTTTTTAATTTTTTCCACCAGATTTGCAACATAGGCTTTTTGAGAGCCCATCTCATGAACACTGACATGGTCATTTGGTTAATTTGCCCCAAAAGGTGATTCCACCCAGTGACCGTGAAATCACCTTTTGGGGCTAATTAATGCCATGGCAGTTCAAGAATTCATGAGGAGGGGTCCCAAAAACCCCATATTGAAAGTTTGGTGCCAAAATTGCAAAAAAATGCCTGAAATATCCATCAAAGTTGAAAAAACCCTATTCATTCCATTATACTGCTTACCAGCATTTCCTCAGTTTGCGGATGGCTTTGAAGAGTGCAGACGTGTTCCCGGTCCACCAAAGATCATTGTGCCAGACTCCAGAGGTAAGTATGAAGTGAAGAGGGTGTGGGGAGGTAGGGTGCACAGTGGATGAGTGTGGGTTGCGGGTGGGGGGACACGGAGACCTCCTAGGGACAGTTTCCTTTTTTACAGGGATAAAAAAACAAGATGTTACGGGACCATTTTTTATTTACAGGGGCATGTGGCATGCTAGGGTGGGCTCCCAGCTTGCCACCTGAGTCTTGCTTTGGGGGGCAGCTGTAGCCGATGGGGGATTGGGCACCCCCATCAGCAAACAACAAAAGAGACATGTGGCACGCTGGGGTGGGCTCCTAGCATGCCACTGGAGTCTTGCTTTGGGGGTGCAGCTGTTGCCGATGGGGGATTTGGCACACCCATCGGCAAACAAAAAAAGTGGGCAATTCCTTTCTGCCGACGGGGATTGGGCACCCTGTCGGCAGACAATAAAACCAGGGGGAGGGTTACATTATGCTGACAGGGAGAGAGCTCCCCCATCGGTAAATAAACTTGGTTGGGGGGTAATATTATTTGTGAATACAGCGGCAAGTCACTGCCATGTTCACAAACAATGTCAGGGTTCCTACATCCTGCCCTGCAATGACAGGTTGCTCCCTCATTGCAGTGGATGGCTGACACTGCAATGATGAGGTGGTCAATGATTGCAGCGGCTGATTTTTTAGAAGGTTGTGGCATGCTGGCTGAACTAGTGTCAGCAGCAGTGTGCAGCGGCATTGAGGGACACGGGACAAGCCTTTGCAGGCTGTGGGGGCATTGGCCACAACAGCGCCAGGACTCCACAACCTGCTTGTGAAGAAAGCTGCTGCAACATATTTCTTGCTCAAGCATGCAATCAACATAAAAAATTATCCATGGAGTCTTCCTGAGCCACACAAGACTGCCTAGGACATGTCCTATGAGCAGCCATGTTATGTTTGGCATTTCCTTTAACCTGAAGTGTACCATGGCTACTAAGCCACAGGACATCCCATAACCTAGGGGGAATCAGTTTATCAGTTGAACAGAAAAATGTTGTAGGTGCCATATTGGTCCTTTTAAGAACAGATTCAGAAACAAATGATTTGATACCTTTTATTGGACCAACATGGATGTTACAGAAAAGAACAAAGTGCTCTAGCTTTCAAACCTATCCAGTCCTTCTCCAGAAGCTTTATGGCAGTTATTTTGAAAATCCCATACTATTATCACCAGATTATGTTGAAAAAACAGAAATAATTCTCATTGGTTTAACATATACATTTAAAACATAACAGAAGATTACATCAGAGAAGCTTATTAACACCAGTATGCTTTTAACTGAAGATCCACAGAAGGGCAAAGGTTATCAATAATTCTCAACCCCATCTTACATGTATTAGAGAGAATGCCAGCCCAAGGTTTTTTTTATCACTAGAATGCTTTCTTAGCATACTGAGAGATTTTAAAATTTATGTGAGAAGAACTCTCTGGTTGTTGAGAATTTTTGATAACCTCAGTGGCTCAGCAGGAAGCACACTCGCCTCTGAGGCCGGGAGATCAGAGGGCTGTGGGTTCAGTTCCCACATCTTGCACTTGGGTTAATGTCCCAGTACTGACACTGTAGTGCAGCATGAGAGGGGTGCTGCACTTCTGAGGTGCTGTCTTTCGGATGAGACATTAAGCCAAGGTCCCATCTGCCTGGATTGGTGGTAGTTCAGGTGGATGTTAAAGATTCCATGGCACTTATCGAAAAGAGTAGGGGAATTTTCTCGTTGTCCTGGCCAAATTTCCCTCATTTACTAAAAAAAATACCGCCAACAGTTTAATCTGGTTCAAGGTCAGTTGGCATTCATCTGTATCCCCATTCCCCCGGGTCGTGCCTGAAAATAGGCAGGATTTGTCTAGCGCACTTACCCGGTCAACAAAAACTAACTAAACTAAACCTTTGCCCTTCTGAGGCTCCTCAGTTAAAACCATATTGGTGTTAGTTAGCTTCTCTGACGTAATCTTCTGTTATGTTTTAAATGTATATGTTAACCCAATGAGAATTATTTCTGTTTTTTCAACATAATCTGGTGTTAATAGTATAGGATTTTCAAAATAACTGCCATAAAGTTTCTGAAGAAGGACCGGGTAGGTTTGAAAACTAGAGCACTTTGTTCTTTTCTGTAACATCCATGTTGGTCCAATAAAAGGTATCAAATTGTTTGTTTCTGGATCAGTTGAACAGAGAAGCACTTGGTCATAATGTTGATCAGGCACACCTTTGAAAACAGGGGAAAAAAAATGAGCTTGAGATCACAAACACAAATAAATAGATTTCCTAGGTTTGGACATCACTTGCGATTGGTACAATTTCCATTTATTCAATTTTTTAATAGTGGGCTGTAAAAATGCAGGAAAGGATGAAACCAATTAAGGCTTTCCTGTTGGTGAATGCCACCACCTATTTAACAGACCAAGCCAAAAATCTGCATAAATGACCCATACAGCAGGCTGTGTTCTGGCCAAATCAACAAACTTTTGATGAAAGAACATTCTGAAATAAATGTAATGGGATTAATACAGTTTAAACCACCCTGTGCAAGAGGGAGATACAATACATCCCACTTAATCAGGTTCAGTTGACTTCCCCATATGACCTGGAAAAACAAACTAAGAAGAGTAGTTTCCAAATTGAGGAGCCAAGGATAAACAACATTGAAATATAAAAAGATGGGAAGTAAAAACGTCTTAACAAGTGCAACCTTGGCTTTCTTAGACTGTTGCCAGACTTTCCATACAGCAACACGTTGTTTGGCAATCTCAAGCTTTTCACTCCAATTCAGAAATGCATTATCCCCTTTCCCAAACAGAATTCCCAAAATTTTAATGGGACCTTGCTGAAAAGCAATACTCTGTATATTGGAGACATCACTAGGAGTAGTACCTAAGGAATACAAGAAACTCTTGGATTTATTCAATGAAGCCCCAGCCACAACAGAGTAGGTATCAAAATGTTGTAATACCCTGTGATCTGAGGGAGCATCTGCAACAAAAACACACATATCATCAGCATAAGCTGAAACTTTAGCACAGACAGAGGTATGTTTAGGACAAATCTCTAAAATGTGGATATCTTTATCTATGACCCTCAACAAGGGGTCTAAACAAAAAACATAAAGAAGGGGGCTCATGGGGCAACTCTGCCGAACTCCCTTATGAAGAGGGATATATGAACCCAAATAACCATTAATTAGGGTCAGGGCAGAGGCTTGTCTATACAAAAAAGCAAGCCAAGAAATAAATGTATCAGGGATGCCATAAGAGCACAATACCTGAGATATAAATTGATGGGGAACCTGATCACAAGCTTTCTCTTGACCAAAGGACATGAGAAACCCAGATATATCATTAGCTTTCCCTTGTTCCACCAATTCTCTAATCAGCAGTAGATTATGGTCAATGGTTCTACCAGGAAAGGAGCAAGATTGATTCAGGAGAATCAGGGAAGGGGCAACTTGCAATAATCTAGTGTTCAGGATCTTCATCAATATCTTTAAATCAGTGTTCAAGAGACTTAATGGTCTCCAATTATGAAGATCATGTCACTCATACTGCTTAAAGAGCAGGATTTGTATGGAATTACAGAAATGAAAATCAATAACCTGATTCCGTAAACACCAGTTGAAAACAGTTGCAAGAATGTCACAGAGAAGAGAACTGCAGGTTTTATAAAACTCCACTGGCAAACCATCAATACTAGGGGCAGTGCCATTCTTCAGGTGAGAAATTCCCCAAGCCACCTCATCACTACTGATCGGGGCAAGCAGGGGATGAAGGGGAACATTAGGACAATTTGGAAGGAAAAATGAAGTATGAAAGTGCTGAATACTGCAGTCATCCAAAGAAGGGGCAGAATTCAAATCAGTAAAATAGTCAGTAATCATCCGCAAAATGTCAGGCATAGTAGTGCGAATAGCACCATCACTTCCCATACCTTCGGTCAAAACACGATCAGAAGCTCTCTTGGTGCAACAGGTGAAAGCATCCCCAAAACCCTTTTTACCAGGGGAACAAACCCTATGTTCACGTAAGAGAGAGGCTGCTCTGGAGAACTGTAGATCATCCATATCCTTCTTCACCACTTGAACTTGGGAAGTGAGATTAAACCATTGCATATTAATAGCGGAATACAGTGTTTCCAAATGGGACCTCAAGGCCAAATATTTCTCATACTGTGTTACAGTAGTGGTTTTGGAGAAGTAGGTAGCAAGGAACTGTAATTCTCGCTTAGTGTTCACCCACCATGTGCTTAAATTATCCGTAAGCCCAGCTATAGTCATACGTGCTTTTAGAAGGTCAGGAACCTGATGAACAAAAAGTGCATTATCTAGCAAAGTAACATTAAACTTCCAATAACCCCTCCCAGTTGAAGGATGGGGTCCCACCTCCAAAGTAGCCATCAATACTACATGATCCGAAGTTTCAGTAGGAACAGTTTGTGCAAGAACAACTTGGACAGCTGCAGCAGCAAAAATAAAACCAATTCTAGTAGAAAGATGGCCTTTAAAGAAAGTATGTCCACCCTGCGAGTGATACCCCCCGATAAGCATCCAGAAGTCCACTTACAGAGAGAATATGATTAAGACAGGTGGTGTCACAGAAATCCTTATCAGTACGTGCTCCCCTGTCATGTCAAGAAACCACACTATTAAAATCACCCCCCCGATGACATGCCTAGTTGTAAACAAGTAAGGTTTGATAGTTGTGAAGAGGTCAACCCTACCCTTCTTAGAAACTGGTGCATAAACAGTAATCAATCTCCAATAAGTGTGTAGATAAGTAAAATCAAAAAGAAGGGCCCTCCCAGAGAAAATCTCAACCAATTTAGTAATTTGAAAAGCATCCACATGAAACAAAACCCCAACACCATCACAAGTGTCTACCCCGAAAGAAAAAAAAGAAGGGCCACAATGCCATAGCTTTTTAGCTAAGGACACTAAAGACAAGGTGTTTAGTTGGGTATCCTGGAGAAGACAAATATCACACGACAAATGCTGCAACAAAGAAAATGTCAGCAGTCAGCGATGAGCGTTCTTCACACTATTTGCATTCAAAGTAGCAATGCTCAATCGAACTGGAAATGTCATGTGTTAAACAGTAAAGTACACAAACAGAATAAAGTGAGCTATCAGATAATCTTGCCAGAACTAGTGGTACGATGAAGTTGAACCCCAGGTTTCTGAGGTCTGATCGAAGGACAAGCATCCCTAGACTTATCCCCGAATCAGAGGACAGGAGAGTCTGAGAAGAGGTGTCAGAGTCACCCCCCAAGTCTGAAGATTGGTATTTGCCAGTAAGGAATGCACATTTATTACTTAGGGGTACCCCTGCACCAGGGGAAGAAGTCTTAGCCAGTTTAGACCTGGTTTTAAGTTGCTTTGGTGCCCTTTTCTTCACTTTAACATTCAAATCAGTGGGTGGCATTACCAGTTTGTCCTCAGATACCTCAGAAGACACCGCAGCAGCCAGGTCCACAGCATCAGGTACCGGGGAGGAGGACCAGACTCAAGGTGTAGAGGCACATCTAGTGCAAGATTCAAGGCAGACACCCCTGCGGGGGAGGCCCGGGAAACTCCACAAGCACTACGTTAGGAACTGGGGGGGGGGAATCAGGGTCAATCACTGCAGTAGCAAGTGCTGGCTGAGAAGCAGCTATATCATTCTTCTGAGCCTCAGCAAGGATGGAATCTTGATTAGGACAATCAGTCCTGTTATGAGTGGCCCAAAGGCAAGTATGAAACCCAAGTCCAGGCTCATCAAACAGGTTACATTTCAACTCGTTAGTACAATCCATACTAGCATGCCCATAAGAAAGACAGAGGGAGCAACGCAATCTATCACACGCAGCATTTAAATGCAAGCAGGACCCGTAGTTAAAGCAGGTCCTAGGTTGTCCTAAATAAAAACAATGACACCGCTCCTTGCCTAAAAACGGGCTATTCGGCAAATGGATGGGGCCTATATTATTATGCCTGAGCCGCACCATAAATTTCCAACCACCAGTCCAGAAATGTTCCAAGTCAAAAATAGGTTGCAGTGCTCCCAATATCTCAACCTCTGTTGTAATCAATGTGAGATATCATGGACAGCCACGTTCTCATTTCTAAATAATATCGTAACGACATTTATGGTAGGATGAATAAGAGGGACAGCCCGAAAGGGCAACCAAAAGCGGTATACTGCAGAGTCTCATATTTGGTCCAAAACCAGTCCAGGCACTGAGGGGTTTTAAAGCTAATGTCAAACAAGCTGTTACCTAAAATGTGAATAAGGGCATGGACTTCATTAGTAAAAAAACACAAAGAACCATTTATAAGGGTCTTTCCAACATAAATGCGATCGAGGCAAGTGACAAGCCACCAAGATACTGGAAGCGGACAGCATTTCTCCTCTGCAATGGAGGAGGTTGTAAACTAAAAGTGTCCTTCTTCCAAAATTCTTCCCAGCTGGTCTTAATATGATCCCTGGGGTCAGGATGCAAGTCAGAGAGGCGGGAGGCAGTTTCCATACATTCCTCCCAGGTAAGGTGTTTGGTGTTAGTCCTTCATCAGCCGAGGAAGAGGCCGAGAGGAGCGGTACCTTGTCCGAAGAACATAGTTCCAATACGGGAGGATGCACATCCGCAGTGTGGAGATCTAAATTAGAATCTGTGGCAAAAAGAATGGGTGTGGAGGTAGACTGCCTGTTATCATGTTCCAAAGGTTCAGAGCAATGGTTCAGGCCAGAAATCGGACTATGCGCCAGATCAGGCACCCAATGTCCTTCCATTCCAGGCTTCCAGCACGCACCCCGAAGTGATTGTTCCAAGGAACTTGTGAGGCCTGCCACCCTGGGTAAAGCTGGTGAGCAAACCTCCGACATTGCAGGGGCCATAGTGGACACTACAGCAGGCCTAAGTGAGCAGTCAGTCAAGGGCAGGGAAACCACAGGTACAGCGGCTAAAGGCACAGCAGCATCAGTCAAACAGGTAGGCTGGGGAATGACAGAAGGCAAAGCCTGTATCTCAACAGCCGCTGAGTCATGCGAGCGGCATTCCTTTGATGCAAGTGGATTAGAGGGGTGAACAGCAGGCGGGTGACTCACCACTGAAGGAGAAGACAGGTCCGCCGAGGTTGTAGACGGAACCACAGGTCAACTGCACAATTCAGGCACAGGAGTCAAACAAGGCCCAACACAGACAGGAACAGCAGAGGAAGTACGGTGTTGAGAATTATTATCAGCTGCCAGCAACTCCAGAACATGCTGCAGGTTAGTAGTAAGAAGTTTCTAGCTATAGTTCCTCTGCAGGCAGAAATCCAGAATCTGTACTATCCAAAGAAAGAGCAGGAGAATAATCCATATCCACAGTATCAGAAAACGCAGACGTACCAGGCAAGATAGGCTCCACTGCTGGACCTGCAGGAGCGGAGCTCTGTTCTCCTGCAGGTATACCAGCACACTGAACACACTCTGAGGATGAAGCCATGGTCCAGCAGCTCCCCCTACCAAACAGTAGGGGAATTTCCCTGGTGCCCTGGCCAAATTTCCCTCTGTTCACTAAAATACCACCAACAGCTTATTCTGGTTCAAGGTCAGTTGGCATTCATCTGTATCCCCTTCCCCCGGGTCGTGCCTGAAAATAGGCAGAATTTGTCTAGTGCACTTACCCAATCAACAAAAACTAAACAAATAAATAAATAAAAACTTCAGCCTTCAGTAATACCAAATATAGCACTGAAACTCAGTTCTAGGGCCAGACTAGGTATGTCTGCTTCCTGTCTTGGATGACCTGATTTGCGGCCTACTCAGCTTGCCTATTTTGCCAGCCAAGACTGCTGTGGAATGTGCCCTCAAGGAGTACCTCCAGGGAGAGACTAGTCTCAGATATTTCATGGATGAGAAGAGTTCTCACTTCTGCATTGTGTCTGATCCACAGGAAGTGACTTCAACCTTCAAGTTCCAAATAAGCCAAGGATTGCTAACCGATTCAGCTGCACCCTGCATAATACTTAGCCTACAACTAGGTGGCTGTTTCAGAGTCATACCTTTCGCTAGAGTATTACACCACTAGATACACTTTTCTTGCTGAATTCTCATTGGCTGTTTTTCAGAAATATGGGGTGTACATCATAATTTGAAGTGACAACAGAGAGGTGTCAAAAGATTCAAGAGACAAGAAAAATAACATGGGCCAGATTCATGAAACTTTGCCCTGGTGCAAACCCAATTCGACTGGGTTTTGCCCTGAGTTGGTATTCTCGAAGCCCGGTTTGTGCAGGAGAAAAGTTGTGAGAAGGCCGCAGTGCAAATGAGGGGAGGCGACCTGCATATCCCCACAATCCCATTCACAAAGATATTTCCCCATGTAAGGGCCTCTTGTGAAGGCCCTTGCATGCAGAAAATACTGCTGACTGAGACTTGGCAACCCTAGTGGCTGGCAGAGGTACTGCAGCTCCAACCCCCTCCCCGTCCTGTGAGTGCATTCCATACATGAAATTAAAATTCTGTGGTAGTCTAGTGGTGCCCTCTCCCATGCCTGACTGCCGGACCTGTGAATGAAAACAAAACACCCTGGTAGTCTAATGTCCCTCCCTCCTCCCCGATCCCCAATCACCACTGGAAAATACAGAAATTCTTGGTAGTCCAGTGGTCCCCCACTCCCCATGTTCTAATCACCATCCTGTAGAAGAAAAATATAATCTCTTGTAGTCTAGTAGTCCCTTCCCGTCCTGTGAAAAATGCAAAACCGTAACCCTGGTGGTCTAGTGGACCTCCCCCACCCTGTCAGACAGTGCCCCAAACCCCACCCTCCCAACCCAAACCCCAGCTGGCTACCAGCACATCCCTCATCTCACTACCATGGCTGGCTGCCAACTGAGCTCTCAATGCATGCAATGGACAGCTCATTATCAATCACTGTCAATGAGCCATGCTATATACAGTACATACTCATTGACAGCTCGTCTGTGGACAGTTGTGGTAGTGAGAGGAGTACTGTGCTGGTCGCCGGCTGGGGTTCAGGTTGGGGGGAGTAGGGTGGGGGGACACTATCTGACAGGGTGAGGGGTCCACTAGACAACTTGGGTTATGGTTTTGCATATTTCACGGGATGAGGTTTGGGGATGGGGAGGGACCACTAGACTACAAGGGATTATATTTTTCTACTATGGGATGACAATTGGTGCACAGGGAGGTGGGAGGGACCACTGGACTACCTGGGATTTCTGTATGTTCCAACGGGAATCAGTGAATGGGACTGGGGAAGGGGGAGGGATACTAGACTACCAGGTTGTTTTGTTTTCATTCATGGGACTAGAGATCAGGGATCAGGAAAGGGGGAGGGGCACTAGACTACCAACGTGTTTTGTTTTCATTCACAGGACCAATGATCAGGGATCAGGGAGGGGGTAGGGACACTAGATTACCAGGGTGTTTGTTTTTATTCACAGGACAGTGATCTGGGATCGGGGAGGGGGGAGGAACACTAGAATACCAGGGTGTTTGTTTTCATTCACGGGACCAGTGATCAGGGATCGGGGTGGGGAGAGAGACACTAGACTACAAGGGTGTTTTTTTTTCATTCATGGTGCTGGCAATCGGGGATCAGGGAGTGTGGAGGGACACTAGACTACCAGGCTATTTTGTTTTCATTCATGGGGCTGGAGATCAGGGAGTGCAGAGGACACTAAACTACCAGGGTATTTTGTTTTCATTCACAGGACCAATGACCGGGATTGGGGAGGGGAGGACACTAGACTACCAGGGTGTTTTGTTTTCATTCACAGGACCAATGACCGGGGATTGGGAGGGGGAGGACACTAGACTACCAGGGTGTTTTGTTTTCATTCACAGTGCCAGTGATCGGGGATCGGGGAGGGGAGGGACACTAGACTACCAGGGCGTTTTGTTTTCTTTCACATGACCGGCAATCTGGGATCAGGGTGGGGGGAGATACACTGGACTACAAGAGTGTTATTTTCATTCACATGACTGGCAAATGGGGATCAGGAGGGGGGCGGGTACCACAGGACTACCAGGTAGTATTAATTTCATGAAAGGGGTGGCGATCGGACAAAAGCGGAGTGGGGTGGGACACTAGACCAACAGGGATACATGTATCGGCTGGCAATCAGTGCTGGGGTGACACACTACACTTGCCGCAGGCTATGAAAATGAGCCCATAATGGGCATGCAAATGGCCACCTAGTGCCTTGCACACCCAATGGGATAATTTGCATGGCTGCCTTTGTAAATGGCAATTGCAGCACTGGTGCTATTCCATGAGGACCATTTCAAGGCCCGCACCTCGGAGCAGCACTACTGGGGTCAGAGGTAGTAGTAGTAGTAACATTTTTATTCAAATGAGTTAGGTATCAGGTAGTGGTATGGGTGTTACCATTGCTTCTACCTAGCCATATTCACAGTCGGATAGTGCCCTATGCTATCCATCTGTGAATAGCATTTTTAAGTGCCTGGGCAGCTGCAAGGTACAATGCAAAAGTCTGCATTGTGCTTTACACTTTTTAATGAATCCTGCCCTATGTGCTTCCTCTAGTTCTTCCCTCAGGAGCACAGGAGCATACCAAAAGTGTCTCCCCTCTCTCCTTTCTCTCCCACACCTGTTTTGTTTTCCCTCACCCCAAGATTTACTGTGATCAACGTTGCTAATTTTGTACATTTGCATTTTTCCTTACCTCGCTATGTCTGTTATTCTGGAAGCCCACCATGTTACCCTCACAATTCTTGTAAGCTTTATACCTTGCACCAAAAAGTCATTCTTTGTTATAAAATGGGGAGGGAAAGCCTTAAATCAAAAAGCTTCGCTCAACTGAACTGTGCATGCCTGTTAAAAGAAAAACTGTCAAAACTACAAGAATTGCACCACACACAGCACAATGGCAGGAAACCTTAATGTATAAGTTAATGCATAAAAATAAATATGCCAGGCAAACAGTGGGTTCAGGAAACCCCAACCAGTTTCACTATCACAGCACTATCAGAAGGAGGGGGAGTGCTCCAATGGAGAGCCTAATAAAGATAGCACTTAAAGCTATACACCCAAAGTGCAGATAGTAAAATATAATATAATATAATATAATATAATATAATATAATATAATATAAGTAATAGATAAACCACTCTGAGGTGTGCAGTCATGCTCTGATATACGCACACCTTGGTGTGTGTTGTTACACACAAGGCCACAGGCCGAGTGTGTCAACCACCAAGGAGTGCGTGTATCAAGCACAACCCTTACCTCAGACTAGTTTATCTATCTTATAAAAATGTCAGAATTGCTTTGGAGGGGGTAAAAGTTCAGGTGTGCAGTTGCGCTCCGATATCCGCATGGTCATGTGATGCTTTCATGCAATAAAAGCACAACATTTTCCTTCCATTTATAATTAAGCAATAATGTGCGACAGGTGTAGTATATAAGTAGGATATCGTCCGCCTCGGTAGTTAGGCACGGAAGTCCGCAGGCGAGTCGTCCAATGACCCGGTAGCCGATATCCCTATACCACACCCTGAGTGCATTATTGTTATTATGAACTGGATTAATTGATATTTTATGCCTTTAATACAAAAAGTAAAGTTTTTAATATTTTATTATTGTTTTTATATGTGTAGGTAGACATTTAAAAAAAAAGTTCATGAATTTCATGTTTTGGCCAGTAGGTGGTGCTGTTGCAGGAGGATTTTGTTACAGGCTTAATTGTTGTGGCATTGATCCCCGCCTGGAGTTTGTTTACTGAGATGCGTTAATATTGGGGTTTTGTTGAGGAAGTGAAGATGAGTAGGTACCCTACTTCTGAGGAAATGGAAAAGGTAAGGGTCAAGCCTGAGGAGGCGGGTTGTAGCTTTTACCCGTTTGGCGTGAGGCAGTGAGAGGCGGCGGTAGTTGGTGCTCACAGATGAAGCAGTTTGATAATAAAGGGAGATTTTTTTTGTGTTTGTAGCGTGTCTGGTTGGCGACCTGTATGGGGGCAGGCAACTGTGAGGATGTGTTTTTGGCCTGTTGGTTGTAGTAGGTCTGACTTGCTTCGCTTGTGGGAAGTGGAGAAGATTGCTGGGGTAGAGCAGGCTGGTGGCGGAGGTTTTCGAAGCCGTGATGATGTAGCCCGATATCATCACGGCAAACCCTCTCGGCCAATCAGGTTGCTCAATTACGCATCGCCGGTTCATAATATAATATAACATAATGTAATATAATATAATATAGTATAGTCTAGTATAATATAATATATAATATAGCAGCAAGCATTATTGTGCAAACCATATCATGCAAATTGTAAGTTAATACTAATATGATAAATGATAAAGATCCAAATATTAAAAACAACAGTGCTGGGACATTTCTCCGATCTCTCAAGTGCTGCATCCTAGCTGCACAAAACAATCTGGATACAGACAACACAAAAGTTCACGTATCCTGACCAAAATGAGGATCCACCTATATGAATGAGATAAACAGTTTTAAACTTTTAGCCTCAATCTTAAGACTGCTATTTATGAAAAGCATAGCTAGCTGGAACCTGGAGGAATACTATGATTACCCACAAATGGATAATAATAAGATACTGATCATGCTACCCGCCCCACTAGAACTTGCCACAAAAACCGATCAAACTAGTGCGAGTCCCACCACTGCAGACTAGCTGTCGGAATAATTACATGTAAAAATGATAAACTACAGGAGGTAGAGAAACTATCTGTACAGAAGACTTATAGAAATAAACACACATAGCAGAGCAGGAGGGAATAGTAAACAGAGTGGAAAATATAAATGAAAATTGGTAAATTAATTAAAGGAACAAACCCTATTATAAAGCACAAGAAAGTAACCAATATAAGTGTACTGTACATATCCATCATAAAGCTAGATAATAGGTGCCCAATCAATATTATCACTCAACCCATATCTAATATCCGTAGATTTAAATTTATCATTATAGTAAGCTTCTCTTAATAGAAACTTTTTGTTAAAGTCACTGCTAATAGAACAAACTCAAGTCAGTGTTATTTGAGGAGGAGGGTTTAACATGATCCTTGATGAAACCATGGATTTCTCTTCCACACATCCCTGCAAGCTAAATAAGGCAGTAAAACAGGGACAACAATAGGCAGAAGAGATGGGCATCATAGTGATTTGCAGAATCCTACATCCCATCACAAAAGACTACTCATTTTATTCCATGGTCCATACATCCCATACCTGTGTAGATTACCTCATTGTCCCCCTTTTCAAACTTGTTTCAGGAGAGATTGTTCTTTGTGAATATTTACCTATCGTATTCTCTGACCATGCTCCATTAAGAATGTTGATAAGCTAGGGGGAGAACAGTATCAAGAGACCCGAATTTGGAGACTGGATATAGTATTAATAAATAGAGAAGACTTATTGGCACAACTGCAGGTGGAGAGTAATGAATTCTGCAGGCAAAAGATACTGTGGAGAGCGTAGGATGGTATGGGATACCCTAAAAGCCTTTATAAGAGCAATAGCATTCACAGTTAAAATTAAAAAGGACACTCTGTAGCTGTTGCAATATTTGGAGAAGCAGATTTCTGAGAGACTGAGTTTAAGAAAGAATTTATGCCTGAGAAATAGTATGCACTGTCAAAGCTAAGAATGGCATACAATGAAGCCACATCCAAGCAAGATGAAAGGACTCTCACGAACCAAAAAGTCAAATGTTACAACAAATGTAATAAATGTGGCAAATTGTTGGCCTATCACCTTGAGAAAGAAGAGTACAGAGGCAAAGAGACTCCTTTCAAATTTAAAAGTGGGACATCATTAACTAAGCAAAATGAAATAAACATGTCATTTGTGCAGTTTTATGCTGACTATTCCACCTGAGGCAAGGGTTATCCCCCTGCTAGCCACCTGACAATCATTATAACTTTTATGAATTACTGGCACAACTGAGTGAGCAGGACAGGGAGAGTCTGGAAGGACCACTAACACAGCAAGAAATATGAATAGCCATTAGTGCTTTCACATCTAGGAAAGTGCCTGGACCAGACGGTCTGCCCAATTAATTGTATAAAAAAATAGCTGTTGATAAAATGGGACCCTTATTTGACAACCTACAGGCTGCTTTCAAGGAAGAAAGGCTTCCCAAAATGTTCATAGAAGCACAGGATCCTGTTCTGCCTAAATCCTCTAAACCTAGAGATCAGGTGGCCTCTTACCCTCTAAATATTGCTGTTGACTATAGACTTTAAAATTTATGCTAAACTGCTAGCCACCAGATTTGAAAGAATTCTCCCTAAGATTATCTCAGCAGACTAGTCTGGTGTTGTTAAAAGTGTGTGGGGGTCAGGGTCACACATGAATCTTAGAACCTTGACACAAATTCTGGCCATGGGCCAGAATGATTCCTTTTACTGTCCGGTGATGGTCTCACACAAGGCCAGGAAGGCCTTTGATTGGCTCGAGTGCGACCACCTCTGGCACATAATAGGATTTGGGCCAAAATATGCTAAGTTAGTACAAGCTATATACTACAACTCTATGGCAGCAATATAGACTAATTGCTCAGTCTCTTAACAGGTTCCATTCAAGAGTGGCACATGGCAGAGATGTCCCCTGTCACCGATACAATTTGGTATAGCCTAGGAACCCCTGTTGTGACAGGATGGAATAAGACCCTGTCATATCTCTTTTACAGAGAGAGTTAAAAGCAGGGATCCATTTTTCTGTCCTCTTCTATTCTGTCACCTGTCTGTCTCTTGCCTGTTTAATTGCACAATCAAATTTTCCTTATGGAACCTGAGAACTGATCACTCTGATGGTCCCACCATTTCTCCTCATTTCCTTTCCTGAACTTGCTATTTCTGTTCATTCTTTCCTTCCTTGCTTCTCTGCAGTAAAAACAATATGTGACTCTTTATGTGAAACTGAGATCCCTTGGTTTGCAAATGTATATAGTAATATTGTTGAACTGATTGTAAAAAGGTATTTGGAACTCAGGGGGTTAATTTTGAGATGCAGTTTGACCTCCACATGCTCATTTGGAGAGCTGTCAACAGGAGATCAATTCTGGAATACAATGCTCTGTTTTTTGCACCTGTAGGAAAGAAACTGACAAAGTTGTGATACATTTTGTGAGAATTGAGCTGTTTCTTAATGGGAGCTGACATGATTATTGACAAAGCCCACCAGAAAAGCCTGCCCCAGTAGTGGCAAGAGTGGGTCTAAATTGGCTGCTAGGGCTTTTGCATAGATTTTACTGTACACATTGAAGACTGATATAGGATTTGTGCAGTGCTAAGCTGAAGTCTATTGTGCTGAGGAGAAGCGCGAGGAGCAGTCTCCTTTCAAGACTTTTTTTTCTATCAAAGGTATGCCATCTATATTGTGAAAGAGATCTTACCTACCAGATTTTCTTGTGCAAGGCACTGTTGCCTCCTCGGTTAAGGCATTCTTTGCTTCTTCCAGGAAGAAGACTGAAGCTGGCGGTTGGATTGGAGGATGCTGAGAAGCCCCTCGGAAAGGCTCAAGCACTGACCGGCTGGCATTCAGTCATAATAATAGTGAAGGAGAGGAATTGTGGAGATAGAAAATTTGAAAAGATTTTGGAAGACCTTGGCAAAGAAGGATTTTAGAAACACAGAACTGTCACATAAGGCTGTCGCTGTATTCACTGTATTTGCAGATTTGTTTTTTTCCCCGAACATATTTTAGACTGGGATGCTCCCTTACTGCAAGGCAATATTGTTTTAATATTGTTTAGGACCCTGATGTTATGGTATAAATATTGTTTATGTTGAGATCTGTGCTTTTAATATTTTTGACACTAAAGCACCTAATACTAGGTATTTAGTATTTAGCATACTGGAACTAATCTGATAAACTCTGCTCATTGATAAATTAGATTCAGCCTGGTAGCACTAAATGACACACATTTCTAAGCCAATTAAGCAGGTGCTGGTATTTGAAACATATTATTTGGTTCATTGATGTACTTAATTGAGCCAACTGACCTGTTTTAAACTGTGCATGCATGGCGTTTCTGTATCTTAGTTCGCCATACACTTGCCATACTAAGTATATCTCCGTTAAAATTTAACTACAGTGGTCTCACTCTTCTGAAACTGTTGTTGCAGTTAGGGGCTAAAGATACCATAGAAGAAGCGCAATGCTTAGCTGTGATCTTCTTGGCTGATAACTCAAGGTAGTTGTTGATGGCATTATAGAACTTTATAGCATTAGTGTGCTAGTTCACGGTGCTAACTAAAATTATAGCTTGCAGCCTGTCTTTTGGTGTTCTACTTCACTGCAACCAGGGTGGTGGAATTCAATGTTACCAACTATCTTGTTGCTATTCAAAAGTAAGTAAGAAGTTTAACTGATCGTAAGTTGAGATCATTTGCAACTGGATTCCTATTTAAAACAAGCACAGTATATAAAAGCAATAAATAGTAGATGCTTCTGCTAGTTGAAGAACCAAACCAAAATGCATAAATTTGCCTTGTTCTATATCAGGTAGCCTAAAAATTTCAAGGAGCTGTTTTAAAGTTAGTTTGTAATTTATAAACTTATCTCTGCTTGGGGCCAAATCGTGATTATGTATTTGATTCACTGTAGTGGGAAATAGCCTCACCTCCACTACTAGAGGCATGCACCAGAGCTACTGGAGTCTTCCTGAGTGGTGGCAGAAGCAAGAATATTGCCTTTTGGACTTTCTTTACACATGTGCTGGTGGGCTACTGCATAGACTTTTGCCCGAAGACTACATGATATAGATAAAACCTCTTGGTAATACTTCACACATTCCCAAGTCTTGCACTTAAGTGTCTAGAAGGTCACCAAACTAGAGTCTGTTTTAATGATTGGTAAATAGAGTGATGAGAATTCTATGAATCAAAGTCTTGGACTGGTCCAAGAAATTTTTAAAAGATTGGAGAACTTTTATATGCTTCTTCTGGCAACCTTGCACTTAATGGTTACTGTTTTAAGGCTCTGAAGATATAATTAGTCTGATTTTGTATGGTACTTTGTCTAACTTGGGTGCTACTGAGGTTAATAGCGCCAGTCATATCCTATATTAATTACTGATTTTTGTATACTTTGTACTGCTAATTGATTTTTTCTATTTTATTCATTTTTCCTTCGACTATTCTAGTATTGCAACATTAAAATGGTTTATACATGAAGCGGTAAACTTACAACTCCAGAAACAAGTATCAAACAAGGGACTGGGAAGAGGAAAAATAAACAAACAAACAAAAAAAAAACATAAGGAGATCATGGGTGTGATGGATGTCCACCCAGAACATGAAAAGTTAAGAATAATTTCCCCTTTAAATAAAATAGAGGAATGCACCTCAACTGGCAGCAAACAATTAAGTCAAATGAAAATAACTGACTTTATTAAACAGTCTACCCCAGTGACTAAAACCATTCCCTCTATACACCTCAATGCTCAAACAAAGGTGACAGGGGATAGTGTATCTGGAATGAGACTTTCTGAATCCCTAAACCTGTCACCTCCACTGAAGAGAACAACCTCCTCTGAGTACCATAGTATAGATGAAATTAGTGCTCTGGAGTCCTCAGAATCATATCTTAACTCTGGGGCTTTTGGAAACACTGATATAGCTACCATCTCAATACTATCATACTCAGAGGAGGAGATTCCCCTATATAATAGTGAGTCACAGGATAAGCTGGCACCTAGTACTGATAACCTTAGTATGGATATCAAAGATTTAAATCAGGCAATAAAAGGTCTTAAGAAATTGGTGGTTGAACAAAACTATGGGAACTACTCAGAAGGGTTTTCATCACAATATTTAACCCCATCTACCCCTGCATCGCACTCATCAATGTTTTCTCCAGAAATGGAGGAGACGTGTACAATCTAAAAATGTATGACATGTCTCACATGAGACAGAGATCATCTATAATAATGATATTTTTGAGAATAAGGGAGTCTTCACATCCTCCTCGTCTCTATCTAAGCAATCATTGGAAATCATTGCAAATCCATAGTATGAAAATATTATGTTATTGGAGAATTTATGGGTGATTGAGGAGGAAATAGCTAATCTTAGGATGGACGTTCTCCGTAATAAAACTATGTTAGTGAAACTATATAGCAAAACACAAAAAGTCATCCTGGAACCTGATGTTACAGTGGAAAATATCTATGAGAAGGAAATATCTACCGAGAATAAGACTCCCCAGATTAACCACCATCCCCTTTTTCCAAACCCAGTGACCCTTTAGACCAAAAGATGAATGTGACTAGGCAGCAAAGCAAAATTAAAGCTAAACAGAATTCAAAACCAAAACAAAAAAGAAGGAAAAAGAGTCCTGAGCTGGGCCATGATGCTAATAATCATGAGACATCAGCTGTAGACACACAAATGGCCAGTGCAGTAGATCAAGTTTCAAAGTGCAATCTGGATGAGAAAGATAGACAAGAAATTGTGAATGATATGGGAGTAATACAGGAGGTAGAGGGGAGAGTGTCATTTAGACAAGAATGAATGGATAATGTAGCACAGAATTCTGCAGCAGTGTATCAACAGAATGTGGTGGTTTGTGCGGAGGTCAAGGTCCAAATGGGTCCCATGGAACCCTGCACTTTTAACTTATCAGAAACACATTCAATTTCTTCTGAGCACTTAATAGAGATATATATGGCATTAGGAAGCTATTTTGAGAAACAGAGGCAAAACTAACAGAGTGGATAGCTAGATTACTGCACTCACTCTTACTGGTGGAGGGAATCAGTGTCATTAGGCCACCAAGTAAAAATATCTCAAAGAAGAACTGCCTTGAATCAGCAAACATGCATTTTTGTAGAAGTAAACTTTTGATTTAATACATAGAAACTATATTCTTGAAGTGCTTTTTGCCTGTGGAATGGTGGATTCATTAATTACTCTAACTGGAAAATTATTTAATAATACACTAGTTCAATTACAAATCAATAGTTATTTAACTGAAAATTTTGCAATGAGGAATGGAGTCAGGCAAGGCTGTCCCCTTTCCCCTACACTTTTTATTTTGGCATTGGAACCCTATATACCAGCTATAAAGAAATAATGAAAACATTTACGGCTTCATTAGCAACGACATACAGACGAAAATAAGTGTTTTCACTGATGACATTCTTTTGATACTCAGAAATATAAATTCCTCATTAGAGGAATATTTATCTTTAACACATTTCTTCTCAGATATTTCAGGGTATCAATTAAATAGAAACAAATCAATCATTATGCGTTTAACTAAAAATCCATACTATCAAGAAGTTATCGTAAATCAGGACCTCAAACAACAGGACCATATAACATATTTAAGCAATAAGGCATGACAGGGTGTGGTATATCATGGGATATCATCATGCCTCGGGTGGTTGGGCATGAGGCCGCAGGCCGAGTGCATCCATCCGTCCGAGAAGTGACGATATCCCATGATATACCACACCCTGAAGTGCCTTATTGCTATTATGAACTGAATCAATTGATATTATATACATTTAAATTAAAAAAATAAAGTTTAAAAGTATTTTAATACAGTTTTTATAGAAGTGTAGGTAGACATTTAAAAAAAGTACGTGTATGTCATGTTTTGGGCAGTAGGTGGTGCTGTTTTCATTTGTTGCTACCTATCAGCATGGTGTGCTGCTGTTTATACCAGCCATTGTTGTGTACTGTTCCACACAGTTAGTTTCTCCCCCTCCCCCCCAAATTGCCAAGTTTATTTTGGATCAGGGCTTTGGAAAGAAGGAAAGCGTAATCTGGTAAGTTTAGCAAGAGGTGGTGGTCTGCAAAATGTCAAATATGCTGGTTAAACATCGGAGCACTGTTCTGGAACACCCGTCCTTACAAACTGAGCGTTAGTAAATGAAGCTAAAAGTAGTAGTGGTTGAGCTGTGGGGTAAAGTGAATGGGAGCAGCCATTCATTGAATAAACTGGAGGAGCTGGCACTTGCTACAAGCAACTGGAATCTGTCATTGCGTAGTCTGTGAGAGGAGCAGGTGGGTTGAGGTGGTGTTAGCGTGGTAGTCAGCAGCGGTTTCTTTCTGTCAGCAGGAGACAGGATTAGTGGCAGCACATGAGGAGCTGTTGTTTATGTACTGCAGTACATACCTCTCAAGTGTCCCTGATTTTCAGGGATGTCCCTGATTTTGCATCTGAAATTTCTTCAGTCCCTCCTAAA
Organism: Neoceratodus forsteri; assembly: GCA_016271365.2. Classification (NCBI taxonomy): domain Eukaryota; kingdom Metazoa; phylum Chordata; order Ceratodontiformes; family Ceratodontidae; genus Neoceratodus; species Neoceratodus forsteri. The sequence continues at coordinate 540,890,743 of JADMNL010000022.1, read as the reverse complement.
TTTGGCATTTCTGTCACTGAAGAATGGGGATCTGAATCACAAAATAATGCTAGCCATTGGTGTTACAGTCTAGTTCTCACTAAGAAAATGCTATTCATACTAAGAAGCATGTTGTACACAGCTTCTGGAACTAATATTATTATTTTTTCAGATGTGTCCCTGATTTTGGTCATTTGTCCCTGATCATTTTAAGCCTTGTCCCTGATTTGTGATGAGGGAGGTTGAGAGGTATGCTGCAGTACATGGCACTCTGAAGGAGAGTGAGAGTTTTCTTTTTCCTGTGGAGAGCAGGTACTGTTGGGTAAATTGTGGAGAGGGGATAGTTATCAAAGTTTTTTTTTTTTTTTTTTCAATAGTGGGTGACTACGAACTGTGGGAGGTGAGAAACATTGCACTTAGTGTAAGAAGACTGGTGGGCGGAGCTTTTCTGAAGCTGTGATGATGTAGCCCGATATCATCACGGCTTCAAAAACCTCTCGGCCAATCAGCTTTCTCCATTTACGATCGGCAGTTCATAATTAGGCATATATTTAACCAATGATCAACAATTAAATATAAAAGTAAACTACAATAAAACTAGAGAACAATACATAATTTGTTAACTAATTGGAAAAAAATAAAACTGTCATTATGGGGTAAAGTAGATATCCTAAAAATGATGGTACTACCCCATCTAATGCTCGTTATGAAAAATACATTAGGTTCTCCAACCCATAAATGGTTTATGAATGTTAAAAGAATATTTAGTAAATTCTTATGAAGAGGTGGTAAGTCATGGATAGCATGGAGCATATTATGTGCACCTAGGAAACAAGGGGGATGGGTGTCCTAATCTGATTAAATATATAGAGGCTAATATAATTTCTAATTTTGTTTTGTGGTCATTTTTTCCTGATAGAGACCTACATTTTCATAACAAGATGTTATTTGGGTGTAGTATACTTAAAATATATCATATTTGGTTTGACCAAAAAATTCTTAGTAATCCCAAACATATGTTGACTTCCTGGTTTCCTTTCATTAAGAGATTCATAAATAGACCAGATATTATTCCCATTCCTTGGTTATTTAATCCAAAAGATTATTTACCTAGAATTTGGGGTAGCTATAAGAACTTTAATTATTCTGTTCTTAAAAGAAACAATATTAAAACATGGTCTGATATTTTATTAGATGACAAGCTACCTGTATATAATCAAGTTCCTAAAGAAATGGAAGGAGACAGGTTGGGATACTTTATTTCATTACACATAAATGGCCACATTTAAGGAATTGTTGAAAATTTATAAGGTTCAAGAGACATTTTTAGCTAAACCAAAATCTTTACAAATAAAACAAATCCAGATGGGTACGGTTAAACTACTGTCCAGAATATATAATATTATACTGGACCTTCCGCAAAGGAATTTTTACCAGACTCAAAATAAATGGATTAAAGAAAATTATATCAATCTTTCCTCAAGTGAATGGATCAACATAAGAACATTTAATAATAACATATATGTATCACCAAGAAATAAAGCAATTCAGTTTAATATTCTGAATAGAGCATATTTAACTCCTACACAGATTACTAAATTTGATAAAAACTATTCAGATCTATTTTGGCATGGATGTTCACAACGTGAAACAATTACACATTGCTTATGGTTATGTCCTAAGATTCAACCATGGTAGGAAAAAATACAGGGAATTTTACAAACATTATTGAAGAAAGAAATTTCATGGCGGATGGATATATATATCTTATCAACAATTTCAATAATAGCTCTTTTCAAGAGATAGAGAATTTTTTTTTGCATTGGCAACCATGGCTTTAAAATGCCTTATATTAGAAAATTGGAAAAATGACAAAATTCCTAGTTTTCAACATTTTAAGTGGGGATATATATTTAAGGAACCTTTACAATTTGAGGAAATCGTGTACACTCTTGATGAAAACTTAGATGATCCGACTGGGAAAACATGGAAAGAAATTATAGAAAATATCCCTCCCCTCTATTAGATAGGACTAACTTTTGTATATTTACTGTTGCCTCATCCACTGTTTCCTTGATTATCAGATATTAGATATCCATATGTACTTAATAATAAGAGGTTTTATAAACATGTTAATCAATTTGGGTTATTGTGATACATGATTACTAAATATAAGAGCTATCCATATTTGAATAAATGTTGGGGGGGGTTAAGAAAAAAATATGTAAGAGATTTATATAAGACCACTCATTTAAATTAACACTAACAACCTATTGTATATTGAAGGCAAATAATTGTTAATTAATTTAATCAAAATATTGATGGTTGTGTAATGCTGATGGATTACAATAAAAATTGATATTTGAAAAAATCATCAGCATTGTGTATTGGTTTATTGCTCTAGTACTATATTATGTTGGCAGAAACACTCTGGCAACAAGAGGAGGTTATGAAGAAGAAAGGTATACATATGTTTCCCCCTTATGAGGTGTCTCTGGCCTATGAGGAGCCAAATTGTACTCTTCATGTACAAGCACAATCCCAAATAGGGATAAATGGTATACTAGATGCCATTTCTGATTATAATAACTCAAAAACTCAAGTGTGGGAAATCAAAACATTAACTTTATTTGGATGAAAGATGCATTTTAAAACTCCAGTGGATAAAGCAAAGCATGAGATAGCTGCTTTTTAGCCAGATTTTGGATTTCCCACTCCATAGGAGTAACATTGAATGGCTTAAAATACATGACTCTGATTCTCTTACCCCTCAAATGGACATAACCTTTGTAAGCCCTAAATATGTAGAGGCAGTCCAGAGGAAGTTACACCTTGGGATTATACTTGGTACACCCCAGGGTTTTAAGAGAGAGAGCCATAAGGAAAGATACCAGCATATTGTGTTTGAAAACAAAAATAGTTTTGAGCCCTTGCTGGAACTTCCTCTGGATTGACAAACATTGTCATATGTACAGTTGGGCAACTTATTGGAAGATTCCCATATTTTGGTTCTTTCTTGGAACATTGAGAGGCTAACTCTTAAATTAGCTGACCCAGAATGCAGGATGTTTCTGGAGACTTATGATTTATTATGCCTCCAGGAGACATAATGTGGGCAACAGCTAACACCCTTAATTCCAGGCTATGCTAGATATTTTAAACCAGCTGTTCATCCTAGTAAACGTGAATGCTACAAAGCTGGGTTGGCTATATCTGTCAAAACAGCATCAAATCTTAAGGTAACACAAATAGCCTGTAATTTAAATACAGTTTTTCCTATCCAGATTGAGAGTGTTTGCTGTAAAATTGTATTACTTAATATTTGTATTCCACTATATTCTAAAAAAGATGTTAGCTTGCACAACTGGGGGAAGTTTGCTGAATTTTGGAAGAAATAAGTAACAACAATGTATTGTACTCAGTTATAGTGACGGGTGATTTCAATGCAAGAATGGGCCACAAACTTATGACAGAGTGTAAAGGCTTTACTTTGTTTCCTGTGTACTGCATGTCTCTTCAAATTGCAACCTAACACTAGCAAGGCAGTCAAAGGATAGGAAGTCAAATAAACAGGGTGGTACCCTTTTGAAAGTCATGATTGGCATGAACATTTGCTTTATGAATGGCAGAGTGACTGGTGACCTAGAGAGAGCATATACATACTGAACACTCGCCCTCTGGGTTCATCTACTATAGATTACTCTGAGTAAATATGTATGCAGTAGAAAAAATCAAAACACTTCATACTTTGGATCACCTAGAATCTGCCCATTTCCCATTATTGATGGAATACGATATGGTAACAAGGCCTAGGAATTCCAGCAAGAATGCTGCCTTGGCAGCAGGATGTGAAATTAGGAACTCCCATAGGATAAGATGGACTCTAATCCTGACTAATACACTTCTAGGGAAATTGGAATCTGATAGTCTCAGAGATCTGAGGCATAACATCATAGAAATGAATAGTGAATTGGATCCAAACTTGGTATTAAGTATGATTCTATAGCTCATCAAACCATTTTTGTATAAAATGAATAACCCAGATAGGGCAGGATCTTGGCTTAACAGTACCTGTAAAAAGGCAAAAAAACAATTAAATAAGATGGTGCGCCATGTGAAACATAATCCAACTAGAAACTCTACAAGGCAGTTAAATAAAGCAAGAAAAACTACAAGATGGTGTTGGAGAATGAAAGGAATAAATTTCAGACTAGCAACTGGAACAAGCTGAGGCAAACTATCCTTGAAAGGGACAATAAGAAATTTTGGCTGTTAGTCGAGGTCACCAACAGTCCACTATTGGAATAGAAGCCTTTGTCACATGAGATACATGGATGGCTTATTTCAAAACTTTTTCACTCTGTAAATGAAGAAATGAACAAAAACTATAAGGTCCCTTACCACTTTCCCAGACCCTTCTACATTAGAAAAGAGGAAATCATCAATACATTACTGTGTCTTAAAGACAATAAGGCTCCAAGCCCAGATAACGTAGTTGCTGAGTTATGTAAATATAGCTCTGATTGGTGGATTCCTCTTCTCTATGTTTATTTCAATAATATTGTACACGGAGCAAATATACCACCAAACTGGAAAGGAAGTATTATATGCCCAGTATATAAGGAAAAGGGAAGGCCAGTTGATCCTGCAATGTATAGACCTATTAGTCTTATTGACAACTGACTGCTGTTGACCTCTCTACCAGCACTTCGTCAGTCCTATGCCCATCAATTGCTCTTACCCTGTGTCTGTCCTGACAAAGCCCTTTAGGCTGCTTTATTCATTCCTACTCAGCCCATGCCCTCTCCTCCTTTCAGACCCTTTTCCTTTGTTGCCTGCTTCCTCCTAGTGTTTTTATGTACTGTTGGTAAAAATATGATTTATGACAACTGAAGTAACTGTTTGTTATTCTGTACCTTGAAATCTGTTTGATCGTCATTGTCTGTACTTCTGACGTGGAATCTTTGTAAAAGTGCCTTGGCTCAAAGGTATTTTTGTAATCCTAGATTCAAATAAATAAATGATACTTTGCAAAAACCTTTTTGTCGAATACTTCTGGACAGACTTCAAATGTGGGCTGAGGGGGTTGGTAGGATGAATGAATGTCAGAATGGTTTCAGGTCACATAGATCAACAGTGCAGCACTGTTATGCCTTATCCCTGATATGGAAATATACAAAGATTAAGAAATCAAGTCTGTACTGCTGCTTTGTGGACCCGAAGTCTGCTTTTGACTCGATTGTCATTTATTAATATGGGACAAATTGCATTCTTATAATATTGATCCTGTCCTCTTGGAAATTCTGATTAGGTTACATAAAGATACTTGTCAAAAGGTTAAAATTAATCAAAATGGATATCTTACCCCTGAAACAAGAACAAATCTTGGTGTCAGCCAGGGTTGCCTTCTGGCCCCTCTCTTATTTAATGTGCACATTAATACAATTACAGTCCAGATGGAACACCCAGACTTACACTCCTCTGCTATTAAAAATAAAAAAATGTCCTTGCTAGTCTTTGCCAATGACTTTGTTTGTTAACATCATTTTTGAGGTTGCAATGGAAAGTGACATTATTTTCTAAATTATGCAGTAAAAATAAACTAGTGATTAACACAAGTAAAACCCAGATGTTAATATTTGGAATTAGACAGAAAAAAACACCTACTCTTTTTATTAACAAACCAAAAAATGAGACAGTAAAAACGTATTCGTATTTAGGGGTAAACTTTTCTCAGTCTACTTGATGGAATATACATAAAGACTATGTCAAACACAAAACAACTATTGCATTTAGTGTGTTTTGTAGATTCTCAGCTCAGATGAGAAATGGTACAGTTAAGGGTCTTTTGATGGTAGTGGAAGCTAAAATTCATGCTAGCATACTCTGTGCCTCACAAGTGTAGGCGATAACTGACTGTAAGCAGCTAGAAGTTCAACTAAATAAACTTTATAGGTTAATTCTGAAGATAGCCCAATCTGTTCCTGCTGCAATTGCAAGAGCCAAACTGGGACAACTGCTAATTGAAGCCTACATTGTAGAAAGGAGAATTATATTTTTGTTTAAGCTGTTCCTGTGCTCAGAGTATAGGATACCTAGGATGTGTTTGGAGGAGGAGACAGAATATACAGCTTTAGGGTTTAGATTCCCAAGCATATATATTGTATAGCAGCCTACCTTCATCTAATGGGCCTGGGACATTTGCTCTACCAAGTATATTGTATTCCTTTCAAAGAAATAGTGTTCCAAGTGAGTTAGAAACATTTATAACAGCAGGGATATGGAACAGATAAAGACATACAAACATTCTGTGTGGTATAAAACCATAAAGTTATGTCAAAAGTTAGAACTATATCTAATGATACTGGCCTATCCAGACTCAAGGAGAACAGTAAAGAGGTTTAAGATAGAATTATATATTTCTCAATATGTGCATTATCTACAAAAAAGAGCAGGAGTGGAAAGTGACAACTGTCCATGTAATTTAAATATGGCGGATGATCTAAAACATGTTACTCTGATTTGCCCACTGTACAAAAAACACAGGCACTTTTGGTTGGGATCTATTTTAAAAGACCTTGGCCTCCCCATGGAATAGATAATAATGAAGCTGTATATAGCCACAAATAAGCTGCTGTTGACAAGATTAGTACGATTTTTAAAATCTATCAAATTGTAGGGTAGGTACAATATAAATGTCCAGAAATTGAATCTAATGTGTTAGAAACTGCTGCATCATGTTTACAAAAATGTGTTATGGAAATGTATGATGTAAGTTTTATTGTTGACATTTTATTCTATTTTATTTATTGTAATGGCTCTAAGCTGAACAAATGAATTATTTGATGTACCATTCTATAGGATGTTTCTTAACGAGCTCAGGATGCAGAAGTTAATTGTCAGGAAAAGACATTATATTTAAAGAGAGCAATCTTTGTTTGAGAGACAGAGTGAAAGACTGAAATTTAGAACTACAGATACCCTCAAATAAAGGATTTTATTTTGTTTGATCTACTTGTATAAGAGATATCCTACACAATTTTATTTTTCTATTATTGATAATAAAATGTTACTTGTGAATTTTATAACTTCTCCTGGTTTGCCTATGATTCCTGACCTATGCCTCTATGACAGCTGTCAATAGCACTTCAAACACACCCACAAATGACGGGGATAGGAAAGGCACCAGTCACTACAACAGGTACACTGTATGCAGATGATCCACTAGTGTTACACACAAATGGAGACATCTCTGCATACCTTAACTGAAATCATTAAATCATTTGGTGCGAAATCAGTCTGTAAAATCAATGTGTTAAAATCAGTTGTAATGCCCCTCTGTAACCGTGGTCACCAACAATTGCAAGCATCCCTTCCATTCCAGTGGAGAGGGGAAGACTTCAGGCATCTGGGGGTGAATGTCACCAAAAGATTACAAGGTATATCTGAGGTACACTTCCCTCCTTGGTTAACTGCAATCAAGGACCTGTTCACCAAATGGAAAATGCCACCCTTGACACTAGTGGGCAGAGCTAATGTTTTAAAGATGACACTTTTCCTTTCAGGTGCAGCCAGTAGCTGTGTCTTCCAAATTCTTCAAGCAACTCATATCTCTCTGTACTGACTAGTTATGGTCCAAGAGGATACCCTGGGTGAGCTATGACCAACTGGCATTGCCCCAACCCCCCCCTCCGGGGACGGGCGGTCTGGGAGTTCCTTGTGTTGAAAAATATTACAGTACAGCACAACTGGCAGGGCTGAGAGGCTGGTATGAGATAGACTACAAGAACAAGGGAATTCTGATGAAAAAGGCCATTATGGGGAAAAAACATCTCACTGACAATTTACTCATCTGGCTCAGCAAACTATAAGGTTGCTAATGACAATGATTTATAATTACTTTGTTGAGAATATGGCACGAGATACATAAACTATTGTGAGTCAACTCACACCACACTAATCTCACCACTCTATGGGGGAGGGGGATCAGCTATATCCTGACTTCTTTGGGGATCCAGGCTTTAAGATACAGGAGCAACAAGCCATAGCATCACTGAGTTACCTCTATGAAAGTAGGAAACTCAAATAATTTCAGGATATTGCTGACACACACAGTCTCCCAGGGAATCACTTGTTTAAATGTCTACAGTTTAGGCACTATCTAACCACAATCCTGAGGCCAATTCATCAGCTACAGGGACCCTATGATATAGCTAGTGTCTTAAACAGTGCAGTAGATACTGGGGGCTGCTCTCCAAGATGTACAGGCATATATTGCTCAGAACTCCAGGTACAAAGGTAGAGCAAAGAATAAAGCGCAGGAACTAATGGTGGTTGAAGTAATCAAAGAGGACTGGTTGGATAGTTTGAAAGATGGATGGGATATCCCAATACAACGCAAGTTTAAATGTATCTAGTACCTCATATTGCAGCAAACTTATTATACCTCCGATTGTCAACATTTTCACCTAGATATGATGGAATATATCCTCAGTGTAAACACTTAAACGGGTGCCTGCTACACATGGCGCTTGATTTTCAAAGGGTGATGCAGGGCTTGCGTCATGTCCTGCATCAAACCCTTACTTTGGTGCAGTTGCATCAATCACTTTTGCCACAACTGTACTCAGTTTTGGTAGGTGGAATGCAGTTGTGACACTTAATGCAATTTATGATAACTTGCACCAGATCTTTGACACAAGCACCATAAAATGGGTTTCTGGGATTGCCACAAGCTAGACCAGAAAAAGTTAGTCTAATCTGTGGCACTCACCACACGGGATCAAAATTCCTGATCGTTGGCTAGTGATTTCTACAAGCCCAGTGGACCATGTCTTCAGCACACCTGGGGCTTGCGGCAATGCTGGGCATTTGAGAATTGAACCCATGATGTTCAACTGTTCCCAGTTACAGAATGTATGGCTTGATATAGAGGAAGTTCTGTCAATAGTAATCACAAAACCAGTGAAATTAGAGCCAGAAATGATCCTGCTGGACAACTAGACCAACATAGAAGAGATCAGGAAATGTGTATATATTATCCTAGTATGTGCAAAACTAGGAATACTCGCCCAGTGGAAACATATGGAGCCTCCTAACACCAAACTATGGCTAAAACAACTGGGGGAAGTGCCACATTAGAAAAACTGGTGTACAGATCCAGTGGCATGTTATATGATACGAAATGGGTGGCCTTGGAGGAATTCCTGAGTAACATCTCCCATAACACACGCAGAGGAACGCTCATTCACCTGAATAGTTGGGGGGAGGAAGCACAGTCTTACTGTGAAGCAAACTTCAATGAAAAGCAAACATGGAAGGTACTGATGAATGAATCTGTGAAATGCTAATAGAATCCTTAGAGTATTTATTTATATTTATGTTTTTTTTACCTTTTTACCCTAATGTTTGGTTCTTTTTATGCAACAGTATGTACAACATACCAATGTAATCTTAGTAGATCAGCTTTACAATCTTTAAATGCACAACTACATAATAAACGTATTGTATGGTTTTTATCATAGTGCATATAATGTAATGCATGTACTAGAGCTTGCCTATGATTAAATTGATAAAACATTTTTGAAAAAAAAGTGTTGGCTATTGGGACACAGCATGCAAACAGTATCAATGCCTCTTTCAAAAATTCCTGATTGCCATTACAGACATGGCTACCACCTTTACTCATGAAAATAATCTACAGTAGGCTCTAAAAATAAAATGCCCTCAAACTAAAAACAGCAAACAAAGTAACTGCATTTTTTTTACTTCTGTTTTCCCCTCTTTAAACACACATACACATATAATAAAAAATAAAGTATTACTTTCAGTTTTGTTTCTGCAGCTTGTTTTCAGACCATGTACCTCCCCCACCTGCCCTGCAACAGATCAAATGGAATTTCTGACTTTACTAAGGCCTGCTTTTGTGTGTATTTGTGTAGGAAGAGCTGAACATTTAAATAATAAGGTAATAAGGAATGATGGGGGTTATGTTAATGTCCTGTTAATCATTCCGGGGGCATAATGTGGCATGAAGCCCAGCTGAGTGCCATATTAACTCCCAGGGTGATTAAGTAGACATTAACATAATCCCCCAGAGTTCCTTATTGCTGGTATTATTATTGGGTTGGGTTTTCTTATAGTTTTCCCAAGTTTTTCAGTATTTATTGCAGATATTCTTAATTATTGCCATAAAGTATTCACTCCGTCAAAGGTTAAAAATAGTAGTGTAAGAGCAGCCGTTCCACAGACATTCCCCACCCCCTTAATCTTTATGTGACCGCCTAATCCTCAGGGTTACTGGAATCCCATCAGTATTAGACCAGGAAGGTTTCTGGACAGCCTTAGAGGGTTTTAAACTTTCTACCACACATTACATCACTGTTTGTCTGGTTCAGTTGGGCAACAGATGAGGTGATGTCATTTGGAACTCTAGCAGCATCATAGGCCACAGATTTTGCTGTGCTGCCTGCAGTAGGGTCAAAATGTTCAGTTTTGGAGTTCAGTGTGTGGAGTGAAGAGGGACCTGCATCGAAGAGTTCCAGTGCAAGAGGTGCCTGTGAGCCCTCTTATTGGGGCAGGGACACCCTGTTTGTCATTGCCTCACCCTAGTCTGGTAATCAACAAGTGTTTGCCTGGAAATGGTGGAGATGTGATCCAGTGGAGCCCCATTGGGGTCAAGTTTTCAATCCAAGAAGTTTAAGTGCATGGTAACCCCCATAAAACATGCACTGATTAGAGATCCCTCAGCACAGGGATGGAGAAGTCATTTGGAAAAAAGTGTTACTGCTGGATTTACAGTACTGCCAGATTGTAAAGTCTTTCTGCCTGAAAAAAGTTGTTGTCATCTGCCTAGAACAGTGACAAATTTGGGGGATCACCATTTTTGTTTACCATCTTCTCAGAAATAAAGCCATTCAATACAATCCCAAAGTTTATGTTTGCGGATAACCCATCTTTGAGTCTCTGAGTGAAATGTTCTTGGGGCCCACTCAGATAAGAGACACAGCATAGCCCTGGCACCCCTCTCCCAGACTCGGGTTAAGTAGAAATGTTAGTTTTCTGCACTAACCCCCAGACCTCTGAGATGCCTGAGCCAGGTGTTTGCCCTAATGCCAGGGACGATACCTATTTTCTACCAACTTGTGGTTTGTTGCCTTGTCTGAGTAGCAAGTAGGGGCATCCCAGCTGCAAAATGCCACTCTTGGCCGGGATAAGTGTTCTACTTATAATAAGAGCAGCAGTGCTAATACTGTCCAGCTGCAGAAAAAAAGAAAATCCTCACTCTGCCATTTTCATACAGGCAACTTCTATTATACAGTAGTACAGCTCCATTGAGTAGGGTGTATTTTAATTTCATGGACTATATGCATGAATGAGCCATGGTGCAGCAGCTCAATGATGTCTTCTGCACGCCTGCCAGCCCATCTGACCAACAGCTCACATGCTGTAATACCGGCAGTGAGTTGGGAAAACAGCAATAATTGTACTCTCAGTAGAACATAGGACAATTAATGGGGAGCTGTGAAACATTTTTGGAATATAGAAACATAGAATGGTGTGAGCAGAAGGAGACCAAAGGTCCATCAAGTCTGCCCTTTTGATCCTGAGATCCTAGGAGATCTTGGGTTCTAGCTAATATTTTTTCCTTGTGGATTTGATTCTAGTGTACTCTAGTGGTGGATTGCTTTTTTAAAATCAATACTCTGGTAATCAGGCTATATAGTTTTAGAATATCAAATATTTTAACTGAACCATATTTTACAGTGCCAGAGACATAAATGAGACACAGTGTGGCTGCTCAATGTAGATTAACTCTTGGCTGCTCACCCACTCTGTCACTCTCAAAGTTAAGTGCCAGTGAAAGCAGACTACCATCTGTCCACTTCTGAATTATTATAAGGCTCTGAGTAATGCTGCAACCCTCCCACTCACATACTGGCAGCACTGGTATTTGCAGATAAAAAAAGAAGCCCTCCCTCCTCGTGCTCACATTACTGGCAGTGCCAGTTGGAGTAACTATCTACGACTTGAAGAAGAAACCTTCCCTCCTTCTGCTCACATACCAGCGGCTCCTCATGAAATTGTGACTGTTGTCATCAAGCACAGCAGACGTGGGAACTAACTTCATTCTACATCCACAATGTAGCTCATTCATTCATTAATGGTACCAGGTAGTAATGCTGACAGTTAGTCTTTTGAATCTGCCATTCTTGATGATGGCAGTCACAGTTTCACATGGAGCTCAGCTGTTGGTATGTGAGCAGGAGGAAGGAGGGTTTCTCCTTCTTCTAGTTACAGATAATTCCTATAACTTGTATTGCCAGTATGTAAACATGAGGAGGGAGGACTTCTTCTTTTATCTGCAGATATCGGTGCCACTGTATGACAGCAGGAAGGCAGGGGGTCATCACTGCACAGCTGCGCTGCAGCTCATTTATTCAAAATCAGCAGCAGAGAGAATTGCTGACATAGGTGAAAAAAAATGAGAATAGTGGATGGGCAACAATGAACAACCAGCGTGTTGTGCCACTGGAGGGTTCTGATTCCCAGTGACCTCAAGACTGATGTTACAGTGACACCTTTATGTCAACCACAATTGCAGTTGGCATAAAGGCGGCCACTTGAGACTGTTTTCTCTTTGGGGGGCCTCAACCCCAACCCCCCTGTAACTAAAATAATCAACTCCAGGCCCAAGTTGATTTGGGGAGGGGGTGCAAGACCCCCAGAAAACAAAGCAGGGCCCACAATGACACTACTGTAATCTGTCGCTGTTGTCACTGTAGTGTCGGTCATGGTAACATTTTCACTGTAGTGACGGCATACCCTTTTAAACTGCTATTTAAAAATAATAGACATAACTGCTTTTAATATAAAAAAGTTGGCTTTTTTTTTAATTTTTTCAGTTTTCCCATTTATAAGCACAATAATGCACTTCGGGGATGAGCATTATGCTGATCTGATTGCATTTCAAGGGGCTTTAAGGCATTCCAACTGTAGTGTCATTGTTCGCTGTGCCCACAGGTATGCGATTAGATCAGCATAAAGAGCACCCCATTGTGACTTATTGCTTACTTGTACATTGTACTTAGCATTGTATTCTGTACTGATGTATTTCTTCCCACACTGTAATGCCCCTCCCAGAGTCCCACCTCAAGATGAGATCCAGCTCAGTGTACCTTTCCTGGTCAGTTCACTTTTAAATAAATACGTTTCCTCCCCATTACTTAAGGAGATCAAAATCTGGAGGGGAGAGTGGTGGTGGCACCTGGTTGTGGAAATGACTGCAGCAAAAACGTATTCATTTGTAACCAGTTACCAGCTGTCAGATAGTATGGGGACATCCGCCACGGGAGGGAGCTGACAAGGGTGCTAGCTTTCCCTTTGGTGGGATCAGTGGGTATGAGGGGGAAGGGCACCTTAAAGAGGAGAACTGCCCTGAATCTAAAAGTCATTTTTCCCATTAGAAGCTGCTTAAGTACTGGTTCCAATTCTGTTATTGTTCCATCTATATGGGCCTATTAGTAACCTCAGTGGGTGTTTCTGATTTACACTCTGTAGTGAAGTACCATTTTAGAACTGTATGATGCAGTTTATGTCCCACTCAACCACATAGTTCTATAACAGAGCATAGATGCATTATTCCAACAACAGAAAAGCAGAACAGGGACATGAACTATATCATACAGTTCTGAAATGCTTCTTCCAAGCAGCATTATAAATCAGAAACATCTACTAGGATAACAAAAAAGGTTGTATAGCTAAAGCAGTAACAGAATTTGAACCAGTATTTGAAAAACAGCTTCTACTGAGAAAATAACTTTTAGATACCACACAGTTCTCCTTTAAACACTTTAAAGTGCATTTCAACAAATTCATTGTACTCAGAAGCATGTCCATTCAAGCAGTATGGGATTATTTTAAGCACAGGAGGCACTCCCTGGTGGTTCGATGCAACAAGGCCACCTAGAACGTCTGATGTTACAGGACACCAGAGGGGTACCTCAGTTAACTCACCACAAGTTAATTTTGGATGGTGCAATCAAATTGGTAGCTCACTGATATATATTTTAATGTTCTTTGTTTAAGTCCATAATAAATGATGTCTTCTAACCAATGTTTTTCAGATTTGCATATTTTCTAAACTAAAGGTTCATTTATTTGTGTTAAGACAGCAAGTAGCACTTGTAACTGTCCCAGAGTAATGAGACTCCAGACTCAAGTTAAGGTCCCACACCAGAACTGACCTATGGACTGGGGCACACCAATGCTGGAGTCCTCTGAAGAATCTATATGACACCTCAGGCTGGGCCAGAGGCTTGCCCACTAAGAGGGCATGAACAACCAAAATGGCTGATAGGTGCACCTTCACTGCAGAATATTGGAGTCTGAAGCTCAATACGAACAAGAGGTAGTCCAATACATCCACCACTGGACATGAAAAAAGATAGAGGAATGAGAGGCACACAAAACACTGAAACATTTCTATTTCACTTAGTAAGTATGCTGGGTAGAAAGCATGCAAGCTGCTAGTAGAACCTCTGAAACCCCCTGGGAGATCTTGAGGTGGAACATTTCAACTTCCTCAGAATCCAGCAGTGAAACTGCATCTACAAATGTCTGGATACAACAGGCCACCATGGTCCTTATTACATGTTGCAGTTGTGTTTTATTGCAATTAATGTATATGTCCTGGGTTGTTAGGTGAAACTAATTAATGGTGTTCAAGTCTTAAAAATTAATCTAGAAAGTATTCTTATCACATTTCCCTGTAGCCAGAATATTGTTTGCCCTATGCTTTGCAAATGGATCGAACAGTCTCCAACCAGCAGCCACCTAATGCCACAGATTCATCAATAAGGAGTAGAGAAGAAAAGCATACTTACCGATACATTTAATTATGATCCTGGCATTGAGAGGAGGAAAAACTGTCTGTGGTGGGAACATCTAGGAACCCAAGGCGGCTCAGAAGGTTCTGCCATTTCCTCCCAAGTGTCATTACTCTTCCCATCCTCTGGAACCAGGCAACTGCAGAAGGACAACAAAATTTGAATTTTATTTTTTATTTTTATTTATAAAAATTTCCCAGGAAAGGCCTGCTGAGCTGAAAATAGAGGAAAAGCTGGTGGTGTGCTAACAGGAAAGGGGAGGTGGTGCTCAGTGGGGCAACCAGCCACAAACATCAGAAAGAAGGAACTCAGCACTCATAAATGACAAATGGAGGCAGAAACTCAGTTTTCTCATTTCAGTATTTTTATTTTGGCATCAGTGCTCAGAAGAAACAACGTCCTCAGCTCCAGCACTTCAACCTAAAATGTTATACCATCATAACAGTGACTGAAAGTGAGAGACTCAAATATGAGTGACTCACTTTCAATGCCTGTTATGTGGACTACCCTGCAAGGGTAGCGACGGGGAAGAGCAGGGCAAAAAGGAAGAAGGGAAGGGGCACAGGAAGAGGAGGGAGGGTATGTAAGGGGTAGAGTGGCATGAGGCTGCTGAGATGGTGCCTTGGTGGAGTGGTGAGGGTGGCTGGCTACAGTGGGGAGGGGCTGGGGAGGATACAGATTTTTTAGGGAGTTTTTTTTGGTACTTTGTTTTTTTTATTTTCTGGAGTTTCACCCCCTCCCCCACATGCAACCCCTGGAGTTAGTAATCAATATTTAGGAGGTGTGCAGGGCAGAACAACCTTCTTTGTTGTTCCCTGTTTTCATCCCTTCGAGTGTACATCATCTTTTTTTTTCCAGCAATGTACACTCGCCGTAACGGATATTGCTATTCAGTGATCACCGATATGACATGGAACCACCTAAAATGGAGTCTTTATCAGGGAGCAGGTCTGAAAACCAGCAGACATACCCCACTTTTCAGTGCAACAATTAAAGTTACACAACACCATTTTTACAATTCCAGTTATTCTAATACAAAAAGTGTGATATAAAGAAAACTGAAAAAACATTTAAACCATCATTAACATAACCCTCTTTTGTTCCACATAAGAAAAATTCATTAGTGCAGTACTGTATTTGCAAAGCGGGACATATGCAAAATCAAACTGATGTTAAACAAGCAGACAAACATGGGAGGTGACTGACTATGAGCAACCATTGTTAATCATCTTAGATTTTTGTTTCAAGCACAGAATGTTGGTAGATCAAAACAACCAAAAATTCAATATCAGATATATTTTGAAAACAAAAAAAAAGAAAAATTGAAATTAAAATGAATGGGGAAGGGGGAATGAAAAAAGAAGAAGAGTAGAAATATATGTAATCAAAAAGTCAGGATGTGTTATGAAGGAGTCCAAAGTACCTAAATGTTCGGGTAACAATGAGGCAGGATTAAAAGCAGAAAATGAAAATAAAATGACTGTAGTGCCAACAAATTCAAATGTAAATGATTATTATAACTTATTTATTTCTATTATTTATTTGAGTTTTGGTAACCGGGTAAGTCCACTGAGACAACTGCAGTCCCTTTTTCAAGGGTGACCCTGAAATGCAGTAAATATACAGTACAGTGCTTAACATAGCAATGATAGTTACAGTGGCAAAAAATTGATTTACAGCAATTCAAAGATCTATAGAATCATGATATATACAGAATACATCCACAAGTTTACAAAATAACAAATAGATAACTACACAGTAGTGAGACAAAATACATGACACTGTCAAGAGAATCCAAATACAATATATACTAAATGACAAAATGACATCAGAGGCATGAGGACAGACAAACAGCAGAAATACTTAAAGGTGAGGCACAGAAGGAAAGACAAGGAGCCACAGTCAGAGGTAGGGCAAGGAAGAAGAGAAGAATAGAGCTGAAGGGATAGGGATCTTGTATCACCGATACCAGGAGCAAGGTGCAGTGGCAGAGAGAAAAGAAAGCAAATTGGATTAGAACTTAATGAGGGTGGAGCATGACAGAATGGAGGGAGGAAGGGAGTTCCAGTCAGAAATAGCCGCGTAGGAGAATGATTGATGGGCTACAGCTAGCTGCAGTTTGGGCATTATGAGAAGGGGAGGGAGGCAGGTCGTAAGGCTCATGGAGGTTGTCTTAGGTGAATAGACTCGCTGAGGCATGGAGAAGTATATTTGTGGACCAGCTTGTGGATTAAACTCAGGGTGGCATACCTCAGCTTAGATTCATATGATAACCAACACAGAGAAGAGAAGATGGGTGGCATGGGGCTGACCCCCAGGGTGAACCTTCCCACCCAATGGTAAGTTTCTATGAGGAGAGATAGGGTAGTAGCAATAGTTTTGAGCAGTAGAGGAGCACCATAAGTTAGAAGTAGAAGAAGTGATGAGAAAGCGATGAGGATGCTTATAAATAATTAATGTATTCATATAGTAAAGACAGTAGGAGGTTTGGCTGGGGAAAAATAATATGTGTCAGGATAAAATGGCTCATAAGATAATAATAAACACCAGTTTGATATAATCACTGTATTTCTGAATACAGAAAGAGAAAATGCTCTCCTCTAGCCCAGTACAGTATTACGCGGCCACATGTGTGCCATATTCTCAGCGATTCCATCTTAAATGAGTAGTACAGTCAGAACTTGCAAAACAGATGTTGTGCAGAATGTTTTGATTTATGTGTGTAATCCTAGTGCGTCTTTCCCTTTTTCTGCTATTAGGAGATTTTTCCTAAATTACCCTGCACATTTTGCAGTAGTTTTATTGCCCCTGGGGATCTCCATATTAATGTAGTTTATTGCTCTTCTTGTTCCTACAATGCCTCCTGTCCCATGTGTCAGTGATGTATCTGGTACCATGGATTCAGCAAGCACAGGTTTAAAGTCAGTTTACAACAGTTAAGATGTAATGTTAAGCACTAATGACTACATTTACAGTTTAGCAAATACTTGAAGATTAACTGAGTGGGTTATTCTGTAAGACAACAGCTAGAGTCTTTATTAATTATAGCATTAATGATATGGTATGATTTGTGAGCTTTTTATGGCCGTGAATACTTTGATAAAATGAGAAGTTATAAAACCAAAGCATTTGCTCCTGCAGGCTAGACCTGACACACATAGAGAACAAAAATATTTAATTAGAGCGATTTGTTGGAGGCCACAACATCAGGATCCTATCTCTAGTACTTGCTGAATCAGTGGTCCCGGACGTGTCACTGTCACATGGGACAGGAGGCACTGTAGAAAAAAGAAGCGCTATAAACATTGCTAAGATGGAGATCACCAGGGGCCATAAAACTACCATATAACTAGCAGGCTAATTTAGAAAAAACTCTTAATAGCAAACAAAGAGAAGAACAGACCAGGCCTACACACACAAATCAAAACATTTTGCACAACACGTTTTTGCAAATTATGAGTGTACTAGCAAATTTTGAGTGTACTACTCCTTTAAAATTACCCCCGCTCCAGCTTTTTTTTTTTTTTTTTTTACAAGGCAACTGCTGTGTTGCTGGCCATGATGGACTAGTGACCACCTGCTAAGTACCACCTTTATATTTCTTAAGGGAGACATGAGGAGATGGAGTGAGGTGCTGGTCTTAAATGTCAGTGGGGGGGGAGGGTAGCCGCTGAACAAACAATCAACAATTGTTTGACAGGATTAGGTCAGCACCCTAGATGAAAGTATCCTATATTGGGTGGTCTGGGGAGAGGGTTGATGCCTAATTCTCCGGGGGGGGGACATCAGTGGGTTAGTGGAGATGGCCCCGATGTTAGTGGCTCAATCAAACAGAGACTTTGCTGCCTGGTTATTGACCCCAGACTTTGTGACATTTTCATTTGGCACCACCAGCTTGTTCCCTAGTATTAGTTTACCTGTTGCTATTTCTAGCCCTGGACCAAATCTGGCTCCCTGGTCTAAGGGCTGTGACCATGGGGGTACAAGGGGATGCAGATGCAATAGGGCCCACAATGTCAGGGGCCCACTGTCTTCTTTTTGCACAATGCTTATCCATTTGAAAGTCAGGCTGTCAGTAGCAGCAGAAGTGGGGTCTGTGCTGTAAATTCAAACTCCTGCTTCACATGGTAGGAGGAGTACAGAACAAAGAAGCAATAGGGCCTAGCATGCAAAACATCTGATGTGGGTGCTGCTATCATCAGGAGGAGTAGAGACACAGTACATTGGTCAGTTCATTGATCATGTTGCCAGCAAGGGAATGGGGGCAGCATGGACAAACTACAGATGCTCAGCAGGACTTAAACAAAATAAGAAAATAACCTATGCTATAAATATTTTATATGTGTTAATGGTTATTTTACGCTTATTGGTGGGGAGGTAGAGCCCCACAAATTACTTTGCAGGGGGGGCCCTTACAGTCATTGGTACAGCCCTGCCTGGTCCCATAATTTAGGTTATGGCAGAGTGCAGAATGGGTCTTGCTATGTGATAGGCACCCTTTTTATATTTTTTCAACTCTCCTGCTAACCAGAACGTTGGCACAGGCACTCAAAAGAGGGTTCCACCCTCAGAATGCGACCCCATTAGGGCTCGAGTCACTACAGCACCAATCACCAATGTCGCCAACCACTCTTTTTGCCACCGACACCTCCCCTAGCTATATATACAAACTTGGGGGGCCGGATCTCGGGGAGGGGTGGGAAACTCGTAGTGACTTGTCACCCTAAGGCTGGTGCCTTGATGCACTGCAATGCTCAAAAGAGTTACTAGACTTCATTGTTTGATGACCTGTAACCAGGGCCCCATGTTTTCTGCAATTCTGCAGTTACAGCAGGGGCCACAGACATCAGGGCTGACCACAGAAATCAGTACTGGCCACAGAAATCAAGAAAACCAGCCATATGGCCGCAGAAATGCTAACTATGCTATAAGATGACACAAGGAAAGGGCATAGCTACTGATATGTTAAGTATGGCATGGCATACATGCTCATTAGAAGGGTCAACAAACTGATGCCACCCGCTACAAAGCTGAAAAGCTAGAGGCCGCATAGCATTTTGACTCATGCTGGCTCTTATTACATAACTCCTTCCAGCCAGTATTATGGGAAGGGGGAGACTGACGCAAGAGTAGCAGAACTTGATTAGGTCCACTGCAGTTATGATTTGCTGTTGTGTAGGTGTGGCTAGCTCAGCCATGTTAATTTTTCATTGTGAGACTGCTAACAGTGCATACTGAATCCCTGGAAGATGAGTTTGGAAGGAAGAACTAGTAGGTGAGCGGTAGTCAAGAAATTAAAAGATTCAGTGGTGCCTATGGAGGTGGAATCGATCTCGGTGTGGTGGCAGGTATAGGAGGAGGAGGAGCTGATTGCAGAAACATGTGGCTAGCAGCAGACTGGTAAGAACACTTAGTCCCCACTGATGGACATCGATCACAGTTTTGATTTGTGGGCTGCAGATCTGTACCTGCAAGTGTAAGAGTAATTTCATGGAAGATTTGAACCTGCAGCCTAAGTGGTGGCATCAAGCTCAGTTCTTAAGGAGGGTCAAGTTGCCCAGCTGTAGTAGAGTTGGGGACCAGGGCATACTAGAACTGGAGCGAGCAGATAAGGAAAAATATCAGAATGGAGAGTTGTATTGATTGCTGCTATACATAAGTGAAATGAGGGTCACTGACTGAAGAACACTACAACCCTCGAGTTGCGAGGAGAAGAGAACATGCTAACCAAGGTTACTCCAGCTTAATAAGAATGATTTGCATGCATTTTTTAGTGTGTTCCCCAAAAGAAAAATCAGGAGTCAACAAATCAGAGACACTGCAAATTACACCCTCTGTCACTATTACAGGAAGACAACCCCCCCCCCACACACACACAGATTTTCATACTGTACTCAACATGTTTGTTGCAACACAGCTGGGGTATTCTTAGTTTTAAAACATTATAATCTAAAAGAATGTTGATCAAAATCAGAAAAAAATAAATAAAATGGCTTTCAAGTTGGAATCTGTCTTTATTTCTGTTAACTATGAATTTAAGCCAGAAGAAATCCAAGCAGGTTTTGACTTCTGTGTAGTTTTAACAGAGTGTTTATGTCCTCCTCCAATTATAACCTAGGAGAACAGCAAAAGCCACCAGTGTCCAGAAAAACAGATGAGCCTTCAAATTCTGGGTGGGAGGGAAAAATTATTAAAAGAGAACACCAGGTTTGGGTTATTGCAGTTTAATATTTGTGATAAGAAGACTACAAACTGTAAAATGGCCTGCTGTTCCACTTTCAGTGGAGTGGAGTGGTTGCACGAAGGCAGTCAAAGGGTAAACTAAGGCTTAATCCCCTTGAAGGTATGCTGTTTAACCACAATTTATCTGCCGCAGAATGGCCGCAGTATCAGCAGTTGTTCTGTCGCAGAAAGTATGAGGTCCTGCGGCAGAATGTAGGTCCACTTTGCCGCAGTAAACATGGGGCCCTGTCTGTAACTTGATAAAATTAAAGACCCTTTGCTGTTAGTTTTACCCCAGTGGTAACTACCAGCTTGCTGCTGGCATCAGTAGAGAGGAGACTGATATTTCTAAGGATATGATTGAGGTCTACGGTACAACATGTACTGATGGATACTGTGCTGCACGCTCCACCTCACTTGCAGCATCCTTGCATTAACTGTGGTTGTTCAGTACTTATATGATTATAATTTAATGTTATCCTAGCCCCAGTAACTCCTGCTTCTTACCTCTTATTTGCATCATGTACACCTCTGAATGTCTCTCTTAGAAAAGTCTTAGTAAAGGTCGTCCCCCCCTCCCAGGGTAATATGTTGTCTCCCTTTTCACAATTCATCCCTGGTTGGCTATTATAGGCCTGTCAGCCTGACATCAGTGGTGGGAAAATTAATGGAAACACTGCTAAGGAAATGACTGTGGAATATCTTGAATCTAATGGGTTACAAGATCCAAGGCAGCATGGATTCACAGGGGGAGGTAATGCCAAGCAAATCAAATAGATTTTTTTGACTGGGTGACCAAGGAATTAGGTCAGGGTAGAGCAGTGAATGTGGCCTACCTAGAGTTCAGTAATGTTTTCAGCACTGTAACACATAGGAGACTAGTAAACAGCTGGTTAACTTTGGGGTGGGCAACAAGGTGGTAACCTAGCTAAGAAACTGGTTAAGGGATAGGAGACACAAGGAAGTGGTAAATGAATGAAGTTTACTCCAAAGAAGGAAGGTTAACCAGCTGGCTACCTCATGGTTCAGTGCTGGGACATGTACTCTTTAATATCATTATGAATTAAATAGCTTAGGAGCTGGAAGGCAAGGTCTGCCTCTTTGCAGATGACACCATGATGTGCAACAGGGTGGACACCCCGGGGGAGGGGGAGTGGAATGGATGAGAAGACATTTGAGAAAACTGGATAAGTGGTCAAGGGTACAGCAGCTGGGATTTAATGCAAAGCAAAGTTCAATATAATGTAGTTGGGGCACAGAAACTCAGGAGTGGAGGACAAAATGAGTGGAGTGTCACTGACTATGACCAAGTAGGAAAGAGATCTCGGGTAATCATACTGGATGACCTAATGGTGACCAAACAGTGCAACAAGGCAGTTGGGACAGCTAAAGGGATGCTGGGGTACATAGGGAGGGGTACCACCAGCAGAAAGGGGGAGGTGGTGTTGCCTCTATATAAAAATGCTGGTAAGATCCCACCTGGAATACTGCGTTCCGTTCTGGAAACCACAACTCAAGAAGGACATAGTCAAAGGTGAGGCAGTCCAGAGGAGGGCAACTAAATGTTGCAGGGTCTGCATCAACAGCCCTATAAGAAAAGGATAAAGGAGTTGAATATGTACACCCTGGAAGAGAGATGGGGGATATGATAGACCTTTAAATACCTCATGGGGGTAAATAAGGTTCAGAGGGGAATATTTTTCAGATCAATGGTGCTCTAGAAAAAGGGGACATGCTATGAAGCTGGGAGGGGTAGATTCAGCAGAGATGTGAAGAATTACTTCTTCATAAAAAGGGTGGTTCCTTGAACAGCCTTCCAGCAGAGGTGGGGGGGGCTGAAAACAGTGGTGGGGTTAAACAATGCCTGGGATAGGCACAGAGGAATCGTCGGGGCAAAGTGAGGAAGGAAAAAGAGCTGTAGACCAAGTAGGGTTTGCAGCGACAATGAAGGTTAAAAAAAACAGTGGGTAGATTGGGTGGACCAAGTGGCCCTTATATACCATCAGATTCTGTGTTTCTGTACTTCTTAGCTGACTTCAGCTGGTGACCCTTCTTATTGAGACATTATCTCCTGGCAGTTTATTGCCTTTGAGTCATCTATGCCCCTACCTTGGAAGCCACCTCACAGCTCCCAATTTGTACAACATTTGGTCCTGACACTCCGTTTAGTTGTTCTCTGGAGAGCCTGGTTTCATCCCAGTTGGCCATAGTTACAGTCTGTTTTCTGCAGTTCTTGCAATTCTTCCCCAGGAGAAGGCTTAGCATTAACCATTTACCAAAGGTCATCTCAGAAAGGAAGAACTGTGAAACATGTTGTGGTATCTTGGGCGGCCCGGGGTGGAGGAGGGGCACAAGCAGGATACTGATCCATCATTTTACTATATTACCATGACTTCCACATTGATTCACAGTAACATAGAAGCTGACAGCAGTTAAGGGTTATATCCAGTCTACCCTTTTTTGTTGCATTGCTTATACTGTAGACCCCTCCAGGTCTATGGCTCTTTCCCTGCCACCTGATTATCAATCCCTACTGATTCCCTTGTGTGTATCCCAGGCTTGTTTGAATCTTACCACTGTTTTCACCCCCACTTAGCTTTGCTCATGAAATGTGAACAGGCTTACAAACCCTGTCAAGTATTTGAAAATATTCTCCCAGCTCTGAAAGTTGAAACTTGACTTGTTTCTCTCAGAATCACACCTCACCCCATCCAAAAATGCCAGATTGCTGAAGATGGGCTTTGACAGGGACTTCTCCTTCTGTGTAGGAGTAAAACAATGGGTGTTAGCCATACTGCTCCCTAGACACACCCAGTTTGAGGAACACTGGATTTGGCATGACTCTGAAGAGCAACTGTTTCTGGTGCATGGCACGTTTCATAGGCAACAAGACACATTAGAAAACATTTACATAACACCAGGTGTCAGCACCCCGACTGTGAGATAGTTGTTGGACCAGACTGTTTCCTTTGTCAAGGGGATTCTCCTCTTGGCTGGTGATTTTGATATGACCCTAAATTCTAAGCTGGATTCTTCCAAGAACTCCCATAGTCTCCCAAACTCCCATAAATATTTTAAATGACTCACTCGTGAAATTGGTTAGGCAGATGTCTGGAGGAAATTGTACCCCTGGACAACATAGCTACACTGATTATTCTTCAGTACACTGCATGTACTCTAGAACTGAGTACTCCTACATACAGGTGGAGCATATTTCCAGGGTCTCCCATTGTACTACAGGAGACATCTATCTTTCTGACCATGCTCCGGTCAGCTCATACTGGGACTTCAGATTAGAACGATGGGCCACACATTGGCACCTCAGTTACTTCTTCTTGAAATCCCCCACTTTTTGGGAGTTTTTTAGGAAAAAACTTGAGGAGTTCTTGTGGGAGAACCCCATGGCCAACACTCCATATTTGGTCCATTGGGACAAGGTAAAACCTGTATAGAGAGGTTACCTAACACAACACTCCTGTAAACTGAAGAAAAAACATCAGGAACACAGGCAGGTTCTTGAGGATAGCTTGCACTTCTTTCAGCAAATGCATCGGAAAAGAAACCACTTGGTCACTCCGCAGCTTAAAAAGACTAATGCTGACCTAGACAACCTACTATTGGAGCAGATGGAAAGAGTGCTTGCCTTTCTATGTCAGTGTGACTATGAAGTGGGGAACAGATCCTCCTAGCTGTTTGCTTAACAACTTTGGAAACAACATAAGGTATCTACCATAAGATAATAATAATAATAATAATAATAATAATAATAATAATAATTCTTTATTTATAGAACACCTTTCAAAACAAAGGCACATAACTATCAGAGCAATTAAAACACATAAAAACATCAACACATTCAATAAATACAAACATGTCAGCCAACATCTTCACTGTATGCCTCATTCCACAGGAATGTTTTTAGAGCCTGTTTGAATCCCCCCCCCCCCAAGGTCGTGCACTCCCTATTCCGATGGGGTAGAGAATTCCAGAGGGTTGGGCCGTGAACATAAATGTCCGGGCTCCCACAGATTTTAAAGTCACCCCCAGAATCTCTAGCAACTCTCGTCGGCCGAGTGACGTGGTCGCTCGGGGTGATAAGGTATCAGGAGCTCTTTCAGGTAGTCAGGGCCCTGTCCGTGTAGGGCTTTGTATGTCAGTAACCCGACTTTGAAGGAGATCTGCCACTGGACCGGCAGCCAGTGCAGTTCCCACAGCACCGGTGTAATATGGGAAGATCTCAAAATCCCCATTAACAACCAGGCTTCGGAGTTCTGCATCAGCCGCAAGCGACAGATATCAACCCTCGGTAGCCCAGAGTAAAGCGAGTTGCAGTAATCTAAGAGAGAGGTCACAAAGGCATGGATCAATGTAGGCAGATCTACAGATGGAACAAGGTGCTTGATCCTGGAGATGTTTCTTAGATGGTAAAAGGATGACCTTACGATGGCCGACACCTGCGCTCGAAGTGACAGCCCCGCATCTAACAACACCCCCAGGTCTTGCACCTGTACAGAGGCCTGAAGCTCAGTGTCTCCCAAGAGCAATCCTAGGGAGCAGACTGCCCTCAGCCCCCCTATCAGGTGGCCTGGATCCAGAACCATCACCTCCGTCTTCCCAGGGTTCAACTTCAACCAACTGGACTTCATCCAGTCTTGGATTTCATCGAAGCAGTTATTAAATTCTGAGACTGCTCCTTCCTGGTTGGAAGCAAAAGACAGGTAGAGCTGGGTATCATCAGCATAGCAATGAAACCTCAGCCCATACCATCTTACAGTTTCTCAGAGGGGAAGCATATACAACGCAAACAACATGGGGTACAATACTGAGCCCTGAGGAACTCCACATGACAGCAGGATCAGATCAGAGGAAAAAAAAACAGACATAACTCTCTGAGTTCTTCCAGTGAGGTACGATGTAAACCATCTGTAGACCAACCCAGAGAGTCCACAGATAGATCTCGGGTGCTCAAGAAGAACCCCATGGTCAATGGTGTAAAAAGCTGATGACAGATCTAAAAGTACCAAAATGGACCATTTTCCCTGGTCTCTGGCTATCAGGAGATCATTGAGCACACGAACTAGTGCAGTTTCGGTACTATGCCTCTTCTGGAAACCAGATTGGAAAGGTTCGTAGATGTTATGGATGGTCAAATGGTTCTCCAGTTGTGCAGCCACTACTTTCTCGATCACCTTCCCCAAAAAGGGAAGGTTCGAGATAGGCCTATAGTTAGCAAGAGAATTTGGGTCCAAAGAAGCTTTCTTCAACAACAGTGTCACCACTGCTTCTTTCGAAGAGCACGAATAAACACCGGAGTCAAGGGAGCACCATATTATCTGGGCCAGAACCGGGCTAATAAGATCACCATAACCCATAATCAGGGATGTCGGGCCCGGGTCTAAACTACAGCATGTAGGGCACATCCCCTGGACAATCCACATAACATCCACGACTTCTGGATGGTCGAAGGTACTCCAGGAGAATGGAGGGACAGTGACCAAGTCATGATCCTCCACAGCTCACATAGAATGTGTCACAAGGATCTCCGACCAAATGTCAGCCACCTTATCAGCAAAGAATCGAGCAAGCTCATCACACTGCAATTGGGAAAAAGCTCTTCTGAGCTGCATACAGGTTGGGTTGCACAACCTGTCCACAGTTCTGAAGAGCTGAGCTGGTCGATTCTGAGCAGCAAAAATTTCCCTGGACAGGAGCTGTGCCTTCTTATAGGAAATTTCTGACTGGTAGAACTGGTAATGTTCTAGTAGTCTAAGGTGGTTGGCATGTAGGCCGGATTTCTGCCAACAACGTTCTAACCTGCGACCTGATCGCGCAACTCCCTAAAGGCTCCATCAAACCATGGAGCCCGAGGGCGGAGGGAGAGAGGACGCACACGCACTGGTGCAATGATATCCTAAGCTGAGGTGATGGCAATATTAAATGCCAAGACCAAGGCTTTAGGATCCTTGCAATCCACAGGAAGTTCTGACAAGTCAAGGACCGCTGTTAAGCCATCAGATGTAATATTTCATAAAGGTTGGAACTTCACCACCTCCACAGGGATCGGCCTACAAGGGGGGATGTCAAAATTGAACCTCACCATGTAGTGATCAGACCAACCGACTGGTTCCACCCCCACGTCTGAGGCCTGGATCACCAGGAGGAAAGCAGGTCAAGGGAATGGCCACATTTATGAGAAGCAGTGGTAACCTTCTGTGTCAGGCCCAGTGAATTCATCAACTGGAGGAAGTGTTGTCCAAATTGTAAGAGTTCGTCGTCGATCCAGGCACTGAAGTCACCCAGGACCATCAGCCTGGGTGACTCAAACATCATATCGACGACAAAGTCCACCACTTCCTTAAGGAATTGCTTCCCATCACAGGGTGGATGATAGATGAGAGCTATTTTATAGCCTGCACCTGCTACTACAGCACATTCAAATGAGCTGGTCACCTCAACTGGAACAATGATTAGCTCCAATTCAGTCATGAAACAGACCGCAGAACCCCCCCCCCCGCGGTCCAACTTCGGGCGGTGTACCACCACAACACCGGCTGGAATTACGGCCTTAAATATGGGACCCACATTATCATCCAGCCAAGTTTCAGTGATGCAAGCCAGATCTGCCAACCTGACAAGATCCGCAGTCACTGCAGTCTTGTTCTGCAGCACTGCTCACGATCCCTGCTGCATCCTTCTAGCAGGATGTGCTTTACTCAATACCATGAGATTGCCCAGGCATTTCAAAGTTATTACAAGTCTCTCTACACCCTGGAGTCAGTACCACAACAAGAATCTACTGATTCCTTCCTGCAGCATCTTTGGATGGCCAATCTTTCTCAGGAAATAAGGGATAGTCTCCTTCTCCCTGTCATACAGCAGGAACTGGACTTAGTGATCCGTGCCTCTAAAGCAAGGAAAGCACCATGGCTGGATGGATATGACTCAGAATTCTATGAACTCAGCAAGAAGCTAATCTTGGCCCCTTACTGGCTGCCTGCGATGCACGGCTGTGGAATGGGGCTCCCTTGCCCTCATGGTCCTATGCTACAATTTCCGTACTTTCTAATCCTGATTAAAAAAAACTCTCCATCGTCACTCCTACAAGCCTATTTTGGTGCTAAACACTGACTATAAATTTGTTATGTCCATTCTGGCAAAGCACTTGGACAGACTTCTTTCAACCCTTATATACAGGGATCAAACAGAATGGGTGCATACATGCTCCAGAATGGACATTTGCCATACCCTGCATGTTCTCCATCAGATGCAGCAGACACAAACCCTGTTCCTTCTGTAGAGTCTAGATGCTGAAAAGGCCTTTGACTGGGTCTCTTAGCAGTTTCTATACTCCTTATTGGAGCAGCTGGGATTCCCAGTCACATTCACTCAACTCCTGCAAAAATTACACACATCTCCCAATGCCTGCATGAAAGTCAGTGGCCTTCATTCAGCAGACTTACCCCTTCAAAGGAGAACCCATCAGGGTTGTCCTATGCTGCCAATCCTTTTTGCTCTGCACATAGAGCCTCTGACTTAGGCCATCCATATGGCTACCTCCTTTCAAGGTATAGTTGTGGAAGGGGAAGAACACACATAACACTTTATGTAGATGATGCTGTTATACCATAGCAACCCCGAGGAGGCTTTGCCGAAGGTCTCTGAATTATTACACTGTTTTGAGGAGGAGTCAGGCTACCACATCATTACCTCTAAAACAGAGACATTGGGTCCAATTTTTCAAAGACTTGAGGCACCTCAACAGACTTGTGGCAGGGTGTTTGATGCAAGTTGTGACTTGCATCAAACATTGTGGTAAGCATGATTTTAAAGAAGTGTGCTGCAAACGCCAGCCACAAACATGGAGCATGGGATGCACAGTGTTAGACTAGGTTGTCCCTGGTCTAACTTTGCATCCAGGATTGCGGTACTTTTGCCACATCTTTGGTGCAAGGTTCCGTATAGTGGGGAAAGTGTCATAGATGTGCCAGCCCTTCTTTTTGTTTTTTATTGTTATTTCTCTTCTGGTGCTCTAGCTGCAAGCCTGCTATCTGCTGTCTTTCCAGCGCCAGCCCCTGAAGACTAGACCCCTTCCCTTATGCACCCCGTGACTTACCCTTTGCGGCAGGGTGGTGGGGAGCGACTCAACCCACTCCAACGGATCCATGCCAGGGAGGTGCCTTCTCGGGGATGGTGCTGCGGGGCACAACTTCATTCTGCCAGGCTCTTTTTCCACTTTTTCTCCCTACAGGGCATGGCGTGCAATGACACCAGTGACTGGGTGCATGCACGCTCCTGTGCGCGCCCCAATCAAGCGTCTTCCACGTCCCACCCCCATGGCTTGTGGCTATGTGCCACTGACCCCCAGCCTCCACTAGGGGTCAGGCAAGCACCAGCCACTAGAACCCCCCCTCCCCAAAGATGGAGAGCAGTCCAATGGATGCTCAATCCATCTCCTCCCTGCTGATCCACAGCAACCCGTTCCCGAACATGGGTCACTGGCACGGCACGAGGTGTGGCGTCCAGCACCTCAACCCTCAGTGCCACCAGGCCGGCTGTGCCAACCCTTCTAAAATCAGACCGAACTATGTCCAAGGGGCTTTGGTGCAGCTGCATCTAACTTTGCAGTGAACACAGGACTTGGTGCAAGTCCTGCATCCACTTTGTAAAACTTGGCCCATTGCGTTTTCATTTTGATCCTTCCCTAACCAAGTGTGCTTCCTTCCATTTAAAATGGACTTACAATGGCTAAAATATTTGGGAATCCATGTCACCTGCAGCCATACTGCCACATTTCATGATAATTTCTAACACAAGCAATGATTGGGGCTTTCCAAAGGTTGGGTACACTGCTGCTTTCTTTGTTCAGGAGAGTTAAGGTAGTTCACATGGTCACACACCCCAGTAACCTCTACCTTTTCCAAAATGTTCCCTTGTCCCTCCCAGAAAACTGCTGGAGAGAATGGAACAAATAAATCTCGAGATTCATTTGGGCAGGCAACTGGCTTTCCATCAGACTTGTGCAACTCTTTTTACCCAATGCATGCAGAGGCTTAGACCTCCCCAATCTTCAAAGGTACTACTGGGCAACACACTTGCATTTATTGCTCCACCACCCGTTGGGTGGGCACCATGCCATGTGGCTCAATATGGAGAGAGCTCTATTCTCCAACCATCAGTTTGTGCAGTGTATATGTCACTGTTCATCACTTCCACAGATGACACAGAGCCTGATCCCCTGGCTGCAATACCAAAGCCTTGCACCTTACTCCATTCCTCCCATTGACATGCTCCATAGCACAGCTTGAGGAATTTATCCTCCAACAGATTGGTCTTGGATTCAGCACTTGGGAGAGGCATTCTCTCCACTATATCTACCAGTTCTTTCAGGGACCAGATATCCAATTGTTTCAAGGTATGCAGGTGCAGTACCAACTCCAAGGATAAGAGTTTTACAGATACTTGCAGTTACAACACTATATTAAAATGCTCCCACTTGGAGCTCGAATGCCAGACAAAGCTCTCCAGTAATAATCTATTGTATTAATTTTTTCATGACAGGAGTTAGCCTGCATATGATATCCCAAATCAACCAAGCATTGCAGGTCTTCTTGGGGGACAACTTCATGGGCAGAAGAACTGGAGTTCCCCATTGAGAGAAAGACCTGGGCAAAAGTGTGCCAGGCAGATGCTATGGTAATGTGCTCACACCTGTGGAGGGAGTATGTGTGGAAGAAACTCACCAGATTCTACTAAATCCCTATTATAATGGCCCACTACCTACCTACCCAAGGTTCTGTTTGCTGCAGAAAATGTGGCCTGCCCAGGGCCAGTCATACAAACATGATATGGTTGTGCCCATTTCTACAAACTTTTATTGTCTCTCTAGAGACAGAATTATAAGAGGTGTTTGGCAGGTACTTCCCTCACATTCCTTCTCTATATATGTTCCTACAATTTCCCAGAAGCCTTTGGGATGCTGATTCCCACCCCACTATTTGCTGGGAACACTACTCACTGTGGCCAAAAAAACCATAGCAAAATGTTGGCTGACACCCACAATACCGGACCTGATGGGTGGAGAAATCTGGTAACCCAACTATATCACCTAGACAAGATAGCACACTCCCCCAGTGACCATACAGATGTATGTAATTCACACTGGAACAGGCTGCTCACTCATGCCATGAGCAAAGACCCCATATTGCTCCCCAGAATATCAGTTTGACTCTTACTGCCCTCTTGCCCCCCCCCCGTATTATGGAGTGAGAGCCTTCCAGCTCCAAAGGAAACAATATTAATGGATTGGTAGGGGTGCTACTTGGTGGGTGTTGCGGCATCCCCCTCCTCTACCTCCCTCAATTTTTGTTGGGGGTGACCCTCCCTAGTTGCCACACACAAGGGTAAACATTATCCACCATACTCGTTCCACACAGCAGTGCTAACTCAGTAAAGTTAGTAGTGAATTACTGATATCTGACATACCCCCCCACCACTGCACCTAAGGGGGTAGTGGTGGTTCAGTGATGGTATTTGGGCAGTGCAGCACTGTGGTATCTAATAAAATAATGAGACTCAATGCGGTATGTTTTCCAACCTTTATTGCAAGTACATTGAAATGTGGTGACATTAGAAAACCTAATAAAACTTAAATTTAATGAATGCATATATTTATTTAGTTACTTTTTTGTTTGCTTGCACGTGCAGTGCACAACAAACATTTTGAGGTAAGTAGAGCGTGCAGAGATGTGGCAGTGTGTGGCCAATGCAGCCCACACTTTCAGGGACCCATCCCTCAGCTACCAATCAACCAAAAAATTGCATATGACGGCAGTTTCAGAGAGAGCACTGGACTTAAAAGAAACGTGCCATTCCAATCAGAGACAGTTTTGTCATCCCTGATTGCAGCGGCTGCTCCCTCCTCCCTCGCAACCAGGAACACAGAGGCAGCCGACAAGACTCTCTACCCATGTGCATTACAGTGCACAGTAATGTACATGGGTGCAGTTTCCTTCATGTCAGCTGCTGCCCTGTGCCCCTGGCCCTAGTGTGCCTTTCCTGGCAAAAGATTTATTTAAACTGGCGGCTTCTGCCACCGGACATGCACTCCCAGGGAACGTCGACATCAGGGTGCCCAATCTCATGTTGGCATATCCCCCCTCATTAAGTGGCTCATTGGAAGCCCACCCCAGTGTGCTGAAATATGGTGGCTCCTGCCACCTGCCACACAGTCCCCTTAAGCCGACATGGGGTGCCCAGTCCACGTGTCGGCATGCCCCCCTTAGTGTGTCTTTCCTGGTTAAACAATTTCCCCTTTCTTTTCCGACACTGGGATGCTTACTCCCAGTGTCAGATGAACACACCCCCAGTACGTCGACACCCCTTGCCAACATTGGCGTACCCAGTCCATGAGTCGGCATACCCCCCCAACCACTACAGTTGTGGGACACTGGGAGTCCACCCAAGTGTGCCAAATCTTTTTTTTTCTCCTGTAAATAGAAAAAACATCCATTCTGTTTCAAAACCTGAAAAAAAAAGGATCTCGTTGTCTTCCGGCCCCCTCCTTCATCCCTACCCACCATCTGTGCACCCCTTCCTGCACCCCCACCCAATACTTACTTCTGGAAGTCCAGATCTGTGATCATCTGTGGACCAGGAACACATCTGAACTCTTCAAAAGCTGACTGCAAAATAAAGAAAATCACGGTAAGCTTTATAATGGCGTCAATGGGGGGTTTTAACTAAGGTTATGTGTGGTTCATAGCTCAGTGCTTACGCTTCATACTGCAGTTTAATGTAAGTTGTGCTTGGATACAGAGGCCAACAGAAGTAGAACAGTGCTGTCACAGTGATAGTTGTAGGAACTGATAAGTGCTTAGGTACTTCCATAGATTTGAATAAGTCAATGGTTACAGTATCTGTAAACTGGATAGCATAGGCATGGTGCTTGACTGTTTAAGCTAGTGAGTAAGTTAATAAGACTTGATATTTTGGCTTTACTCTGTATCCCACCATAGGAAGGCTGCTTGGTCGAGTAGGAAAATATCCCCCCCGTGGGATAAGAGCGCCAGAGAAGGAGGAGGTGTAAGGGGAGGATGGAGGGCGAGTGTGACTCACTCTAAGCAGAGCACCTGTAGTGAGTTAGGTTAAATAGTCTTTAGGGGAGGAGCTCTTCCCCCACATAACTACAGGCAAGTCTTAAAATTATGTGTGGTTCATAGCTCAGTGCTTATGCTTCATACTGCAGTTTAATGTATGTTGTGCTTGGATACAAAGGCCAACAAAGGTAGGACAATGCAGTCACAGTATTAGTTGTAGGAATTGATAAGTGCTTAGGTACTTCGATAGATATGAGTAAGTCACTGGTTACAGTATCTGTAAACAGGATAGTGTACTGTAGGCACAGTGCTAGACTGTTTAAGTTGGTGAGTAAGAGGATAAGACTTGATGTTTTATCTTTACTCTGTATCCCACTGTAGGAAGGCTGCTTAGTCAAGTAGGAAAATATTCCCCCCAAAAATAGTAAGTATCAAATGATTATTGAACGATTATCTCCTCCAACTCCAGAGAGTATGACCAGTAGCATGCAGGAGAGGAAACCTCCCCTTGGGGGGAACCTCTGAGCACCCATGGCTACTGACCTGCCCGTCCTTCTGGGCATGCTAAAGGAGAGTAATCCTAATTAACATATCAGTTTGTCAGCTAATCCAAAGTCCAATAATTGTAAATCTGGAATCCAATAACACAGAGAAGCTGGAATCGGAGCCCTAATGATGAGTGTCCATCGAAGAGGCAGCACATCCTTCTAGCAAAGTTAGAGTCCAATAGATATCCAAAGCAGGTAAGAATCTGTTATGGATAGGTTCAGTTCCACAGGTGAGCATAAATAAACTAAAAGGGTCAACATTTCAGATGTCAAACAATCCAGCAGGTGGAGAATTATTTCCGAGGAGGACTTGAGCTTGAACGAATGACTCCATGATCCACCATAAGAGATTTGAGATTCTGGATTTGATAGCAGCTATGCATAGGTAAGGTCATTGATGCAGTAAAGAATCTACATGCAGGCTATAAGCTGGGGTAAGCTGATGAAACTTCAGGTTCTAAGCAGGGAAAGCAGATAGGAGTAGATATTGTATTAGAATATGATATGAGTAGATGGAGAGCTGAAACCTCTAGACCCAAGGGGTGAAGCAGGTTTTAGAATAGGTGAGAAGTATTTGATGAACCTCTAGGCCCTAAGAGGGTGAAGCAAGTTAATATGAGCAGATAGTGTACATAAGTGGACTTGTACATAGGTCGACAGTGGTAATAATCAGACCTGCATGAGGAAGAAGCAGTAGCAGTGGAGTATTATGGAATAATCGAACCCAGGCTCTGATACAGAAGTAGCGATGGAGATGTAAATGAATCCTGATTAAGGGAGTTGTATTGATGCATATATATACTATTAGGGAAACTAGAATGATATGATTGACAGCTGAGAGCTCATGAGCCGAGTAAGCACAGCGTGCTGAGATCGCTATGAGCACTGAGCGCTGATTTGCAAGGTTGAATGCAGAATCGAGTGCTGAATAAACAGAGGCTAAAGCCAAGGGATGGCAGTAGGCATGAAGCGATGGTTTGCATAAGCATCGGTTACGTGAGCGAGTGTGGGCAGAAGCATCCAAGGATCGATGGCGAATGTTCATGCTAAGTCAGATGTATGTCCAAGTGGAACAAGGAGCTCCTCGAAGGCTATGAGAGAGGGCTGCATGAAGGCATAGAGTAAAGTATGCAAACTTCCAGTCTCCAATGTTGGGCAAGGCAGATGATGAGTAGTAATAGTGGAGTATATGGAATCCTGATGATCAAGAAGGCAGAATGCAGAAGGAGACGAAGGCGATGAGATGGTAACATAACCACAGTTAACAATATATGGCACTGAATAGGTTAGGTTTAAAGTTTGAACCATTATGGGGAAGCATAATGGAATAGAGCTCATCTAAGAATCCAGGCAGGTAATGGGAGTGGTAGTAGGCCCGAATTAATTGAAGCATTCTGGTAGGTGGCATCCAAGGAAGTAAAAGAGGGCTAGCCCATATAGTACAAAGTGTGAGCTGTGTGGCTGGACCACACATAGGTCAGCCATAAAAAACAAGCAGAGAGGCAGCTAGGCCCATGAAAGCAAGCATGTACGGCTGGACCACACGTGGGTCAGCCGGTGAAGTAAGTAGAGCGGCAGCTAACCCCACGAAGGCTAGCAGGCTGCAGACGCCTCCACATTGGGCAGTAAAAGCAGAAAATGAGACAGACAAGGCCCCTGCATAACTAATGGTATGGCAGACCTGGAGTAGGTAGGCAAATTGAGAGCACGAGTCAATCTAGACCCCACATAGGTTAGCACGATGGTGCCATCATGGAGGGCTGCCCGACAGGACAGATAACTCAGATTTGACACTGAAATGCCATGAGATAGGGCTAGGGAGTATTACAAAATGGAGTTCATTTAGGTGTACTTTGCGATGACTTTACGGACAAGGGGGAGGTAGTGCCTGTAAACACTTCCATTGGACTGCATGCTGAAAGGAAATGAGCAACTGAATACAGTTAGATATGTCTGTGGAAAGGACCAGCACTGTATTAGCATGTAGTGAGCTACAGACTGCATATGTCTTAAATGATTGCAGTAAGTTGGTAGTTCAAGCTAGCTTGTGTAATAAATGCCTTTAATAGATATTTTTTGAAGCCAATCCATGAGGGACAGCGACCAATAAGTGATAAATATCCTGTGTGCATACTTGAGACATTGCTTCAAATGTGTCTCTGTCCATAGCTCAATTCAAATAGTACTAAGATCTTCTGAATGTCTGCTCCATAGCCTAGGTAGCTCTACAAATGCTGCTCATTAAATAACGCACCCTAGTAGTGTATCCGATGGGCTGCATGAAGTAGTGAAGTAACTAGAACCACCATAACATAGGAATATAAAACGTAGCAGCTGTAATTGTGCTGTGATTCTTAATGAGCCAGTGTCCCCTTGCTTGAAATAATGATTGATTAGCATGCTGAATGTTGCAGGTAATTAGTGTCTGCCTTAGGTTGCTTCAGGTTTGAAACCGAACAGTAAACTGCCAGGAAGCAGAACATTATTAGTACAGAGTAATTAACTAGGGAACTGAACCTTGTTGCAAAGGAGCCCCAGGTACGAGGTAATGGAGAGGGAATATTAAACTTCAAGACGTTTGACTCTGAAATTGGTGACAGCCTAACTGAGAATGCTGAATCGATGAACAATGAAGGAAGCAGTATACGATGTGTAGTTAAGCAGATGGAGACAGAAAAGTAAAATATGCCACTGTCTCCCACTGTCCACATCCACCATACCCGCCGTTGTAGTAGATTATGCCTGGTATGTGTGAACGATACTGCAGAAGGAGAGCGCGAGGGTCCAGAACATCACTGGAGCCAACTGCACGTACATGCCCCCAACATGAACTTGCCCCAAATAATCATGATAAGTCCTTATATTGTGGTGTCACTATAAACAGGCAGCAAAAACAGAAAACATGCATACTGAATTATTGCAAGCTGTGAGGTGAAGGCTACCGAAAGTAGGGATGCAGGTTTAGTCCAAAGTAATCACGTAAGGAGGAACTGAACATGTATTGCGAATGTTCCCAGGTGCAGTAGTGGTCCAGTGCATAGTAATCAGCAACTGGCCGTAGAATGAGAGAGCTCATGGTGCAGTATTTACGGAGGCTCCAAGAAGAGAACAAGACAGCGGGATTAAGGAGGTCCTTGGAGGAGCAGCGAACGAATTGTACTGCTGCGGCAGAAGGCAGGGTAGAAACCCCAAAAAAAAAAATAGGAGGGAGGGCAGGAGAAAGGAGAAAACAAAAGAAAGGCAAAGGCGGGGACACACAGTCAAGCATTAAGTACAGAGCTTAGTACAGTGGAGTGCAACTCATTTAAGCAGAGCACCTACAGTGAGTTGGGTTAAGTAGTGCATGGGGGAGGAGCTCTTCCCCCCACATAACTACAGGCATGCCTTAAAATTGATATCTCAGTCATTTTTTGGAGTTTTGGCCCCAAATTGTCAACATGGGGTTCTTGGGACCCCACCTTGTGAATGCTTGAATTGTCATTTTGTTTCTCGGTCCCGAAAGATGATTTTGCGGTCGCTGTGTGGAATCACCTTTCAGGAGCAATTAATGAACTGACAGTGCCACTGTTCATGAGATGGGGTCTCAAAAAGGCCATGTTGCAAATCTGGTGAAAAAACTCCAGAAAATGACTATGTTACTAGCGTGCATTTTGCAGTTTCTACGTACTCTCCTAACTTTGTCAATTTTCAATATTTTCACTCCAAATTTCCAACACTGCCATTTTTTCACATTTCCTTATGAACGGTAAAGCTGTCATTTTTTGCATACTGCTCAAATTGTGTTTTCACAACTGTGGCACAGAATGGTGCAGTCATTGTGCAAAATCAACTTTTGGGACAGATTAACAAAATCACAGTGCCACTGTTCATGAGGGGACATCCCAAAAAGGCCATGCTGAAAAATTGGTAAAAAAATTCCAAAAAATGACTGCGTTATGAGCGTGTATTTTGCAGTTTCTGTGCATGCTCACAACTTCACCAGTTTTTCATATTTTCACTCCAGGTTTTCAACACTTCCATTTTTTCACACCTCCTTATGAACAGTACAGCTGTCTTTTTTCACATCCTACCCAAAAATTATTTTCACACCTGTTGTACTGAATGGCGCAGTCTCTGCAAAATCACCTTTGGGGATTGAGTAACAAAATGAAAGTGCCATTTTTCATGAGGTGCGGTCCCAAAAAGCCTATATTGAAAATTTGCAGTGAAAATACCAACAAATGCCCAGGGAGTTACAGTTTTCAACCATAATGCCCCAACCTGTAGAGACTGACAGGCATCAGGGTTGTGACTTGTGGTTGTTGGCTGTAATGCTCATGCCATTGCACCCCACACCCACCTTGCAGCCAGTGACGACCATCGCGGTGTGCCTTGGGGTCTTCGGCCCTAATGTTCACTCCATTGTCCTATACTGCACCCATCTCAGCTGATTTCCTTATCGAATGGGGTAAGCATAAGGGCCGAAGACCCCAAGGCACACCATGACACCTGTCTGTGTCTTGCGGGGTGGGTTGAGGTGGAGTGGCATGAACTTTATGCCCGATAGCCTAAAGTCATACCCCCAATGCCTGTCAGTCTCTGCAAGGTGGGGGTGGGGTTTGGCATTAGTTCAGTACTTCACTGCCATTCCTATTATGCAGCACTCTAACTCTTGCAGTACCAATGCCAATACCAGCAAGCAAACATTTGGCATTGACACATGCTTGTTTTAACTGGGAAAGAAGTGCTAGACTGATTGACTGTCTACATATCTATCTATCTGTCTGTCTGTCTGTCTGTCTCTGTCTGTCTGTCTGTCTATCTATCTATTTTGCTATCTATTATTTATTTCAAAAGTTTCACCAGGAAAGACATACTGAGCTGCTAACAGCTCATTTCCAGATGCGTCCTGGGGAGTGAGAGGAAGTGGGGGTAGAACAAGAGGAGGAAAACTGAATAGTATTAGCATCATTACAAATACAGAAGTCCCATTCAGCAATACAGTATCTCAGCAGAGCATTCTCATAAATACTGTAAGGCAAATCAGTGCAAAAGATCTAACCAAAAGCTCTGGCTTATCGGGACCTCTTTAGGTAGATGCTGCACTTTAATGTTGAAAAAATGATCCCCAAATGTGTTTTTTGTTACATTTTTCAGCCTTTGTGATCTTATGATACAAAAAATAATCTTTTTTCATGTCACGAGTCACGAAAAAAGATAATTTTTCATTAAGGAAAAATCCTTCTCTCTTTACTGTATCTTATTCCTTGATGTTTAGTGGCACCCCCTGACCCTCCAATCAACTTGCCCATTAAGTGCATGTATTTTCCTGGTGTGTAGTGGTATCCCCCACCACCCGATCTCCATCACTGTTTTTTTTTTCCTTTCCCTGGTGTTTAGTGGCACCTGCCAGCCTCCAATCACCATCCCCATTAATTTACTACATTTCCCCAGTATCTGGTGGCACTCCCACCCTCCGATCACCATCCCCTTATTTATTAATGTTTCTCTGGTGTCTAGTGGTACCCCCACCCTCTGACTGCCATCCCCATATTAATAAATGGTTCTTTGGTGTCTAGTGGCACCTGTGCACAGCAAAAGAGGCTTCTTGAGGTCAAGACATGCCCTGTATTACACAATACACAAACGAGCAAGCAAAAATGGCACAGTCTACCAGTAAATAATGCCAAAAAGATGTTTAATACTTACAGTACAGCCATAACGTATCCAAGATACCACACATCGGGACAAGGTTACACCAACATACGATAGGCCCTGACCGCTTAGTGCAGGTGCGCTTTGTCAGAGGATGGCCCATTCAAACAGCGCACCCTATTAAATAGTGAAGAGTATTTAAAGCGAGAATACATAACCTTTATAGGTACAAAATTATGAAGTTACTTTATGGCAAAATGTATTAAATACTTATCAATGCTACTAGGGTTATCACCTGTCCTGATTTTCGCAGGACAGTCCTGATTTTTGGCAGCTGTGTTCTGTGAAAAAACATGAAATATACTACATGTCCTGACTTTTTATTCCAAACAATATTTTCTAACGTTCCACTAAATGTTGCAGAAAACTATAATACCTTAACTAAAATACAATAAAATGATTACAAATAATAGAAGCAACCAAGAAACTACAATACTTTGCCTTAATTCTGATTAGATACAGAAAACTAGTCTGTTGCATTGGTCAATGTTACGTACTGTCCTGCGAAAAATCATGTTTCAGTGAGGAATGTCCCACTTTGGGCTTCTTAAAAGGTGGTAACCCTAAATGCTACAGTTGCAAATACAGAAAAGTTTGCTTTGAACCACAGTGTACAAGTGCTATATAATTCTGAGGAAAAGGGACATAGCATTAATTAATATCTAAATGCCATAGTATTTTCAATGCAATTTGGACTGAGTAGTATCCCAAAATGACAAACTTGAGTGATACTAAACCCATTCCATCTCAAAGCAGATAAGATGATATCAAAGAAACTCAGGTGACTGGCCAGGAAACTGGAAAAATAAAGATAAAAAAATCAATATATACTGTATATATTTCTTAAAAAAATCAGTTCAGTCTTATCTATGAGAGCAACATAGTTAGACAACTCATATCAGCTAAACAGACTGGGCCGGATATTCAAACTGCGCCCAAAAAGTGCGCAACAGCAGGAGCAAGTGCAAGTCACTTGCGCACAGGCGCAATCAGCGCGATATTCAAACATGGAGCAAGGTCAATTGCGCAAGCAGCCAACGTCTGAATATCACAAAAACTGCGCCATAGCGCAACCAGGAAGAGGAAGCTGAGCAGAAATGATGCGCCATAGCGCAACAAGGCTAGCCCAGCTGAGCAGTCCAGAGATGTCATAGTGCAAGCAGAGCCCCGCCCCCAGCAGAGCAATGGAACTGCACAACCAGGAAGGCAGGCTGGGGCCCACCACCAGCCATGCCACACATGGGCACAGGAACACACTGCAGAACCAACAATATACCCGCACACCCCAAGCACAGCATCACTGGGGGAGGGATGGATGATCCACTGGCCCATGGGGACAAGCCAACAAAGCACAGCAGGCCATGAAGCCCCAGCACAACCACTGGCAGGCTGAGACTGCCACACACAGGGGTCGACAACCACACAGTGCACATCAGCCCCTTCTGCACAGCACACCCTGCACCATGACCCAAGACACCACCCATGTGCAGTGACTGTCACTGCAGTAAACACCATGCATCCCCCCCGGCACACTGCAACCTCATGTAGCACAGAACCATACAAGCCAGACCCACCCTGGGCACCCAGCAGTGGGCGGCAGCAGATGGCAAGACCGACTGAAAGTCACTCCCACACCGGAGACACCTCCCCATGCACACATGCACATGCACACACACACACACACACACACACACACCCAGGACCATACCACCCCAGATGGCATGCACACCACTGCAACTGAGCAACCATAGCCAGCTGCAAATCAGAGACCACCACAGTATTCATAAAAAAATATATATATATTGGAAAAAGATATGTACAACACCAAGACCAATAACACAACTATATACAGATATGTACAAGACAAGGGGGGGTAGGGGTACAAGGTAGGGGTGGATAAGGGGTAGGGGTAAACGACTGGGAGAGGGAAGGCATGGTGGGAGGGATGGGTGAAGTGGGAAGGGGAAGCACATTCAGTGCCTGGCAGGCTGGTCTCCTGCTGCCTGTTGCTGTTCCTGTCTCCTCCGGCGTCGCCTGACCCCATGGCGCTGCATGTCCCTGAGGAGGTCACGTGTCACGACTGACACCCTCATCAGCCACTGGAGGGCACGGTCCATCTGGCGTAGGATGCTGAGACCTAGGAAAAGGGAACACAGTCAATGGCTGTGACTATCCACAACCCTGAACACCACCCATCCTGCAAGGCATTTAGCCTAGTGCCCCGCACCTGTGATGGTATGCACCCACCCACAGTGACCATGCACATGACACGCCCAACCAGGCAGCACCAGCTATGTGCACCACTGCACACACACACTGCCCATGTCCATCACAGCACAAACAAGGCTGTCAAGTGATGTGGCAATGTGGTGGGATGCCAGTTCCACAGCCATGTGCCCAGTGCATGCATGGACCACCAGTGACGCACACACAGACATGCTGTGACACTGGACAGTGATGACTGTCGCCTGTGTCGTGCATGGTTGTGTTGTCCATGGCTGGTGGTCATGCCAACCCCCCCCAGCATGCAATAGCATCCATGATGTAATGACACTCACACTCATCAAGCAGCTGTGGCTGCTGCTGCTGCTGCTGCTGCTGCCACTGTGGCCCACCCCTCACACCTCCTCCGGCCACCACCTGGGCCCTGCCATGGCCCTCCTCAGCCTGGGCCTGCATCCTCTCCGCCAGGCCTGTGGGTGACAAATGTTGAGAAAAACATCAGTGTGACCCCAAAGCAGACTGCCCCCTGCCCCAGTGAGTGTGCCTGCCCACACAGCCAGACCCATGCATCTCACACCTGCACACACTGACACAGCCAACCATGGCAGAGCCATCCCCCATGCACCGCCACCAAAACACAGTCACACCCCTACGGAGAATACAGGTGCATAGATGGTACACCTACCTGGCCTAGGCACAACGCCCCTCCTGGCACGTGACCTGAGGCGTTGCAGCACGTCCGGCTCCCTCCTGCGGAGGCCACTATATCTGTGCCTGCACTGCTCCGCAGACTGGCACTGCCCTATGACCCTCACCAGGTCAGTGGCCACCTGCAGTCACACATGGGTGCGGGCCATGGTGAGGGGCTGATCACCAAACAGTTCCCCAAAGTGGGGCTCAACCAGGGCCACCAGGTTGGCCACCTCCACCTGACTCCACTGGGGAGTTCTCCTGTGTGCCATAATTGTGGTCGTACAGCAGGCAATATGGCGCCCCATAGCATGGCAACCCCACGTGGAAATGTTGCGCAATAGACCACCATAGGTCCCAATCACACTGTTCGTATAGCGCCATCGGTTCACATAGCACTGTCAACAAACAGCGCAACAGAGCCATACACATGGTAGCCGAATAGCGCCAGGGGGCAAAGGTCAGACACCAGGTCAGGGGTCTATGACGCAAGGCCACGCACAGCACCATCTGACGTCTACGCATCCTGCGTGACCGGTCACCTGCATGCCAGCACCACAGTGGACTATTGCGCAGTAGTGCCACAGTGCCATATGGTGCCCTGTGCTGTAGCGCCACTGGCACAATGGTGGCCATGGCCTGAATTGCCGATCGTGCACAGCACGTCATCAGTGTGGCAGACACCTGCGTAAGCTACCTGGGCATGCGCAATGCAGTGTACCACACAGTCACAGATCTGCGCCATTGGCTCAGCTGGCTCAATCATATTGCGCTAAGCGCAACGGCGCGATATTCAGCCGACACATGCAAATCATCTGATCAGCCATTCAAAGGTGCAGTGGCACGATTTGCATCTCATTACAGTTGCTCCACTCCTAATTTGCATGCATTGCACTATAAATGTGTGACATTGGGCTGCGCTGGCCAGATTCAGTTACTGCAGGTAAGAGGTGGGTTGCATGCTGTGTGATGTTCTGGACAATGGTCATGGGATAACACTGTAGACTGCACAGTGACAGGTGTCCACTTCCACCCATACAGATCGACATGACCAAGCAGAGCCAAGGTGAGGGTGAGGATGGTGGGTGGAGGAGGAGGCCCAACTTCATCACAGCAGAGACAGAGGCCCTCTTCCAGGCCTACCTGGAGGAGGAGCCACTACTGAGTGGATGACGGGGTACCCCTCAGGCCCGTGTGGCTGCATGGGAGGGGGTAGCTCGGGCAGTGAACCTGCTGGAAGCCACCAGCGCTCCGTGAAGGAATGCAAAAAGAAGATGGGGACAGACTGCAGGAGGGTGAAGGAGAAGGTGGCAGCCCTCAGGGCAGCATGTGCTGGCACAGGTGGGGGCCAGCCAGCGGTGGTGGAGCTGACCCCGGCTGGACTGACTGGCTGCATCAATGCAGCGGAGTGCTATTGAGGGCGTACCAGGAGGTGGATTCCAGACAGGTGGAAGCCCATCACTGCACGGTATGACATGGTGGTGGTGTTGGGGGGGGGAAGGTTGTTCACATGCACTCACATGTCCTGTCTTTCTGTTACAGATCCTGTTCATCTTCAGGGGACGGTGGTGGTGGGTCCAGACAGTGAGGAAGACCTGCTGGACATGGAGGAGAGTCCATCCACCTCTTTCACCAGCCAGCATGCACTGCACCAGCATGCACGCCGGGCTGCCAACTCTGGAGTCGGTGAGTCGGCTGCGGGGGGTGCACAGCCTGTGTCTCAGCAGTCTGGCATGCAAGCATGCCAGCACACTGTGACTGTGGCTGTAGCACGTACCTGCACCATTGATGATGCAAGGACTGCAATGGGCAGTGATATGTGTGTCTCCCATGACAGACACACAGCAGGCCAGCATGTGCCCCTGGGCCTAGCTGGTTCCAGCGTGTGTGCCAGCATGTCGGCACAGTCCCAGGCTGTGCCTGTCAGC
Source organism: Neoceratodus forsteri (assembly GCA_016271365.2). Classification (NCBI taxonomy): domain Eukaryota; kingdom Metazoa; phylum Chordata; order Ceratodontiformes; family Ceratodontidae; genus Neoceratodus; species Neoceratodus forsteri. The sequence continues at coordinate 540,846,476 of JADMNL010000022.1, read as the reverse complement.
ACGGTGGGGCAGCACGGTGGCTGTGCAGGTGTCTGGCACTGTTGCGGCCACAGCAGTGGAGCAGAGTGGTCCCTGGGGCTGTGGTTGTGGGGCAGCAGCAGCAGTCACCCACCAGGTCTGGGGGTACAGTGTCCAGTGGTAGCACATGCCCACCGCCCTTTGATATGCCCATTCCTGGTCCTGGTGAACAGCGCCCACCCTCAAGGGGTGTTGAGCATCAGGACCTTCCATTCCCTGGGGGACAGGATGCCGTTGTGGCAGAGTACCCATTTGAAGAGCACACCCGCCTGCTGCGGGAATCAGTACAGCAGCAAAGGTGGGTTGCAACGTCCGTGGAGGCACTGTGCGTGGCTGTGGAGTGGCACAGCAGGGACTGTGCTCTGGCCCGTGCAGAGATGGTCCATATGCAGATGGATGTGACCGCCGCCATTGACAGGCAGACCCAGGCATTGGTCACTGTCGTGGTTGCATTGGGCACACAAGCAGGTGCCCTGTACCGCGTACCTCACGCAGTACGCTCTCCACTCCCCATTCCCGGCATCATGCGACACCAAGCCTGTCGACACCGGGTTCTGCTGTGGGTATCCCGAGCACCCCTGGTGCAGGTATGTTTGGCATACTACAGACCCCACTGCAGACAAGGTCGCGATCGCACAGTGGGACCCCTGGTAGTCCATCGGTGCCACCCCATGTGGCCCCTGCTCAGCCTGCCAGTGCTGTTGCATCATGGTGGGGCCACCCACACATCCGCGGTGGCCGTGGAATGGTGCAACATGATTGACCTGTCTCCCAGTGCGGGCCCTGTCTGGTGCTGCCCTGTGTGCACTGTGCGTCATGGTGGGCAGTGCACTTGTGGGTGCCCTGCACATCACGCTGATATACGGACCACCTGCACACCATCCCAACTGCTGTCCACAGGTGCATGTGCATGATGATGCCTGCATTGTACTGTACACCAAGGTGCAAGGGTGCCCAGCATCTGACACACGTACTTGGACAGTACAGGTGGTGGGTGTGGTCCATGGATCTGTGTGTTTGCCATATCTGTTCCTGCTCTGCTGTGCACCTGCCCATGTACGCTTTGTGCCTGGTGTGTGTGTGTGTGTGTCCATATGACTGTTCGCCCCTCCCTGATGGCATGTTTGTGTGCCTGGTCCCTTCCCTCCCTTGCCGTCATGCACCCTGGTGTTGTTACTGTGTGCCTGTGGGTTGCCAGGACAGTGTTGGTTGCATGGCCCCTTGACTTACCTGTGTCATGCATAATGCTCCTCCGTGATGGTGTCCCGGTGCAGCTGGGCCTGCGGATCAGTTAAGTCCACTGCGTCCAAGGGGCTGCTCATCACCATCATCACCGGCGCCGCTGGCGTCCCCATTGCTGTCCCCCTCCTCGACCTGAATGCCTATCCCACAGTCTTTGGCCATGTTGTACAGGATACAACAGGCCAGGAATATCCCACAGGCCTTTGAGGGGCTGTACTGTAGGGCACCGCTGGAGGTGTCTAGGCATCGGAAGCGTGCCTTGAGCATCCCAAACACCCGTTCGATGATGTTGCGTGTTGCGGCATGCGCCTCATTATAGCATTGCTGCGATGGGGTCATGGGCTACCGGTATGGTGTGAGCAGCCAGGGATGGAGTGGGTATCCACTGTCACCTGTGTGGAGATGGTGGAGATGAGTATCATGTTCAGGTCCATATTGCCAATATCCCTGTGTGCCACTGCCATGGCGCCTGTGGCATTCCCACCCTTGCCCCACGTTTGCAATTCCTACATGCGTACTCACCCACTAGATGGCCTGTGGGGATGTCCCCACTCTCAAATCGATGGCACAGTGTGGACTGATACCATATAAAGGCATCATGTGCTCCGCCAGGGTGTGTGGCTCAGACATTGATTATGCGCCCAGTGGCATCACACACCACCTGGCAGTTGACACTGGAATAGCCCTTCCTGTTCCTATATGCAGCCCCATCAGGGCCAGGTGGCATGTGTATGGCCACATGGGTGCAGTCTATGGCCCCTAGCACGCCAGGCATACGTGCTACCCTGTTGAACTCCTGCATGTTTGCTGTATGCTCTGCCGCGGTGCTGGGGAAATGGATGTGCTCTGCAGCATGTGGCAGCAGTGCGCTGAGGAATTGGGTGAGGATGCGTGACATGGCTGACTGTGTGATGCCTGTGGTGTCCCCTGTCGGCCTCTGGAAGGTGCCCGTGGCGAGCAGGTACATGCAGGCTGTCACCTTGGTCTCCACCGACAGAGCGTGACTCTGTCGTGAGGGTGCCTGCATCACATCACTGCACAGCTCACAGAGCCATCTCAGTATTGCCCTGTTCAGGCGGTACCTGCCCACGATCTCTACATCTGTGTACAGCTCAAAGCTGATGCGGGCACGGTACTGCCTGTTGGGGGTGTACCGCCGACGGGCCCTTCCACAGCCACGTCCCCCTGCAGCATGCATTCTCACCCCCCTCATTACAGCTTCCATGTGGAAGCTGGCACTGTCCATCTCCCTGGCTTGTGACCCCCTGGCTGATGTTGCTCTGTTACCCCCGCTGTCCTGACTGCTACCTCCACTGCACCTGGTACACCTACTGGCCTCTGCACTCTGTGGCCCCATACACCTTCCCTTGCCCCTCTTCTGTCCTGTGCACTCCCTGGCCTGCACTGTTTGTTGCTCTGGCCTTCTCTGTCTCTCTGCCTCATGTGTCTTCCCTGTCGCGTTCTTGCGCCTCTTCCTTGAGCCTTTTTATTTTGGCTCATTTCCGCTAGGGCTCAACTTCCGGCTGTTCACTCTTGCGCATTGCACAAGTCTTTGAATATCGCATTGCGCTCTTTATGCGTGGATCCACCCCCTTTGGTTGCACATGCCTTCATTTGCATTGCGCTGTTGCTCAGCCTGTTTTCAGTGGCGCAACTGCCTCCTGCTGAATATCGCAGAATGGCGCACTTTCGGACTTGCGCATGTGCAACCCTATTGCGCATGGCGCAACCCTTTTGAATATCCAGCCCACTGTGTTTACAGTCACACAAATCTCTCTATAGAGGAGTTGCATACTGTACCTAAAGGGAAGGGGTGTACTGTTTGAATGGGCCATCCTCTGACACATCGCACACTCGGGAAACCGGTCTGGGCCTTACATGTGTCAGTGTAACTTTTTTCCCTGTGTGGATGTTTTATGGCTGTACTGTAAGTGATAAAAGATATTTTTTGGCATTAGTTTCTGCTGGATGGTGCCTTTTTTGATTGCTCATTTGTCTAGTGCCCCCCCACCCTCTGACTGTTGCCCCAATTTTGTTTCCCATTTCCCTGGTGTCTAGTGGCACTCCTCACCCTCCGATTGCTGTCACCCCCATATACCCTCACTCACTTGAACAGGTGACAGGGCAAAGATCCACTCTCTGACTGAAGACATATCTTGCTGCTGGAACCAACGACTGCAATATGAGACACTAAGGGGACTTGCCTGACTAAACAGGCAAGGTTATTTGCCCCTGGCAGGCCCTCCCAGAATGCAACAGGTCAGCGAGTCCAGGGAGAAGGGAGGTAATTCCAGGGGGGGGAGGGAGTGAGTGACAGGGAAAAGGAAGGGCCTCAGGTAAGGATGGAAGGATTTGCTGCTAGAAGAGAGAGAGAGAGAGAGAGAGAGGGAGGAGCAAAAGGGATTATATCAAGAGACCAGCAGGAAAGGCACACTTTCTATGCTGAGTAGTGGTGCTGGCCTACACCATGCACCACCATCAGCACTTTCAGTCATTGTTTGGGTAGTTTTTTGTTCTCTGCAATTTTTTTCCTTGGGGGCACTCTGGGGAAGCCCCAATGTTATGTGAATTTTTTTCGCATCTTTTTGCATGGTCTTAAGCAGGTAGAAATTGTATCATGCACCGTGTGCAGAGGAGCAGGTCAGAATTCCAAGTTCACATTTGCAGCAAGATGAAGGTACCATTCGTTTTCGGGCGCCGTGACCTGTGGCATCAACAGCCAAGCAAATCATCCATGCAGCAGATGATGGGTAAGTAGGGTTGCACTGGAGAGTACACCACAGCCAACAGTGTGCACACTGATCTGGTGGTTTGGGCCATTTGCCAGAGTGCTCCTGGTGTCCCTGTATAAGCAGAAAGCTTTGGATTTTCCCCAATGGGTCGGCAGGGCACCTAGGAAACATGGAGTTATTTTCCTCTACCCATAGCTGCAGAATGCACCCAGGCACTAGGCTGTAGTCACAGGGAGTGCAGGTTTTGGCGATTTTCAGAAGTGCCCCCCCATTTTCCTTCTCTCCTCTCTGTCAAAAGCATGAAAGTTAGGGCAATGGCAGGGAGGCCTCATCTGTGCTGAAGGGGAAGCTTGCACTCCTTGTACTCCTCAGTAAAACCATTTGGGGGGAAGGCTGATGCTAAGAGCCACTGCTAGTCCCTTGTTGCAGCCAAGCCATTGGTGCCACATGGCTGTCCGCCATTTTGTGTGATTGGTATGGTCCCGGTCATAGCCGGAACAATCTGACATTTTCCTTTGGCTACCTTTCCGCGGGGGTGGGGGGGTGGAGAGCAGCGAGGAAGGGGGTTGGAAGGCCTTCACCAGGTAAGTGGCCTTTTCTTGCAAAGGGGTTTTTGTTTTGGTAACCGGAGGGGACAGCCAGTGGTGCAGCTTGAGTGCATGGTCAGGTGACATAGGCTATGAATCAATCGGCAACAAAAACGTGGGTTAGGCCCCCTGTTTTGTCCTGGGGGTACACTGAGCAATGGTGTCACATGACTGGCTATAGCCTTGCCTGTTTAGTCAGGCAAGCCCCCCTTATAAATATTGCTAGAAATCAACTTCCTTCATCTTTGTGAAAACATTCAGTTTGATCTGGAAAATGCAGGCATCTTAATTTAACGTTATTGGGCAAAAATAAATAAATGATAATTGCAACACACATGTTCTGTATTTTCCAAATATTCTGGTCTTATCAAACAACAACATTACTAAATAAGTTAGAAACAATTTTTGGGAATTTTGTATGGTACAGTATTCAAAACCTCTCAGATTTGGAATTAATAAACTTAGAACCTCACAAGGCATGGGTGGGTTTTTTCTTTGTTATAATGGGAAAGGTACCAATGGGGCCTTCATTTTCAAGCAATCTATTCTGCATTTATTGGGTCACTACAAAAAAAATTCTCCATTGTGGATTGGGGGGGAGGTAACGCTGCTATAGGTGGTAGTTTAATAAACAGCTTATCTCGTTCCTCATGCTGTGGGGGTTTTGAAATCGCAGGCCTATTTCAATTACTGTAAGAGTATCATGCGGGGTAGTAGAAGGGGTAGTGTTAATACCTATCCTTCTGGAATACTGTATGAGCTTTTGTATGGTGGAAGGACGAAGTGACCAACAGAGTGAAGGGGTAAGTGGTAAGCAAATGGAGACAGTCTAGAGCGTAACCTTCTTAAAATCCTTCAGTCCATTTAAAATAATTATTTTATGGAACCTCTAGTCTTCTATCTGATATTGAAGTTGAGTACTGTTGGTCTGGCACAATGGTAAAAGCATCTGATACAACATGAATCCCTTGGGGCTACCATACCGTACTTACGAAGGGCCGCATTTTATACTGGCTATACTAATTTCTATTTTGCAAGCTAAACTTGCTTAGTCAGTTAGCTCTGGGAGGCTGTAAAGGTTGTTAAAATTGTGGATAACATAAAACCTCAAAGTTACGGCACTGAACAGCTGGAGTGGCTAACTGGTTTATTTCCATTAAACAATAACAGTCCAGTAAAGAGCAACGGCTGGCACAGGGGATACATGGAGGGGAAAAGGGGTTCTTCCGGTACATTGGGGAGCGGAGAAAAACTAAGGGCCATCTCAGCAGATTGAGATCAGAAGGAGGGTGGGTGGAAGAGGCGAGGGACCAGGCAGAGGTATTTAACGAGTACTTTGCCTCTGTGTTCACTAGGAAGGGGGATGGGATATCTACAAAGCAAGGCACGAAGGGGATAGAAGCGTCAGTAAGTGGGATCAGGGGAGCAACAGAAATGGAGCAAGAGGAAGGGAGAAGTACCCCAGGGGTGTCACATCTGGGTAAGGATAAAAAGGCCAGTAAGATGGAGGGGACGGATGATGATATCTCCACCAAAAGGGTGTGGTTAGCCCTCAAGGCCCTAATGAAAGACAAATCTCCTGGGCCGGATGGCATTCATCCAAGAGTACTATGGGAATTGGCGGACATACTGGCTGCACCCCTGGTGGAGCTTTTCAACAGGTCACTTGAGACAGGGAGGATACCTAGGGATTGGCGAGAGGCACATGTGGTGCCAATCCATAAAGGGGGGTCAAGGGAAGTACCAGGTAACTATAGACCCATCAGTTTGACCTCGGTGGTGGAAAATTAATGGAGATTATATTAAAGGACGATTGGGGGTGTACTTGGAGGAGGTGGGAGGTCTGGATAGTCGGCAACATGGGTTTGTGCTAGGTAGATCATGTCAAACCAACCTTGTGGAGTTCTATGAATGGGTAACATCAGAACTGGACAGGGTAAGCCTGTGGATGTATTATTCTTGGACTTCAGCAAGGTGTTTGACTCTGTCCCCACAATGGTCTGGTGGAGAAACTGATGGGGTTAGGAGTAGGCCCTTTGATGGTCAGATGGATTGAAACATGGCTAGCTGGATGCACCCAGAGAGTAGTGGTCTGTGGGGAGCTCTCGAACCCTAGAGGTTGGTAGTGGGGTACCACAGGGCTTCGGTCCTGGGTCCGATCCTGTTTAATGCTACATATCGGACATCAGGGAGGGTATAGGGTGTGAAATGAGTCTCTTCATGGATGACTCCAAGATGGGAGCAGTAGTTGAGGAAGAAGAGGGGAGGTTGGCCCTGCAAGGGGACCTGGACACCCTGGAAAGCTGGGCTCACACATGGAAATTAAATTTCAATATCACCAAGTACAAGGTGTTGCATCTTGGTCGGGAAACCCTAAACACAGGTACACCCTGGGAGGGGAGGCGCTGGAGGCCTCAATAGGGGAAAAAGACCTAGGGGTCATGGTGGATGCATGTATGAATAACTCTGAGCAGTGCAGGAGAGTGGCTAGCAAGGCAAACAGGATGTTGGGATGCATCGTAAGGGGGATCACCTCTAGGAGTAAGGAAGTGATTCTGCCGCTGTACAATGGACTGGTTAGACCACACCTTGAGTACTGTGTACAGTACTGGAGACCACACTTGAAGAGGGACATACAGCTCCTGGAGAGGGTACAGAGTAGGGCAACAAAGATGATATGAGGGCTAGGGGATTTGACGTATGAGGACAGACTTCAGGAGCTCTGCCAGTTTTCATTGGAGGAGAGGAGAGGAGAGGAGAGACAGGGGGGACATGATTGAGGTCTTCAAGTACCTCAAGGGAATAAATAGGGTAAACATGGAGGGGATCTTTAGACTAAAGCAGGGAGGTATCACCAGAGGGCATGGTTTGAAGTTGGAAGGTGGAAGGGTGAGGGGAAAAGAGGAGGTTTTTCACTGAGAGGGTGGTGGACCTTGGAATGCACTGCCTGGTGAGCTGGTTCAGAGCTCCACAGTGGAGGGCTTCAAGAGAGGGTGGGGCAGACACAGAAAGTGGATGTATCAGATGATGGCCTGTCCCAGGGGGATGGGGATGGATGATAGGGGTTTCTGGAGCACAAGGGATGGAAGGGTCTCGGCACCCAACTAAGGATCTAAGGTTCGAGCAGACTTGATAGACCGTAAGGCCTAATCTGCTGGCAAATAGTATGCTAGTATGTTAGTAACATTAGCATTTAGCATTTTAAGTATTTTGTTGGGAAGAAGTGAGCCTTTGTTTTAGTCTGCAGATAGCTAGACAGTTTGCTAAAGGGCTCACTCCATCGCATGTTGCCGGTTTACACATCCTGTTGTTATATCATTTTAATTATCCTCCGTGGCTTTGCCACTAAGTACACATACAGTTTAATATGATTTTAACAATTTAAACAACCAGGAAGCCATATTCCTTAATGGGACCTGGAGTGCAGGGTCAACATGTTCTGGAGACCCCATCTCCGCAAGGACATAGACAGGATAGAGGCAGTCCAGAGGAGGGCAACTAAAATGGTGCAGGGTCTGCAAGAGAAGCCGTATGAGGAGAGACTAAAGGAGCTTAATATGTATACCCTTGAGGAAAGAAGGGAGAGGGGGGGACATGATAGAAACTTTCAAGTACCTCAAGGGAATCAACAAAGTCCAAGAGGGTAGCATCTTTCAGAAAAAGAGACTTGCAAGAACAAGGGGACACAATTTAAAGATAGAAGGAGGGCGGTTCAGGGGCAATGTGAGGAAGTATTATTTCACAGAGAGGGTAGTGGATGCATGGAACAGCCTTCCTGAGGAAGTTGTGGAGTCTAAAACTGTGGGAGAATTCAAGAATGCATGGGACAGACATAAGGCAATTCTTGTGGGGGGCAGGAAGATATAGGCTGTTGGTTAAATAGGATCTGTGGCCTATCCTGTAGGTAGGGGAAATGGGCAGACTAGATGGGCCTAGCGGTCCTTATCTGCCGTCAAAGTCTATGTTTCTATGTTTCTATGTTTCTATGTTACTGGAAGATGAGAACTAATAGAATTTGATATAAGAAAATGAATGAATAAACAAATAAATGGGAATAAACAAATAAATGGGAACACAAGCAAGTTTTTATGAGCGTCCAGGATGTACTTGGGATGGTGTGCAAATTAGCCTAATTGAAATAAACAATTAAATCTATTTCAGGCTTCCATGTTTGAGCAAGTATTTTCCCTACAATCCTACATTTCTGGTGAGCCATAATCAACATCAGGTAAGCATTTATTTATTTAGTATTTATGGGGAATGTGTTAGACTTGGTAAGCCCTTTGAAACTAGATGTCCTTTGTTCAGGGTGACTCAGAAATCACATTCTAACTGCAGCAACTTATACCGCGTGACAGGCATTGTGAAAGGATAGATGTAACCGCTAACATGGAGTAGATGTGCTTAACCAGCAGTGGGATCTAACATTTTAACAGTTATTAACTATTAGTAGGGCAATATGCTGTTTAAGCGGTATCGCACATTTTCAAAGTACCAGCCTACAGGAAGCTCACACTAGTATTTGTAATCAGCAATAGAAACAATAACAGAGGTACCTATGGTTTGTGGGCATATAGGCAGAGTCAGACACACAATTTATGTTACTTAGCTCAATGTACTTAATTTTAAGAATTGGGCACCCTAAAGGGTACCAAGATTCAAATGGCTGATTTTATTTCTATTTTTGCTTTTGATAAGTCATATAGTCTGAGCCTACATTTTCCTGTTTAGACGACTACCTTGGAGGAACTGATGTAGATACATGATATTGAAAGGAAATAGAGTCTGCTGTGCAGAGCTGTGTGAGTGCTGGGAGAAGCAGTGTAAACTTGTTAGGGTGGGAAGCCAACAAATAGGGTGAGCTTTTGCCAAAACCACTACTCCTGCCTTGCAAAGTGATCACTATGAATTTGCATCTAAAGAGCTGTTGATATAATATTTAATATTTCCATTCTCAGGAAATACCACACAGTGGCTTAGTCTGGTTTCAATCTCACTGAACATTCATTTGGGTGGTGGTAATTGGGAAGGGGAGGGACAGCAGCAGCAAGGACGGGTGCTAGTTGGACACTCATGCAAATGGCCCATAGCTGTGGACAAGTAAATAAGCAAGAAAGTAAGCAAGTAATATTAGTGGTGATGTTACGCTAAGGATTAAAGGTAGACTTAGGCCATTCTGAAAGAGTTGAAAATTTATATTTTGTCTCTTAATTAATCAGATAAGAGCATTGGGAACACAGCATTGACTTTATGCAGGCTGCTTCAATTACTAATATGCCTAACCATACTACTCAGAATAGGTAGTTAGCTAATTATGCTATTACCAAGAGAATTTTAATGCACTGAATAAGTATATTCAGGTCATACTCACTGGTGTATTCCTAGAGACAATAATTAGTAACAATCAGCTAACCCAGAAATAAGTTTCATTAAATCCTCAGTAAGGAAGCTACATATACAGTGAGGCAGTTTCCCTTCAGAGTTCCACATAAATAGGAACACGTGAACCAGAAAGAACACAAACAGACTTCTAATGCTTAGATTTTACACTAACCATTGGGAAGCTTGAGCTGGGGTAGCTAGCGATGGGGGCAAATCCAGAGTATCACGGGGACCTAAGCGGTCACCAGTCAGAGCTTTCTGCTTAAGGGGGGAAGTTGTGGGGGCAAACTAATATCAAGTGCGGACAAGAGATAAGGAATAGAGTGTCCCATGCCAATGCCAGATAATATTTTGAAAAGAGGCTTAGGTTTAGCAAGAGGGCCACTCGGCCAGCATTTAAGAATCCAGTTAGATGCCGCCTCCATCCCCCCCCCCCCGGTAACAGTCTACATCTCGTCACTGGTAAATTGGAGGCACTGAAGTACGTTAAGGGTATAGCACCAATATTTTCCAGTCAGTTAGGCATCCCCTTAAAAATCCACTCCCAATGGTGGGGTTGCAGGGCAGTAGTTGGGGCTAAAGAACCAGGGGGTTTCTTCCTTACATCTTCCTTCCAGATAAAGGCCTGAGAAAAATTTTAGCCCTGGTTAATATGACCGGGTAGTGGTGGTGTCAATAGGCTGGCCAAAGGGCTTTCCATTTGTGGAGGTTTGGGGGCAGGACACAACAAAAAAAAAGGGGGTTTGATCTGAGATAAGATGAATACCAGAGTGGCAGATGGGTCTGGGCACTAACCTTGCTGTATCCTTAGGAGCATTATATGATCTCTGTCGTGGGGCAACAAATAGGCTTGTCCAGTTTTTTTCTGTTCTCTGACCCATGGTAGCTAACAGGAAATAGACAGGGCATGCAATTATGCTGACGGTAACCAATTATGTTAACTGGTAAGATCTGGTGGGGAACAAGATCTATTGGTAGTCTGCAAGACAGATAAAAATATTGGTTCTCCTAAGCCCCTGGTACTAACAAAAAAAAGAGAACTAGATCATGGAGAATTTTCCCAAAAGCAGGCCACCACTCCGGCAATGTATAAAAATACTGAATACGGACTTGGGTGCACATGTACACATCTTAAGGGCAGGCCTACCTTGGGGGTTTTGTGAACAGAGAAGATTTTAACTCAGCATAGCCAAGGTGCCCTGGAGATCTGAGCAATCCAAACTGGACAGCCGCATATTTCACACACACACACACACACACACACACACACGTGTATATTTTATGCAGGTGTGGGGGTATGTATGTATATATATATGTGTGTGTGTGTGTGTGTATTCTATGCAAAAAAACTGCGCTAATGCATCATTTAGGGTTAAAACACAAAAAATCAAGAAATGAAAACTCTTTAGGGTTGCCCTTCCCCCTCTCATGGACCTGCCAATCATCCCAAGATTGACAGATGACGGGGTGTGTCATTGGGGTTGTGAGGCCTAAATGTTGCATTTAGTGGCAACCCTAAAGATTTTTCATTTCCTGTCTTTTTGTGATTTAACCCTAAATGATGAATTAACACAGTTTTTTGCATAGAATTTCCTTACTTTTTGAGAAAGAATAGAAAACTAAGAACTTGCGGAAGTTGCTGGGAGCATGTGCTCCCACCAACTTGTAAATGTGTCTCTACCATCAACACCCTCCAGATTTCAAAGTAAAAGACCAAACTGTGTCTGAGATATAACATGTTAAATTTGAAATTTTCGTTCATCGGGGTTGTAGAATTCTGCACCTGTTGACATTTTGCAGACACAACGACTGAAAAGTACATCCATGTCACTAAGGCTAGGCATCAGGCTGTGCATTGGGGTCATCGGTCCTAACTCTCCGAACCCATTCTCCTATACCTCTGCTTCTTTACACATGTGATGGGGTGAGAGGGCCAATGACCCCAATGCGCACCCTGATGCCGGTTGGGAGTGGGCTGGGGGGTTCAAGGGGGCTTTCAACCCTAACACTAATTCCTCGCTTTTGTCGCTTGGAACAAACCCTAACTGATGCATTAAATGGAGTTTTTGCCTCTAATATATATATATATAAATGAATAAATAAATAAATTAAATTAAACATGGAATGTGGGACAAGGAATTTGCACTCACGCCGGTAACTCACATGTCTGTCTCTCTCCCTTTTGCTCAGGTGAAGTGTGCAGGCATAAGGTGGGACTGCACCAAGGTTTTCGCCGCTGGACGGAGCAGAGCATGGCAGGGTACACAAGGGGCCACCAGCAGTACCAGGATTGGGACAAGGAGTGGCCCTAAAAAAAAAAAATCAGAGAAGGAGGAGTTGGGGGCTCAGCTGCTACCATTGTGGCAGGACATACCCAGACACAGCATCATTAGATCTTGGTATCATTCATTTTGGAGACTGAGGAAGGGGGGGATCCCCCCAGCCAGAAAAATTACTTACAGGTCAGAAGGACAGTTTATACAAGGAGAGGGGTGCCCTGGGAGTACCTTAGTATGTTTAAATGTTACTCAAGGTTGAAGGGGCAGGTGAGGGATGGTAGGACACTGGAACAGGTGGGTACAATGCTATACCAGAGTGGGGGAGAATCAATGGACCAATTATTGAGCAGCAGTGTGCATCTCCCCCTTTCATAGGTGGGCCTAGACATATGCGTCACCAGAATAGTGCTGACAAATGGGAGGCAGGGAGGTAGTTTGTGGGGTCTGGAAAAGCAGTGGCACTTGAGGGGGTCTAGGTAAGGGTGGGGAGAAGAACATCATCTAACACAAGCTGGAGGTGGTCTAGTGGGGGAAAAAGGTGGGAGGGAGGATCCCAGCCTGGTGTTTACACCAGGGCTAGGGGAAGTAGGGGACCCAGGGTGAGGCCCCAGGAAGGAGAGAAGAGCCCATGTCTACACACTGGCTCCAACTGGTACAAGCAAAAGAAAGGGCCCTGGATGTACATCCAGGTCATAGCGTACAATTTAAATGAATGGGTGGACCCAGATGTACATTTGGGCTAAAGAGGTGCATAATTATCAACGAAATATAAAAAAGGAGTGAAGTTTATTGTATGTTTATCGATGATTTAATTGAACACTGATGGTGTACGAAAAACAGAAATCTTATAATAAACGTAACTGCCAACTGAGCACCCAGATTTGAAGTGTAAGGTGTGAATTTTCTGGGGGAATGGTTAAGGGACAAGGGGACTTGCCTAACTAAATGGGCAAGGCTATTTGTCCCTGGCAGGCCCTCCCAGAATGCAACAGATCAGTGAGTTCAGGGGAGGGGAGGTAGTCCTAGGGAGAGGGGGGAGTGAGTGACAGGGAAAAGGGAGGGGCCCCAGGTAAGGAGGAAAGGGGGTTGGCTGCTAGAGGGGAGAGACAGAGAGAGAGAGAGAGAGAGAGAGAGAGAGGGGGTGGAGCAAAAGGGGATAATATCAAAAAGACCCGAGCAGGAAAGGCCCTCTTTCTATGCTGAGTGGTGGTGGTGCTTTCACCCACCCACCCTGATTGAGGCAAGGAAAGGAAGGAAGTGTGGGTTTAAAAGGGGAGGGTCAAAGAGGGACCCATAAGGACCTGCTGAAGGTGGATGGCAGGATTTAATAAAAGTACCTGCTGAAGGTGGACAGCAGAAAGGAGGAAGTAATGCAAAGGAGGGGTTGGAGGTAGCATAGTAGGGAAAAAGGGGGGAGGGAGGATCCCAGCCTGGGGCTTACAACAGGACTAGGGGGAGTGTGAGCCCCAAGGTGAGGCCCCAGGAACTAGAGAAGGGCATGTGTCTACACACTAGCTCCAACTGGTACATGCAAAAGAAAGGGCCCTGGATGTACATTCAGGTCATAGTGTTAATTTAAATAAATGGGTGGACCCGGATGTACATCTGGACCAAAGAGGTGTGTAATTGTCAATTAAATATAAAAAGGAGTGAAGTTTATTGTATGTTTATGGGTGATTTAATTGAACACTGATGGTGTGTGATAAACAGAAATCTTATAATAAACATAACTGCTGTGAATTTTCTGGGGAGAATGGTCAAGGGACAAGGTAAATGTGGTTCAATGTATTTCAATGGGGTTTTCAACACTGATGTATAACTTCACTATTTTAGCGTATTTTGACGCCAGATGTTCAACATGGCCTTTTGGAGACCCCACCTCATGGACAATATCAGCGGAATTCCACAAATCCATCCCAAAAGGCAATTTCATGATGCTGTTGTGAAGTCTCCTTTGGGGCAGAATTTGAGATTTTTCATGGCATTTGTTCATGAGGTGGGGTCTCAAGAAGGTTATGTTGAAAATTTGGGGTCAAAATATGTAAAATATGTAAAAATGGCATATGCACATGCATTTAAATTTAATAAGACTTGCTTGTAACTTTGATCATTTTAAATGTTTTCACCACAAATTTTCAAAGCAGCCATTTTTTACACCACCTCATGAATATGACAGCTGGCCCCATCTGGAGTAATGTGTGTACTACTGAGGCCACACCTTCACAAGGACATTAACAAAATGGAGGCAGTCCAGAGAAGGGCAACCCAAATGGTGCAGGTACTGCATCAGAAAACATATGAGGACAGATTAATGGAGCTCAATATGTATACCCTAGAGCAAGGGACAGTATAGAACCATTAGGACAATTCACACCCTGTTTACGAGGTGTACCTGTGCAATGAAACATATAAAATGATGGTTTCCAACACTTGACAATGACTAACATATTACAAAAGTTGAATGCACAATTGTAAAAAGAGCAAGGGTGAATAAACACAACATTTAACATGTTATTTTAGATTGTTTTAACACTTGTCCACAATAATTGCACTAAACAGACAAATGACAGGATACATAAAACAGTTAGATTTTGTTACAATAATCAATTACAAGCAAAACTAAAACTAAAATCCTGTCTGGCCAATGTTTTAAAACTACTCTCTGTAAGGTCTGGGTTTCTTAGATCTGGAGGCAGTGTGTTCCAGGTACTTGCTACACTGAATTCAAAGGTCATTTTACCAAAGTTGTTTGTGATTCTGGGCTATATCAGGTCCCTATCCCCATTTTTTCTTAGATTTAAGCTATGTCTTGGTTTTTGTAATTTCTCTATCAAATGTTGAGGTGACTTGTTTCTGAGCATGCTCAACCTAAATTGTTCCAAATATTCCTACATTTTAAGTCAGGTGATTGCCAACCCAGTTTATTGTACATTGTACAATGGTGTGTACTATAGTTACACCTCAAAACGAATCATGCCAATCTATTATAAAGATGATCAAGTTTTTCTAACTGCTGTTTACTTGAAAATCTGTAAAGATGATTTCCGTAATCTAGTATCAGCATAACTAACTGATTTGCTATTGCTAAGCATACAGACTTAGTTGTGCTTCTTTTAAACCTTCTTGCTGCCCCATTCGTCCATTCACTTTTTTAACAAGATCTGAAATATGACAGTCAAAGCTTAAATGCTGGTCAAAATAACTCCCTAGATATTTATACATTGCAGTTTGAGTCAGACATTTCCCTTCCCTTGTCATTATGTGTAAACACAAACTTTTTGATCTAGATTGCTTAGAACCAAATAGCATTGTTTGTGTTTTTTTACTGTTAATGATCAAACCCAGAGGTGAAAAACACTCATGCACTGCAAGAAAATCCTGCTGCAGTTTAGTTTCTACTTTGCTGTGGCTGCCCTCCTCAGCCACCAACACAGTGTCATCCATGTAAAGGCAGATACTGGAGTGCTCCACAAAATCCGGGAGGTCATTGATGTAAATAATAAACAATAGTGGCCCCAGGATCGATGCCTGGGGCACACCATGAATTATTGGTAAAGTGTCTGACTGAAATCCATTTACTGTCACTACTTGGGTTTTTCCATTTAAGCACGAACTGAACCACTTGCAAGACTCATTTAATGGTCTTATATTTTTTAGTTTTTCTAACAAGATTTTATGATCAACCAAATCAAATGCTTTGGACAGGTCCACGTACACCATGCCAACGGACCTTGCCCTCCTCAAAGGAGTAGCTACTATATCCATGAAGTTAGCGTAGTGGCCGTGGACCTGCCCTTCCTAAAGCCAGACTGGTATCTGGTCAGTTTTTCATATTTTTCCAGATATTCAGTTAACTGACTATGAACTATTCTCTCATGGATCTTTAAGACTGCTGATAATAAAGCTATGGGGCAGTAATTTGTTGGATCTGTTGGCTCTCCACCTTTAGCAATTGGTATAACTTTAGCTAACTTCCTGCTCTGAGGAAAAGTTCCCTCACACAAGCTCCAATTTATGATTCCCTGAATTATTGGGGACATTTCTGATGCTGATTCCCTCAGTAGCATGTTTTCAATACCATCCACACCGCTGGCCTTTTTCATCTATAATCACTTAACAATCTTAAAAACTTTGGCAATAGTAACCTTTCAGAATCTGAACTTCGGTGAATTTTTGTTTTGCATCCCTGTTTTTATCACCTTTATATCTCTGTTTACTGCATTTGTTTACGAAATCATTAGATCAGGTAATTTAACAAAGTAGTTATTTAATAGATTTGCAGAGTTGTCTGTTTGTTGCAGCTCCCCATTTTTCTTAATCGGAATTTCTGGATGATGTTTGATTGGATTAATTAGATTCTTTATCAAAGACCAGTAATTTTTGGGATCCACACTTTCCTTAATTTTTTGCTTATAATAATAGGAGTTTGAATTCCTGATTACAGTATTACAGTACTAACTCTGTTGCTGATTTTTTTTTATTTTAACTACATATCTGGATCCAATGATTTATTAACTTTCTTCCAGAGCTGTTTTTTGTTGTTGAATGAATTTGCTTATTTTAGATTTTATCATGCATGGTCTTTTTTTTTTGAGAGGAGCAAATTTGCCACAGGCATCCAAAAACATATTGGTAAACTTCACAATAGCCAAGCTCAAATATGGAATTAAAAATACCCTGTGCTATGGCATAGTAGTTAAATAATCCCTAAATTGTAATTTGCTAAATTTAGCATAATTTTTCCTATAAGTATCAAATTGTTTGGACTGAACCTTATTCTCATATTTCACCCTTATGTTGCACTGAACAACATGATAGTCACCCAAATTAGGACAACAAACATTAACTTCACTGAACTGCTGGTTTGGGGAAATAAAAATTAGACCAAGATGTTGCCATAACTATTTAATGAACTTTTCCTTGTGGGAGATTGTATTATTTGGGTCAGTTGCAAGCTCTGCATATAGCTTTCTAGTTTCTGTCCTCGAGGACCCCCCTCCCCAGTGGCATTTAAATCACCGATAAGAATTACATTCCTATTTTCAATATGTACTCCAATTTCATGACAAAATTTGTCAAAGTAGCTCATCTTCACTTTGGGTGGAGATGTATCAGTTAGGGTTAAAGTGACAAAAGTAGAGAATTGTGTGTTAGGATTTCTAACTCTAACGCCCTACCCCCACCCTGCAGGCAGCAAACCAGGCATGGGATGTGCCTTGGGGTTTTCAAACCTAATGCTCACCTCCTTCCATCAGTAAAGCAGCTGAGATATGTACAGTATATGAGAATGAGGTGAACATTAGGCTTGGAAACCCTGAGGTTCACTCTCTTGCCTGGTTTACTGCCTGCGAAAATGTTAGGTTGGAACCCCAACACCATATTTCCCTACATTTGTAACTCTAACCCTAACTGATGCATTAACAGGGTTGTTTTTTTTTTGCAAAGAATACGTTATGCTGGGCCTGTATTGCCAGTATAGTTAGGGTTGCTACAGCACTTCAGTATTAAATCCAACATTTTGCACCTTAATAACTTTAGTGTACTTTGACAAAACAGCCCAAAATTTGGCATGCTCAGTCATATTGCCAGAGTCTCAAGATGTGAAAAGTTTCATGATGGCATCTTGTATGATTTTTGAGATATAAAGTGATAAATAACAGGAAAAAACATTTTTTTTTCCCATTGGTTAACATGGGATTTCTTGCCATCATCTACAACCCTGATGTAATTAAATATTTCTCTGAAATTTTCAGGGATAATGATGTATGTGTCAAGGGTGTGCTTTTGGATGGCCTGGTGAAAAAATATGTTACCATTTTTGAATTATAATGGGTTTTGTGATAGCCGCTAGAGAGGCAGGTAAATTAAAACTGAACTGTTAATTGTTAAGGATTTACTTTTTCTGTCAGAGGAATACTGTTCGTGTTTTCTGTCATCTTGTTTTTTTTTTCCCATTTTAGAAACTGATTTCTAAAGAAATACTACTTGGTAAGGAATGACCAAGACCTGCATTTAGGTCTCAGTCACACACTGAGTTCCATTTTTGTACTATTACTTACAAATTGTCTTTTTTGGGCAAGAATCAAATTGTACATCACTCACTTAGGTGACGATCAATCCATTGAAAAATAACTATTCACAGTTCTTTACAGTTAACTGAAACGACTGCGAACTGTAAAGGTCCATGACTGTTCGAACTCTCATAGCTCTCTGGTGTCTAGTGACACTCCCTCACCCACCGATTTCTGTTCCCTGAGTGAAATAATACATCCCTGGTAGTTCAGTGGTCCTTCCCCTCCTATTCTGCCATTGCCCTCCCCACATAAACAGAATTCATTCTCTGGTAGTCCAGTGGTCCCACCCCTCTCCCCCATTCTCCAATCTCCATCCCTGTATAAGGTAAATATATTTCTTGGTACTCCAATAGTCCTGTCCCCCTCCCCAGTTCTCAGATCACCATCCTTGTATAAATTACATATATTTTCTGGCAGTTCAGTGGTCCCTCCCCTATTCTCCGATCACCATCTCCATGTACAATATTACAGTCACTGGTAGTCCAGTGGTCCAGCCCCCATTCTCCAATCACCATCCCTGTAGTAAATACCATTAATTGGTAGTCCAGTGGTCCCTCCTGTTCTCTGATTGCCATCCCCATGCTGCTGTTATATGTCCCCGATGTCTAGTGGCACCCCCACTCACCTCAGTGTCCATCCTTGTAATAAAGAAATGGTCCCTTAATTTTTTTTCCTGCAAAAAAAAAAAGAAGTTCCTCTCTGATCAGCTCCACACCTCTACCTCCTACTCAGAATCCACCAACCCGCACCCCCTGTACACCCCCACACACCCTCACTCACCTGAACAGGTCACAGGTTTGAGATCCACTCTTCAATCGAAGATACATCTTGCTGCTGGAACTGGCTACTGCAATATGAGAAACTAAGGTAAATACGGTTCTATGGACGTCAATGGGAGTTTCAGCTTTGATGCATAACACAGCCAGTTTTTGACATTTTTACACCAGATTTTCAATGTTGCCTTTTGGGGACCCACCTCCTGAACAATATAGTGACATTACACAACTCCCGGCTGAAAGGTGATTTAGTGGTCGGTTGGCAAATTCATCTTTAAGGCAGGATTTGAAAAATTTCCTGCCCTTGTTCATGAGGTGGGGTCATACAAAGGCGATGTTAAAAATCTGGGGTCAAAATATGAAAAAAAATGACAAAGTTATGCCCATTCTTGGCAATTTTGCTACGCACACTTGTAACTGTGAAAATTTTAAATATTTTGAACTCAGATTTTCTACATAGCCTTCTTATTACCCCACCTCTTGTATGTCACAGCCGTCATTTTTCAAATCCTGGCCAAAATTTGTTTTTGCGCCAGGCAAGGGACCATTGTTTAGCCATGAGTAGCACACTAGGCTGAAGCTTGTTTCCAGATGTGACCTGGGAGCACATGAAAGTTAAGTGACTTTTTCAGGATCACACAGTATGCACCTAGATAGCTGTGGGATTCAAAGCCAGGTCTCCAGATCTGATCTGCAGCTCAGAGCCTTATCCCACTGAGCTATACTACATTTTTGCATCTGTGGCACAGAATGGTGTTGCAGTTGTGCAATATTATGTTTTGGCAAGGGTTCAAAAATGTTCTGAACTGGGTACATGAGGTGGAGTAATAAGATGGCTATGCTGATAATTTGGTCACTGATGTCCTATAATTATAAGAAGGTTCTCAGAAATGCTGCAATCTGATTGGCTGTTAAGGTTCCAACAATCTTACATTAATTGGTTCTACATGATAATGGTGAGCGCCGAATGGCAACCCAAATTATTGTGACGTCTGGGCGTTGAAAACAATTTCGCCACCCTGACATCCTCGGCGCATGGAAGAATGGTACCAGGGACTTAAAACACTTGGTTTCTGGGGGGGGGGTGACCTCTCCTACACCCCCCCCATGCAGGGGCTTCCCCCCCCCCTACTTAAAGATTCTCAACTCCAGGAGGGTGCGTGTTGGGTGTGTGTGTGTGAAAGTTTTGGGCTGGGTGCAACTAAACCACAGCAGCGCCGGACCCAGACCTGAACCCGGAACCCCAGCACCGCAAGCGGAGGCCAACCCCCAATGCCACAGTGCAGCTCGGCAGCTGACTGCAGCACCACCCCCTACATCTCCTCCGCCCCTTCCCAGGCCACGCTCGCTACCCCCCCTGCTTGTGTGTGTGTACATAGCGACATCCAGTCGCCACGGCTGCCCACCCCACCACTTCCGGTCACCCTCCCTCCCCCCAAGCCATTCAGGCTTTCACCCACATCGCGTCACCATTTTGGATGGCGCCTTCATTCAGGCACCCACCTCATGTGCTACCCATTAATCCATGTTATACTGGCATGTATAGCCTGATCCCAGTGGCACATGAATTCTTCCTGTTGGCATCCCATCCTCTAGCACTGCTGAATGACTGGAATGATGCATTCTGAATTTGAACCAGCATTCTTAAACTGTTGGTGAAAGAACTATTTTATTAAAAACTTCCCTCTAAATGAAGAAAACATTCACAAAGTATTCTTTTAGCCCTTTTTTTTTGGAACAGTTTATATAATAGCAATAAGGCACTCCCAGGAGTTAGATTAACAGTTAGTTAATCACCCCCTAGGGGCAGTATGGCACTTGGCTGTGCCTCATGCCACATTACACCCATAGGGGGTGATTAACAGATTGTTAATCTAACCTCTGGTCAAACCTTATTGCTTAAGTAGAAGTGTAGGGCCATTCTACAGCTACACACATATACAGTACTTATCTATGGAGAGATGTGCGCGCAGTACAGGCCCTACACTTCCTCAGACAAACAATATGATTACTCTATCTCAAAAACTAGAAATGGGTGGGAGTCAGAGGGTGGTGATAAATGGTGTCCACTCTGCAGAAAGCAAGGTGACCAGTGGGGTGCCTCAGGGGTCCTCTTCAATGTCTTTGTTAGTGACTTTGTGGAAGGGCTAGAAGGAAAGTAAGCCTGTTAAGTGGATGGCAGAAAAATTTGTAACACAGCAGACACACGGTGGGGGGATGATTTGAAAAAATTGGAAGATGTTCAAGGGTTTGGCAGCTGGGTTTCATTGCAAAAAACTGCAAAATCATGCACTTGGGGCACAGAAACTATGGGGCTATGTACCAGTTGGGAGGGGAAGTGCTGGCAACCACCAAACAGGAAAGGGACCTGGGGGTAATCATTGATAAGATGGAGGTGGTACAAAACAGGGCTACCAAAATGTTGCCACGCCTGCAGCAAAAGCCCTGTGAGGAGAGACTCAAGGAACTGAATGTGTACTCTCTGGAGAGGAGGAGGGAAAGTGGGAATATGATAGAAGCATTCAAATATTTAACAGGTATTAATAAGGTACAGAAATGTTGCATTTGCCATAGAAAAGGAAGTTTGAGCATAAGGAGTCATGCTATGAAGTTATAGGGGAGAGACTCAGAGGAAAAGTGTGGAAATACTTCTTCACATAGAGGGGGGTGCACACCTGCCAAAACAGCGATGAGATTCAAGCATGCATGGGACAGATACAAGGAGATGTTGGCAGTAATACAAGGGGAGGAGACATCTGGAGATTGAGCAGGGACTGCAGTGGCAGAGTAGGCAGGGAAAACTGGGCAGAGTAGGAGGGCCAAGAGATTCTTATCTGCCCACAACTTGTATGTTTCTATGTTGTCAGTAAAGAATGAGTGTAGCTAGATATGGTGAATTAATGAAAAATAAGCTTATAACGGCAGTCGATGATGGGGTGAAAAGTCTGGCCTGCATGTTTTTATTCCATTTTAGATTGTCCCTCATCTCTTGCCTTGTACGATACCCCTTTCCCTTCATGTTGAGTCTGCTTCAGTACTTTTTAAAAATTGGATATAATAAAAAGAGAGCTTCCTTTTAAAATGGCTTAGTCCACGTTTTCTAAACTATTCTCTAGTTTTTGAACAGCCATTATTCAGCATCACATTTCTTGTGACTACAGTTAACTAGCAAGCAGCATACAGTGCTTCCTAATCTTTGTTTTAATTTTTTTTATTTATTTGTATTTTTTCATTTATTTTAATTTGGATATCACCTTTGAGCCATGGCTCTTTTATAAAAATTCCACGTCAAGGGACAAAAAAACACAGACACACAAACTATAGAGTATATATATAGATCATGGTTTACAATAGACATTGTTACAATTATGTTTCATTATCGGTATTTCTAGATATTGGAACAGTTTTAGAATCCCAATAGATGGCAGGTTAGGCCAGGGCTTTGGGGTGCAAGAGGAGCCCCCTGGGAGATGAAGACAAGAAGGCAATAGGAGTGATCAGGTGAGGTCTCCACCTAAGGAAGGGGAAGGTGGGGGGAAGAAAGCAGCCACTGGCCTCTGTCCAGGGGCATTGTCATGGTTCTCAGGGAAGAGAAGGGAAGGGGGTGGGGGAAAACAGGTAGTGCAGCAGTGAGCAGGTAGTAGATGGTGTCAACTCCCAGGGGAGGTGAGGGAGGCAGTAATCTTATGAGACTATAGTTTAACAGAAACAGCTGAGAACACTGGTAAGAACATGAAGTTGGTGGAATGCTACTTTTAATTTTCAAATGTTCACAGAAGTGTTAAAACAGACACAAAATTGGGAAACAAGGGACTTGTACAAGATAGGAGACAAGGGGCAATCTAAAATGAAAATAAAAAGTCAGATATTTCACTGTAACATGCTCTGCTGCTTTACTTATATCTGAGTAGTACATTTTACAGAGTATTCCAGGAAACTGCAAAATTGCTTTTACTAAAGATACTTTGAAACCACAGGCTTGTAAATGAAGAAAATATTACTTTAATGACAGTGGTTTGCATTTTGATTATGATGTTAACTTTTTGAGGAATTCATTTAGGTAAATGTCATATTTACAGCCTTTTTCCACAGAAGTAGTATAACGCAATGGTATCTCGGCAGGCACCATATGTTATTGCTCTTGCATGCAAACCAGTCCTGCAGGAAGCATTAGGCACTGCAGTCCCTTTGTTCATAGGGTGTATGATAGAGTTTAGTCTGGAAGACATATGAATAAACTATTTGGACACTATTTCTACAAGACTTTTTCATTTGGGCTATAGGGGAGAGTGGGCCTTATCATATCCAGTATTGTTTCTTTTGATTAGATAGTGTCAGCTATCTACTGGATTTAGGCTCACCCCGTGTTGAAAAAAGAAAAAAAACTTCTCTATGTGTTTGAGGATTCGGAGCTGTACTGGATGAGTCTTTCTTTCTGAAGTTTAGTGAAGAACTAAACCTGAAAATGAAGACTCTCACATCACCACACTGGCTCTGGCCCACCTCTGTGCTGCTACTCTGACTGCAGGAGTAGGTAAAGCTGGTAATATTTATTTAAATGTAGATTGGCAGTTTATATAACAGTCAAGGGGCAGGATTCACAAAGAAAGCCAAAATTCCTGCAGCTGAGGGAAAAAGACATGCAGCACTGCAGAAACGCAGTTGCATGATATTCATAAAGAAATTTTGAGCAGGTGCGGAATTTCGTAAAATCCTCACAGCTGCAGAAATTACACACGTGCTGAAAATCCGCAACTGCAGATCTGCAGCTGCAGAAACAGCTTAGGAGGCACAGCAACAGTGAACTTAATTGGCTAGAACAGCAGACTTTAACAGGGCTGCCATAGAATGAAGCTGAAAGCACTCACAAAGGACCAGCAACCAGTCCCTCAACTGGGACCACTGCAGCACCACAGGTACCAGCAATACCATGGCACCACAGTGGCCAACTGTCACTGCTGGTCCTCCCTCCCTGGGGTGTTCCTGTTGCTTGAAGGGGTAGCACTCACTACAGGCTGGCCAGGCTCTACTGCTTGCGGGGCTCCATCATGGGCTGCACTGTGTCTGGTGGTTGTTGCCTGTTGCCATATCATGGCAATGTGTGCTTTTGTTGCTGTTACAGCAGCCACTGTTATACTATCCGGGATGCTAGTACCTGTGCCTCACCTCCACCTTAATTGATTCCAATTGCTGGGGCACTACTGCAGTTTGTTGAGAGAGAGTTACATCTCATTCCACTGTGTGTAACATTTCTTCCGCAGCTACGGAAAACAACTGGTAATGAATAGCCTTTCAGGGGCTGTGCCTTACTTATCTCACACCTTTTCTTCCTCAGGGACTTCCACAGCTGCACTTTTTTCCATAGTCCTTAGTGTTGTTTTCCACAGCTGTGGAGGGTTTTGTGAATAGCACCCATTGCAAATTCCCCTTTGTTTCCATAGCTAGGGCAGTTTTGGGGACTTAGGGAAGGTTTTGCACCTTCAGAAAGCTTTGTGAATCCAGCCTAAGTTATTTTGCTTTACACATAATTATTTATTTTCTAGTTTGGTGCCATCAGCCAAGCAGGGTAGTAGGACACCTTGCACAATGCCTTGCCTTTGAGGTGAGGATATTCTGAATGCAATAAGCAAGGCCAAGCTTGGCAATGACAGATTTTTCTGATTAAGGAGATGTAGCCGGAAACACCAGGACTGGATCTGGGGTTATCCCTAGATATTTAAATTCCTCCACAAGAGAAAAGTCATAGCTGTGTAGGCAGTTGATAGTCAAGGGCTGTATGCAGGAATTACGTGTAGCTTTAGAGCCAAAGATCATGGCCAGGGGTTTCAAGGCATTGGAGATTAGTTTGTTGTCAATGAACCTTCTCTGAATCAGATTAAAATCATAGTTTGTCCATGTTTGCAGTGAGTCAGATGTGGAATTGGAATCAAATTCCAACTTGTGTTTTCAGAATTCAGATTTGTGGCCTTATACCAAAAATCTGAATTCTGGAAAAAGTCCTGGAATCTGATGTATACGATTCCGTCAGATGGATCCTGAGTAATTGTAGTGTGCATCACGTAAGGGATCTGAGTGTAAATAGGGCATGATGATGTGAAGCAGAGTACCACTGAAACCTGGAGGGTTCTGTGACCATTAGCACTGATTTGGCATGAAGACAAGTGGAGGAATTATGGGAGTGATGGTGCAAGAATAGAAAGAAAAGCAAGACTGCAGACACACAAAGGCCCAAGCCAGACACCATGTTTAAAGTGAGTGCTGTGTCCTCCTCCTCACACCCCAATGGCCCCCAACACTGCAATTGTCCCAGTAATGCTATAGGCAGAGTTTTTTCTTTTGGTTGAAGCCTCCCATCCCCTGGCTGCTTGTTTGCCCTAGGGCCTACATGCAATCTGGAACTATGCTTGAGACAGCATTTCAGGTAATTTAATAAACATTTTTTTTACCTCTTTGCTTCTTCACTCTCCCTCTTCACTATTTCTTTGGCTCTGCATTATTTATTTTAAAACTGTATCCTGGCGCCTTCCCCATGGGGGCATGTTTCAGTTAGCTGCGCCTGTGAAGGATTGCTCAGCTGGGTTAAGGAAGCTGCCCTTGCTGGTAATGGAGGTTTTGACAGACTATTTCCTCAAGACAACACAATGGTCAATACTTGATAACTGTTTTAAGTACATTGGCTTATGTATTGTTTTACTTTTCCAACAGGAGGTATACGAGACTGATGTTCGACAATTTAGTAATTACTAAATCAATTTTTACAGCCCCTTTGTTGGGGGAGCTCAGCTGCTATCTTTTGGGGGAGTGCATCTCTTGTTTTGGGAGGGATCACAGCATCTGTGTTGCGAGGGGGCGCATCACCTGTGTTTGGGGAATCACAGCTCCTGTGTAGTGGATGAGTGCAGCTGCTGTGTTGGGAGGGAGTGCAGCTCCTGTGTTGGGGGGAGCACAGCTTCTGTGTTGGGAAGTAGTACTGCTCCTGTGTTGGGGCGGAGTGCAGCTTTTGTGTTGAGGGAGTGCATCTCCTGTGTTTGGAGGGAGCACAGCTGTTGTGGAGGAATGCAGTTCCTATGTTGGGAGGGCGGTAGTGCAGCTCCTGTATTGGGAGGGAAAACAGCTCTGGCGTGGTATGCTGACCTGATGGTGACACCAACACAGTGACATACCATGCTGTTTGCAAGATCGACACTTTGCCGACAGGTCACTGTGTTGGTGCACCCAAGACAGGGGGCACATTGTCTCCCTGTCCTGCCCCCCCTCCCTGAACCAACTTCAACTGGAGTTGATAATCCAAAGTACAGGGGGAGTGGGGGGCAGCATGCCCGACATGGGGGTTCAGGATATGAAGCCCCCCCAATAGAAAAACTGGACCGGGAGACATACAGAATTTATGTCTACCGCAACTTTCGGTTGACATAAATCCCATCGCTGAGATGTCGGTTGACAAAAGTGTTGTTGAGTCAGCATCGTAGAACCCTCCAGTGCTGAGGGGAGCACATCTACCGTGTTGTGGGAGCACAGCTCCTGTGTTGGGGTCAGTGCAGCTCCTCTTTTGGAGAGATGAGTGCAACTCCTGGTGTTGGGGGAGTGTAGCTTCAGTGTTGGAGGGAGTGCACAGCTTCAGTGTTGGGAGGCAACACAGTTGCTGTGTTGGGGGCAACACAGCCCCTGTGTGTGGGGGGGAGCACAGCTTTTATGTTGGGTGGCACAGCTCCAGTGTTGGGGAACAGCATATTCTGTGTTGGGAGCACACCTCCTGTGTTGGTGGGGATGCATTGTAGTGGTGCCGTCTTAAGGAACCATTCTGATACATGTAGCCTTTTGCTGCATCCCCCAATAAAACAATAGTACAAGTAATTACAACTAAGCCACTAATTTTTTTTATTTTATTTCCCTTATCAGGCTAATGCATTAGCAGCTGTATTGTCTCTGACCAGACTTTATTCTACTTCTGTGCTATAATTCCTGTCAGTTTATTAACAATGGCGCAGGTAATGTATATTGTTCCACTGTGCAGGTGCTTTGAGATGCACTCAGATTTCAATTTCCAGATGTACACAGGTGCTCTGCACATGAGAGTTTCTGCTACAGAAATGAATAGGAGTTCAAGTATCGCCAGAGACGTATTTGTGTGTTGTACAGAGCATTTCTTGCTGTAGGGGCACAGATACCCAGGGGCGGAGTACATGATGAGGGAAGTGGTACTGATGACCACCAAACAGGAAAGGAACCGGGGGTAATCATCTCTGATGATCTGAAGGTGGCCAAGCAGTGTGACAAGGCAGTGGGCAAAGCCAGTGGGGTGCTGGGGTGCATAGGGAAGGGTATCACCAGCAGAAAGCAGGAGGTGGTGATACCACTGTACAAATCATTGGTGATACCTCATCCAGAATACTGTGTTCAGTTCTGGAAGCCACATCTCAAAAAGGACATAGACACCGTAGAGGTGGTCCAGAGGATGTCAACCAAAAGGGTGCAGGGTCTGCATCAAAAGCTGTATGAGGAGAAACTTAAGGACCTTAGCATGTACACCCTGGATGAGAAGAGGGAGAGGGAGGACATGATGGAGACTTTCAAATACCTTTTATGGGTATAAATAAGGTACAAGAGGGAAGCATTTTTTAGAAACAAAGATGTTCAAGAACAAGAGGTCATGCTGTGAAGCTGGGGGGTTAGACTCAGCAGAAAAATCAGCAGAGCTCCCTACAGTACATGCTCAAATGTATACTTCCTCTATGCTATTATGCTCCGTCCACAGCTAAGTGCACTCTGAATCCCACTCTAACTTCTCTGCTGATTTTTATGTTCACTAAACGCACATGCAAAGTGAACATTTTATTAGGAGAGTGGCTTTTGAGGGGTGCGACACTGTCAGTTGAACGAAGAGTGATCTGAAAGAGGCTCATCAGTGTCACACCAATCATCAACCAGGCTGATCAGGACACTATTCTGGCTTGCTGGTTGGTAACATCATCTAGTTCAAAGGAGAGAGCCAACCCAATCATAGGTCAGCTCTTTCTTTTGATCTTTGCCACCCAGCAAGCACAGCTGATTTGTCATGATCAGCCTGCTGAGGTTGAGTTGCACTCTGTAACAAAGAAAACCATCCATCGATGTCTGTTGCTACCACCACCATTACTGTTCTCCCATCTGATCCTCTCACTCTGCACCCAACCCCACCTCAAATATAACACCAACTCTGAGGGTGCCCAATCCCCAGTGTCTCCACCTGAAATAAAGAAAACTGTCCCTCATAGTTTTTTTTATATACCGTGTAACTAATAAATCTGCCCGTCAATGTCTGTTGCTTCCATCATCATTAGTTCCCCCACCTGACCCCCCCCAGCATACCCCCCACAAACATAACACTGACACTGGAGGCACCCAATCCCTCAGTGTCAAAACCTGAAATAAAGAAAACAGTCTCTAGTAGTTTTTTTTATTAAATATACAGTACCTTGTAAAAAGGAAAAATGTCTGTTGCTGCCAATGACCTTAGTACCCTCATCTGACCCTCTCTCTCAGCACCCACCACCCAACACCCACCCACAAACACAACACTGACACTGAGGATGCCCAATCCCCAGTATGTCACTACCTGAAATAAAGAAATCTGTTTCTAATAGTTTTTTTTCCAGTTATATACCCTGTAAAAAACAATAATGTCCTGTGGGTCTGTTGCTACCACCGCTGTTATTCCCACAACCCAACCCTCCCACTCAGCACCCACCACCCCACATCCCACCAAGCCCTTACGTACCCATCAGGGGTCCAACACTGTAATTCTGTCTGGACCACAGGCACGGCTTTGCTCTTCAATGTCAGAGCACGAACTGAGGAATCCAGGTATGTGGTTCAATGTATTTCAAAAGGGTTTGAACTTAGTGGTATAACTTAGTGAATTTGAATATTTTTGCCCCAAATTTCCAACATGCCTTTTTTGGGACCCCACCTCATGAACAATGGCAGTGAAATTAGGCAAATCTGTCCTGAAAGGTGATTTCGGGGACACTGTGCAAAATCACCTTCCGGGCAGGAATTGAACATTTTCTCTGCCTTGTTCATGAGGTAGGTTCAAAAGAAGGCCCTGTTGAAAATTTGGAGTAAAAATATTAAAAAGTATTAAAAAACAGCAAAGTTATGAGACTATGTTGAAATTTGCAAACGCAGACTCATGACTTTGATAATTTTCAATATTTTGACCCCAAATTTTCAGCATAGCCATTTCTTCACAGCACCTCATGAATGTGACTGCTGACATTTTTCCAGTCCTGGCCAAAATGTGTTTTCTCACTTGTGGCATGAAATCATCTTTTGTCCAGGATTAAAAATGTTCTCCATCCATATTCATGAGGTAAGCTCATAACTTCATAAGCAGGTTATTTGCGGTTATAAGAAATCTAAGTTGAACATCTGGGGTAAACTTTAGCATAGCCATTTTTTCACACCATCTCATAAATGTTGCCGCTGTCATTTTTCAAATGCTATCCAACATGTGTTTTCACTCTTGTGGTGCAAAATTAGGTTTCTGGCATTGTTTTATAAATGACACCTGTCATGCTTAGAAGGAATGATAATAAAAAGATTATGTTGAAAATTTGGAGTAAAATTTTGAAAAAGCAACTAAGTTATAAGGAAGCAAATTATTCCAACATTTACTCACTAACTTTCTATTTTGCAGATTTTGGCCCCTAATGTTCAACATATCTTATGTGTAACCCCACCTCCTGAACAAGTCAGGTGTCATTTTTATGTTGGCTCGTGCTTGCGTGCCAGCTAGCGTATTGCATTGGTAGCAGATTTGGAGTTGCGGTCACTGTGGAAGAATGCAGGACCTGCATCAGTAGGCACATCCCTCATTCCCCAATAAGCCATCATGCAGGCATCACTCCAGCAATACTTAATGAGGTGAGCACATCTAAGAAAAGGTCTGCTGCAATGACAGCCAAGCTCGTCATGCAGTGGCACCAGAGCACACCTACCGATGTGCCCTTCCTGGTGAAAGCAGTCCAATAAACATGGCAGCAGTGACTGCCACCACCTGCCACAATGCCGACCTTGGGGGTGCCCAATCCCCCTGTCAGCATGCCCTGACCCAGTTCATGTGCCAATGGGGGAGCCCACTCCCTGTCAGCATAATGGCCCCCCTCCCATTACAGTTCTGTGCTGAGGGGGTGCCCAATCCCCCTCAGCATCATGTGCTCCCCCAACAGTATTTTTTTGCCAATGGGGGGCCCAATCCCCACTGGCTTCAGTCCCTGGTTTAATTTGCTGATGGGGGAGCCCACTCCCCATTGGCATAATGCCCCCCCTGTTGTGTGCTGAGGAGGGTGTCAAATCCCTCGGCTCTTGCTTCCCTTCGGTATGTGCCACGGGTGCTCAATTCCCGTCACACAACACTCCCCCAAAACACTTAGGTGGCATGCTGGGAGCCCATCCCAGTGTGCCAAGTGCCCCAGAAAAAAAAAAGTCCTGCGATTTATTTTATTTTTATTTAAACCTGTAAAACAGAAAACGATCCCTCGTGGTCTGTCCTGCTCCCTCCCCCAACCCACACCCATTTTCTGCATACCCTGCCTCCCCACACCCCCCTCACCCCATACTTACCTCTGGAGCATGGTGCAATGATCTTCAGTGGACCAAGAACATGTCTGAACACTTCAAAGCTGATGGCGAACTGAAGAAATGCTGGTAAGCTGTATAATGGCATAAACAGGATATTTTCAACTTTGGTGTATATGTCACCCATTTTGGGGAATTTTGTCACCAAAACTGCAACATGGGGTTATTGGGGTCCCTTCTCATGAATTCAGTCACTGTCATGGCGTTATTCAGTCCTGAAAGGTGATTTTGAGGTCACTGCGCGGAATCATCTTTTGGGACTGATTAACAAAACGACTGTGCCATTGTTCATGAGGGGGGCTCTCAAAAAGCCTATGTTGCAAATCTGGTGAAAAAATCAAAAAAATGGCTGTTTTATAATTGTGTGTTGTGCAGTTTCCACGCACGCTCGTAACTTCATGAATCTGTAATATTTTCACTCCAGATTTTCAAAATTGGCATTTTACCACACCTCCTTATGAACAGTACAGCTGTCATTTTACATATCCTGGCCGAAATGTGTTTTCGCATGTCCGGCGCAGAATAGCACGGTTGCTGTGTGAAATCAGTTTTTGGGACAGTTTGAGAAAATGACAGTGACACTGTTTATGAGCAGAGGTCCTAAAATGCCCATGTTGAACATTTGGTGACGAAAGTCCATAAAATGACTGTTACAAGCATGCGTTGTGCAGTTTCCATGCATCCTTGTAACTTCGCAAATTTGCAATACTTTCATGCCACATTTTCAACACTGGCATTTTTTCACACCTCCTTATGAGCAGTACAGCTGTCATTTTTCACATCCTGCCCAAAATGTGTTTTTGCACCTGTGGTGCACAATGGAGTGGTCGCTGTGGGAAATCAACATTTGGGACATATTAACAAAACCACAGTGCCACTGTTCATGAGGGGAGGTCCCAAAATGCCTATGTTGAAAATGTGGTTAAAAGAATCCCAAAAATAACTGGGTTACGGTCATGTGTTGCACAGTTTCTATGCATGTTCATTACTTCACCAATTTTTCATATTTTCACTCCAGATTTTCAGTGTTGCCATTTTTTTACACCTCCTCATAAACAATATAGTTGTCATTTTTCACATCCTGCCCAAAATGTGTTTTCATACCTGTGGCGCCAAATGGCGCAGTCGCTGTGCAAAATCACCTTTCAGCTAACAAACTGATAGTGCCACTCTTCATAAGGTGGGGTCACAAAAAGCCCATGTTGAAAATTTGGAGTGAAAATACCAACAAACACCTACAGCGTTAGGGCCTCCAACTTTAATACCTCACCCTGTACAGACTGATAGGCGTCAGGGATGTGACTTGGGAACATAGGCTGTAATGCTCCTGCCATTCCACCCCTACCCCCAACCTGCAGCCAGTGACAGGCATCGAGGTGTGCCTTGCAGTTTTCAGCCCCAAAGTTTAAACCATTCTCCTATACTGCACCCATCTCAGCATATTCCCTTATGGAATGGGGTAAGTATAATGCCCAATGACCCCAAAGCACACCACAACACTTGTCAGTGACTACAGGGTGGGGTGAGGTGAAATAGCATGAGTATTATAGCTGATGACCCAAAGGCACACCCCAATGCCTGTCACTCTCTGCAAGGTGGGGTTGAGGTTGGTGTAAGTTCAATACTTCACTGCCATTCCTATTATGCATCTCTAACTCCTGCACTACCAGTAGCAATGCCAGTGAGACAACATTCAGCATTGGCAAATGCTTTTTTTTACTCTTTGGTAACCAGGTAAGACCCACTAGGCACTAGTGCCTGTTTTCAGGGGTGACCTGGGAGCACTGGGCAGTTAAGTGACTTGCTCAGAGTTACACAGTATGCAAGTGGAGGTTGTGAGAATGAAACCAAGGTCTGGCCTGCTGGATGTGCCAAGCTTGTTCACAGCTCATTACTCTAACCTCTAAGCTATACTGTCAGCCCATACATCATAACACTTCAATGGGTTGGCCAGCAACTACAATCCAGACATCGTCTGCAAGGATAAGGAGGGAACACGGTGGACAGGTTGATGACACAGGTAAATTGGGATGACAGGCATTCTATTATGCCATTCTGGGGAGAGCTATGTGAAGCTGGAGTGGGAGCAAATGTGAGTCAAACACCAGTTGGCCTGTCATCATAGCAACAGGTGCATTAATTCTAATTTCATGCCAGCCTGCTGATTAATTCAAACACGCAACGCTCCGTAGTGAGTCACACTCATGACAGTAGACAGTCCTCGTTGCCCACATGCAATTGCATGGCTTGCAAGTGACCAACACAACCAATGGATCTTGAATGAATGAGTCGCTATGGGAGTGTTTACAGAGGTGGGAGGAGAGAAGACATAGTCCCTCCTCACAACAGTGGGGTAGTGAGGAGGCTTGAAAGTGGAAACCTATCGGCAGAACCTCAATAGTGCAGAAAATTAGGGATTTTACTACTTAAGAAAAGGATTGTTCAACACCTGGAAACCAGCGGAGCACCAGACCTGACACAGTATGACTTCACAGCAGGAAGGACATGTCAGACAAATATAATTGGTATGTTTGACTAGGTGAAAAGGGAAGTGAATGGGAAGGAAGAAGACGCAGTGGATAACACCTACCTTGATTTCAGTAAGGCCTTGAATGCCACTGCACATTGAAGAGTACTGAACAAGCTGGGCAGCCAGGGAGTGGGTCATAAGGTGGTAAACAGGGTTAGAAACTGGTTGAGCGATAGATAACAGAGGGTGGTGGTAAATGGAGGTCAATCTAAGGAAAGTAGGGTGAGAAGCGGGGTGCCACAATTATCTCTTCTGGGGCCAGTTGTATTTCATGGCTTCTTAAGTGACATTTTGGAGAGGGGGCTAGAAGGGATGGTGTGGCTTTTTGAAGATGGCAGCAATATCTGCAAGTGGGTGCACACTCCATGAATGGGAAACAAATGAGGGGAACCTAGATAAACTGGAGTGATGGTGTGCAGTGCTGCATCTGAGATTCCATACAAATAAGTGCTGTATCATGAAATTGGGGTGCAAGACAGAGGAGGATTACATGCTGGGGAGTGATACTGATGGTCACCAAGCAGGAAAGGGATTTGGGGATAATCACACCTGATAACCTAACAGCAACCAAACCATATTGCAAGTCAGCAGGGAGAGCCAGTGGGATGATGGGATGCATAGGGATCAGTATCACCAACAGAAGAAAAGAGGTGGTGATGCCACTGTACAGATCATTCGTGATGCCTCATTTGGGGTACTGTGTCTAGTTCTGGAGGCCACATCTCCTACTAAGTCCAGTTCTGGAGGCAACATCTCTGTAAGGAGTTAGACAGTGTGGATGCAGTTCCAATAGGGTCAACAAGCATGGTGTAGGGATTAAAACAAAATTCATAATAAAAAAGACTAAGAAAGCTCTCTATGTATACTCTGGAGGA
The DNA here is from genome assembly GCA_016271365.2 of Neoceratodus forsteri. Taxonomy (NCBI): domain Eukaryota; kingdom Metazoa; phylum Chordata; order Ceratodontiformes; family Ceratodontidae; genus Neoceratodus; species Neoceratodus forsteri. The sequence goes on along the minus strand of JADMNL010000022.1, from coordinate 540,812,362 downwards.
GAGGAAAGACAGAGGAGACATAATAGAAACCTGCCAGTATCTAATGGTCATAAATAGTGTATCGGAGGATAGCATCTTCATAAGGTACATGTTCATGAAGGGGTGATGACATGAGTTTGGAAGGGGGTAGTCTCAGGGGTAACATCATTAAGCATTTCTTCAGGGAAAGGGATCCCTAGAATGAACTAACTCCTAGTTGAGGAAGTGGGGGACAACACTGAGGGGGAATTTAATAAAGCATGGGAAAGGCAAAGGAGAACAGTAGTGACAGGAAAGAGAAGGTAAAGCCAGATATCAAGTAGGGAATGCAACTTTTATAGTAAGTAGAGAATGGACACACTGTACAACACTACTGGTCCTCATCTGCAGTCAATTTCTATGATTCTAGGACACCATTCTATGTAGTAATGTGCACATTGCCGGAACACTGTATCATACTTGGCATGTGGCTGACAGCATTTCTGCTAGACCAATGGAGGCAAACATAACTACTGAGGTAATAATGCCTGTGCTGACACATAACTGCAATACAATCAGACTTTGTTAGAAGGGGTATCATATCAAAAGAGCAAATCAAAATGAGTGACTGATAAATGAGCATACCGTTTTGCTTGCTTTCAGGTTTAGAAACATAGAAACAGAAGTTGACGGCAGATAAGGAACGCAAGTCCCATCCAGTCTGCCCATTTCTTTTTCTATCTTATGAATGGGCCATCGGCCTTTGCTCTGTCAAAGGCCTATCTATTCATACTCATCTGTATTGCTCCCTTATTTTATTTATTTATTGTATAAATCAGATTCACAAGCTTTGAGCCAGAGGCTCGTTTACAAAGGTACCTTGTCTCAGAGAGGACATATAGAGTCAACATACGTACAGAATACAATCATATAGAGTAACATACTTATACATAGTTGTTTGAGCATAATGAGTAATTAAAAAACATTTCAGACATGTCAGGTTGGTACTAGCAGGTACTGGCAGAGGAGACAGAGCCTATGGGGAAGGGGTAGTTCAGCCCAGTGAGGCTATGTCAATAGAGATTGAGGGCAGCAGAGCATCTCTTAGTGACAGGTGCAGCAGTGGGTGCTAAACAATTGGTTCCGTAGGGCAGTTTTAAAGGGGGCAATTTTGGTAGTGTTGGAAATAGCTGCAGGGAGAGAGTTGAACCAGGATGAGGCTCTGTAGCCGAATGACCTCTGTGCCTGGGTGGTCCTAGTTCTGGGTACCAGTAGTGTGACCTTGTCAGTGGTTTGGGTAGTAACTCTGGAGGGTTTGAGTTGGATAGAGGCAGCAACCCCAGGGGCTGAGAGCCAGAGTAGGATCTTCTTAGTTAACAGGCAAGTTTGGTAGTGGAGGCGTTCATCGAGGCTAAGGAGTTTGGCCATGTCATAGAGCTGACATGTGGGTGAGCCTAGGGGCACTGGTCACTAGTCTGCAAGCCTTGTTTAGGTTAAGTCGAATTTTGTTGAGGGCTGTGGAGTCAGCCGCACCATAGACTGGAAGGCCATAATCGACAAGGGACATGACTGAGGACATTATGGCAAGTCTAAGGGTATCAGGTGGGAGGCAGTCCTTGTGACGGTAGAGTATGCCAAGATGAGTGTTAGCGGCGGAAGCGAGGGCTATTATGTGGGTATGAAAGGTGAGGGCCGAGTCAAAAGTGATCCCAAGGTATTTGTAGGTGTAAACTTGTTCAACTGGTTGATGAGTGCTGGGGAGGATTGGAGGGGGTTGTTGCTGGCTTTGTTCTTGTGGTGGGCAAAGAGCATTGCCTTTGTTTTTTGAGGTTAATGACTAATCTGCTCTCCTTAAACCAGTTTTCAGCATCATTGAAGGAGCGTTGGAGGGAGTCTCAGAGGGAGGCTGGATTTTTGTTTGCAGCATAAATAACAGCATCATCGGTGTACAGGAGAATATTGCCAGAGTAGGCACTGGGCAGGGTGTTTAGGTAGAGGCTAAAGAGTAGTGGGCCCAAGATAGAGCCCTGGGGAACCCCTGAGTGGATGAGATGGGTTTCTGAAAGTATCCCATTATTTTTGACATGCTTGGAGTGAGCTGTTAGGTAACTCGCGCACCAGGCAAGGGGGCCTGCAGAAAGCCCTGTATGGTCGAGGGCATTTAGTGTGTGGGGGAGACAGTGTCAAAGGCCTTAGAGAGGTCAATGAACACTGCTCCAGCTAGCAAACCAGAGTCCAGAGAGGAGTGCAGGAAGTTGGAGAACTCCATCAATGCTGTATTTGTGCTGTGACCAGCATGGAAGCCATGCTGTTCTGGGCAAAGAATGTCATTTTTTGTTAGATATTCAGTGAGTTGAGTGGTCACCGCTTTTTCTAAGGCTTTGGAAAGGGGGGGAAGAATGCAGATTGGATGATAGTTGCTGGGGATGGACCTGTCACCTCCTTTGTGAATAGGTGTGACTATAACTGTTTTCCATGCTGTTGGAAATTGCCCCAGGCAGAGGGACTGGTTTAGTAGGTCAGTGAGTGGGACCAGGACATCCTCCAGGTCCAGTCGGAGTATTTTTGGATCCAGGGAGTCGCTGCTTGGACTGTTGCTATTTAGCACTTTGAGCAGAAATGGTCTGGCTTCCCCGATGGATATTTTGCATAGGTAGAGCAGGGGGTGTTGTGGATCTGAGGGTGGTGGGTTGGGGGTTGGGTCAAAAAAGTTACTCGGGAGGACAGGGCTGAGATCTGTAAAGGAGTTAAGGCAGTTGGCAAAGTCAGTGGGGTCAGTAAAGGTGGAGCCATTGACCATAAGTTGAGCTGGGGGGGCTATGATTTCCCATTTATTTATTTTATGTTGTCCCAGAAGTTATGGGCACACCCCCATGAGGAGGTGAGGATGGCCTAGTAGTGGTCTGCCTTGGCTTTTCGGATGGCCCACGTGTACCTATTACGTGCGGTGTTATATGCTTGTCTGTCAGCTCTCCGGCCAGTCTCAGTGGCTATATGCCAGAGGTTATCCCTGTCCCTGAGCAGTTGGAGTAGGGCAGGGGTGACCCAAGGTGCATTCTGCTTTTTTGACCTGATCATGGTGAAGGGTGCAAACAGATCACAGGCCATGTTAAATGCTTGTGAGAAGAGGTTGAGTGCAGCGTCAATGTTGGTTGCATGGCGGATGGGAGACCAATCAATGTCAGCGAGGAACTGTTTGAGTTTTTTCAGTCCGCCTGGGCAGAGATGCCTGCAGTGGGTGGTTTGGGCTACAAGCTTGGGGGTGGGGACAGACCAGATGAATAGGAGAGGGGAGTGGTCACTTAAGGAGTCCGGAAGGACTTGAATATCCTGAATCTTTTGGGGGCGGTTGGAGATAATGACGTCTAGGAGGGTGCAGGTCCCAGTAGCTTGGTTATGTCTAGTGGGTTGGGAGATGAGTTGGGTCAGGTCTAATGCAGCAAAGGTGTCTTTTATTGGTGAGGCAGAGGGACTGTGCCAGTTCACGTTGAGGTCTCTGATTAGGACTTGTGCTTTATCTTGGTTTGCTAGCCTAGAGGTAGAGCTGCTGATCTTGCGGTGAAGGGTACAGGGTTTGAGACCTGTGGTGGAACAGCAGGAAGTATCTGTGTCACTTATTGGCCCAAAAGGCTTTAAGAGCTTTAGAAACTAAGACAAATATATTTTGGTTTGATGGCCTGGAGGTAGAGCTGCTGACTTTGGTGTCCAACATACAGTTTGAGACCTGCAAATGGACAGTAGAAAAACTGTTTTTTAGCTGACTATGGAGCAAGAAGCTTCAAGAGCTGTGGAACTGAGGGAGTAAATGACCTGACTCATTGGGTTATGCCTATCCCATGCCTGTTTGAAGCCCTGCACTGTATTCATATCCGCCACTTCTTGAGGTATGCCGTTCCATGCATCCACCACCCTTTCTGTGAAAAAGAACTTCGTTCACATTCCCCCTTAATCGGCCTCCCTCTAATCTCATGCTGTGTCCTCTTGTCCTGCTAATTTTCTTATATTGAAACATGTTAGACTCTTTCACCTTGTCAATGCCCTTAAGGTGTTTGAATGTTTCGCTCTAGGGTATACATATTGAGCTCCATTAATCTGTCCTCATATGTTTTCTGATGCAGTCCATGCACCATTTTGGTTACCCTTCTCTGGACTGCCTCAGTTTGGTTACTGTCCTTGTGAAGGTGTGGCCTACAGTACTGCATGCAGTACTCCAGATGGGGCCTAACCAGTGTCTTGTAAAGAGGGATTATTACCTCCCTCTTCCGACTAGTGATACCCCTACTAATACACCCCAACATCCCCCTAGCCTTACCTACTGCTTTACTAGTCTGCTTGGATAATTACAGGTCATCTGTGATGATGATGGCCAAGTCTTTTTCTTCCCTTGTGACTGCCAGCAACTCCTCTCCCAGCCTATAGGTGGCTTCAGAGTTTCTCTTCCCTATGTGCACGATCTTGCACTTCTTTGCCTTAAACCACAGTTGCCACTCTTTTTGGTTTTTTTTTACCTATTTTTTCCCTCCGTTCGCAGTCTGCGGATCCTCTCTCAGGCATACTGCCTGAAGTCTTCCTACCTGAGCCTCCTCTCTCCTCCCTCTCAGCCAACACAACCAGCACCCCCAGCTTAACCCCTCTGGGGTGGGGTCAACCCTCCTCTTGGGCGCTCTATACAGTCACTGTCCAGCTCATGGGTGACAGCCCAGGTGGAGGACACCGGAAGGCCAGGCAGGATAGACCCGGCAGTGGGCATGGGGTCAGGTGCTGTTGCCTAACCCGCAGACCAGTGTTTTCCCTGTTCTGTTGTGCACTCCCCCTTCCTGTGTGTGGAGCATGTCCCTGACACTAAGGCATTCAGCAAACTCTGCCAAGCATCAGCCACGCTATGTACGTGCTGCCCTGCGTGCTGCGCCACCCCCAGTCTCCGCTGGAGCCGCTGGCATGCCGAGCGATGCCCTGTCCTCCCCCTGGGTAGGAGAGCAGCCCAGTGAGTGCTCAATCCTCACCTGCCCCTGCTGACCCTGGTGTCTGAGCTTGCTCCCAAACTTGGGTCGCCAGTGTACTGTGAGGTGTGGCGTCCAGCGCCTCAACCCTCAGCGCCACTGGGCCGCGCTCCCAAATGCCACTCTTCTGACCATTTTCCTAGTCTATCCAGATCTCTTCTTATTCCTCCCACCCCATCTGGATCATCTACTCTATTGCAGATCTTGGTGTCATCTACAAACAGACAAACCTTACCCTCCAGTCCATCTGCAATGTCACTGATGAAGATATTGAAGAGAACTGGCCCCAGGACTAATCCCTGAGGTACCCCACTTGTGACTTGCATCTCTTCTGACTGTATATCATTTACCACCACTCTCTGTTTTCTGCCCGTCAACCAGTTACCACCCAGTTGACCAATTTCTGACCCACCTGAGCCTACCCAACTTATTAATCAATCTTATATGTGGAACAGTATTGAAAGCTATGCTGAAGTCAAGGTAGGCAACATCAACTGCTCCCCCTTGGTCCACCACTTTGCTTACCCAGTCAGAGAAATCTATGAGATTAGTTTGACAGGACCTTCTATTTGTAAACCCATGCTGTCTTGGATCCTGAGCTCCTATGGATTCCAGCTGTTGCATTATCCTCTCCTTAAGGAGTGCTTCCATAATCTTGCCCAATACTGAGGTAAGACTGACTGATCTGTAGTTCCCTGCCTCCTTCCTGCTACCACTCTTGTGGAGTGGGATCACATGAGCCCTTCCCCAGTCTTCTGGGACCTCTCCTGTGCTCAGAGACTCACTAAACAGTTCAGATAATGGCTCTGCTAGTTCCACCCTTAGCTCCTTTAGTACCCTGGGATGTATGCCATCAGGTCCTATTGCCTTGTCCACACTAAGCTTATCGAGCTCTTGTAGGACCCTTTCTTTTGTGAAGGGACTAGTGCACACATCTCTCCCTCCTGTGTCCATGGTGCTAAGCTGTGGGCCCTTCCCCACCTTCTCTTCAGTAAATCCTGAGCAGAAGTATCTATTTCGGATAGATGCTTTTACATGGTCCTCCTCATCACATGCCCCCTTATCCCCTTTGGTCTTAGCAATACCCCCTCTGGACTTTCTCGTTTCACTGATGTATCTATAGAAAGTCTTGTCACCTTCTTTTACTGTTTGTACTAGTCTCTCCTTGGTTTGGGCCTTTGCCTGCCTTACTGCCTTCCCTGCTTCCCTTTGGGAAGTTTGGTATGCCTCCCTATCTTCATCCTGCTGCATTCCCTTATATTTCCTGAAGGTCAGACTTTTGGCTCTGACCTTTTCTGCTACTATTTTTGAGAACCAAGGTGGTTTCCTTCTTATTTTGCACTTCCCTTTCACTCTAACACAACGGATGTTGCTTCAAGTATTGCATCCCTAATGCTTGCTCACTTTGCCTTTACCCCCTCACCTGTATTTCTTTTTGCCAGGGCTACTTAACTCTGTTGGCCATCTTATCAAAGTCAGATCCTCTGAAGTCCCATATTTTTGCCTTGAAATGGGATGATTTAGTTTGGCTACTGTGGTGGGATTGCGAACGACAGAATAGCAAGGGAGGACTTCCAACAGGTATGTCATTTTATTTTTGGCAAGTTATTGCTGTCCTTTGTCGCTCATCTTTCCTCCGGTGTCCACCCCCACCCACCGGACATGGTTATTAAAGTTTGCGCGGGTTGGGGGCTTGAACCCCACAAAGGGAGATGTGGCGGCCACAACACCCCTGCATTAAACATGTAATCAGATAAGTGCCAATTTATTATTCGACGTACATAGATGTGTGCTGTATTTGTGTTCACCACGATGTACTCGCTCATGTGTGAGTCGCTGAAAAAGATTCACTCTTGTGACATGGAACCATTGGAGGGTGGAGATAACAACACTAACCACATACTGCTCTGTATATTGCATAGGACACATGCAGCCTGCACCCCAGTGTAAAACACATAATTATAATACTAATGTGAAACTCCTAAGCATTTACACTGTCTGCAGATAGCTGCAGTTCAAGAATGTGAACTACTGACAGTCCAAAATATAATCTCCCTGACCCTCATGCAACTCAGAATGCTAATGGGGAAGGGGGGTCCTTCAGCCCATCAGCTGCCAAAGTCCAGATTTCATGAATAAAGCACATCATGATAATACAGGTTAAGCCACTTTATTCAAACACTTCACTGAAAAGATTTAATTCACAAACTGTTATGAGCACCACTAACGAGTGGGGATGCCATGGAGCTGCTCCATATAATACCCACATACAACAGGGAATGCTGTCGGGGTAGGGGAGGGTTCCTTCAGCCCATCTGCTGGAAAAATGTAAACTTTTCCAACTAAAAACACAACACAGACACTATAGGGTAAGATACTATTTTCACAAGGCACAATAAAAATATTTTAAATCAAAAATGACAGAGTGCAGTACTAAGAAAAGCACCGCTCGACAGTGAAATGATTGGAGAAGCCATGGAGCTGCTCCATTTATACAGACATCAGCCCAGCACCCGCAGCATGTAAATATTAGGAAACTATGCAGCCCCTGAAGTGCACCATAAAATGAGTAAAAAGCACAAAAACGGGACACAATTCTTGATCAGGAAGGCATGCAAATGAAGAACAAAATCACAGCAGATAGCAAGTTATTTTTTTTAACAGACTACAGAATATTCAGTGGCCAAGCACCCAAGAACAGGCATAAATTGAACATAAAAAACTCATGATACATTTTGACACCTGCAGAGTATAGAGTATAGAGTATAGGGTAAAGACTACCCCATAGGCACCGCCTCTACATACCACAACTGTAGCACAATACCTCAATAGCCTTCACAACAGAGATTGTAATAGTCACCAAACGAGGAGCTCAGCATCTCAAATAACCACTTTCATCCACTGTGTATAGTTTATATCACAGGCAATATAATGTAATGGGTTAAGGCTCTGCGGTACACATCTGGAGACCTGGGTTTGAATCCTACAGCCACATAGATGCATACTGTGTGATCTTGAGCAAGTCACTTGACATCCTTGTGCTCCCAGGTTGCAACTGGAAACAAGCTTCAGCTTAGTGTGCTACTCCTGGTTAAACAATGTTCCCCCATACTGCTTAACAGAATAATATGTAGTAGTTCTGACATTTGACAGGAGCAACTTACAGTAGCTATTATGACTACCTATAAGACATAAAGTGCATACCACACAAGTTCTCTCAAACATAGGGCACAATTATATAAGGTACACAATATGTACAGTACAGTATATAGACAGTATCCTTATTCCTTACCCTACTCACATACGAATAAAAGAACATTTAATACCTTGATCTTTTAAGGAAACGTTTTATGCATTAATTGAGAGACAGGATGAGATGTAAGGATTTCCTTTATTTTTTTAATGAGTAACTGCAACAAGACTAACACACACACACGCACACACTCACACACACACGACTCGGGTTTTAACAGTGAACTCAGGTTACAGAGAAAGGTGATACTCAAAACATAAAAACAGTAATCTTAACTACCCAAATAAATACACTTAGTAAACCAAAATGAGTCTGCATTGAAAAATCAGATAACTATTACAATATATTGCATGCTATAAGGATTAAATTAGCATTTGAGTACAGGTTACTGTACAATTTCCTTCGATTGTCATGGAACATAAGCAGACCAAAACTGAGCTTATCCATCACGCCCAGTGATCATTCAAGAGATAGAGGGGATGGTATACAGGTTTTGTTTAAAAACATATACCTCACTTGCAGGGTTTTGCCTTTTGCACAAACTTTTAATGCCCGTCTGCCAGAGTTTTTCCCTTGGACTTTGCTGTCAGAATTTGCTACCCTATGACTGTTGCAGTGCACATGCGTGATGGTAAAAACACATGCGCAGTTAACGAGGGTAGCAAATTCTGATGGGTAGCACGATTTGATACTACACTGGGAACACGTCTGTACTCTTCAAGGCTGACCGCAAACTAAGAAAATGTCAATAAGCTGAATAATAGCATAAATAGGGTTTTTCAACTTTGGTGCATATCTCTCCCATTTTGGGGAATTTTGGCACCAAATTTTCAACATGGGGTTCAAGAATTCAATCACTGTCATGTCATTATTTAGTCCCGACAGGTGATTTTGCAGTCACTGCGTGGAATCACCTTTCAGGGCTGATTAACGAAATGACAGTGCCACTGTTCATGGGGGGTGGGGCTCTCAGTAAGCCCATGTTGCAGATTTGGTGAAAAAATCCAAAAAAATGGCTGTTTTACAAACGTGCATTGTGCAGATTACATGCATGCTTGTAACTTCGTGATTTTGTAATATTTACACTCCACATTTTCACTTCCCACACCTCCTTATGAACAGTACAGCTGTCATTTTACATATCCTGGCTGAAATATGTTTTCTTACTTCCAACACACAATTTCTATTTTTTTTTTTAGTTGCTTAACCAGGAGTAGCACACTAAGCTGACAGCTTTTTTACAGGTGCAATGTGGGAGCACAGGGAAGTTAAGTGATCTGTTCAGGGTCACACAGCATGCAAGTTGAAGCTGTGGGATTCAAACCCAGCTGTGGTCTGCTGTATGTCACCAGATTTGCAGCTCCGAGCCTTAAACCACTTCACTATACTGCCTCAATAGCCCGGTCATTGTGGGAAATCCATTTTAGGGACAGATTAACAAAATGACAGTGACACTGTTCATGAGCAGAGGTCCTAAAATACCAATGTTGAAAATTTGGTGACGAACGTCCATAATGACTGTGTTACAAGCATGCGTTGAGCAGTTTCCACGTGTTCTTGTAGCTTCACAAATTTGCTATATTTTAATGCCACATTTTTAACACTGGCATTTTTTTCACACCTTCTTATGAACAGTACAGCTGTCATTTTTCACATCCTGCTCGAAATGTGTTTTAGCACCTGTGTTGTACAATCGCGTGGTCGCTGTGGGGAATCAACTTTTTGGAACAAATTAATAAACTCACAGTGCCACTGTTCATGAAGGGAGGTCCCAAAATGCCTATGTTGAAAATGTGGCTAAAAAATCCCAAAAATAATTGGGTTATGGACATGCGTTGTGCAGTTTATATGCATGCTCATGACTTCACCAATGTTTCATATTTTCACTCCAGATTTTCTACGTTGCCATTTTTTTACACCTCCTCATGAACAATACAGTTGTCATTTTCCACATCTTGCCCAAAATGTGTTTCTGTACCCATGGCGCCAAATGGCACAGTCGCTGTGCAACATCACCTTTCAGCTAACAAACTGATAGTGCTGCTCTTTATGAGGTGGGGTCACAAAATGCCCATGTTTATAATTTGGCGTGAAAATACCAACACATGCCTATGGCATTAGGGTTTCCAACTGTAACACCCCACCCTGTAGAGACTGACAGGCATCAGGAGTTTGACTTGGGATCATCAGCTGTAATGCTCCCACCATTCCACCCCCTCCTCCACCCTGCAGCCAGAGACAGGCATCGAGGTGTGCCTTCGAGTGTTCAGCCCCAAAGTTCACCCCATTCTCCTATACTGCACCCACCTCAGTATATTTCCTTATGAAATGAGGAAAGTATAAGGCCCAAAGACACCAAAGCACACCACGACACTTGTCAGTGTCTACAGGGTAGGGTGAGGTACAATGGCATGAGTGTTATAGCTGATGACCCAAAGGCACACCCCAATGCCTGTCAATCTCTGCAGGGTGGGGGTAGGGTTGGCATCAGTTCAATACTTAATTGCCTTTCCTATTATGCATCTCTAACTCCTGCACTACCAATGCCAATGCCAGCGAGACAACATTCGGCATTGACAAATGCTTGTTTAAACCCCCTATGAAACTTGTTTCCACAGTCACACAGTGAAATCACCTTTTGGATGGGATTTTAAAAATTCCACCTGTCTTTATCATAATGTCAGATCATAAAAAGACTGTTAGATATCTAGGGTCAAAATGTGGGAGCCCACTTAAAAGTAGATATTGCCTGTCAGCTGCCCTATCCTGGGTAATTACAATCTAGCAATGTGTCAAAGCAGAACACCACTGAAAATGAAATATTGCATTTCATCTGCTCTATCCTGGGTAAATATATAGTAAAAATGTGTACAAGCAAGACCCAGTACAACAGCAGTATCAGCAGCAAACATTTGACATTGACAAATGTTTGTTGGCATTAGTGGAGATCTTCAGACACACTTATGATAGTTGTACTACTAGGGCTTAGTTGGTATGGTCCTGTAGATTTTTTATCAATTTATTTGAGTTAGGGGGCTTCACCCCCACAACCCCCATGTTAAATTAAAAAAATATGGGTGGGGATGTGAGGGGTAAATCCCCCCCAACTCAAATAAACTGATTTAAAAAACAAAACCTACACAGCCATACCAATCAACCCAGAGTAGCATAAATTGGTCCATAACTGGTGTAAGTGGTTTGTCCTCATTTCTTCCCGCTGGGTCATGCATAGGCAGACAACAGTACTACTCAGGTAGCACTCAGTCACACAAGTAGCATGGCAGTAGTATATCATAATGTATGCTACTTCCATGACGTACTGCTCTGCTACTTGTGTGGATCTGTAGTAGTTCTCCACTGTTGCTGACTTGGGTGACTTGGGTGTGCAGTGCCACAGAATAATGTTCTATGTGGGGTTTATAGATAGTCACTTTATTAAGGGAAATGTTATGGGATTCCAGCGTTTTACTTGCAGCATCTGTGATATTTGGGACTCAGTTTTTCTGTCCTGTGTCTTTATGGGTAAAGCTGGGGATGAGTGTGTGTGTGTGTGTGTGTGTGTGTGCACGCTTGTGTGTGTGACTTGGTGTGTGTGTGACTTGGTGTGTGTGTGTGTTTGTGTGTAGAGCTGGGGGTGGGTGTTTCCATGTGGGAAGGAGGTGTGTGTGTGTGTGTGTGTGTGTGTGTGTATGTGTAAGGGAGGTGTGTGTGGGGGAGCTGTATGTGGGTGGGGGAACTGATCATATGTGTGTGTGTGTGTGTGCATGTGCATGCATGTTGGGAGCTGCCCATGCATGTGGGTATGTGGGGAGTTGTACTTGTCTGTGGGGAACTGAGAATGCCTGTGTATGTAAGGATGTACTTTTGTATGTAGAAGAGGGGAGCTAGGCATGCATACAATATGTATTTAAGGGGGGGTGTTGGAAGGGCATGGATGGAGGTTGGGTTAGTGTCTGGGGCCAAGAAGGGAGGTGGGTCTAGTGTTTTGGAGTGAGGGGGCACTAGTATTTAAGGCTGTTACAGATGGGGTAGCTGGTGTTGAGGTTTGTGGAGGGAGGGGGGCCAGTGTCAGTGCACAAGGAGGTAGTGTCTGGACCAATAAAGGATGTATGTGGTGGGGGGTCTGAGGGGCATGACTGTTACACTAGGCTTCTGTGGGAGAAGGGAGAAAAGCTCCTAGGTTGGGGGGCCCAGCTCCTGTGATGGGGGATAGGGAGGGAGCACAAATCCTGGGCAAGGGGGATGGGAAGGGAGAGAAGCTCCTAAGTTGGGTAAGGAGGGATGCATCTGTGTTTGGAGGGGAAGCAACTCCTGTCATAGTGGCATGGGGATACATTGCTTCTGTTTTGGCAGGAGAGTTCAGTGCAGCTTCAGGCTCCCAAGTTTGTTAACAGCTGCAAAAATAAAGCATGCCAATTGGTGTCTCTCACCTTTTTTCAATTCTACCATTCTATCTATCCCAAACAATCCATCATTTACAATCCACAGAACTAACATTAACCACATACCTGTAAGGTACCAAGGAGTTATGTGTATGTACCTTTAAGAGTATCACGTGATGTCTAAAATGATGCCAGTTTCAATGCCCTTGCAAGACTGGGTCAGCTGACCTGCCCTTGCATTCCAAAGGGATGGAGTCAGTGTTCTCTGCTGGAGGGCAGAGATTCTGCTGAGTCAGTGTGGTGGGAGGCTAGTGCCTGGCACACAGTGCCAGCTCTCATTGTCTGAAAGTTTCTTTATAGAGCCTGGCGTTGAGAAAAAAGTGCTTGTTCATGGCAGTGACCATCGAACAAGGACAACAGTGGGGGGGTGCCCCACTCCAGAAGGAGAAAACCCCACCTGAAGAATATGCCAGAGGTCTTTCTGGGAGAAAAAGTTACCAAAGAGTGCTGCTGAAATTAAGATCTGAGATTACATTTAATCTTATTTGAAAGTACTGAGTTGAAAGTACTGAGTTTAGGTGGCACTCAGCTGTGCCTTACACCTCAAGAGGAGGTACAGAAACTGATGGGATACCAGTTCCTGTCAGACAATAAGTTTGCCTCAGAAATGTGTGGAGTGGACCATTCTGCCTGAGATAGAGTGTGATGTGCCCGGTAAGCACCACAGCCATGCCCAGTGGGGCTCAGAGTATGTGACTGTAAGTCACAGAGAAGAGTGTGGAGAATGCAGATAAAAAAAAGATGTACCCTGTGATGGATGGAGTGGATCTTTTAAAAATACTCACAGGATCAAGTGGCACCGAATTTCTGCCAGCAGAGAGATTGTGACATTATCCATGTGGCTAGTGATCAGTAAAGTGGGCTATCAAAAGTCCACACAAGCTCTGTTTGGGTTTCAGAGTGGAGACCCCCATTTGTGAAAGAGCTTCCAGTCAAGGCCTGAAGTGTGAATTTAAAGTACCTTACCAGGGTTTTTTTTAACCTAGAAATGCATCAAAAATGCCAGATTGCAGAATGGGAAAAAGAACTTTGCCAGCTGGAATGTAATGCCATCTTTATGAGCTCAAGAATATACAGGCTTCTGTTTTAAGGAAACTATGCCCCCATTTGGACATTCTGTTCGTTATTCCTCCAAGCTGCTTTAACCCTTTAAATCCACAGCCTTGCCAGCCCTGCCATGTGCCAGTGGATGCCTGGAGGTCAACCCCAGTGCTCAGGAGGTCAGGAATGTTGGACTTGGTGTTTTTGGGATGGAAGACCCTTCCCAGGCAAGCTTACAACATTTTAACACCTGGACACCCTGAGAGAGGACCATTAAATCTGGGAGCTTGAGTCTGGGATTTTTAGTTGCCTCTTTGGGGTCCCTGGCATGTCAGAGGGTGACAGGCACAGTTTAGGACTTAGTGAATTAAAGCAGCAGTGCATTCTTAGTGAACCCTTAGTGATTCATGCCTTTTTTCCCACTGCATTGTTGCTTGCCTTGAAAAAGTTTTAAAAGTACCTTTACTTCCTAAATTTGTTTGCTCGTCTTTGTGTCAGGTTCCCATTTTGCACAGAGGAACTAACTACCCTCTGTCAGCACCGCCATCTTTAAAATCACTGCTGCAAGCCATAGCCACACATGGGTTTTAGCTGGAGCTCTTGACTCACCAATCTGCTAGCACACCTTCCCACGGAAGGAGAAAAGTGTGTGTTAGTATCTGTGTGAGTTAGTGAGTGCACTGCACGTTCTGTACCATTCAGTCTCTTTTGTCAGCTGTTGACTGCTGCCAGTGAGAGACAATCGAGAGTGCAGGAAGTTGGAGGAGAGAAAATAAAAGATATTCTGACAGAATGAGTAGCAGCCCCAGTTCCAGTGACAGTGTCACAACATTGTCAGGGTGAGTAATTTATCTTAGCTTACTAGTGGATTAAAATAATTAATATTTTTTAATTGTATTACAGACTTCATTGAAATGTATTTATGTGGTGACTGTTGGGGGGTATTGTGGCTGCTAGCACATTTTGCTTTATAACTTTTGGTTTTGTTTGTTTTGCTTTAAATAAAAACAAAACCGCTCCATAAATGTGGTGTATTACAGAATACAGTAAAATCTGATGTGATATTGCTGTATTGCTCTGTGTGTGTGTGTGTGTGTGTGTGTGTTGTCACACCTCAGTTGCACGTGGCATAATCCTGTTGAAAAAGCCAGGTCCGTGGTCCACGAGCATAAGCCAGCTCAGTACAGGAGCATGCCAAAAATCTCCCTTGAATGATACCCATATTCCCACCTCCTGCAAAGCATCCAAACTAGTGTGTCTCCCCGTGAATTCCCAGGAGACCCACAGTAACAATCCATTTGAATGAACAGCCCCCACCCGACCCCCCTTCCCAGTGTCCCCCGAGAACAACGCCCAGTCAAATGACTGCCCCAAACCCCCATCTAATTCCCGGCAGATGAAAGGCTAACTCCAAGCGCCGCCTTTCACCTCAGGGGTTAAACCTAGGGCAACTGAGTCTGTTCTTAAAGTCGCACTGTGCCCCTTTATTTTGCTCACAACGGTGAATAAAATATACACCTTACTGTTACTCCCAACATATAAATTAGCAAAGTTCCATTACTTTTTGTGTTAGTTTTCACAGTGTGTGATCGCTAGTTACTTTGTCACCGAGGATGGCTTGGACTTTCACCAGGTAAGCCATATTGGAAATCTCCGATGAATCCCTAGCCTGCACATGAGAAAGACAGCGTCATGCACCAATTAGCGATCATGCTATTTCTGAATATTTAGAAGTGCAAAGTGGGTGCTAGTGATGGGGAAGATCAGAGAGAGCGCTGTGCACTCTGTATAGTGTTGTCTTTCTGCTGTCATTGTAACCAGATCTGTGATGCTGTGGAAAGCTGAAGTAAACAAAAATAAGATGAAGGATTAGAATTACAAGAATGAGAAGCAGTCCTGTTTCTAGCAATAGTGCCACTTCCTTGTCATGGTGATGAAAATATTAGTGATTGACAAATGTAGTATAATTGTGAAAAATTTTCATGTTTTTATTTCACTTTATATTTAAAAGCTGTTATGTGGTGTTTATTTTGTATGGTGTGTGGGGGGTGTGGGGGATTGAGGGGTTGCAGGCAGATAATTTTGTTTGGTTTATTGATTTTTACGTTCGCTTGTGCGCATGCGCAAGGAACGTTTTGGGAGAGTAGCACACTTGGAGGTGTGCCTCTCCCATCCAATGCACTGCTCCCTTGAGCAGGCATGGTGGTCCTGCACCAATGGGTGCAGGAGTTCAGTATGACAGCGGTGTTCCTCAGCTTCAAAGGAAAGCACCGCTGCCATACTGACGCCGGGGCCATCCCCCTTACACACGCTGGCCTCCCCCCCGCGCTGCGGTCACACCGCCCCCAAAGCTTTATGCCACGCTGGGAGCCCACTCCCAGTGTGGCAAACGTTGTTTGCTGACAGGGTGCCAATCCCCGGTCGGCTCCACAGCCCCCCCAAGCCATCCTGCTGCCATGCTGGGAGCCCACCCCAGTGTGGCAAACGCTTGTTTGTTTTGCCGAGGGTGCCCAATCCCTCGCTGGCTCCTTGGCCCTCTCACATCTTTCTGCCACGCTAAGCTCACCCCCAGCGTGGCAAACGCCCCAAGTCGTCTTTTTTTTTTAAACCTGTAAAATAAAACGGTCCCACGGCGAAGCTTCCCAGCCCCCCCACAACCCGCACTCCACCCACTGCGCACTCCAGCCTCCCCACACCCTCCTTACCCTATACTTACCTCCGGACTCGTGCGTATGACTCGTGGACCGGGAACACGCCTGCACTCTTCAAAGCTGACCGCGAACTGAGGAAATGCCTGTAAGCTGTATAATGGGCTAGATAGGGGGTTTCAACTTTATTGCATATCTCAGTAATTTTTGGAATTTTTGCACCAAATTTTCAACATGGGGTTTTTGGGACCCCTTCTCATGAATGATGTCACTGTCATGGCGTTATTCGGGCCCGAAGGGTGATTTCACAGGCACTGCACAGTCACTGCGCGAAATCACCCTTTGGCCTCAAATAACAACATGACAGTGACATCATTCATGAGAAGGGGTCCCAAAAACCCCATGTTGAAAATTTGGTGCAAAAATTCCAAAAAATGACTGTTTTACGAGCGTGCATTGCGCAGTTCCTACGCAGGTTCTTAAGTTCGCGAATTTTCAATATTTTCACTCCAGATTTTCAACATTGCCATTTTATCACACCTTCTTATGAGATGTACAGCTGTCATTTTTCACATCTCACCCAAAACATGTTTCCGCCCATGTAGTGCACAATGGCGCAGTCGGTGTGCGAAATCAATGTATGGGACACAGTAAGAAAATCACAGTGACACTGTTCATTAGCAGAGGTTTTAAAATGGCAATGTTGAAAATTTGGTGAAAAAATTCCTAAGAATGACTGTTTTACGAGCGTGGTGTTGCACAGTTCCCAATGACGCCTGTGAGGGTTTGCGAATTTTCAATATTTCCACTCCAGATTTTCAACATTGGCATTTTGCCACACTTCCTTATGAGCAGTACAGCTGTCATTTTTCACATCCTGCCCAAAACGTGTTTCCGCCTATGTAGCGCACAATGGGGGTAACAAAAAGGTCATGCTAACAATTTATTGTGCAAATACCAGCAATCGCACAGGGCATTAGGGTAAAGCACCATACATGCCAAACACCACTGCAAATACCTGCAAGCGAACGTTCGGCATTGACAAATGCTTGTTTTAAATAAAATGATTTAATAAAAAATGATGAAAATTATTTGTAAATGTCACTATTTGTGTATGTTTTCTGGCACCTTATATGGCTGAGTGTGTACTTGAGTTTGTGTGTGTGTGCGCGCACAATATGTGTGTCTTTGTGTGTGTGTGTGTGTGTGTGTGTGTGTGTGTGTGTGTGTGTGTGATTTTTTTGGTTGCATATTTATCAAGATCTGGTCATTTACATCAGTGTCTTGGTCATCTTTCTTAAGCTTAATGGCACTGAAATGCTGTGTCACATTACTGAAGAATGAGGGTCACATATTGGAGCATTGTCTTCTTGTTATAGCTATGCCTAATTGTGCCTGCACTTCACCCACTGCAACTGCCTCTCATAATGCTTAGACCCAGATACTCCATCTCAGTGTACTACTCATAGACTTAGCACCATTATGAATAACCATCTCCTCGCTCCTGCTTATTTAACTAACATACTATTTATTCTGTATTCCATTCACCATATCATCTCCATGGGAGCTCACAGACAGTTTCAACAGCAACTTTTATAGGTGATCACACACATCAAGAAGCATGAAGAACCTTTACCTGCCTGCAAGTAATATGCTGCCAATCGCTTCTTTTTATGTTGATTGCATGCATGTGCAAGAAAGATGTTGCAGCAGCTTGCTGCAGAAGCAGGCTGTGGAGCCAATGCCCCCACTGTGTTTGGAGGCTTGGCCCACATTTCCCAATGGGGTGGCTGCTGCAGCTGACACTAGTTCAGCCAGCATGCCACCACCTTGAAACATTTTAGCTGCTGCAATCAAGGGCCACCTCATCATTGCAGCATTCTCCACTGCAATGAGGGAGCGATCTCTCATTGCAGGGCTTGCCGATGGGGCACCCAATCCCCATCGACTTCAGTCCCCCTTCCCTTTGCGAGGGGTGCCCATCCCTGGCAGCATAAGTCCCCTACTTTCATTCTGTGCTCAGAGGGTGCCCAATCTCCCATCGGCTACAGATTCCCCCCAAACACTCAGGTGGCACGCTGGGAGCCCGCCCCAGCGTGCCAAATGCCCCTGAAAAAGAAAAACCGTCCTGCAATTTTTTTTTTTAAACCTGTGAAAAAGAAAACGGTCCCTCATGGTCTCCCTGCCATCTCCCCAACCTGCGCCCACGCTCTGCATGCCCTGCCTCCCAACTCACCCCCTCACTCCATACTTACCTCTGGAGCCTGGCGCGACAATCTTCAGTGGACCGGGAACACGTCTGCACTCTTCAAAGCCAACTGCGAACTGAAGAAATGCTGGTAAGCTGTATAATGGCATAAATAGGGTTTTTTCAACTTTGGTGCATATCTCAGGCATTTTTGGGAAATTTGGCACCAAATTTTCAACATGGGGTTATTGGGACCCTCCTCATGAATTCAGCCACTGTCATTGAGTTATTCGGTCCGAAAAGATGATTTTGCGGTCACTGTGTCACCTTTCAGGACCGATTAATGAAACGACAGTGCCAGAGTTCATGAGGTGTCCTCTCAAGAAGCCTATGTTCCAAATTTGGTGGAAAAAATCCCCAAAATGACTGTTTTATGAGCGTGTGTTGCACAGTTGCTACTCACACTCGTAACTTCATGAATTTGCAATATTTTCACTCCAGATTTTCAACATTGGCATTTTTCTGCACCTCCTTATGAACAGTACAGCTGTAATTTTTCACACCTGGCCGAAATGTATTTTCGCACTTGCGGCACAGAATAGCGCGGTCGCTGTGGAAAATCAGTGTTTGGGACACATTAAGAAAATGACAGTGATACCGTTCATGAGCAGAGGTCCTAAAATCTCTATGTTGAAAATTTGATGATGAAAGTCCATAAAATGACTGTGTTACAAGCGTGCGTTGAACTGTTTCCATGCACCCTTGTAACTTCACAAATTTGAAATATTTTCACGCCACATTTTCAACACCGATTTTTTTCACACCTCCTTATGAACAGTACAGCTGTCATTTTTCACATTCTGGCGAAAACATGTTTTTGCACTTCTGGCGCAGAATAGCACGGTCGCTGTGGGAAATCATTGTTTGAAACAGATTAAGATCAAGCGGGTGAGAGAGAGGGAGTAAGCGAGCTCAACAGAGCTCTAGCAGGACTGCTACTGATTTCTTTGTGGGCAGAAAAAGGCACCAATGCAGGCAGAAGCCCAGTACAAAAGGGCAGCCCCAGGAGAAACAGAATGAGGGAGTGAGAGAGGGGGAGGGAGTGAGCTCAATGGAGCTGTATCGGGATTGCTGCAGATTTTTTTGTGGGCAGAAAAGGCGCCAACGCAAGCAGGAGTCCAGTACAAAAGGACAGCCTGCAGCATCGGGAGAAATAGAATGAGCGAGTGAGAGTGGGGAGTGAGCGAGCTTAATGGAGCTCTGCTGGGACTTTAGAGTTGCCCACCCTCCTGCCCAGGGTCCTCTGCGGTCCTATATTACAGCAGGGTCTCTGAAGTGGAGACAAAGCAATGATTGGATACTTTTAGGATTGCTGTAATAATACAGATTTAGTTGTTCTGTTTCTTTCTCTAACTGAGATAAGTACTGAGCTATACTGTTATGATTGTTGTAATAATACATATTTATTTGTTCTGCTTATTTCTCTGAGCTGAGTAATAAATTTGGTAGAAAAAATCCCAAAAATGACTGTTTTACGAACGTGTGTTGCTCAGTTGCTACGCACGCTCGTAACATCGTGAATTTTCAATATCACTCCAAATTTTCATCATTGGCATTTTCCCACACCTCCTTATGAACAGTACTGCTGTCATTTTTCACATACTGGCTGAAATGCGTTTTTGCATTCCGGCACAGAATAGCGCGGTCGCTGTGGGAAATCAGTGTTCGGGACACATTAAGAAAACCACAGTGACATTGTTTGTGAGCAGAGGTCCTAAAATGCCTATGTTGAAAATTGTGTGATGAAAGTCCATAAAAAGACTGTGTTACGAGCGTGCGTTGTGCAGTTTCCACGCACCCTTGTAAATTCACAAATTAGTAATATTTTCAAGCCAGATTTTCAACACTGGCATTTCTTTCACACCTCCTTATGAACAGTACGGCTGTCATTTTTCACATCCTGGCAGAAATGTGTTTTCATGCTTCCAGCGCAGAATAGTGCAGTCGCTTTGGAAAATCAGTGTTTGGGACAGATTAGGATCGAGCGAGTGAGAGAGAAGGAGTGACCGAGCTCAACTGAGCTCTGTTGGGACTGTAGTGGATTTCTTTGAGTGCAGAAAAAGGCACCAATGCAGGCAGGAGTCCAGTACAAAAGGGCAGCCTGCAGCAGCGGGAGAAACAGAACCAGTGAGTGAGGGAGGGGCAGTGAGCGAGATCAACGGGGCTCTGTCGAGACAGCTATGAACTTCTTTGTGGGCAGAAAAAGGCACCAATGCAGGAAAGGAGCCCAATACAAAAGGGCAGCTTGCAGCGCCGGGAGAAACAGAACTAGCAAGTGAGAGAGGGGGAGTGAACAAGCTCAATGGAGCTGTGTCGGGACTGCTGCAGATTTCTTTGTGGGCAGAAAAAGGTAACAACACAGGCAGGAACCCAGTACAAAAGGACAGCCTGCAGTTCCAGGGGAAACAGAACAAACGAGTGAGAGAGGGGTAGTGAGCGAGCTTAGCGGAGCTCTGTCGGGACTGCTACGGATTTCTTTGTGGGTGGAAAAAGGTGCCAATGCAGGCAGGAGCCCAGTACAAAAGGGCAGTCTGCAGTGTCGAGAGAAACAGAATGAGTGAATGAGAGAGGGGGAGTGAGTGAGCTCAACGGAGCTGTGTCAGGACTGCTACAGATTTCTTTGTGGGAAGGAAAAGGCGCCAATGCAAGCAGAAGCCCAGTACATAAGGGCAGCCTGCAGTGTCAAGAGAAATAGAATGAACGAGCGAGAGAAGGGGAGTGAGCAAGCTCAATGAACCTCTGCCGGGACTTTACAGTTTCCCACCCCTCCCAGGGTCCTCTGTGGTCCTATATTGCAGTAAGGTCTCTGGAATGGAGACAAAGCAATGATTGGATACATTAGGATTGCTGTAATAATACAGATTTAGTTGTTCTGTTTCTTTCTCTAACTGAGATAAGTACTGAGCTATACTGTTATGATTGCTGTAATAATACAGATTTAGTTGTTCTGTTTATTTCTCTAACTAAGCTGAGTAATACTTGAAGTGCAATAGGATTTCTATCTGGGCTAAGTGAAACTATATGGGAGACGAGAACAAAAAGTATGATAGCTGAGGGGTGAAAAACAGACAAGGAGGCTTTAGGATTGCTACATTAATACAGTATCTAAAGGATGTTATGTGAGACTGAATTTCCCCGGTCGGCAAGGGGTTAGTAGAGGGACTAGTGTGAGGGGGAAAGGAATTTGAGTAAATAGGAGCCTAACAGTTGTAGTAGGCTACAGAACCTGGGAGTAAGAGCCCGTAACATAAGATGGGGGCCAAAATGGAGCAGGTGCCACATGTCAATAGGGCGGGCATCTTTGGAAGGGTGGAGGGGTGTACAGGGTGTGGGTCTGCCATGATTCTGGACTGGGCTTGGAGGATTGAAGGGGGGATGCATGGTCTGTAGATGACTGGCTAGTTTGAGGGAGGAACTGTGGAGGTTAGGGAGGAGTGTAAGTGGCAGGGCAGATGAGTATGGTATGCATCCTGAGGGGGGGAATAGGGGATGGCAAAGGGGGACGAAAGAACAATGACTAGGGACTGAAACCAACCCCAGTATCAGAGGTAGTAGCAGAAAAGAGGGAAGAAGGGAGGCGGTGCCCAAGGTGAGGGCAGGGTGCCTCCTGATGGGGGAGGAAGAGACCACGAGGAGTACCAGGGGAGAGAGCAGATGGCTGCGGGTAGGAAGGGACCGGGGTGACATGGAGGGGAACAAGTAGGAGGGGGGAACTGATAGGAGAAAGAGATGTAGGACAGGTATCGACTACAAATAGATTCGAATCTCTGCTATTGGACAGAGAGGGGAAGCAGGAACATAGTGAAGGGGGGAGGACAAGCCAGGCATGAGAGGGATGGCAACAGGTAGAGGAAGAGATAGTGAGAACAAAAGGGTAGAAGTGGGCTAGTAAGGAAAGAGGGGGTGGTGACTGAAGGAGAGAAGGCTACAGGAAGGGGAAAATATATGAGGGGCATCACTATTGGGGTAGAAGGGAATGGGGGCTCTAAATCGACAACAGCAGGGATACGAGAGGGTTGGAAATCAGCTGGGGAGGAAGGGAGGGGAGGTCAACATGAGAAGCCCAGTAGGAAGTAGTCAGGCTAGGAAGGGGTTTAAGGGGGATGGGAGGAATAAGGCAGAGAAAAGGGGTGAGGCAGAAGTAGGGGGTACAGATACAGAAGTCACAGAGGGTGCAGTTGAT
Source organism: Neoceratodus forsteri (assembly GCA_016271365.2). NCBI lineage: Eukaryota > Metazoa > Chordata > Ceratodontiformes > Ceratodontidae > Neoceratodus > Neoceratodus forsteri. The sequence continues at coordinate 540,789,589 of JADMNL010000022.1, read as the reverse complement.
GGGGGTAAGGGACAGGGAAGAACAAATACTGGGGTGGTGAAAGGGGCATTAGAAGGGAAAGGGGATAAGGGATGGGGGCTACTCATCCTGAGGGATTCTATGCTGAAATGGGTGAGATCAGGTGGAAAGGGAGAAAGGCACAGCCATATTTGGGTTGACGCTGTCCCCAGGTTGACTGCAAGAGGGAAAGGACAGGCACTGTGCAGCGAGAGGGAGGGAGGAAGAAACTTCATTTACTGTTGCATGTGGGTACAAATGACTTGGTGGGGGACACTGTGGAAGTAGTGAGGGGGAGGTTTGAGTGCTTGGGCAGGCAGTGTGAATGGGTTGGGAAGTCGGTGGCATTCTTGCAGGTACTGCCGGTACCATGTGCAAGCATGGCGAGGAAGGGTAGGCTTGAGGAGTTTGAGTGGCTCAGGGATTGGTGCCACATGAAACATTATGGGTTAGTGACTGACTGGGGTAGGGTCTGGGGGGAATAGTGACTTGTACACAGGGGACAGGGTATACTGGAGCAGGAAGGGGAGGGGAGTATTAAAGGCAGCATTGCTGCTGGGCCACTGGGACTGAGGGTTAAAGCACTGGACGCCACACCTCGCGCCATGCTGGCGACCCAGATTCGGATGTAAGCCTGAGCCGCCAGGGGTTGGCAAGGGAGGCATAGGATTGAGTGTCCAGAGGACTGCTCTTCTATCCCAGGGCAGGATGCAGGGACCCACTGCTCTGTAGCAGCCCCTAGTGATGACCGCAGACACTACTACAGCTGTGTAGTAAAGGGTGGCAGAGTGTGGCGGACATTGCCAGGCTGTGCCTAAGCGTCATTGCACACCCGCACTCCACAAAGGGGAGAAAAGTGGAAAATGGGCTATGGTTAGGCAGCATGAACTTAACCCCCGCCCACCCTGAATGGCACCTCCTCAACTGGATCCTGCTGTGGTGGGTCGACCTGGGAAGCTCCTCACCACCCACCATGGGGGCAATCTGTGGAGGAGAGCAGCTCGGCCTGATGTCAGGAGCAGGGTTACGGGGTCAGTTGGGATGACCAAGTCGACCGTAGCCCAGTGAGAAAATATGTCAAAAAAAAAAATGAAAAGGCAGGATTAGAGGGGTATATCTCTACTAAGGTGGATTTAAACAAATGGGGGGGGGGGTCCAAAAGACTGAGGTTGGTAGAAAGGTCCAGTCAGGGGAGCCTGATGAGGTCACCGTCCTAGATATAGGTAAAGGCGAAGGTGTAGTAACCCTGAAAGGGGGCAGGCAGAGTAGTCTGAGTGTAATACAGAAGGCACCACCACCGGGTAAGAATAAGGAGGAGAAAGGGTGCGGACTACCAGGAGGAGGGACACAGGCCAAGGAGGAGAAGAGTGAGGAGAAGGAGGGGTACAGGTGGAAGGTGGTCTGACTAAATGGATAGAGAACTGGTTACAGGGGAGGGTGCAGAGGGTGGTGGTGGTTTCGGCACCCAGAGCAGTGACAAGCTGGGTGCAGCAGGTCTCAATGCTTGATCCAATGCTATTTGGGCTCTTTATCACCGATATAGCACAAGGAGTGGGGAGCAGGGTCAGTCTGTTCGCACATTATACCAAATCAAAAGCAAATAGTTATAGTAGCAGAACTCCCCCCCCCACTCACACACATACACACTCCCCGAAAAGCTGCTTAAAAGCCTGCAATTCATTCAAATCAATTCTATTTTCTTACTTACTTGGGGTTCAATGCCAACAAGTGTAAAATCATGTATCTAGGGCACAGGCACCCCGCTGCTGGGTATAGGATGGGGAGAGGTACTGATACTCACTAGACACAAAAGGGTCCTTGAGGTTATTATATCAGAGGACCTCAAAATGGCAGTACAATGTGACAAGGCTATGGGCAGGTCAAATTGGATTCTGGGGTGCATAAGGAGTGGCATCTCCAGTAGGAGGAGGAGGAGGGATGTTGTGCTGCCATTGTATCACTCCCTGCTTACTCTCAGCTGGAGTACTGTGTCCAGTTTTAGAGTCCACACTTCAGAAAGGACAAAAAGTGAAGCTTTACCAGAGGAGGGCAACTAAAATGGTTCAGAATTTTCACAGGAATCCCTACAAGGAAAGGCTGAAGAATCTCAACATGTACACTCTGGAAGAGAGGAGGGTGAGAGGTGACATGATCAAGACGTACATACAAAGTACCTCACAGGGGTAAAGAGGGCACAGTTGGGGAGTTTCCTTCAAAAGAGGATGAGCACCCAAACCAAGGGAAATACAATGAAGCTGGGGGGAGGGGCATTCAGGGTAGATGTGAAGAAATATTTCTTTACTAAAAGGGTGGTAGACGCCTTGAACAGACTGCCAGGAGAAGTGGTGGAAGCTAAAATGGTAGGGGGCATAAAGCATGCATGGGATAAATATAGGGGTATATTAGAAAAAGGGGAAGGAGGGGGTCAACGGAGATCAATAGTGCTATGGAAGTGGAGTAGGTTCAGGTTCTTTGCAGGAAAAATCCATTAAGCAAGCTCATTCACAAGGAGGTCCTGATGGACGCAAGCAAAGTAAGACATGCAGTAACATATATAGGCAGGAGTTACAAGTATGTAGAAAACACTTGGGCAGACTGGGTGGTCTGAGTGGTCCTTTTCTGCTGACAAATTCTACGTTTCTATGGCACCATGTGTTAATTCAGGTGCAGTGTTTATTTAAAGTTGGGCCTACCATACATCCAGATGTAAGGTACAGTAAATTACCGAATTAGATACAGCCCACTTACAGTACAATAAACAGAACCCCAGTGCTTCGAGAAGCCTTTACTCTTCATAAGGCTGCTTAAAGAGCTGGAGTTCTATTTGGAGTGTCCACACCAGTATGCAAATCTTAAAATCAATGCCTCATCTGAATGAGTACTTGATTCTTGCTCATTCCATTTCTTCCCCACTTTGAAACCTGCTTGTCCTCAGTTAGTGTTGGGCTGGCAGTGCCTCGCCTGTGTTGGAAGATGGCCAATAAGCGGCACTGAAAGACATCAGACTTCACAGACTGTGAAGGCAGCTGCTCATAGACAGACATAAGGCAATTCTACTGGGGGGTAGGAGGAAGTAAGCTGTTGATTAACTAGAATCTGCAGCTTATCTATCAGGTAGGGAAATGGGCAGACTCGGTGGGCCAAGTGGTTCTTATTTGCCATCAAATTCTGTTTCTATGTTTCTCACACACCATCTTGCCTAGAAGAAGGCTGCAGCTGTGGCCACTGATGACTGTTGGGGTATTGGGATGGGGGACCAAAGGGGACAGACATAAGGAGATAAAATCATAATAAAAATTGTGAGACCTTCACCAGCTTTCCAAAATGCTTTCCAGTAAAAGAATTCTGAAGTTTTTCAAATGGCAACACAATTTGGTGAGCCCTCTGTCTGCTATCTGACACCAGGCATCAACCAGCTTAAAATTGCCTAAAGAAGGCAGTGTGGTCATGAGGTTACTGAAATACTGGAGATTACAGATTTATAAGAACAAAAGAATATCACACAGAAGTTGGCACATATGCCTATAGCAGCTGTCTCCTGATTCTTAGTAGTTATATTTATACCCTTGAGGTACTTGAATGTTTCTATCATATCCCTTCTTTCCCTACTCTCTTCCAGTGAGTACATATTGAGGTCCCTTAATTTCTCCTCATAAGTCTTGTGTTGCAAGCTCTGTACCATCTCATTCGCCCTTCTCTGGACCATCTTCAGCCTGTTAATATCCTTATGAAGATGCGACCTCCAGAACTGCACACAGTACTCCATGTGAAGCCTGACCATGATTTTATATAATGGCATCACTACCTCCCTCCTTATGCTGGTGATACCCCTGCCTATGCAACCCAGCATGTCACTGGCCCTTCCAGCTGCCTTACCACTTTGACATTTTCAGATCATCTGAAATGAGACCCCCCAGGTCCCTTTCCTTCTTTGTGACTGTCAGCAACACCCTCACCGCGCCCCATCCTCTACCTTTCCCCAGGGTTTCTGTGTCCCAGGTACATCATTTTGCACTTTTTTGAATTGAACTTCAGTTGCCAGTCCTCAGACCATTTCTCAAGCTTCCCCAGGTCCCTCCTCATTTTCTCCACCCCCTCTGGTGTATTCACTGTGTTACACATCTTGGTGTCATCTGCAAACAGGCAGACCTTTCCCTTCAGCCCTTCTGCAATGTCACTAATGAAGACATTGGACAGGACTGGCCCCAGGACCACTCCCTGCAGCACCCCACTGGTCACCCCCTCTCCCCAGACTGCGCCCCATTTACCACCACTCTCTGCCTTCTGTCTGTTACCCAGTTTCTAACCCAGTTTACCACCCTTTCCTCCATGTCCAGCCTACTCAACTAGTTTATCAGCCTCATATGTGGGACGGTGTCAAAGGCTTTGCTTACATCAAGGTAGGCATTGTCCACTGCCCCACCATGATTTACTTCCTTTTTCACCCAGTCAAAGAGATCAACCAGATTTGTCTGACATGACCTACCCACTGTGAATCCATGTTGCCTATGGTCCTGGCCTCCAATGGCTTCTAGATGTCCCACTTTCCTTTCTTTAACCAATGTCTCCATGATCTTCCCCACTACTGAAGTGAGGCTGTACCATCCCTATAGTTCCCTGCCTCCTCCCTACTGCTGGATTTGTATAGAGGGACCACGTGTGCCCTCCTCCAATTCTCTGGTACCACCCCTGTGTTGAATGACTCAGTCAACATGGCTGCCAGAGGTACTGCTATTTCCCTTCACAGTTCTTTTAATATCCTTGGGTGTATGCCATCTGGTCCCACTGCTTTGTCTACCTTCAATTTACTCACCTTCTGCAGGATTCTTCTGCCTGTGAATTGATTATTGTCCACCTCTTCACGCCTTTGCAACTCTGTACTGCTGTGGCCCTTGCCCTTCCCCCTCTTCTGTGAATACTGAACAGAAAGACACAGTGGATGTCTTGGGGGGGGGGACAGTTCTTAAGCGTAGTACTTTTACTTCCAAATACCTGAACAACACATATAAGCAATCAACATTCGCCATTGACAAATGCTTTTTTATGTGTCCCTATTATGTAAGTGAAGGGATCGTAATTTTGGTTACATGAAGTCATATCATGCAGATCTGTTACATTCCATGGTATCTTCTGACACAGCTATCAGTCCACAGGTTATCATATTTTGTGATGTCACTATAGGGAGATTGTGGATGCGTGTTCCATAGACATGAATATGCCATTTTCTAAACTCCATCTTTCATTTTTTAGATGACCATCAAAAAATAACGGTGCTGATCAGCTAAGTTGAGCAGTTGATTTGATCGTGATGGTCATTTTAAATATGTAAACCAGCATTTTAAACAATGGCCCTGTTCGTGTCTATAGAGAGTGTGTCCCCACAATCTGCACGTAGCCATTGACAACACAAAATGTGCTAGCACAGTGTTGATTGCGGTGTGAAGAGGTTTCATAAAGTGGAATGAATCGTCTTGTCTCCATGTAAACAAAATACAATTAATTTCAAAACAGTGGCAGATAAAAATGGAGATATTGTCCAGCATGGTTTTCTGGGTTATCATAACAGCTGGCATAAAGGTGAATAATCAAATGAACATATTGAAATTGCCAGCAAAAAAAGGCCATCTGGTCTATCAAGTCTGCTTATGTTTGCAGCTAGCATTCTGATTTTGCAGCTGCCTCTTCCCCTCCTCCCTTCCCCCCTAATAACACTCTCTTTTGCCCTGTCCCATCCCTTTTTGAAGCACTCTACTGATTTACATGCCACCACCTCTGCTGGTTGTGTGTTCCACTCTGCTACCACCCTTTCTGTAAAGAAATGCCTCCTCATTTCCTTCAAGAAACTTTCCTCCTCTGATCTAATGTCATGTGCCCTAGTGTCTCACCCCTCCCTCCCCTTGAGCAGTCCCTCTGTGTCTTATCTGATTATTCCTTTCATGTGCCTGAAGGTCTCAATCACATCACACCTGCCCCTTCTCTCATTCAGTGAGTACATGTTTAAATCTCCCAGTTTGACCTCATATTGCAACTCCTCCAGACCCTGGATCATTTTCATTGCACTACGTTGCACCCCCTCCAACAGTCAACTGACCCTCTGTAGGTACAGATGCCAGTACTTCATGCAGTACCCCAGGTGGTGTCTGACCAATGAAGTGTACAATGGCAGAATTACCTCCCTTCTCATCAAGGTTATATCCCTGGCAATGTAGCCCAGCATTTTGTTGGCAATTGCTGCTGCCTTACTGCTCTGCGCAGAGTTGTTCATTGCTCCCGCAATGAACACTACTAGATCATTCACTTCCTGTTACTGCTATCTGCATGCCCCCCCCATATGGTAGCTTCTTCTCAGATTATCTGATCTGAAGTTGCATCACCTGGCATTTTATGGCATTGAACCAGAGTTGCCAGGTGTCAGACCCCAAGCCTTGTCCGATCCTCCTGTAACCACTGCCTTCCCCACTTGTGGTCCATCACTGACCACATCTTGGTGTCATCTGCAAATAGACTGATACTTCTGCTGTTGCCCTCTGATATGTTTGAAATGAATATTCCAAATAGCACTGGCCTCAACACTCACCCCTGTTGAATCTCACTCGTCACAGGATTAGGGGATGAGAACTCCCCTTCCACCACTACCATCTGCTGCTTACCTGCAGCCAGTTCTCCACCAACCCCACCAGTTTTGCTCCTGCACCTGTTTCCAGTAGTTTACTACTAAGTCTTCCATGTGGTACCAAATCATAGGCCTTAATGAACTCCAGGTACAGGCTACCCATCACATGGTCCCCGTCAATTCGCCTAGTCACCCATTCATACTATTCCACTATGTGGATCTGGCATGATCTGCCTTTGATGAAGCCATGCTGCATCTTGTCCTGCACCCCGTTGCCCTCCTGCCGGGATACCAGTTTCTCCTTTATGATGGTCTCCATTAGCTTTCACACTATGGATGTTCAGATCACTGACATACAGTTCCCCAGTTCATCCTTGGGTCCAGTGTTATGGAAGGGAACCGCATAAGCCTGTCTCCAATCTTGTGGTACACACATTGCAACTAGAATTTCATTAAGTAAGTTTGCCAAGGGGCCTGCCATGACCTCCGTAAGCTCCTTTGGTTCCCTTGGGTACATTCCATCAAGTCCTGGAGCCTTGTCTATCCTCAACACCCTTAAACCTTCCAGCACCCCCCTTACTGTGATTTCTCCGTCCGTCACCCCCCTCCCCCACATCTGTTTTTATCCTACCCCCAATGGTGGGTAGCCCCTCCTTCTCCTTAGTAAAGACTTGTTTGAAGTAGCTGTTCAGCACCTCTGCCTTTTCACCCCTCCTCCTCCCATCTCCCATTCCTTTTAACCCTCACTATTTGCTCCTTACAGACTCTTTTTTTTCCCTGATGTACCTAAAGAAGTCTTTGTCTCCTTTTTTTATGTTGTCACGCTTACGCAGCCAACATCTTGTGGTAGTGCACATTTGGAGGCACGGTCACTGTTGGGCAAATGCAGGGCATGCATCAGTAGGTGTTTCCCTCATTCCCCAATCAGCTTGCATGCCAGCACCACACCGTGTATACCTAATGTGGTGATGAGATCAAACGAAAGGTCCGCTGCAATGAGAGCTAAGCTCGTCATATGCAGTGGACCTTCCGACATGCTTTCCCTGGTGGTGAAAAAGAAAATTAACATGGCAGCATACTGCTGACTTCGGAGTTGCTCAATGCACCTGTCGGCATACCCTGGGCCAATGTATATGCCGATGGGGGAGCCCACTCCCCACCGACATAATGCATTCCCCCCATTTGTTATGTGCCAACGGGGTGCCCCATCCCCCTTAGCTCTAACCCCCCTGCTTTCATTGTGTGCTGACAGGAGTGCCCAATCCCCTGTCGGCTATAGCATCTCCCCCAGAAAACACTTAGGTGGCAAGCTGGGAGCTCACCCCTGTGTGCCAAAGCCCCTGCAAAAAAAAAAGTCCCCCGATTTTTATTTTTTAATTTTTTTTTAACCTGTAAAAAAGGAAACTGTCCCTCACAGTCTCCCTCCCTGCCTGCCTCCCTCAACCCGCGCCCACCCACTGTGAACCCTGCCTCCCCACACACCCCCTCACCCCATACTTACCTCCGGAGTCCGGCACAACAATCTTCGGTGAACAAGGAACACGTCTGCACTCTTCAAAGTCGACCGCAAACTGAGGAAATACCAGTAAGCTCTATAATGGGATAAATAGGAATTTTTTTATACTTTGATGCATATCTCAGGCATGTTTTGGAATTTTGGCACCAAATTTTCAACATGGGGTTTTTGAGACCCCTCCTCATGAATTCTGGCACTGTCATGGCATTAATTGGCCCTGAAAGGTGATATCATGGTCACTGCGCAGAATCTCCTTTTGGGACCGATTAATGAAACAACAGTGCCACTGCTCATGAGGGGGACTCTCAAAAAGCCTATGTTGCAAATTTGGTGGAAAAAATCCAAAAAAATGGCTGTTTTACAAGTGTGCATTGCGCTGTTTCCACACACGCTCATAACTTTGTGAATTTGTAATATTTTCACTCCAGATTTTCAAAATTGGCATTTTCCACACCTCCTGATGAACAGTACAGCTGTCATTTTACATAGCCTGGCCAAAATGGGTTTTCGCACGTCTGGACCAGAATAGCATTGTCGCTCAGCGAAATCGCCTTTCGGGACAGTTTGAGGAAATGATGGTGACACTGTTCATGAGCAGAGGTCCTAAAATGCCTATGTTGAAAATTTGGTGCCGAAAGTCCATAAAATGACTGTGTTGCAAGCGTGCGTTGCACAGTTTTCACGCACCCTTGTAACTTTGCAAATCTGCAATATTTCCATGCCAGATTTTCAACAATGGCACTTTTTTACACCTCCTTATGAACAGTACAGCTGTCATTTTTCACATCCTGCCCAAAATGTGTTTCTGCACCTGTGGCGCACAATGGCGTGGTCGCTGTGGGAAATCAATTTTTGGGACAGTTTAACAAAATCGCAACACCACTTTTCATAAGGGGAGGTCCCAAAATGCCTATGTTACAAATGTGGCTAACAGACTCCCAAAAATAAATCGGTTACAGACGTGTGTTGTGTAGTTTCTTTGCATGCTCATTGCTTCACCAATATTTCATACTGTCACTCCAGATTTTCAACGTTGCCATTTTTTTTACGCCTCCTCATGAACAATACAGTTATCATTCTCCACATCCTGCCCAAAAATGTGTTTTCATCCCTCTGTCGCTAAATAGCACAACCGCAGTGCAAAATCACCAATTAGCTAACAAAGTGATTGCGCCCCTTTTCATGAGGTGGCCTGACAAGCAGCCCATGTTGAAAATATGGAGTGAAACACCACCACACACCTATGGTGTTAGGGTTTCCAGCTGTAGCACCCAACCCAGTACAGATTGACAGGTGTCAGGGGTCTCACTTGGGATCATCAGATGTAATGCTCACACCATTCCACCCCCCACCCTGCAGCTACTGACAGGCATCATGGTGTGCCTTGCACTGTTCGGCCACAAAGTTCACCCCATGCACCAATTCTGCACCCACGTCAACGTATTTCCTTATGGAATGGGGTAAGTATAACACCCAAAGATCCCAAACCACACCCCGACACTTGTCAGTGTCTACAGGGTAAGTTGAGGTACAATGGCATGAGCATTATAGCTGACGACCCAAAGGCACACCCCAATGCCTGTCACTCTCTACAGGGTGGGAGTAGGGCTGGCATCACTTCAATACTTCACTGCCATTCCTATTGCATCTCTAGCTCCGGCACTGCCAATGCCAATGCCAGTGTGACAACATTCAGCATTCTAAATGCTTGTTATGCATTGCATCAGCACCTTGGCTGCTGTTACATCCCTTGTCACTTCCTTCATTTCTTTTGATACACCTCCCGAACTTCATCCCTCCCTTTTTTCTGTATCTCTTATATGTGCCACTTTTCCTTCTCACCCTGTCTTACACCCCTTTTCTTATCCAGCTTGATTTCTTTGCCCTAGTTTTTTTACTCTGGGCTTTGCTGCAGGTGTTTGTTGCCTCAACTAGCCCCTGTTTTATAAGTTTACACCTCTGATTTTATTTTATTTATTTTATTGCACAGTATTAGAATTACAAACCCGCTGGCCCACCGGAGCAGCAGTTGGATTTCCATCTGCGATGCCAGTGACCCAGGTTCAGGAATGGACTCGGGCTGTTTGAGGGCCGGCCGGGGAAAAGGAAATGAGCGTCTGATGATGGCTCACCTTCTCAGGTGACTGACTGGCTCGTGGCTTAGAGCCTGCTGAATCTCGACGGTGGCTGGGAGCACAGCAGGACATTGGCCCCAGCACACTAGGGAGTAACGGATGTCAGCGTATGCCTTGACGTCAGTGGCATGTTTCTCTAAGGGAGCAAAAGCAGAAAAATGATGCCAGTCCAAATGGGTGACGGCCTTCCAGTACCCTCACCACCAGGCTCCCAGACCTCGATATGCCATCCCAGAAGCACCCCAGGATCATTGGTTGGCCACCAGGCCATTCTTCTGTGGAGGTAAGAGACCCGCCCGGTAAACGGATACACCGGGGTTACTTGGGGCTGGCTGCAATATGGGTCGGTAGGGGTCGGAAGAAGCTGCGGTGGGGCAGTTCATGTGGGGGCCTGAAAGAGTGACTGGCCAGGAGGAGTCAAAAAAAAAAAGAATTACAGACCTTTGAGTGAGAAACTCATTTACAAAGGCTCCACGTCAAGGAAAGACAAGGTTACAAGAACATACAAACATGGTTACAATGGTATACAATAAGTAGTAGGGTAGGTTACATAAAACAGTTTATAGTACTCATTATACAGTTAAGATCAAACAATCAGAACCAGGTTGCAAATACAATAAGGAGAAATAACAGAATATCAAGTCAGGCAGGACGGAGGTTCCTTGTCAGAGAGGGATGGGTAGGGGTGCGAAGGAAGGGGGAGAGCCTTGACGCGGGTAAGACTGTAATTAGCTGATGCTTGAATGGTAGCAAGGGCAGATAGGAGTAGTGGGAGGGGGTGGCAGAACAGGGTCCCTTGTCCTGGAGAAGTTGAATATGATTGATTGTGGCAGGTGCAGGCATGAGAGTTGAGCAGATGATCCTCGAGGAGGATATAATATGATTGGGGAGAGAGTTTAACCAGGTAGGGGCATGATAGCAGAAGGAGCATTGACCTAGAGCAGTTCTGAGATGTGGTACTTGGAAAGAGGGTGTGGTAGAGCTACAGGTAGCTGCCATTACTGGGGAAGGGTGAAGGATGGAGGAGATACCCGGTGGGGTAAAGCCACTGAGAATTTTCCTGGCAAACAGGCAGGTCTGATACGTTAGCCTTTCATCAAAGTTGAGTAATTTAGCTATGTAGTAGAGAGTGCAGGTATGAGAGTGAGTCTGTCACAGCCAGGGATTAGGCAACATGCTTTGTTTAGAGAGACCCTAATTCTATGCAGGGAGGTGAAATCAGCAGACCCATAGACCAGAATACTGTGATTTACAAGGGACAATACAGATGAGGATACAGCCAGTTTAAGGACCTCAGGGGGCAGACCATGCTGATGGTGGTATAGCTGGCCATGTATAGCATTAATAGCAGTGCCAAGTTGGTGTATGTGAGCTTGGAAAGTAAAGGCTGGGTCAAGAGTGATCCCAAGGTATTTAAAGTTCTGGACTTGTTTGAGAGGTTGATAATGCTTGGTGTGTATCAGGAGGGGGGAATTATTGGATTTATTTTGGTAGTGGGAGAAGAGCATGACCTTGTTGTTTTTGTTGTACCAACCTGTGATAAGAGAACCAGGCCTCCACTTTGTTGAAGGAGTCTAGTAGGGTTAGCTGAAGGGATGTCAGGTTGGGATGTGCAGCAAAGAGGACTGCATCATCAGCATACATAAGAATCTTCCCAGGGCAGGCTTTTGGAAGTTTGTTTACAAATAGACTGAACAGGGTGGACCCTAATATAGAGCCCTGAGGTACACAGGAGAGGACTGGGAGGCAGTTGGAGAGGGTCCCACTTATTTTTACATGTTGAAACCTGGATGAGAGGTAGTCCTCAAACCAGGCAGTGGCATCGCTAGATTGGCCGAGTTGGGAGAGTGTGGATGTTAGGAGGGGGTGATTAACATGTTGAAAGCTTCCAACAGGTCAATAAAGACTGCTCCAGCCAAATGTCCATTGTCCAGGGCATAGTGGATAGAGTTAGTGAACTCTAACAGGGCAGTGGCAGTGGTGGAGCTATGACCCCTCCTGAATCCATGTTGTTTGTCACATAGGAGATTGTAGTCCAAGAACTGATCAGAGACTATTTTTTCAAATGCTTTCAAAAGTGGGGGGAGGCTAGAGATGGGGTTGCAGTTTCTGGCTGAGATATGGTCACCACTTTTGTGAATTGGGGTGATAGTGGCCATTTTCCACACTGTTGGGAACCTACCAAGACAGAGGGAGCCATTTAGGATAGAGGTGAGGGGAGAGAGTACCTCATCTATGACTAGTTGGAGTATTCAGAGATCTAAGGAGTCACTACTGTGACTTGTGCCACTACGGGCTTCGAGGAGATAAGGCTTTTCTTCATGGGAACTGATGGCACAGAAGTAGAAAGGTGCATGGGAGAGGGTTGAGGAGGGGGCAGGGGACAGAAGAAATTCGGTGGGAGGACTGTGCTTATTTATTTATTTATTTAGTTTTTGTTGACCGAGTAAGTGCACTAGACAAGCTTAAGGCTGAGTAGGAGGCATTTAGGGTATTGGCTATCTACTGAGGATCTGTAGATAGGGAGCCATTGATGTTCATTTGAGTTGGAGGGGGGTGAGACAGACTTGCTATTTAATTCATTTAGGTGGTCCTAGAATTGTAGCCCAGTACCCCAGGTACAGGTTAGGGACATTTTATAGTGCTCTGCTTTGGCCTTGCAAGTAGCCTAGGTGCACTGGTTGCGAGCCACTCGGTAATGTTGTTTGTTGGAGGGCAAACCAGATTCTAGTGCCTTGTACCAGAGTTGGTCCCCGTGGTGCATCTGGTCAAGCAGTGTTTGTGTGGTCCAGGGCTGTCAGTCCGTTTGATTGTGCACTTGGTTAAAGAGGCAAATCTGTCACATGCCAGGTTGAAGGACTTAATAAAGAAGTCAAGCACGGAGTCAATGTTGGAAGCATGGTAACTGGGTCTCAGTCATGGCAAGTGAGGTAATCCTTCAGGGGGCCAAGTTTACCGGGCTTGAGCCGACACAGTGGGAATATGACGGGGGCCTGTTTCTTAAGTTTGAACGACCAGATGCAGAGCACATTGGAATGGTCACTTATAACATTTGGGAGCACCACAGTGAACAATATCTTATGAGGGCAATTTGTGAAGACAAAATACAGTAGAGTGGAGGTAATGTTTTTGTGGTTGATGTGGGTGGGGGTGGAGACTAGCTGGGTGAGATCAAGGGCTATTGTTGCATCTCTGAAGGATGTGGCTGAGTTCACGACCCAACTAACGTTGAAGTCACCAAGGGTTATTTGTTCGGCTTTGGCAGAGAAGGTAGAGAGGTGGTCGATGATGGACTGCAAGGCACGTTTCTGGTCATGTGGGGGGATGTAGACTGATGTGATAATCAGAGGGGCCCTGGAGTTATGTAGACAGACTTTTAAGGATAGGGCTAGTGCACCAGCCTCAAGCTGGGAGGGATGAGAGGCCCTTAAGGCCCTGGAGGGTGTTGCAGAGGTATATAGCACATCCACCACCATGTTTCCCAGTCCTATCATCATGGAACAGAGCATACCCAGGTAGGGTGATGTTGGAATTAATGGTGGTTTAGAGAACCATATTTCCATCTGTGACAGGATATCGGGCTGGTGCTGAGTTATCCAGCACTGGAGAACATCAAATTTTTCAGTAGACTGCAGACAGTTGAGTAGCGGGGCATGGGGGGTTGGGGGGGCAGGGGGACCAGGATTAGAATGTATATTACTGGATAGCAGTAGGAGAATGGAGAGAAGGTGAAGCAGAGCAAGGTACCATTGTCGGTGGCTGCAGGTGGAGGTAAGGAGGGAGACAGAGGATTTTTGGGGGCAGGTAGAGATAGGTAGGGCATGTAACAAGGGGAAGAAGAAAAACATGAGTTGTAGGTGGGGTCAACAGAGGGGATAGGGAAGAGGATTGAAGGCAGGGTGGGGATAAGGCAGCAGTGGAGGCTGTGTGCTGGTAGAGTGGAAGAAGCAGAGAATCAGTATAGCTAGGAGCAAGAGGATCAGTTACTTGGGCAAAGAGTGAGATGAGCAGTATTAGTGGAGTGGGCTGAGGAATGATAGAAGGGGATGGGATAGAGGGCCATAGTTGGTGAAGGTGGTGGATCAGTGAAGTAGTAATTAATGCAGGTCAAATACAGAGGCAGCCAGTACTACAGTAGTAGGTTCACAGACTCTGATGCAAAGGGTGCAGTGTTCAAGACCAGGGATGGGAAGGAGAAAAGTACAGGTCAAAGAGGTGGACATGGGGGAAGAGAGAAGGTGAGGAGAGTGGAGTTGACAGGTGGTAGAGGGAGGGAGGGAGGTTACAGGAAGAAGAGTGGGGGAGATAGTGACAATACTGACTCCTAGTGGTCACCAGTGATAGTGGTGTGAGCACCAGGGAGGGAGGAAGGGAGGAGACAGTGAACAGGAAATAGGAGAAGAGCTCAGCACTCCCCCTTGTGGCAGAGGGCTATATCCTGCTAATGGACAGATAGGAACTTAAAAAAAAGTAGGTCACATGACAGGAAGACAGTACTAAATTAGGACACACCCCGGGGTGGGAGGGTGGCTAGGGTGGGTGGGGCAGTTGACGTGAAGCGTAGATGGGCTAACACCCCTCCAGAAGATGCAGGAAGGCAGGTAGATTACTTTTAATGGCTCCTTTTTCCTTTGTGAGCTTCCTTGCTTGGTGCTGCTGAGAGTGAGGCTGGGGGTTCCAAGGCCTATATCGAGAGGGCAAACAAAAGGACATTAGTATGTAGTGGGAAGGGTCAGTGGTGGCAACCAGAAATAACATGTACTGCGTATGCATGAACTGATGATTTGAATGGCAGCCTGAGCATGGGGGGAGAGAGAAAGAAGAAAGAGCCCAGGAGAGACCTGTGCAAACTACGGCTTTAAACAATGAAAACGTCCATGTCCCAGAGCCCTACAGATACGATTAACAACCAGTTGTACTGCAAGCAGACAATCACAAAGCCCTAGACATTATCCAACTCATAAGCTACAGATATCTCAAGCTAAACAGTGAAATGCAATAGTAAGTAAGGCAGAAAATGCAAGGTAGAAATTAAAATTGCTGAGCAGGAGCACTGCAGCTGCTTAGGCAGTAAAAAGTCAGTCCCCAAGAACTGTTTCCAGCAAGGTTTCACTCCGCTCACAAAGGCCAGTGGTTTCTGAAGAGTCTTAAAGCTCCTCCTGTACAGAAGCAAAAGCCCCAGTGGCTGAGGCAAACGCTGAGTCCCCCAAAAAAATCAGTCACTGTAGCAGGGCAGAAAATGTGAGACAGACACCCCTCCAGAAGATGCAGGGAGGCAGGTAGCTTACCTTTAATGACTCCTCTTTCCTCCGCTAGCCCCTTGTGTGAGCTTCCTTGCTTAGTGCTGCTGAGAGTGGGGCTGGGGGGTCCCAAGGCCTTTTAATGGCTCCTCGTTCCTCCATGAGCCCCTTGTGTGAGCTTACAGGCTTGGTGTTGCTGTTGTGTCCATATTCAGTTGAATTTTGTCCAGGAACACATGCATCACTTCCCCCATCTTTTTAATGTTGACTTTTCTAAAATCCAGCACCCTTGTGCCAGATACCCCCCTCTCCTTTGTCATCTGTAATTGGAACGAAACTGGAACCAAATAGAATACAAAGGCTGCATAGATGGCTAGTGTCATGCTGTGATGCGTATGCAGAGGTATCAATAGCAGGAGTTGGGAACCGGTGATGCCACTGTATAAAACACAGGTGAGGCCTCATTTGGAGTACTGTGCAGTTATGGAGGCCACACTTTTGTGAGGTCATTGACAGAGTGAATGCAGTCCAGAGAAGGGCGACTAAGATTGTTCATGGCTTCCACCACAAATCATATGAGGAGAGAGTAAATGACCTCAATACGTAATCACTGTAGAATAGTAGTGAGCAGAGGTAGATGATACAAACATTCAATTATACAATGGGCACCAGAAACAGAACATTCAGCTTGGTCAACTGGCACCTCGTGCCCATTGTAAATCCTCCACAGTACCAAAGAGAAGAGGTGCCAGTCACTAGTGAGCCACATCAATAACTCCCCCAGAATCACTCCGACCTCCACGAAGTCAGGACTGGCAAAGAGGGAACAGGCGGTGAGAGTCTCACCATCTGTTACCTCTTTGCCAGTCCTGACCCTTAGAGACAGAAATCCATATCAACTCCTGGTCCCCCCCAGTAAAGCCCACCAATAGAAAAAACACTGTCCCATCACTTAATCTTTTTAAGCACACACTCTGTACCTGGAAATCTTTATGTTCACCCTCCATCCCCAGAAACCCAGGAATGGCAAACACCACAACCAGTAGTCACTCAGCAAGCCCCCAACTACTGCCTATTCATGCTCAAAACACTATCTCGTTGGTGCCTCTACGACTTTCCAGGAAGGCAAGACACACGGAAAACAAAACAAAAAAAAAAAGGATCACTACTTCCTCAAGCCGTTAATGACAAGCAAATCAAAAGAGCACAGCAGCACATGCAGAACCTTCCCGAAAATGATCATAGCTCCCTCCAGCTATCGTACCTAGCACAGATATTCTTAAACTTGCAGTTAATGCCAACTCACAATGTTCAACGTCCTCCTGCTCTGCTGCATTGCCGCTACCTCCTCAATTCTATTAATATTTTCAAAATCTCCCAGCATTTAAAACTTGAAAATCATTCTAAATAAAAAAGGAAATCTCAGCACGCTGCTCCCTCACCATACACCGTCCAACTTTTATTTAACAGGATGCTAATCTCCGCTTCCACACCTGAGTTTTAAGCAATCCTTATGCTGCAGCTAAAAAAAAAGTTGTAGTAAGCAGACTTCGGGGTAGTGGTCTATGGGGTGGCAGAAGCAAACTACCTGGTAGAGAGGTATGTGTGGCGAGGGGGATAACAATTTTTTACTATCGCAAGAATACATCAAATAAAAATTATTTAAACTCCCTCCCCATTTTTTTTTTTTTTTTTTTTTTAAGTAAAGAATAACATTGAATAATTATAATATACCATTCCAGGGTGTGGGTGATGCTAGGATTTACAAGGCCTGGTATGTTTGATCACTCGGCCTATGGCCTTGTGACCAAACAACACACTAGGTATTGTAAATCCTAACATAACCCACACCCTGTTGTGGTATATTGCTTAAATATCTAAAGGGAATTAACAATGTGCAGGTGGAAGACATCTTCCAGCATAGGAGGAGTACAACAACGAAGGGGCATGATACGAAACTGGAAGGTGATAGGTTAAGGGAAAATGGTGAGGAAATTGTTCTTCACAAAGAGTGTGGTGAACACATGGAGTAGTCTGCCACAGGAGGTGGTATGATTGAGCACAGTGGATGGATTTAAAAATTGCCACAGACCATCATAAGGGAACCTTAGAGGTGGAAAGGAGGATGAGAAGCTAATGGCAATGTAGGGACAGGTGCTGCAAAATAGCATAGGGTTTATATGTAGTCGGGATGGGTATGGGAATCCCTTATCTACTAACAATTTGGTATGTATCTATATGAGTTGTGAGCAGATAAAGGTTATTCATTCTTCGGGTGTGAGAGGGGGGCCTAATTTGAAAAAGAAAGTAGGATGATTATTTTTTAGGTATGCACACAATGAAGAGTTGCATGCCAGTGATGATTGGACTTTGGTACTGTACTGTTATAGTAGCATTGGGGCTGTAGTAACAAGTCACAAAACTACACAGTAGGTGGAAATACGTAGTTTATCCTGGCATAAACTGTTATTGTGGGTTTGAAGTTAAGGTCACACATGAAGCCCAGAGATTAATGTCATGATAAACATTGACTCAGTGAATGTCACTGTTTCTGTATTTGTGGATCTGACAGAGGCCTTTGACCTCATTGACCACTCCATCCTCCTCTTTCTTCACACACTTATCTATCCTAAATTACTACCAACCCTCACAACTGGCTCAAAAGGTCTCCTGTAGACCGTTGATACCCACAGCCATTTAGTTGTAATTTTTCATTTTCTTCACCTCATCACCCTCTGCACTCACCTCCTTCTAATTTACCTTCTACGCCTTGACTGACAAAGTCACTGTCTCTTAAGGGACCTTCCTCTCCGAATCTCTCATTATCTTATCCTGCTGCTATGTTATTATTCTCTGGATTGTACTCACATCATTACTGACTTTGTACTCCAGTTAGCATACTATTTATACATAACTTGATTTATGTTAATTGTGATCCCCGTTTCCTTTTCTGTTTAATCAACATCTGTATGTTCACCCATGAATAGTTGTGGATGTTATCATAATTATAATGTTTTCCCTGTTAATTTTTCCCCCTGTAATAATAGATTCCTATCTTAAATGAATATACTGGTTTGACATTAAATTTAATATTAGCATCTTTGACAATGTTCCATATTAAAATAATTTCTTACTTTAGTTGTATTATTTTTTATGAGCACAGCATGACTTCTAGTAGTGATTCTTCTGTCGCAACTGCTAATGAGAGCACACCTCATTTTGCTGTGGCACATCACCAACAATCCCTTGGCATGACCAGACATGGCCGAGTTTGGGTGAGAGGAATAACTAGATGATCTGTAAGAACTAGAAGGGTGCGGTGTCATGTTTTCAGAGCAAGAGGGATAGACTCAGAAAGAGCTAATATTGTGCAGGATCAGACAGCAGAAGTTCAAGCAGGTATGTCTAATTTTAAGAACATTTCGTTTTAAAATAACAACAGTATACATGTTACATATCAGGGGTGTTCAAATTAAAACTTTTAGAACCTGCCCAGCCATGACTGTAGCTGAATTTTCACTTGCTCCTATTTATTTAAATGAAATTTATTCTCTTTTTGTACTTGCCATTCATGAAAATGTACTTGCCCATGACAGAGGCAGTGGGATTTGCACACCCTGATTACACATAAATTGATTTATTATGTTTAAGGTTATATAAATTAAGGATCAATTCTGCCAGCTTTAGGTGATAGGAAGCAGCAGAGTACTGTTTCAGTGGGCAATACTGGAATGTGAGTATGGTGAATGAGTAGTTGAGGGATGCAGTAGTAGGTGAGACTACTAGACTAGAATATGTTTCTATGTATCTGGGACAGTAGCATAGTTTGCAGATTGCTTTGGGAAGCACTGACTGTCACTTGGTAAACAGAAGAAGGGAGAGGGGTAGGGACTGGAGATGAAGGGATCAAGCCACACTGTGGATAAATGGGGGAGACACATGCACAGGAGATAGGGAGGCAAAAGGAACAGGGACCAGAGTTACTGCAAATAGGCATTTAATATGCTCAAATAAGTAATGGGCATTGACTGGTATGACAGATGGAGGAGAAGGTGCTGAGGAAGAACAGTCCAAGTGTAACCTCCCTGCAAATGGGGGTTCCCAAAAGACTTCCAGGAGCTTGCTTGAATGCTCCAAGCCTGAATGGTGTTTGGCGTTTAAGCCATTTATCAGTGAGTGTTTTTAGAGCCTCTGGTACTGTCTCTTTAAGAGCTGTCTGCTTGCAGACATAATTAGTTTGTATGGGGGGACTGTGTGCTTCTCTGCTTGAGTACCACTCGAGCTGCTGCCAATTCACTCCATTTTGCAGTCACTAGAGTGCAAAGGGAATCTATCTGAAAGATGTAACTGTTTGCCAGAAATCATTTAGAGTAATAATGAAAATACAGTTTGTCTAACCTGCTTTCTTTGCAGTCAGAACTGTGTTTGTCTAGTTCCCCATTCTAGTTTTGGACTGCTGAACTGGACCAATCAGTGTGGGTTAAGGTAGCTCTAAAATGGTGCCTTGGACGAATCAGAACTTGGACTCGTAATCTGAGCCAGCCACAAGAGGATTGTATGGGCAGTGACTCTGGGAGATGAAGTTTGGACTTGGCGCCTTTTGGACCAACAGGGCAGTCTATTGTGAGTGACAGCCAATCCAGCCAAGAACTGGGAGGAACTCAAAGAAAGTGCCGGTTTTGTCTGCTGGAGTTTCAGTTGAGCTCTGGCAGTGAAGAGGAAGGAGCCCTGTGCTTTTTGATTGTGCAGTTTTAGTCGGGAACGTGTAAGGCCCAGAGTTCCGGTCTGCAAGCTTGTGTAACTGCTTGTTAGGACTGAATCTGTCCTGTGAAGAGAATCAAAGGATATCTGAAGAGTAGAAACCAGGCTCACCCTGTAGAAGACTGGAGAAATTGCTGAATTGCACTGGGTCTGTCAGGAACTGAATCTGCTGTGTGTTCTCCCGGTATTGTGCAGTAATTGTGATCGATAGAGAAGCAGCCTGCCTGGTATAGTACTTTCTTTTACCATATAAATCTGTGAGGAGGCTTGTGTAGCTCAAGTGAATCCTGCTGCCATTAAAGGACTTTGCCTGTGACTGTTTACCATATAAATGTGTGAGGAGGCTTGTGTAGCTCGAGTGAATCCTGCTGCCATTAAAGGACTTTTGCCTGTTGCAGTTTGCCATATAAATGTGTGAGGAGTCTCGTGGAGCTCAAGAGTAGCCCTGCTGACATTGAAGGACCCTATCTTGTTTGGAGGTCGTGAATACTAATTCAGGGTCGCTCCCTGTTGAATTGTCACATTGAATCCAAATGGAATTACTGTACTGCTGACTGTTTAACTAATTTTTCTTTTCTCTGTGTGAAAGGGCCCCTACCAGCTGCCACGGTTTGGACCAGCCACTAGGGCTTGGGTACCAGGGACAGTAACTGGTAGGGATAGGCCTAATGCACAGAGCCATAGGTAGATGAGTAAAGTGATAAGCTAATTAACCTGATTCCCCTGTCCTTGTTATATCCCCCAAATAAATCAGAGCTGCTTGTTTCAGCAAAGTTATACTGCCTGAGGTATTTGTCTATGTTAAAGTATTGTACTGTGATTGTTGCACTGTATCTTATTTTACAGGAGGTCCAAGTGCCTGAACCAGTCCTGGGGTAAGTGTATACTGTGAAGGTAATTTGATATATTGTGTGGGCCACTAGTGGGAAGAAAGGGGGGTTGCAGTGTCCCAGAGGGCTGTGACCAAGTTAGTTTAACTATTGCAAACCCTGACCTCTGGGTGGAGGCACCCGCCATCGGATCCAGGCCCCTTAACCTGTTAGTGGCAAATCAGGCAGGGGTAGTAGCCCCTGGGATAGCGCCATCTCGGAGTTACACAAGGTAATAAAGAGAAATAGGACAGAGAGAGGGGGTGAGAAGGGAAAAAAACATAAATGGTGCCAAGACAGAATGCGCACTGGAAAGAGTATTGACTAGAGTAGTATAACAGGGGCAAAAGGGAAGAAGAGTGTGCAGGAGAAAGAAGAAGAAGGAGGTAGGATAGGAAGGGGAATGGAGTATGGGAGGTGTGACAAAGGAAATAGGTGTGGGATTTTAAGGGCATGCAGTGGATTTCCTGTACCTAGCATTTGACTCAGTGCTACATGGGAGACTAGCATGTATGCTAAGGAGCACAGGGTGGGGGAAAATTTGGTGAGATGGGTGGAGAACTAGCTGCAGGGACTGCAGCAGAGGGTGGTGGTTGGAGGACAATTATCATCCCCAATGGCAGTAACAAGTGGGGGTCCCACAGGGGTCAGTGCTGGGGACAGTGTTATTTGGGGTATTTATTTGCAAGCATCTCAGTAGGAATAAATAGCAAGATCAGTCTATTTGGGGACAACACCAAGAAGGAGCAGTAATGGATGACCAAGTCGGGTGGTAGGGATTGTAGAGATTGTAGGAAGATCTAATAATGCTGGAGACATGGTCTGATACCTGGCAACTTGGTTTTAATGCCACAAAATGCAAGGTGCTGCATTTCAGGGCAAAGAATCCAAAGAGGAGCTACCATCTGGTTGGGGGGTTCAGCTAGTGGTGACGGAGAAGGAGAAAGATCTGGGGGTGCTTCTTATGGGAGCAATGAACAACCTGGCACAGTGTAGGAAAGCAGCAGTCAAAAGGATGTTGGGTTGTATTGCAAGGGGTATAACCTCTAGGAGGAGGGAGGTGATTCTACTATTATACAGATCGCTGGTCAGGCCCCACCTGGAGTACTGCATTCAGCTTTGGCACCCTTATCTAAAGAGGGGCATTAGATTGCTGGAAGGGGTGCAATGCAGGGCACAAGGAGGTGTACAAAAATGACAATGTTGAAAATCTGGCATGAAAATATTGCAAATTCGTGAAGCTATAAGCCTGCATAGCAACTGCGCAACGCATGCTTGTAATTTTTTTGATTTTTTCCACCAAATTTGCAACATAGGCTTTTTGAGAGGCCACCTCATGAACACTTGTTTTGTTAATCAGTCCCAAAAGGTGATTCTGCGCAGTGACTGTGAAATCACCTTTCGAGGCCAATTAATGCCGTGACAGTTATAGAATTCATGAGGAGGGGTCCAAAAAACCCCATGTTGAAAATTTGGTGCCAAAATTACAAAAAAATGCCTGAGATATGCATCAAAGTTGAAAAATCCTATTCATTCCATTATACAGCTGACCGTCATTTCCTCAGTTCGCGGTCGGCTTTGAAGAGTGCAGACGTGTTCCTGGTCCACCGAAGATCATCACGTAGGACTCTGGAGGTAAATATGGGGTGGGAGGTGTTGGGAGGCAGGGTGTGCAGTGGGTGGGTGTGGGTTGTGGGAGGGGGGCCAGGGAGACTGCCGAGGAACCGTTTCCTTCCTTACAGGGGAAAAAATAAATAAAAGACATTGTGGGACCATTTTCATTTTTAATAGTGCTTTGTCACGCTGGGGTGAGCTCCCAGCATGCCACCTGAGTATGTGTGGGCGCTTTAGCCAATGAGGGATTGGGCACCCCCTTGGCAAGCAAAAAACGTAAGGGGAACCACATTATGCCAACGGGGAGTGGGCTCCTCTATCTGCAAAATTCAAGAGGAGAAAGGGATACATGCTGACGGGGATTGGGCACCCGCCGGCAAAGAGAAACTCTTGGGGGTGTATGATGCAGAGGGGATTGGGCACCCGGCAATCAAAAAGGGGGGTTACAGGATGCTGATGGGATGGGCACCCCATTGGCACACACTAAACGGGATGTTGACAGGCAACAGCGTCAGTCACTGCTGCCATGTTGCCTGCACGTAGGGGGAGGCATGTTGTGCTCTCATTGCAGTGGGTCTTTTCTCAGATGTGGTTGCCTCATTAGCAAGGCAGGGTGTCGGCCCCTGCTGCTGACTGATTGGGGAATGTGAGATGCACCTACTGGTGCATTCCCTGCATTCATCCAACAGCGTCCATGCCTCCAAATCTCCACTGTTGCAAGATGTTGGCTGCACAAGTGCGCCAACATAAAAATTACACTGAGTTCCTGTCTGTACACTATGGACTCATGACCATTGTACAGCAGGCAGCTTGTGAGAAAGCTGAGGTCTCCCTGTCATCTCTGCCACCTGACGAGGACTCTAGGAAAATTGATTTTACATTCAAAAAGATTTACACAGCAGTCTAATTGATAATTCACCTTGCTTCTTACCTCTCCTATACTGCCAAGTATCAGAAGGCATTATGGAATTTGGTTCAGGCCATTGCTCAGCATGATTCTGAGACAATGCTACAAGACCTTATAGAGACTGCAAAGACTGCCCTGGAAGCTACTAAGTACCAGTTCCAGATATCAGGTGATACTAATGATGTAGTCTCCAAAGTGATGGCTCAGGCCATATCCCTCAGGTGTTTTGCTCACCTGTGAACTGCTAACCTTTCACAGGATGCATAGTCCAAGACCATGGATTTTCCCTGTAATCTGAACCTGTTGTTCAATTTCAGCACAACTGACTACATGAAAAAAGTAGATGAATACCAAACAGCATGGCAGAGTAACTCTTCTAAGACAAAAGCTTCTACATCACAGAAGCTTCAGGCCAAATCAAGTAGAGGCAGAGGATACTTTCATAGACCTTATTTTCCTTGCCCCACTCAGCTCAACATCTCACAACAGAGGGGGTATTACAGAGGAAGAGGTAGAAGGGGCCAAAAAAGGGTTGTCTCTACCCAGTCAGCGTCTACTCAGTCTAAATACTGAATCACAGGCTCAGGTCAACTCCTCTGTCTCTGTAGGAGTCAGTCTCTCTCACTGTCCCTATGCTTGGACTCCCATAACATCTCACAAGTGGGTCCTGGAGGTAGTGGAAAAAGGGCTGCCACTTCAGTTCAAGAAGATGCCAGACCTGAGGCATATTCAGGTTTCCAAATCTCTAACACCCACATAAAGGCTCCTGTTGGAGTTGGAGGTAAATAATCTTTTGGCAGCAAAGGCCATAGAGAGTGTCCCTGCCTGGGAAAAGGTCAAGGGCTTCTATTCCAGATACTTACTGATACAAAAGAAAATAGGGGAAAGGTGACCTATTTTAGATCTCAGATACTTAAACAAGCATCTGATAAAGCCAAAATTCAAAATGGTCACACTCAGAATGGTAATTCAGTCCTTACAACAGGGAGACTGGCTAGCCTCCCTAGATTTAAAGGATGCATAATTTCATGTATCCATAAGGAAGTCACACAGAAAGTATCTCAGGTTCAAACTTCCTTCAGGTCATTATCAGTTTACTGCCATGCCCTTAGGCCTGACATCAGCACCAAGGGTTTTCACAAAGTGCCTCACAGGGATAAGGTTGAACTTAGAAGAAGCAGAAAATTCATGCCTAAGATGATCTCTGACTTCTACCTCAACTAGTCCATCACACTCCATGTGTTCTTCTAAGAGAAGTCCACCCCTGGGGAGCAAAAGCTATACAGTCCTGATGTGAAATGGGCCCTTTTTATGTTGGCTCGCTCATGCGCAACCAACATATTGCAGTAGTAGCAGATTTGGAGGCACAGTCACTGTTGGGCAAATGCAGGGCATGCATCAGTAGGTGCGTTCCTCATTCCCCAATCAGCCAGCAGCAGGCGCTGACATCATGAATCCTAATGTGGCCATCACATCTGACAAAAGGTCTACCACGATGAGAGTGAAGTTCTCATGCAGCGTGACCACTACACGCCTCCTGATGAGCACACTACATGGCGGCAGTAACTGCTGCTGCCTCCTATCACAATGCCGATAGAGGAGTCTACTCCCCATCGGCATAATGACCCCCCCCAGTGAAAATGTATGCCGAGGGGGGTGCCCAATCCCCCTCGGCATCATGCGTCCCCTAACAGTTTTTTTTTGCTGATGGGGGGGCCCAGTCCCCATCAGCATGTGTCCCCATCCTGTTTATTTTGCCAACTGGGGACCCTACTCCCCGACTGCATAATATCTACCCCCCCCCACTTTTGTTCTGTGCCGAGGGGGTGCCCAATCCCCCTCAGCTCTTGCCCCCGCTTTTCTTGTGTGCCAACGGGGTGCCCAATCCCCTGTCAGCTACAGCATCCCCCCAAAAACACTTAGGTGGCACACTGGGAGCCCACCCCAACATGCCAAATCCCCTAGAAAATAAAAACTGTCCCGCAATGTTTTTTTTTTTTAACCCTGTGAAAAAAGAAAATGTTCCCTCGCCATCTCCCTGCCTCCCTCCCCCAACCCGCACCCTCTCTCTGCGCACATTGCCTCCCCACACATTCTCTAACCCCATACTTACCTCTGTTGTCTGGTGCGATGATCTTCAGTGGACTGGGAACATGTCTGCACTCTTCAAAGCCGACCGCGAACTAAAGAGATTCCAGTAAGCTGTATAATGGCATAAATAGGGTTTTTTTAACTTTGTTTCATATCTCGGGCATTTTCAACATGGGGTTATTGGGACCCATCCTCATGAATTCAGTCACTGTCATGGCGTTATTCCATCCTGGAAGGTGATTTCGCGGTCATTGTGCAGAATCACCTTTCAGGACCGAGTAACTCAACGACAGTGCACTGTTCATGAGGGGGCTCTCAAAAAGCCTATGTTGCAAATTTGGTGAAAAAAATCCCAAAAATCACTGTTTTATGAGTGTGCATTGCGCTGTTTCCATGCACGCCATGTCATTTTACATATCCTGGCTGAAATGTGTTTTCGCATGTCCAGCATAGAATAGTGCAGCTGTTGTACGAAATCAGTTTGAGGAAATGACAGTGACACTGTTCATGAGCAAAGGTCCTAAAATGCCTATGTTGCAAATTTGGTGTTGAAAGTCCATAAAATGACTGTGTTATACGCGTATGTTGCACAGTTTTCACGCATCCTTAAATTTGCAATATTTCCATGCCAGATTTTCAACACTGGCATTTTTTTCACACCTCCTTATGAACAGTACAGCTGTCATTTTTCACATCCTGCCCAAAATGTGTTTCCACACCTGTGGCACACAATGGCGTGGTCGCTGTGGGAAATCAATGTTTGAGACAGATTAACAAAATCACAGTGCCACTGTTCATGAGGGGAGGTCCCAAAATGCCTATATTAAAAATGTGGCTAACAAACTCCCCAAAATAATTGGGTTACAGACGTGTGCTGCGCAGTTTCTATGCATGCTCATGACTTCACCAATTTTTAATATTTTCACTCCAGATTTTCAAAGTTGCCATTTTTTTGTGCCTACCCATGAACAATACAGTTGTCATCCTGCCCAAAATCTGTTTTCATCCCTGTGTCACCAAATGGCATAGCCACTGTGCAAAACCACCTTTCAGCTAACAAACTGATTGTGCTGCTTTTCATGAGGTGGACTCACAAAAAGCCCATGTTGAAAATTTGTAGTGAAAATACCAACAC
Organism: Neoceratodus forsteri; assembly: GCA_016271365.2. NCBI lineage: Eukaryota > Metazoa > Chordata > Ceratodontiformes > Ceratodontidae > Neoceratodus > Neoceratodus forsteri. The sequence goes on along the minus strand of JADMNL010000022.1, from coordinate 540,762,711 downwards.
ATGCCTATGGAGTTAGGGTCTCCAACTGTAGCACCCCACCCTGTAGAGATTGACAGGCATCAGGGGTGTGACTTGGGATCATCGGCTGTACTGCTCGTGCCATTCTATCCCCACCCCAACCCTGCAGCCAGTGACAGGCATCATGGTGTGCCTTGCACTGTTTGGCCACAAAGTTCACCCCATTCCCCTATACTGCACCCATCTCAGCGTATTTCCTTATGGAATGGGGTAAGTATAATGCCCAAAGACCCCAAAGCACACCATGACATTTGTCAGTGTCTACACAGTAGGATGAGGTACAATGGCATGAGTGTTACAGCTGATGACCCATAGGAACATCCCAATGCCTATCGGTCTCTACAGGGTGGGGGTGGGGTTGGCATCACTTTAATACTTCACTGTCATTCCTATTATGCATCTCTAACTCTGGCACTACCAATGCCAATGCAAACGAGACAACATTCGGCATTGACAAATGCTTGTTTACTACCTGTAACACACCAGGCAGTTTAGAGACCCCACCACTCAGTTGTTCCTTACCTATGGGGCTGTGTGTAGATGAAGACCACCCACTAAGAGGACTATCTCTCGCTGGATAGTCTCTTGCATTAATTTCTGCTATGAGTAAGTTCTCTGCCCTCCTCCCAGGTGTACTGCTTTACAGTCTGCATAATGTTATTGATGTTAAATGACTCCTGGGGTGAGAAGAAAAAAATATTCACCATAGTAATGTTCTTTCTTCCATGGCATACCTTTAGCATAAGTAAAGCTCACACTCATCCTTCCTGGTTCTCCTATTAGGGGAAGGGCTCTCTTAAGCTATACCAAATTTGCCATAGGTTGATTATTCAGTTTTGGCAAATATTATGTTTTTTTTTTTTTTTGGCAACATGCTGTAGCATGTTTTGAATCCTGTTAGTTCACTCTTTTTTGGGCATTAGCCCATCAGTATATTCTGGTGAGTTCGTGCTCATGTACTCCATAGTACACTCCTTCCTGAGCTCTGATTGACTCATGCAGATCAACTCTCATAAGCCACACCTCCAGGGCAGCAATTGCTTGCCAGCTATCTGCATGATGTCACTGATGATAAAGGACTCCCTGGAAGAATGAACATTGCTGCAGTGAGTATTTTTTTTCCTTTTCACTAACATTAATAATAAATACCTGTAATGCAAAATACTAGTTAATCTGTTGCTGAAGAATGCTATTTATGCATTAATAGAGACTATTTTGTTTTATTTTTTTTAACAGATTTGGAGGTTAAATATTATACACTTGTTTGAAAATAGTAAAGAAGTTTTAGTCCCTAGCAGAGTGACTCATACTAATTATTTTATTATGGCCCATTTTATAAGTGTGATAAGCCACTTCAGGGTGTAAATTTCAAGGATTTTAATGCACTTCCCAGGGACATAAGGACACCTCGCCTTCAGCCTCGTGCCTTACTACACCCCTGAGGTGTGCTTTCAGATCCTTGAAATACTTACCATGTTGTGGCTTATTACTTATGTATTCTAACCCCTAGTCATACCTTCTTGCTTAATTTAGTCCACACATATGCAGTGCTGCATTACAATTATATGCAGTGCTGCATAACAATTATAAATTGTGAATAAAAGTCAGAAATCATATTCCCTGTCAGTGTTGTAATGTATCAGATTACTAAAACATTAATTGTACGGCACCAAAATTACAATGTATAATTGCTCATTCTTTATACAAAACAGGATTTAGTTGAACGGATGGATTGAGATGGAATAAACACTCGGGTTCAGCAGGTGATTGTTAGACAGCCTGGTGTGATTTTTGATATTATCCGTGTTGGAAGTGCTGCCATACCAGCTGCAAGCAACAGTTCTGCCTGGTGCACATGTGATTTGAGTAGAGAAATGCCAACTCAGCAGGAGCTAGCATGCTGTGGAATGGACATGGATATGTGTCTCAGTACAACACATACATCTCAACTGATTTCTTTAAATGAGACTGTCTTATCTATTGATAGAGACTATAGGAATGATATTTTTGGTAGCACTCATCACATATATGAGGACAACAAACAACTTCAGTTCACAGCTTATCAGCAGTTCATTTTGTGGCAGTATGGTCGCCTTGTTATTGGTAACAGAAAGGTGATACCTTCTTGTTGTGAGTGGGCAATTAGAAATAAGTACCCAGACCCATTCAGACAGTATGTCAGGTTTTTACCTCATCGCCTTTCTTAATTATAGTAAGCTTGAAGGTTTGCAGGTGAGACATAGTAATTAAAGCTGCATTGCAAAAAAAATCAAAAACGCAATTTTTCAACAGTTAATTCACTGTGATCCGTTTAGCATTTACTGGATACTCTTTTCCCAATTTCATTGTATAATTACCCATATATATCATAATTTCTCATTTGATGATGTTTATGTGAATACCACTCACCTTTTTGAAAGCAGCAATACTCGATATCAGAAGTCACATTTACTGTGGCTATACAAATATTGAAAACAGATCAATTCTAGTTTATCTAGTTTAACTTTTTTAAATAGTAAATCTGTTTCAGGTAATAAAAAACAGTCATAAATCTTAGTATTCATGTGCATACTTATGAACTATTCATGGGGATACTGTTCAATGATAGTATTATTATTCTTTTTCATTATGTCTAGTTTCGATAATTCATCAGATGACTTATTAAATGTGAAATAGAATATATATATGTTTATTGCCTTCATTTGCAGTTATATTGATGTATTTTTGTGTATGATCATATATGTTTCTTTTTATAATGATATCTAGCATACCTAACTGTTGTGCTGGTCATTTAAAAAAGGTTGGTTTTCACATTTAACAATAGAAATGTTTCCCTTCTTTTGTAAAGTAAGGTTAATGTAATAACAAGTTAGAGTATATTGTGTAAGTAATAAATCAGGAAAGGGCATTTCAAAGATTTGAATGCATGCCCCAGGTGTGTGCAAAAGCACAAGGTCAAAAACAGAGTGTCCTTATGTCCATGTGAAGTGCATTAAAATCCTTGCTGTGCACTGAAAGAGTAAAGAGAAAGGCAACTAAGATGGTGCATGGACTAGGTGGGAAGCCATACGGAGAGATGCTGAAGGTATGTGAAGGGGTTCAATATAGTGAGAGGGAGCTTATTTTCAGGGAAGGTAGGCTCAAAAACTAGAGGGCATGAGCTGATGGTGGAGGGAGTTAGGTTAAAGGGAGGACATTACTACACTGAGAGGGGATGGCAAAATCGAATAGTCTGCTGGATGAGATGGTTGATGCCAGAACAGTGGAAGGATTCCAAAGAGCATGGACAAACACAATGTGCTGTCTAATGTACAGAGTGAGGAATCTATGCGGGAAGGTGTGCAAGTAAAGGGGGAAGACTGGCAGACTCTATGTGCCATGAAGGTTCTTTTTATGCCGATGTGTATATATATATATATATATATATATATATATATATATATATATATGAATATAAGTTTGTTGAGGGCAGCATTCTACTTGTTTATAGGACTGAGATGAAATGTTATTAAGAAAACAAACCATGTTACCTTGTATATAAAACCAATACAAGTACTGTCTCTTAATGTCAATGTTCAAAAAGTACACACACGCCAGATTGCCTTTATTTATTTATTTTTGTTGCATGGAAGGTGGTATAGATTTCTCCTGAAAACAGACACCCATAAGTTATTCAACAGCACATGCTATTATAAACTTTATACCTGGGTATGAGCAGTTTGAATCTGCCTCTGCATATGCACATCCTATTGTAGTTATTGTAGTAGGGTGTGCGATTTCAGAATAACATAAACAGGTGGACATTACTTGGGTGCATAAACAATGCCAGAAAGCATTTATCATTTTATTGTCTCTCAAGAAAAACAGGCAAAAAACACAATACAGCATAAAAGGATGTTATCAATCTTCAACCTGTTGTGGCTTAGCTTCATCCTGCCTGCTGAACACCATGAAGGTCTTCTACCCTCTCTCTTACTCCACCTCTCCTTGAGCCAAGAAAGGGATGAGATCCTGCCTTTGCCTGGACTGATAGCAACTGAGAGAATCCTATGTCCCCTTGCTCTCATGTGCTTTTTTTACCCTCCCCATAGTCCATGTATCCACCCTTTAAATACCAATTAGCATTTCTAGTTGGTAAATATAAATGAAATTCTAAGGCTATGCATAACATATAAAGAATAACATCTGTAAAACTGGGCCAGATTAACAAAATGGCAAACAAGACTGTTGCCTTTGGGCTACAAGTTTGAGGGTGGGCCCTCAGAGTCAGTGGCAATTATTATTTTTTTAATCTTATTTCTATCTTTTCAACAGCTCATGACATGTTACTAATCCTGCATGCAAGAAAGTTAGTGGTGAAACAATCTTACTTAAACTTTCAATCATAGACTTACAAGAAAAGGACATGTAGAGTCAGTTTAGACTCAGTGAGTTGTCGCAACTTCATTTTTCACAGCATACAATGACATTAACGATACCCTTGAATCAGCTATGGTTGTCAAAATGTATTGGGTGTGAGTATAAGGGTGTCTCACAACATGATGGTAAAGTCATATAAAACGAATTCATTTCTTTGATTGAGTGACTAAGGTCATATGGTTACCACCAGGTCCTTGCCCAGGCACAGAACATGGGAGCAAGGGGAAATTGGATTCTCTCACCTAGGCGTCAAACCCTGGGTCCCTGCTGCCACCGTCCCCTAATCAGAATAATCACTTTGCTGCTGTTACTGTCTGGGAATGTACATCCCAATCCTGGACATTTATCTGCCAGCCCGCCCAAATACTGTACCACTACCGTTCTCCGCCTTGCAACCCTTAACATATGTAGCCTTCTAAAGAAAACTGCTGCTCTCCAGTGCTGGGTCACCCAGCATCAACCTGATATTCTTGCTTTGGTAGAGACTTGGCTCTCTAAGTCCACCCCTGACTCCGCTATCTCCCTCCCTGGATACACCTTATTCAGGGAAGACTGCGTAGGCAAACATGGTGGTGGGTGTGCTATATTCATGTGGGACACCCTAATAAATCATGCATTCCATGCTCCCAAACTTGACTATGGTGCCCAAGCCCTCCTGCTAAAAGTTATCCCTGACCCCACCACAGGCCCTCTTTTCCTCATTGTCTGCTACAGACCCCCAAGGAACCAGAACTCAGCAGTCCAGTCCCTCATTGACTACCTCACATCCCTCCCACACAAAGGTGAGCAAGTCATCCTTGGTGATATTAATGTTAATTGACTTGCTTCCGCTGACCTCCCATACCAGAGACTCCTTCACTGCCTTAGATATGTCCCAACTAGTCTCACAGCCCACCAGGTTCAACCGATCCAGTGAACCAACACCCTCCTAGACATTATCTGATCAAACTGCCCATTTCTACATCCAGGATATCATTATCCTCCCCGACTCACTTAGTGATCACTCCCCAGTCATCTGTATCTGGTCATCCTCCTCTTCAAAACCAGTGTCACAGGCTACACTGTGCCGGAGGCTATGCCCTTGTAGCCTAAAAAAGTTGAAACAACACCTGGCCCAGCTAGACTGGTCCCCTATCCAACATGCCCCAGATATTGACTCAGCTTTTGCCCACTTCACAAGTGTCTTCTGCAAGGCCTGTGACCTCTTTGCCCCCCCACCAGGATTCGTACAAAGAAACGCAACACCCCATTCCCTCATACAGAAACTTAAGAATAGGGATAATCTCTGGCGAATTGCTGTAGATTCAGGCAATCGATCTGACAGACAAGCCTACAATGCAGAGCGCAATAAGTGCACCTGAGCCATCAGACGGGCCAAGGCGGAGTCCTACCAGGCCACCCTCACCTCCACCTGGGGCTTGGCCCAGACCTTCTGGGATAGCATGAAAGAGCTAAATTGGATGACCCGCTCCCCTCCACCATCTCAGCTCACCATCAATGGTGCTACCTCCTCTGATCCACTACCTATAGTTGACTGCATCAACACCACTTTCTTTGATCTAAGATCTGTCCTCTCCAGCAGCTTTTTTGATCCAATGCCCTCCTCACTACCCACTGCCCTGCATCGCCCCCCTTTCAACCTGCACACCCTATCCCCCATGAAGCCAGGCCACACTTGCTAAAAGCCCTTGGTATGGTATGGTAAAATTTTATTTATACAGTGATACAGCCATTAGGGTTCCGAAAATCCCTGTTCACAAGGCTTACCTGTTTACATTATTCAAAAGTATTACAACTATACATTTATAACAATACAAGTTACAGAAAAATGCAAAACAATACATCAGAATTTTACAAACTCATCAATGACAGGCATGTTAGCATTTTTAGATTTACATTAATTTCACCTATTACAACAACAACAAAAACTAAGTTCGTGATTCAGGCAATTTTTAAAAACATGATCAGTAGTTGTTAGTTCACGTAAAAAAGGAGGAAGACAATTCCAACTTTTAGCTACTTGATATTGAAGTGTCATTTCACTAAATCGATTTTTTAACTTTGGTATTATTAAATCTCTAGCACCAGTTTTTCTTAAATTTAAACCATGTTTTGGTTTTTGTAATTTGTTTTTAAAGTTATCTAAAGATTGATTTTTGAATATATTACTAACCTGATTTAGCCAGATTCTCCTAGCCCATAAGTCTAATGGAATCCAACCCAAATCCATATACATAGTGCAATGATGAGTTTTAAAATCACACCTTAACACAAACCTTGCAAGCTTATTATAAAGTATATCCAAGTTATTTAAATGTTTTCTTGCTGTATGTCTGTAAATATGACTTCCATAGTCAATAACTGGCCTTATTAATTGATTGATCATAATCAATCTTGTTTCTCTTGTCATACAATTTGATATTCTTTTCATAGCTCCAATCTTAACATATGTTTTCTTTATTAAATTTGTTATATGATATTGGAAAGTAAGACATTGATCTATATGTGCCCCTAAATATTTACATGTTTCAGTTTGTTCTAAAAACTTACCTTCTTGTGTCTTTATATTTAATTTTGAAATTCCCTCTAAGTCCAATGCATATGACATAACCTGTGTCTTTTTACTATTAACTAATAAACCCAGAGATGAAAAGTGACCTTGCATGATGCTAAAGTCACTCTGTAAGTTTAGTTCTACTTCACTTGGTAATAATAACCCCAGCAGTGACCCCTCGACTCCAGGATCCTCCGCCTGGTCCTGGAGATTGTCCTAGTCCCCCTGATGGACCTACTCAACTGGTCCCTATGCCTTGGACAGTTTCCCAGTACATGGAAAACTGCTGCAATCACTCCAATACATAAGAGCGGTGATCAATTCACCCCCAGAAACTATTGGCCAATCTCCATACTCCCCCACTTTCCAAAGCCCTTGAAAAAGTGGTGTCTATCCAACTATCTGAGTACTTGGCTAAGTATGACATTATGTGCCCGGAGAAGCATGGCTACCGCCCAGGACACAGTACAACCACTGCTGTCCTGGAGTTCTCCCTATACCTGCACTCTGCTCTTGACTCTGGCAACCTGGCTGGTGCAGTATTCATTGACCTCTCCAAGGCCTTTGACACTGTCTGTCACCCCCTCCTACTAGACTCTCTTCATTAACTCAGTTTCTCTGCTGGTCCCCTTGCCTGGTTTTCCAGCTGCCTCTCTGCTAGATCCCATTGTGTAATGATCAATGACACCCTCTCCAACATTCGACCCATTAGGTCTGGGGTCCCACAGGGCTCAATTCTGGGTCCCACTTTCTACCTCAACACTCTCCCCAGCTCCTGCAGTAGCAAGATGCTCCTCTATGTGGACAATGCTGTTCTCTTTGCCTCACACCCAGATCCCTCCACTCTCCAATCATCCCTTCAACTCACCTACAACTAAACAGAAAGGTGGTTTCTTGATCACAGACTAGTCATAAACCTCAAGAAAACCAAATAAATGCTCTTCTCTCACCACCAAAATAAAGCTAGAAGTGCCCCCCTCCTTATTACCCCCAACTCTCAGCTCCCGTTAGAGCAAGTGCCCACATACAAATATCTAGGCATCACGTTCGATACTGCCCTCACCTTCCACACCCACATCAATGCTCGTTCCTCCACCATAAACTCTAGGACTGGCCTACTTTACCACCATAAGGATTGTCTGCCCCTTGCTACCCTCTGGCTGGCCATCACCTCCTCCATCCTGTCCCTAGTGGACTATGGCTTGCCCATCAATGCTGCAGCTGATAACACCACCCTCTCTAAAATCCAGCTCTCCATCAGTAAGGCCTGTAGGCTCCTGACTGGAGCCTCCAGCCACACCCACATCTGCCTGCTCTATTCCTCTGCCAACCTGCTCAACTTTGAGGCACGACTGCAGTATCAGACCTGTCTTCTTGCTAAGAAATACCTGCTTGGACTCCCCTCTGGAGTCTCTGCCTCCCTACCATGGTCATCCTCATCCATTTCCACCAACAGCTCTGTTAAAGTCACCTTTAAAGTGCCCAGAACCAAGACCTCCCTTGCCCAGAGGTCCTTCTTTTATCAAGCCCCTACCTAGTTCAACTCCCTCCCTCCCTATCTGCATCACCAACACTGCCAAACTTGGTCCTTCAAAACCGCTCTCTGGAACCATCTCTTTAATGTCTGCTGCTGTAGGTGCAACTAACACTGCCCCCCAATCCTAGTGCAGGACCTTTAACTGCCTGCCCCCCCCCCAATCTCAACAATGTCCCCTGGACTGCGATCCTTCTTTCCCGCTACCCCCTTTTTACCTACCCCCTTAGGTTTATACAAGTATGTATTCCACTGCAACTCCAGAGAAATTGTACATCTTTAATTGTAAACCTGTATTTTACACCAACATGTAACTAAGTGTATTCTGTGTTCAACATCTGCACCTGTAATGTTGTCCAATGTTGTATCTGCACAATGTTCTATTGTCTTGCCCTCCCTGTGATGAGGTACCTTTGTAAATAAGTCCCTGACTCAAAGGTTATAAATCTGACTTGTACAAATAAATACAAAATAAATAAATAAATGTATCAGAGGGGAAGAACGGTGGATGTAGGCAATATGTATTTTAGAAAAGCAGTTCATTCTGTCCCACACATAATACTTTTTAACAAGCGACATGAGTCCTGAGATAATTCAGATATATAGGACACAGTCCATATAGTGCCATAAAGGTGAGCAAAACCAAATTGAAAAGAACATTCAACCATAATGGCTGCTAGTCATTCTTCCAAGAGGAAATGTGAAAACCCCATCCACCATCGAAAACATGGCAGTAGTGACAAACATTTCTAAGACTGCCATTCCCACAAAACTTGACCAATGTCTGTATTATATGTCATAGATGACAATTTTGAATCATGCAATTCTGGCTACAGATGCCTTAGAATTTGTCATCCTGCCCATCTATCTAGAGTAGTACTATACTACTACGGTTTTCTAGGCAGTCATAATCAATAAGTCAATATGGTATTTTACTCTTCTTTCTTGTGGAATCTGGTCATATACTCTGCAGCCAATTGAGCAACAGGTGGGGGAAACACAGGAGCAATTGAAGAGCAGATTGTTTTTGGGTGACCTTTAGGAGTTGCTACATGATCCATCAAATGCTGTGTATCCTGTAAACGTCTGTTTGTGATGTCCTTGATTATAAAGCCAATGTAACTGTATGTCTTCTGCTCCTTCCTCGGAATGGCACTCCACTGTTTGGTTCATTTTGAAGAGTGCCTGGTATACCTGTATGTAACGAGAATGTTGGTGTGATATGCGTAAAGTAATTCAGAATTCTTTATACAATATTATGGTGATTATGTAGAGAACAATGCATATGCAGGGGTCTGATATGCAGTTTTTTTCACACTCAAGGTGTGTGATAATATATAAACCTCGAGAGCGAAGCTTTCACTTGAGAGATTTCTATGTTATCTCACAACAGGGTGTATAAACAACCTGCATATCAAGCCCCTGCATATGATTTATTTTTTTATAACTGGTGCAACTCAGACAGATACAAGATGACTGTGATAGTTATGTGTATGTATATTTCATAACATTTAATGATTATCCATGTTTTATGTTTTTTGTCTGATGTTGTGGGTTATACCCTTTTAACCTATGCCTGATTACATGAATAAAGTTTGAATTTAAATGATATAATTCAAGTATCGTAATTGAATTAACAATGCATTGAGGAAGGAAGGAAGGGAGTTGAGATTCTTTGCATGTATTCGAGACACCTGAGTAATATGTTAAAAACTTACATTACTTCACCATTTTTACCCTTCTTGACCAGTCAAACAAGATGTGAATTGTAATCAATGGCAGCAAGCTGCACTTGTGCCTTGTACTGTACGCCTCATTTCTAGGATGACAAAAAATAAGCATTAGTAAATTCTTATAAATAAAATAGACTATTTATATTTGTTGTTATTCGGCCATGCATAAATGACTATTAAAACTTTAACTTAGTATTGAAAACCAAAATTTTGAGCCACATATATACAGCACACCTATTCACATGATATCAATCTAAAGATAAATATAATTATAAAAAGGGTCTCAGAAATGCTGCAATCTGATTGGCTGTCAGGATTCAACTAGCCTTATACTAGACCATGTTATACTGTTATGTACAGTCTGGTCACCATGGAACATGAATTCTTCTAGTCAGCACCCCATCCTCTAGCACTGCTGAATGACTGCAATGCTTCATTCTGATTTTTAACTATCATTCTTAAACTGTTGGTGGAAAAACTATTTTATTAAAAATCTCCCTCTAACTGAAGAAAACATCCAAAAAGTATACTTTTTACGCTTTTCTTTTAGAATAATTTTTTATGATTGCAATAAGGAACTCCCAGGAGTTAGATTAACAGACAGTTAATCACCCCTAGGGCAATATGGAACTTAGCTGCGCCTCATGTCACATTCACCCATTGCAGGTGATTGACAGACTGTTAATCTAACCCCTGGTCATGCCTTATTGTTTAAACATTTGTTTACATAAGTAGGAAGCAAGAATTTCTATTTATTAGTCATACCATTCATTACAAACAAACATTGTTCTTGTCATACTGCTCTTGAATTAAACGTGTACTCACGTATATGCGAATTGTTTTGCTGCATATATCAGTATATGATTGTGAAACATTTCCAGTTCACTAGTTGAGCTGATTAAGTAAGTTAGAAAACTGATTATTAATAAGCTGGTATTTTAATACAGCAAGGTTAATGGTATGTTTCTTACTGTTTTATTAGCAAAGCAAAATACACTGTAAAAAATACTGGCAAATCAATTGTGCAGACCACATGGCATTCAGCCATCTCATGATTCATAATCAATAATTAAGGAATATACCATGAGCGGGTGTGGGTGATGGCAGGATTTACCCATGCCTGGAGTGGTTTGCTCAAGAGACATAGCCATTACCCATTCCTGGTTGTGACATATTATTATTATACAATTCAGAAAAGAATGAGAGAGAAGGATTTTTTTTTTGAGTTTCATGCATTCCACTTACTGGGGGAAAACAATATGGTGACCATCAGCCTTGAAGTTTGTTGCCCTGATTGGCTGGCACTTCTACCATGGGGTGATGGCACGATTTACACATTGTAAATGATGCCAGCCAGCCAATCAGGAGCCAGTATTTTTAGAGCCATTGTGTAATACATAACGAGCTACATTCTCAATGTCTGTGACAACCGGACCACTCTGTGACATAACACACTGATTCTGTATGATTGCTTAGCTAGTATTATCTATGTTATGTAACATTTGACTTACTTCCTGCTATAAGAAATGATCTGCTAACAGTGCTGAATTACTGACATAATGCATGCGTATTCAGTAATAGCTTTATTTAAAATTTGTTAAAATAAATATTATAATTAAAACACACCTGCTTACTTTTTTTGTCAAAATATGTTGACAAACCAAGAAAATATATTTCAGTAGCAATGACAGTATAAACTGAATGTGCAGATTTTACACCATAAATAATGTAAACACATGTTTCTTGGAACGATATATGGAATTCGTATACTTATATTATTACTTATTGGGCATTCACAACATAAGACATTTTGCTGTTCAACCACTGATCAAACACCACATCAAATAAGGCTTTGTGAGCTGGACTGTTTGGAATCAGCCACTCCTTGTCGGTATCAACCATTGGCTTATGTGCACATTTGTTAATGTCTCTACTACTCAGTAGTTTCCACTCATGAGAGTTTGCCATATGATGTAGAACACCATGCCACATACTCTTAAGATGCATTGAAAACAAGATACAAAATCCATGTTAAACTATCAATATCAAATACATAACTACAAACAAATATCCATATGATATGCTAGAATGTATGGCAACATTTTAATCATATGCACTCAGAGCATCTCAGGTGGTCTGGTCACTATGAAATGAGCCAAATCAAAACTTTGCTATTTTCAGAATATGCTCTCGAATATGGTATTGCAAATCTCATTCTAATTTTCCAAAGATGAGCAATGGCACAATATGAAATGAATATGTGCAAAACAAAGCATATGTTCTGAACATTCTGAGGTGGGCTGTGAACAAAGATGTTAACATCAACCAAAGTATCCAGATGTCCACATAGCTCAATGAAGGCCCAACTGTACTGCTTACCATACCATCATAGTTGATCCAAACTACCTGTAAATGTGGTGAGTGATAATTGGGAATCTATGTGCCACCCAACACCACAAATGGCCAAAGGGTACTGCATCATTAGAGGTACATTTGTTAACACTCTTCATGTTACAACCTGTGTTTCACTGCATAAAATGGGTCATGGCCCACACCCAGCTATGCATCCTCCCCCCCCGCCCCCAGCTCTGCATCCTATTGTATGTTGTGCCACAGAGTACGTTGTGTGGGCATGGTGTCATGCACGTCCCACCTAGTATATGACCATTATGGATGACCCCACTCACCTCACAACCATCATTTTCTCCACTATCCGGAATGGTGCCCCATCCAAATTCTAAGTGCTGCCATTTGTATTCTCTCCATATCATAACACAAACAGCAGACATGTCAACTTAAACATAAATGAGTATGTCACGTACATATAAGAATGTGTGCACAAAATGCACTGCACAATGACAAACACAGTTCAGTGGTGCATCTGAACTGACAACAGTTTCATTTATATACCACACAGTCTTCTAACCTGACAGCTGTTGTGGGATTGCACTTATGACTATTTCTTTAGACCTTTTTTTTTTTGGAGAGACTCTAGGAAGGTGCACAGAAGTTGTAATACCCATTCCTGGAATGCCCCATCCAGATGCCGGAGTATCTCAGGTATGATGAGAACCTCTGCTTTGGAAATTTCACCATATGTATCAAGAATTGTAAACGTAGTAGATATGCATAACTTATATACATACCTCAAATAGCATGACATTTCACTTGGAATTAACTGCTGAATACCAAAAGTGGTTGACAATGTCTCTCACCCATGAGTGTAGTGCTTTGTTTGATGTTAATCTTGAATGCTATTATGAAATGTGGTTTAATAAACATATTCCAAATATCGTGATCCATAAGTATATCAATACAGTAGCAATTTATCAACTTGAATTTACAGGCATTGTTTTACAGTTTTAAGTCCATAATTTCTTGTCATATTTGATAATATCACTTCCACAAATGATAGGAGAAATGTGAACTACATTGACTAAGATAGAATAATGGATATCCTCTACAACATGTCACAAACGTGCAAATTGCTGTTATTTTTAATAATGACTCAATGCAAACAAACCTTATGTAACTGTCTGTTGACAGCTGTACTAGCATGCCACAAATCAGTCTGATGCTTCATTCCTGGGTAGTTCTGTTATGTTTAAGAATATAAGTAGATGCATAACAACCAATAGCTTGCATATAGTTTATTATGCAGTAACATATTTTTTACAGAATTTCAAAAGAAACAATTATAGCAGTGAATTACATGACTCCTGCATACTAACTAATAACAGAAATTATCTGTGCATGAGCATCAGTAATGACTTCTTCCACCTACACCTCTTCATTCAGCAGACTGTCCATACATCATTTAAAACCCAACAATTCCATGTTGGATGACTTCCCCTGTGCCTCTCTTACATCAACAGTTTTTGTAACTATTATTCTCTTTGTGCTATTTTCCATGATTGTGATTTTGCAGAATGTTCTGGGCTATCACTGCGTCCATCTCCAATAACAATGAGTGGCTCCTTCAGTGACTGAAGAGTCTGATTTCTAATTGTTCCCAGTAAACATAAACTGCTGGGCAAATGTATTTCCTCTGGACTGCATAGAAGGTTGATTTAGCAACAGGTTTCATCTTCAGACATTTAAGCAATAAAGCAATCTTTGATAATTATTCAATGAAAGGACAATGTCAGCTGCTAGCAGGAAATTTCCCTAGTGATATCTTCCTCACAAGTGGTTGTGACCTTCAAACCCACTTATGTCCACATGCACATCTCATAGTCACCCGCAGTGAGGTTCCAACATAAGTGCAGTCTATATTAACATGTTCTACTCACCTTTTATGCTTGCATGTTCTAAAAGCAGTCTTAGCAAGATCAAGCAAGCACTCTTCAAACAGATAAAAGTCTGTTAAGCTCTGATCCATCTCATCTTCACAGGCCAGATATGGATTAAGAAATGATACTCCTTCCACTGTAGAATCTAATGGATCACTCTTAATGAAACTGCAAATGTAAGTTTAGAAAGGCAATTATGATGCAGTATTACAAAATTATTCATAAGAGTATAGCAATATTAATGATATATATGACCCATATCAGAAAATCTCACCCCCTTGTGGTAATATGGTACTCAGAAGGGCATCAAGCCACATTTCAACAAGCATTTGTCAATGCCGAACGTTCACTTGCAGGTATTTGCAGTGGTGTTTGGCACGTATGGTGCTTTACCCTAATGCCCTGTGCGATTGCTGGTATTTGCACAATAAATTTTCAGCATGACCTTTTTGTTACCCCCATTGTGCGCTACATAGGCGGAAACACGTTTTGGGCAGGGTGTGAAAAATTACAGTTGCACTGCTCATAAGGAAGTGTGGTAAAATGGCAATGTTGAAAATCTGGAGTGGAAATATTGAAAATTCGCAAACCTATGAGCGTGCGTGGGAACTGTGCAATGCACGCTCGTGAAACAGTCATTGTTAGGAATTTTTTCACCAAATTGTCAACATTGGCATTTTAAAACCTCTGCTAATAAACAGTGTCACTGTGATTGTCTTACTGTGTGCCATACATTGATTTTGCACACCGACTGCGCCATTGTGCACTACATGGGCAGAAACACGTTTTGGGCAGGATGTGAAAAATGGCAGCTGTACTGCTCATAAGGAGGTGTGGTAAAATGGCAATGTTGAAAATCTGGAGTGAAAATATTGAAAATTCACAAACTTACGAGCGTGCGTAGGAACTGCACAACGCACGCTCGTAAAACAGTTCTTTTTAGGAATTTGTTCACCAAATTTTCAACATAGCCATTTTAAGATCTCTGCTCATGAACAGTGACACTGTGATTTTCATAATGTGTCCCATACACTAAGTTCACAGAGCAACTGTGCCATTGTGCGCTACATGGGCGGAAGCACTTTTTGGGCAAGATGTGAAAATGACAGCTGCACTGCTCATAAGGAGGTGAGGTAAAATGGCAATGTTAAAAATGTGAAGTGAAAATATTGAAAATTCACAAACTTACGAGCGTGCATAGGAGCGGCGCAATGAACACTCATAAAACAGTCATTTTTAGGAATTTTTTCACCAAATTTTCAACATAGCCTATTTAAGACCTCTGCTAATGAACAGTTTCACCGTGATTTTCTTAATGCATCCCATACATTGATTTTGCACACCAACTGCGCCATTGTGCGCTACATGGGCGGAAACACATTTTGGGCAGGATGTGAAAAATTACACCTGTACTGCTCATAAGGAGGTGTGGTAAAATGGCAATGTTGAAAATCTGGAATGAAAATATTGAAAATTCGCAAACTTATGAACCTGCGTAGGAACTGCATAACACACGCTTGTAAAGCAGTCATTTTTGGGAATTTTTGCACCAAATTTCAACATGGGGTTTTTGGGACCCCTCCTCATGAAAGATGTCATTGTCATTGCACTATTCAGGCCCAAAGGGTGATTTAATGCAGTGACTGCGAAATCACCCTTCAGGCCTGAATAACGCCATGACAGTGACATCATTCATGAGAAGGGGTCCCAAAAACCCCATGTTGAAAATTTGGTGCAAAAATTCCAAAAAATGCCTGAGATATGCAATAAAGTTGAAACCCCCCTATCTAGCCCATTATACAGCTTACCGGCATTTCCTCAGTTTGCGGTCGGCTTGAAGAGTGCAGACGGTTCCCGTCCACCAAGATCGGCCGACCGAGTTCTGGAGGTAAGTAGGGGTGAGAGGGTGTGTGGGGAGGCTGGTGCACAGTGGGTGGGTGCGGGTTGTGGGAGGGGACTGGGAAATGCGCTGGGCCCGTTTTGATTTACAGGTACAAAAAAAAAACCAGACAACGTGGGACATTTGCCATGCTGGGGTGGGCCCAGTGTGGCAGAAGATGGCTGTGGGGGCAAGGAGCTGACGGGGATTGGGCACCCCTCCACAAACTACACGGGGAGCCGAGGAGCCGACGGGGATAGGGAACCCCTTCGCAAACCACGCTGAGTTTGCCATGCTGGGGTGGGCCCCAGCATGGCAGAAGGATGGCTTGAGGGGCCGCGGAGCCGACGGATTGGGCACCCCGGCCAGCAACACGTCAAGGCGTTGGGGTGGGCTCCCAGCATGGCACCAAAGCTTTGGGGGTGGCATGACACGGGGGAGCGTGACATGAGGGGGTGGCGTGACGTGGTGCTCAGTATGACAGTGGTGGTCTTCTTTGAAGTGAAGACGACCGCTATCATACAGAGCTCCTGCACTCATTGGTGCAGGACCGCCACCTCTGCTCAACGGAGCACTGGATTGCAAGGGAAAGGCACACCTCCAAAGTGTGCTACTCTCCCAAAACGTTCCTTGCACATGCGTGCAAGTGAACGTAAAAATAGTTTCAGAAATGCT
The DNA here is from genome assembly GCA_016271365.2 of Neoceratodus forsteri. Taxonomy (NCBI): domain Eukaryota; kingdom Metazoa; phylum Chordata; order Ceratodontiformes; family Ceratodontidae; genus Neoceratodus; species Neoceratodus forsteri. The sequence goes on along the minus strand of JADMNL010000022.1, from coordinate 540,745,607 downwards.
GAGGATTGATTGGCTGTTATGAATCCAACTGACTCATATTAATCCATGTTACACTGTCATGTACAACTATATCACAATGGCACAGGAATGTGTACTATCAGCATTCCATCCTCTAGCCATTCTAAACTACCTGAATTATGCATTTTGATTTGGAACCATCATTCTAACACTGTTGGTGAAAGTACTAATTTAATAAAAACAACCATATAAAGGAGGAAAATATTCAAAAAGTATTCTTTTAACATTATTCTGCTTTTACAATTTTTTATATCTTTAAGGAAATCCTTGTAGTTAGGTTAACAGTCAGTCACCACTATGGTGTTGTTAACATACTGTTAATCTAACCCCTGTTCATGCTTTAATGATTAATTACACCGTTACTGGGTGATTAACAGACTGAAAAGGTAACAACTTAGACATGCAATAGTGTTTAAATATGTTGCTATATAGCACACAAACGTGAAGTCGAACAATTGATATCATGATGTCTCTATTTTTCAACAAAAAACAACAGCTTGAAACACCTCAAAGTCAAATATCAGAGATTGTCTGTATACATGAACCTTGATACAAATGTAAAATATTTAATATGAGATACCTCATTGTACGGGATAACTTTGGCTAACACTATACTAAACCATTAAACTTTCACAGTGTTAAGATGACCATTGTTTTATCACATATACTCTACTGATTTGTTAATTGTCTCATTGATCAAGGGTTGCCAGATATTACCACATATAAGTAACTTCTACTTTATAAATGGATGCTCACCATTCTTTCATTGGGGTGAAGGTTTCATGAAAAGTCTGCAAATCCGGTGTTAAGTCTTCTGATGACACGTTATCCAATCCTGAAGACATATAATTTCAGCTGTTCACAAAAATTGTCAATTTGCAAATAAAATAACATTAGTGCTTCCATGGACATATAAGTCAAATATCTCATACACAGACATTAGGAAAAAACAACCTTCCCATTTTTGGTATTAACAACCAAATGTTGAACAAATCACAATATAAATTTCTCTTAATTGTACAGTACAGTAGGTTCCACACACAGGTCCACAGAGTGGAAAACAGATGTTGAGGTCAAGTGCATGGGTTTAGGGGAGAATGGCTCTTCTGGTGTAGAACTGGTGCATGATGATGTCTCTGATGTCAAGCTTTGTGATGTTTGAATTAAGCTCTCAAATTCTTCCTGTAGTGAGCGAATATTTTTTTACAATACACAAAATGTTAGAAAATATATTGATGGTTATTTAAATGTTAGACATATACTTTGAATTAGCTCTGAATAAACTATTATACAAAAAAGTTCTCAGAAATAATGCATTCTGATTGGCTGTTATGATTGGCTGTTATGATTCCAGCAGCTTTACATTAATCCATGTTTTACTATCATAAATAGCTTGATCTCAATGACACATGGATTCTTACTGTCAGCAGTCCATCCTGTAGCACTGCTGAAACACTGACATGATGCATTCTGATTTTGAAACAGCATTCCTATTCTGTTGGTGGATTGACCATTTTCTTAAAAATCTCCCTCTAAGTGAGGAATGCATTCATAAAGTACTGTAACAAATTTTAAACTATTACTAAAACTTGCATTCAAATATCTGTCTGCTGATGTCACCAACAGGCTTCATTGTTTGCGCCACCCACAGCCAAAGGTAGCATGCTTAAACTGACTGAGAGAAGAATGTTGGGTTGTTCAGCCCAACAGCTGGACTCCCAAACCATGGTGTGGTGCCAGCCACTGGCAAAAATGAAATTGTACAATAATAAGGGGGAGGTACTGTTCTCATTGAAAAATGTCGCTTCCACCACCCAGAGCAACATACTTTCAGCTACTCATTATGTAACAGCCAATGAAATCACTGTACGGGGTCTTATAACTGTAATCTTATACAATAATGATCACTGAACAGGTTCTAATAACTGTATTTTAGGTACTAATCACTGTAAAGGGTCTGACATCTGTATTCTAGGTTATAAACTATATAATTGATCTTATAACAGTATTCTTTGCAATAATCTTGAAAACAGGTATTATAACTGTAATATAGGAAATAATCACAGCAATATAGTCTTATAACTGTATTCTATGTAATTATTACTGTAAGTGGTATTATAACCGTATTCTATGCAATACTCACTGTAAGGGATACTATAACTGTATTATAGGTAATAACTGAAAAAGGTCTTATAATTGTATTATAGGTAATAATCTCTGTAAAGGGTATTATAACTATATACAGTACTATGTATATATATATATATATATATATATATACGTAATGATCACTGTAAGAAATAACAAGAAGGGCCATCACTCAATCTCAGAGAAAGATGCAAAAATGGCAAGGTTATACCTCTACCAGCCCACAACACTGGACAACAAAGCTGTTGACAATGATAAGTTGCCAGCCCTGCAAAGGGCTCCTGAGAGGATCAGAACTGCCATAAGCTCTATCTCCAATATCTTATTGGCTAAGACAAGCCAAGATGGCAGCAGCTGTGAGCTAGCCATCACTAGCAGCAGGAGACTTAACAATTTTTTCATATCTTTGTGTTTATTTGTGTGCTATTTGTGTGCTTTGTTTATTTTATTGGTTCTCATAGCTGTTTTAGTTGAGTTTAGTGGTAGTTTGGTTAAGGATTGTGAGTGAGACAGGTAGTGCAGTGGCATCCTTGGGTTAAACACAACCATTACTCAATGTAGAGACGCGTTCTCTGATTTTAATTTTTAGTTGCAAATTCAGCACACTTTTAGTAGCCAGAGAGTATACCTGTTAATAGAGAAATCTCTGACCACAATTTTTCAGTTATCACTGGATTAAAATTCATTCATCCACCACAAAGGTGAGAGACTTTCCCGCTTATGAAGAGAATTGGATCGGAGGATTGGTTGGACCATCTGGACGAGAGGCGAGGAATGCCATAGTGAAAGAGGGGAACATCAGCTGTAGCGGCCAGTGAAAGCCTGTTTTGTTGATTCAAATCCAAATCAGAACACTTGCATATGTGGTAGTATGGACTTGACATCTGTACCTGGCCTCCACAACTCCAGAGAATCAATCGGTCAACCAGGCGTGGTGAGCCTGTTCCTCTACTTTGGGCTTTGGTGCTGGTATTGGGATGAAGCTTGGCTGCCTGCTCCCTGAAGCAGCCTGTCTAAGATCCAGCTGAAGGACTGGTAAATCTTAGGGCACTGGGCTAGTTGAGGGTGGTTTACCGAAGGATTGATCTCCCCTTGGTCGAGCTGGGGATTATTTGGGCTGGCACCTCCCCTGTGCTAGCATTGGGAGGATTGTCCAAGAGGGTGTGGCTTAAACTACGAGCTTTGGTCCCAGAGTATTAAGGAGGTGAAGTTTGATTTGGAGACACAAGTTTGAAGCCTGCTATGGTGGATTGTGGAGTTGTGGAACGAATTGTGTAGTCTAGTCTTGGGACCTCTAGTATAGTACTCCTAATTTTGGGAAAGTATTGAACTGCGGTGGAGACAGTGACATTGACCTGGTCTTTACATTATAAGGCAGCAAGAGTGCCTAAAACTTTATTATATGACAGATGGGTTAAAGCCCATGTAGCCCTAGTGAGAGCAAGACTTCTATGGGTCTTAATATGGACCTAGGGATGTGAGAGACCCTCAGGACATTTATATTTTTCATAACTTAAAGAATGGCAATAACTCTTAAGAACTTTCGTTGGTGTTTATATTTGCCCTCATAATCAATATTCTCTGCTATTTATCTTTTTATTCATTTGCTAAAATTACCTTGGTATTTCTTGGGTTTTAAGGGGCTGTTTAAGTTCAATTGTATGTGGATTTATGGAGTGATTCTGAGTGTGTGTGTGAATTAGAGTTTTGCCTGAAGTGAATCAAATTGGTGTGTCTGGATTTCTAGAAGGGGCTGTGTGAGAGGCAACCCTTAGAATGTATAGATAATCTCAGAGGCGGTAGGAGTTCCTCAGGCATAGACTCCAGACTGCTGCACCTATCCATCATTAATTTCAGGGATTGTTTTTTACTTGTTAAAGATTTTTATTAGTTGAAGGAATAAGCACCACACATGCACTGAAATACAGACAGGATCCAGGACCATGCTGCAACATTTAGCATGCCCGGATCTCCAATACAAAGCATTAACACAGAATACAGCAGCATTGTCTGAAATCAGCTAATCACAGTAGTAATGAGGTAAGTCCCATGTTGTGACTATACAGATGGATACACATTATAACATAGCTAGGTCCCATTGTATAGGCACACCTAAGGGACCATGGCCCATTATTCTATAACAGTATTAAGTGCAGAGAAAATAAAGCCTGGACCATGTACATACAAATTAGGGTCAGTGTGGTGGACTCTAGTAGTTATATGTTAACTAATAAGAACTATATACAAAAAGGCAATCTAACCTAGGGAAGGGGGGAAACAGTCACATACCACATAGAAATCATCTAAGAGGGGACAGAGTTGGAAGATGAGGAGGTTAGGGAACCCCCATCTCTCCTGGTGAAGAGACTTGTAACTTTGCCTTTGAGGAGAAATCATGACAGCATTTTGAGTTAAGGAAGGGTTGCCAGCATTCAGCAAATTAGAAGATTAAGCCCTTTGCTAAACAGGACTGTCTCTCTAACATAGCCCCTTGGGCAACAGCGAGAATGAATTCCTGAAATGTGGGGATGTCAGGGAATCTCCATCTCATAAGGATTAATCTTTTAGCTGTAGACCCTATACCAATGATCCATTTTGCCCTGAGGGTGCATTTTGGTGTGGACGGGTTTCCACACCCCAAGAGAAGAAGAGAGGGGTCAGGGGTAACCAGGGGAAATATTTGTTGGCACATCATCTGGATTGAAAGCCAGAAGAGCTGAAGTGCGGGACAGGACCAGAGAATGTGGAATAGGTTAGCCCCTTGATTACCACATCTCCAGCAGTTATTGGAGAGAATGAGACCCATATGCTTAAGTTTGGCAGGGTCTCGATACCACCTATGAAGGGTCTTATTCATGATGAGATGGGTATGACCATCTCTACAAGCTTTGTGGATCCTTATCCATCTGTGTGCCCATTGGAGTACAGAGATAGAGATCTGTAGCTCTGACTCCCACTGAACCCTTGCGGACCGAGTAGGGTCCTTCGTGGCATCTTTAAGGTCCATATAAATCTTACTGGCTCTATTTTGGAGGAGCTTACCCCGTATGCTAATAGGGTGGGGTTCTTGAGGGATCTCTTTTATGAGTGGAGCATTAGGTAAATGGTAAATAGCATCTCTGATTTGGAGGTATCTCCAAAAATGGGATGTAGGGAGATGGAAGTGAGTTTTCAAGGCTTCAAAAGAGTCAGGTAAGTATTTTACCTGGAAGTAGCAGATCCTGAATCAGGGCAATACCTTGAGTGTCCCAAAATCTCCAATGGGGTGTACGGTTCCCTATTTGTACAGCAGGGTTGTTCCACAGAGGGGTAAATTCCCATGGGGACAGGTTCTGGCCTAGGTGGCCAAGAGCTCTCCTCCAGTACTTAATGGAAATCAGTATAGTGGGAGAAATCCCACTGGAACCATATACATTACCTGCGCCATTGTTAATAAACTGACAGGAATCATAGCACAGAAGTAGAATAAAGTCTGGTCAGAGACAATACAGCTGCTAATGCATTAGCCTGATAAGGGAAATAAAATAAAAAAAAATTAGTGGCTTAGTTGTAATTACTTGTACTATTGTTTTATTGGGGGATGCAGCAAAAGGCTACATGTATCAGAATGGTTCCTTAAGACAGCACCACTACAATGCACCCCCACCAACACAGGAGGTGTGCTCCTAACACAAGATATGCACTTCCCCAACACTGGAGCTGTGCCACCCAACACAAAAGCTGTGCTCCTCCCCACACACAGGAGCTGTGTTGCCCCCAACACAGGAACTGCGTTGCCTCCCAACACTGAAGCTGTGCACTCCCTTCAACACTGAAGCTACACTCCCCCAACACCAGGATCTGCACTCATCTCTCCAAAAGAGGAGCTGCACTGACCTCAACATAGGAGCTGTGCTCCCACAACACAGTAGATGTGCTCCCCTCAACACTGGAGGGTTCTACGATGCTGATTCGACAACACTTTTGTCAACCGACATCTCAGCGATGGGATTTATGTCAATTGCAAGTTGCAGTAGACATAAATTCTGTATGTCTCCCGGTCCAGTTTTTCTATCGGGGGGCTTCATACCCTGAACCCCCATGTGGGGTGTGTTGCCCCCCACTCCCCCTGTACTTTGGATTATCAACTCCAGTTGAAGTTGATTCAGGAAGGGGGTGCAGGACAGGGAGACAATGTGCCCCCAGTCTTGGGTGCACCGACACAGCGACCTGTCGGCACAGTGTTGATTTTGCAAACAGCATGGTATGTCACTATGCTGGTGTCACCATCAGGTCAGCATACCACACAAGAGCTGTTTTCCCTCCCAATACAGGAGCTGCACTCCCATCCTCCCAACATAGGAACTGCATTCCTCCCCAACAGCTGTGCACCATCCAAACACAGGAGATGCACTCCCTCAACACAAAAGTTGCACTCTCCCCAACACAGGAGCTGTACTACTCCCCAACACAGAAGCTGTGCTCCCTCCAACACAGGTGCTGCACTCTCCCCCAAAACAGCAGCTGCACTCCCACCCAACACAGGAGCTGCACTCATCCACTACACAGGAGCTGTGATTCCCCAAACACAGGTGATGCGCCTCCTCGCAACACAGATGCTGTGACCCCTCCCAACACAAGAGCTGCACTCCCCCAAAAGATAGCAGCTGAGCTTCCCCAACAAAGGAGCTGTAAAAATTGATTTAGTAACTACTAAATTGTCAAACATCAGCCTTGTATACCTCCTGTTGGAAAAGTAAAACAATACATAAGCCAATGTACTTAAAACAGTTATCAAGTATTGGCCATTGTGTTGTCTTCAGGAAATAGTCTGTCAAAACCTCCATTACCAGCAAGGGCAGCTTCCTTAACCCAGCTGAGCAATCCTTCACAGGCGCAGCTAACTCAAACATGTCCCCCCCCCCCCATGGGGAAGGCGCCAGGATACAGTTTTAAAATAAATAATGTAGAGCCCAAGAAATAGTGAAGAGGGAGAGTGAAGAAGCAAAGAGGTAAAAAAAAATGTTTATTAAATTACCTGAAATGCTCTCTCCAGCATAGTTCCAGATTGCATGTAGGCCCTAGGGCAAACAAGCAGCCAGGGGATGGGAGGCTTCAACCAAAAGAAAAAACTCTGCCTATAGCATTACTGGGACAATTGCAGTGTTGGAGGCCATTGGGGTGTGAGGAGGAGGACACAGCACTCACTTTAAACATGGTGTCTGGCTTGGGCCTTTGTGTGTCTGCAGTCTTGCTTTTCTTTCTCTTCTTGCACCATCTCTCCCATAATTGCTCCACCTGTCTTCACGCCAAATCAGTGCTAATGGTCACAGAACCCTCCAGGCTTCAGTGGTACTCTGCTTCACATCATCATACCCTATTTACACTCAGATCCCTTACGTGATGCACACTACAGTTGCTTAGGATCCATCTTACATCAGATTCCAGGACTTTTTCCAGAATTCAGATTTTTGGTATAAGGCCACAAATCTGAAGTCCAAAAACACAAGTTGGAATCTGATTCCAATTCCACATCTGACTCACTGCAAACATGGACAAACTATGATTTTAATCTGATTCAGAGAAGGTTCATTGACAACAAACTAATCTCCAATGCCTTGAAACCCCTGGCCATGATCTTTGGCTCTAAAGCTAAACATAATTCCTGCATACAGCTCTTGACCATCAACTGCCTAGACAGCTGTGACTTTTCTCTTGTGGAGGAATTTAAATATCTAGGGATAACCCCAGATCCAGTCCTGGTGTTTCCAGCTACATCTCCTTAATCAGAAAAATCTGTCATTGCCAAGCTTGGCCTTGCTTATTGCATTCAGAATATCCTCTCCTCAAAGACAAGGCATTGTGCAAGGTGTCCTACTACCCTGCTTGTCTGATGGCACCAAACTAGAAAATGAATAATTACGTGTAAAGCAAAATAACTTAGGCTGGGTTCACAAAGCTTTCTGAAGGTGCAAAACCTTCCCTAAGTCCTCAAAACTGCCATAGCTATGGAAACAAAGGGGAATTTGCACTGGGTGCTATTCACAAAACCCTCTGTAGCTGTGGAAAACAACACTAAGGACTATGGAAAAAAGTGCAGCTGCGGAAGTCCCTAAGGAAGAAAAGGTGTGAGATAAGTAAGGCACAGCCCCTGAAAGGCTATTCACAACCAGTTGTTTTCCGTAGCTGCGGAAAAAATGTTACACACAGTGGGATGAGGTGTAACTCTCCCTGAACAAACTGCAGTAGTGCCCCAGCAATTGGAATCAATTAAGATGGAGGTGAGGCACAGGTACTGGCATCCCAGGTAGTATAACAGTGGCTGCTGTAACAGCAACAAAAGCACACATTGCTATGATATGGCAACAGGCAACTACCACCAGACACAGTACAGCCCATGATGGAGCCCCGCAGGCAGTAGAGCCTGGCCAGCCTGCAGTGAATGCTACCCCTGCAGGCAACAGGAGCACCCAAGGGAGGGAGGACCAGCAGTGACAGCTGGCCACTGTGGTGCCATGGTATTGCTGGTACCTGTGGTGCTGAGGTGGTCCTAGTTGAGGGACTGGTTGCTGGTCCTTTGTGGGTGCTTTCAGCTTCATTCTATGGCAGCCCTGTTAAAGTCTGCTGTTCTAGCTAATTAAATTCAGTTGCTGTGCCTCCTAAGCTGTTTCTGCAGCTGCGGATCCACAGTTGTGGATTTTCAGCACGTGAGCAAGTTCTGCAGGAGCCGGGATTTTAGGAAATTCCGCACCTGCTCAAAATTTCTTTATGAATATCATGCAACTGCGTTTCTGCAGTGCTGCAGGTCTTTTTCCCTCAGCTGTGGGATTTTTGGCTTTCTTTGTGAATCCTGCCCCTTGACTGCTATATAAACTGCCAATCTACATTTAAATAAATATTACCAGCTTTACCTACTCCTGCAATCAGAGTAGCAGCACAGAGGAAGGCCAGAGCCAGTGTGGTGATGTGAGAGTCTTCATTTTAAGGTTTAGTTCTTCACTAAACTTCAGGAAGAAAGACTCATCCAGTACAGCCCCGAATCCTCAAACACATAGAGAAGTTTTTTCTTTTTTCAACACAGGGTGAGCCTAAATCCAATAGACAGCTGACGCTATATAATCAAAAGAAACAATACTGGATATGATAAGGCCCACTCTCCCCTATAGCCCAAATGAAAAAGTCTTGTAGAAATAGTGTCCAAATAGTTTATTCATATGTCTTCCAGACTAAACTCTATCATACACCCTATGAACAAAGGGACTGCCGTGCCTAATGCTTCCTGCAGGACTGGTTTGCATGTAAGAGCAATAACATATGGTGCCTGCCGAGATACCATTGTGTTATACTACTTCTGTGGAAAAAGGCTGTAAATATGACATTTACCTAAATGACTTCCTCAAAAGTTAACATCATAATCAAAATGCAAACCACTGTCATTAAAGTAATATTTTCTTCATTTACAAGCCTGTGGTTTCAAAGTATCTTTAGCAAAAGCAATTTTGCAGTTTCCTGGAATACTTTGTAAAATTTATTACTCAGATATAAGTAAGGCAGCAGTGTATGTTACAATGAAAGATCTGACTTTTTATTTCCATTTTAGATTGCCCCTTGTCTCCTATCTTGTACGAGTCCCTTGTTTCCCAATTTTGTGTCTGTTTTAACACTTTTGTGAACATTTGAAAATTAAAAGTAGCGTTCCACCAACTTAAAGTTTTAACCAGTGTTCTCAGCTGTTTCTGTTAAACTATAGTCTCATAAGATTACTGCCCTCCTCACCTCCCCTGGGAGTTGACACCATCTACCACCTGCTCACTGCTGCACTACTTGTTTCCCCAACCCCCTCCCCTTCTCTTCCCTGAGAACCATGACAATACCCCTGGACAGAGGCCAGTGGCTGCTTTCTTCCCCCCACCCTCCCCTTCCTTAGATGGAGACCTCACCTGATCACTCCTATTGCCTCCGTGTCTGCATCTCCCAGGGGGCTCCTGTGGCACCCCAAAACCCTGGCCTAACCTGCCATCTATTGGGATTCTAAAACTGTTCCAATATCTAGAAATACCGATAATGGAACATAATTGTAACAATGTCTATTGTAAACCATGATCTATATACTTTACAGTTTGTGTGTCTCTGTTTTTTTGACCCTTGACGTGGAATTTTTATAAAAGAGCCATGGCTCAAAGGTAATATCCAAATTAAAATAAATGAAAAAATAAAAATAAATAAAAAAATAAATAAAAACAAAGATTAGGAAGCACTGTATACTACTTGCTAGTTAACTGTAGTCACAAGAAAAGTGATGCTGAATAATGGCTGTTCAAAAACAAAAGAATAGTTTAGAAAATGTGGACTAAGCCATTTTAAAAGGAAGCTCTCTTTTTATTATATCCAATTTTTAAAAAGTACTGAAGCAGACTCAGGATGAAGGGAAAGGGGTATTGTACAAGGCAAGAGATGAGGGACAATCTAAAATGGAATAAAAACATGTAGGCCAGACTTTTCAACTCCATCATCGACTGCCGTTATAAGCTTATTTTTCATTAATTCACCATATCTAGCTACACTCCTTCTTTACCGACAACATAGAAACATAGAAGTTGTGGGCACATAAGAATCTCTTGACCCTCCTACTCTGCCCAGTTTTCCCTGCCTACTCTGCCACCGCAGACCCTACTCAATCTTCAGATGTCTCCTCCCCTTGTATTACTGCCAACATCTCCTTGTATCTGTCCCATGCATGCTTGAATCTCATCGCTGTTTTGGCAGGTGTGCACCCCCCTCTATGTGAAGAAGTATTTCCAAACATTTCCTCTGAGTCTCTCCCCTATAACTTCATAGCATGACTCCTTATGCTCAAGCTTCTTTTTCTATGGCAAATGCAACCTTTCTGTACCTTATTAATACCTGTTATATATTTGAATGCTTCTATCATATTCCCACTTTCCCTCCTCCACTCCTGAGAGTACACATTCAGTTCCTTGACTCTCTCCTCACAGGGCTTTTGATGCAGGCCCTGCAACATTTTGGTAGCCCTCTTTTGTGCCACCTCCATCTTATCAATGATTACTCCCAGGTCCCTTTCCAGGTTGGTGGTTGCCAGCACTTCTCCTTCCAACTGGTACATAGCCCCCTGGTTTCTGTGCCCCAAGTGCATGATTTTGAAGTTTTTTGCATTGAAACCCAGCTGCCAAACCCTTGAACATTCTTCTAATTTTTTCAAATCATCCCCCCCCCTTTGTGTCTGCTCTGTTACAAATTTTTGTGTCATCCATGAACAAGCTTACTTTCCCTTCTAGCCCTTCCACAAAGTCATTAATAAAGACATTGAAGAGGACCCCTGAGGTACCCCATTGGTCACCTTGCTTTCTCCAGAGTGGACACCATTTATCACCACCCTCTGACTCCCACCCATCTCTAGTTTTTGAGATGGAGTAATCATATTGTCTTTCTGAGGAAGTGTAGGGCCTGCACTGTGCTCACATCTCTCCATAGATAAGTACTGTATATGTATGTTGCTGTAGAACGGCCCTGCACTTCTGTTTAAGCAATAAGATTTGACCAGGGGTTAGATTAACAGTCTGTTAATCACCCTCTATGGGTGTAATGTGACATGAGGCACAGTCAATTGCCATACTGCCCAAGGGGGTGATTAACTAACTGTTAATCTAACTCCTGGGAGTGCCTTGTTGCTATTATATAAACTGTTCCAAAAAAGAGGGCTAAAAGAATACTTTGTGAATGTTTTCTTCATTTAGAGGGAGGTTTTTAATAAAATAGTTCTTTCACCAACAGTTTAAGAATGCTGGTTCAAATTCAGAATGCATCATTCCAGACATTCAGCAGTGCTAGAGGATGGGATGCCGACAGGAAGAATTCATGTGCCATTGTGATCAGGCTATACATGCCAGTATAACACGGATTAATGGGTAGCACGTTAGGTGGGTGCCTGAATGAAAGCGCCATCCAAAATGGTGACGCGATGTGGGTGAAAGCCCGAATGGCTAGGGGGGAGGGAGGGTGACCGGAAGTGGTGGGGTGAGTGACCGTAGAGACTGGATGTCGCTATATGTACACATGAGCGGGGGGGTAGTGAGCGTGGCCTGGGAATGGGCGGAGGAGATGTAGGGGGTGGTGCTGCAGTCGGCTGCTGTGCTGCACCGTGGCACTGGGGGTTGGCCTCTGCTTGCGGTGCTGGGGTTCCAGGTTCGGGTCTGGGTCTGGGCGCTACTGTGGTTTTGTTGAGCCCAGCCTAAAGCTTTCACACACACACCCAACACGCACCCTCCTGGAGTTGAGAATGTTTAAGTAGGGGGGTGGGAAGCCCCCGCATGGGGGTGTGGAGAGGTCACCCCCAGAAACCAAGTGTTTAAGTCCCTGGTGCCATACTTCCATGCGCCGAGGATGTCAGGGTGGCGAAATTGTTTTCGCCGCCCTGACGTCGTGATAATTCGGGTTGCCGTTCGGTGCTCACCATTATCACATAGAACCTATTAATGTAAGACTGTTGGAACCCTAACAGCCAATCAGATTGCAGCATTTCTGAGAACCTTTTTATAATTATAGGACATCAGTGACCAAATTATCAGCATAGCCATCTTATTACTCCACCTCATGTACCCGGTTCAGAACATTTTTGAACCCTTGCCAAAACATAATATTGACAACTGCAACACCATTCTGTGCCACTGATGCAAAAATGTAGTATAGCTCAGTGGGTTAAGGCTCTGAGCTGCAGATCAGATCTGGAGACCTGGCTTTGAATGCCACAGCTATCTAGGTGCATACTGTGTGATCCTGAAAAAGTCACTTAACTTCCATGTGCTCCCAGGTCACATCTGGAAACAAGCTTCAGCCTAGTGTGCTACTCTTGGCTAAACAATGGTCCCTTGCCTGGCGCAAAAACAAATTTTGGCCAGGATCTGAAAAATGACGGCTATGACATACAAGAGGTGGGGTAATAAGAAGGCTATGTAGAAAATCTGAGGTCAAAATTTCACAGTTACAAGTGTGCACAGCAAAATTGCCATGAATGGGCATAACTTTGTCATTTTTTTCATATTTTGACCTCAGACTTTTAACATCGCCTTTGTATGACCCCACCTCATGAACAAGGGCAGGAAATTTTTCAAATCCTGCCTGAAAGATGAATTTGCCAGCCGATCACAAAATCACCTTTCAGCCAGGAGTTGCGTAATGTCACTATATTGTTCAGGAGGTGGGTCTCCAAAAGGCAACATTGAAAATCTGGTGTAAAAATGTCAAAAACTGGCTGTGTTATGTATAAAAGCTGAAACTCCCATTGACATACATTGAACCGCATTTACCTTAGTTTCTCATATTGCAGTAGCCAGTTCCAGCAGCAAGATGTATCTTCGATTGGAGAGTGGATCTCAAACCTGTGACCTGTTCAGGTGAGTGAGGGTGTGTGGGGGTGTACAGGGGGGGTGCGAGTTGGTGGGTTCTGAGTAGGAGGTGGAGGTGTGGAGCTGATCAGTGAGGGACCTCTTTTTTTTTGCAGAAAAAAAATTAAGGGACCATTTTCTTTATTACAAGGATGGACACTGAGGGGAGTGGGGGTGCCACTAGACAGCGGGGACATATAACAGCAGCATGGGGATGGCAATCAGAAAACAGGAGGGATCACTGGACTACCAATTAATGGTATTTACTACAGGGATGGTGATTGGAGAATGGGGGCGGGACCACTGGACTACCAGTGACTGTAATATTGTACATGGATATGGTGATCGGAGAATGGAGGAGGTACCACCGGACTGCCAGAGAATACACGTAATTTGTACAAGGATGGTGATCTGAGAACTGGGGAGGGGGATAGGACCTTTGGAATACCAAGGAATAAATTTATCTTATACAGGGATGGAGATTGGAGAATGGGGGAGAGAGGTGGGGCCACTGGACTACCAGGGAATGTATTCTGTTTATGTGGGGAGGACAATGGCATAATAGGAGGGGAAGGACCACTGAACTACCAGGGAACAGAAATCGGTGTGTGAGGGAGTGTCACTAGACACCAGAGAGCTATGACAGTTCGAACAGTCATGGACCTTTACAGTTCACAGTCATTTCAGTTAACTGTAAAGAACTGTGAATAGTTATTTTTCAATGGATTGATCGTCACCTAAGTGAGTGATGTACAATTTGATTCTTGCCCAAAAAAACAATTTGTAAGTAATATTACAAAAATGGAACTCAGTGTGTGACTGAGACCTAAATGCAGGTCTTGGTCATTCCTTACCAAGTAGTATTTCTTTAGAAATCAGTTTCTAAAATAGGAAAAAAAACAAGATGGCAGACAACACGAACAGTATTCCTCTGAGCAGGAAAAATAAATCCTAAACAATTAACAGTTCAGTTTTAATTTACCTGCCTTTCTGGTGGCTATCACAAAACCCATTATAATTCAAAAATGGTAACATATTTTTTCACCAGGCCATCCAAAAGCACACCCTTGACACATACATCATTATCCCTGAAAATTTCAGAGAAATATTTAATTACATCAGGGTTGTAGATGATGGCAAGAAATCCCATGTTAACCAATTGGGGAAAAAAGTTTTTTTTCCTGTTTTTATCACTTTATATCTCAAAAATCATAAAAGATGCCATCATGAAACTTTTCGCATCTTGACACTCTGGCAAAATGACCGAGCATGCCAAATTTTGGGCTATTTTGTCAAAGTACGCCAAAGTTATTAATGTGCAAAATGTTGGATTTAACATTGAAGTACTGTAGCAACCCTAACTATACTGGCAATACAGGCCCAGCATAACGTATTCTTTGCAAAAAAAAAAAAACACCTGTTAATGCATCAGTTAGGGTTAGAGTTACAAATGTAGGGAAATATGGTGTTAGGGTTATCAACCCTAACATTGTGCCCCCACCCTGCAGGCAGTAAACCAGGCAAGGGGTGAACCTCAGGGTTTTCAAGCCTAATGTACACCCCATTCTCATACACTGGTCATATCTCAGCTTCTTTACTGATGGAAGGAGGTGAGCATTAGGTTTGAAAACCCAGAGGCACATCCCATGCCTGGTTTGCTGCCTGCAGGGTGGGGGTAGGGCGTTAGAGTTAGAAATCCTAACACACATTTCTCCAATTCTGCTTAAAGTTGGACCAGCATAACATTCTGTGGTGATTTGCATATGCAGTCTATGATGCTTTGAATTGTGTGGGCATGTGTGATTTTGTATTTTCTTGAAACTTGGCTTCCCAGCCAAATGCCCTTTCGGGTAACCCTTGCCTCAGTGTTTGCACACAGAGGTTCTTTGTCTTTTCTCTACTTTTGTCACTTTAACCCTAACTGATACATCTCCACCCAAAGTGAAGATGAGCTACTTTGACAAATTTTGTCATGAAATTGGAGTACATATTGAAAATAGGAATGTAATTCTTATCGGTGATTTAAATGCCACCGGGGGGGGGGTCCTCGAGGACAGAAACTAGAAAGCTATATGCAGAGCTTGCAACTGACCCAGATAATACAATATCCCACAAGGAAAAGTTTATTAAGTAGTTGTGGCAACATCTTGGTCTGATTTTTATTTCCCCAAATCTGCAATTCAGTGAAGTTAATGTTTGTTGCCCTAATTTGGGTGACCATCATGTTGTTCAGTGCAACATTAGGGTGAAATATGAGAATAAGGTTCAGTCCAAACAATTTGATACTTATAGGAAAAATTATGCTAAATTTAGCAAATTACAATTTAGGGATTATTTAACTACTATGCCATAGCACAGGGTATTTTTAATTCCATATTTGAGCTTGGCTGTTGTGGAGTTTACCAACATGTTTTTGGATGCCTGTGGCAAATTTGCTCCTCTCAAAAAAAAGACCATGCATGATAAAAGAAACCTACCATGGGTAACATCTAAAATGAGCAAATTCATTCAACAACAAAAAACAGCTCTGGAAGAAAGTTAATAAATCATTGGATCCAGACCTGTGGTTAAAATAAAAAAAAAATCAGGAACAGCGTTAGTACTGTAATACTGTAATCAGGAATTCAAACTCCTATTATTATAAGCAAAAAATTAAGGAAAGAGTGGATCCCAGAAATTACTGGTCTTTGATAAAGAATATAATTAATCCAATCAAACATCATCCAGAAATTCAGATTAAGAAAAATGGGGAGCTGCAAGAAACAGACAACTTTGCAAATCTATTAAATAACTACTTTGTTAAATTACCTGATCTAATAATTTCATAAACAAATGCAGTAAACAGAGATATAAAGGTGATAAAAACAGGGATGCAAAACAAAAATTCACCTAAGTTCAGATTCTGAACGGTTACTATTGCCAAAGTTTTTAAGATTGTTAAGTACTTATAGATAAAAAAGGCCAGTGGTATGGATGGTATTGGAAACAAGCTACTGAGGGAATCAGCATCAGAAATTTCCCCAGTAATTCAAGATATCATAAATTGGAGCTTGTCTGAGGGAATTTTTCCCCAGAGCTGGAAGTTAGCTAAAGTTATACCAATTGCTAAAGGTGGAGAGCCAACAGATCCAACAAATTACCGCCCCATAGCTTTGTTATCAGCAGTCTTAAAGATCCATGAGAGAATATTTCATAGTCAGTTAACTGAATATCTGGAAAAATATGAAAAACTGACCAGATACCAGTCTGGCTTTAGGAAGGGCAGGTCCACGGCCACTACGCTAATGGACTTCATGGATATAGTAGCTACTCCTTTGAGGAGGGCAAGGTCCGTTGTCGCGGTGTACATGGACCTGTCCAAAGCATTTGATTTGGCTGATCATAAAATCTTGTTGGAAAAACTAAAAAATATAAGACCATCAAACTAGTCTTGCAAGTGGTTCAGTTCATGCTTAAATGGAAAAACCCAGGTAGTGACAGTAAATGGATTTCAGTCAGACACTCTATCGATAACCCGTGATGTGCCCCAGGCATCGATCCTGGGGCCATTATTGTTTATTATTTACATCAATGATCTCCCGGATTTTGTGGAGCACTCCAGTATCTGCCTTTACACGGATGACACTGTGTTGGTGGCTGAGGAGGGCAGCCACAGCAAAGCAGAAACTAAACTGCAGCAGGATTTTCTTGCAGTGCAGGAGTGTTTTTCACCTCTGGGTTTGATCATTAACAGTGAAAAAACACAATGTTATTTGGTTCTAAGCAATCTTGATCAAAAAGTTTGTGTTTACACATAATGACAAGGGAAGGGAAATGTCTGACTCAAACTGCAATGTATAAATATCTAGGGGGTTATTTTGACCAGCATTTAAGCTTTGACTGTCATATTTCAGATCTTGTTAAAAAAGTGAATGGACGAATAGGGGCAGCAAGAAAGTTTAAAAGAAGCACAACTAAATCTGTATGCTTAGCAATAGCAAACCAATTAATTATGCTGATTCTAGATTACGGAAATCATATTTACAGATATTCAAGTAAACAGCAGTTTGAAAAACTTGATCATCTTTATAATAGATTGGCATGATTCGTTTTGAGGTGTAACTATAGTACACACCATTGTACAATGTACAATAAACCGGGTTGGCAATCACCTGACTTAAAATGTAGGAATATTTGGACCAATTTAGGTTGAGCATGCTTAGAAACAAGTCACCTCAACATTTGATAGATAAATTACAAAAACCAAGGCATAGCTTAAATCTAAGAAAAAATGGGGATAGGGACCTGATATAGCCTAGAATCACAAACAACTTTGGTAAAATGACCTTTGAATTCAGTGTAGCAAGTACCTGGAACACACTGCCTCCAGATCTGAGAAACCCAGACCTTACAGAGAATAGTTTTAAAATATTGGCCAGACAGCATTTTAGTTTTAGTTGTGCTTATAATTGATTATTGTAACAAAATCTAACTGTTTTATGTATCCTGTCATTTGTCTGTTTAGTGCAGTTATTGTGGACAAGTGTTAAAACCTAAAATAACATGTTAAATGTTGTGTTTATTCACCCTTGTTCTTTTTATAATTGTGCATTCAACTTTTGTAATATGTTAGTCATTGTCAAGTGTTGGAAACCAGAATTTTATATGTTTCATTGCACAGGTACACCTTGTAAACAGGGTGTGAATTGTTCTAATGGTGCTATACTGTATAAATCAATTTTATCACTACTACTTAACTGAGTTTTTTGCAAAGAATTTCCTTACTTTTTGAGGTAGTATAGTTGTATCCTCATTTGGCTGTGGGAGCACAGTGCTTGCCAGGCCCTGCACTCCAATCCCTCCATAGGTGCGTACATGTACATTGCTGTGAAAGTATTTCTGCCAAAACAGCAACCAGATTGTCAGCATAGCCTTGAAATTATCTCACTTCAGGAAAACTGGGCTGTGAATTTTCATATCCCCACCTCAGTGTCATTCTATGCTCCAGGTGAGAAAACACATTTTGGTGAGAGGATTAAAAAAAAATGACATAAAAACATAAAAATTGATAGCAGATAAGGACCACAAGGCCCATCTAGTCTGCCTATTTCTTTTTCTACCTTATGAATGTGCCGTAGACCTTTACTCTGTCAATGAGCTATCTAGTCATATTCATCTGTGTTACTCCCTTATGCTTATCCCATGCCGTTTGAAGTCCTGCACTGTATTCGTATCCACCACTTCCTGAGGTAGGCTGTTCCATGCATCCTCCATGCATCCACCACTCTTTCTGTGAAAAAGCACTTCCTCACATTACCCCTTAATTGGCCTCCCTCTATTCTCATGCTGTGTTCTCTTGTCCTGCTATTTTTCTTATATTGAAATGTTAGAGTCTTTCACATCGTTAATGCCCTTAGGCGTTTGAATGTTTCAATCATATTACCTCTCTCCCTCCCTTGCTCTAGGGTATACATATTGAGCTCCATTAATCTGTCCTCATATGTTTGCTGGTGCAGTCCCTGCACCATTTGGGTTGCCCTTCTCTGGACTACCTCCATTTTGTTAATGTCCTAGTGAAGGTGTGGCCTCCAGTGCTACACACATTACTCCAGATGGGGCCAGCTGTCATGTTCATGAGGTGGTGTGAAAAATGGCTGTGTTGAAAATTTGTGGTGAGAACATTTAAAATGATCAAAGTTACAAGCGAGTCTTATTAAATTTAAATGCATGTGCATATGCCATTTTTACATATTTTACATATTGTGATCCCAAATTTTCAACATAACCTTCTTGTGACCCCACCTCATGAACAAAGGCCATGAAAAATCTCAAATTCTGCCCCAAAGGAGTCTTCACCACAGCATCATGAAATTGCCTTTTGGGATGAATTTGTGAAATTCCACTGATATTGTCTATGAGGTGGGGTCTCCAAAAGGCCATGTTGAACATCTGGTGTCAAAATACTCAAAAATAGTGAAGTTATACATCAGTGTTGAAAACCCCATTGAAATACATTGAACCACATTTACCCTGTCCCTTGACTATTCTCCCCAGAAAATTCATGGCAGTTATGTTTATTAATAGATTTCTGTTTATCACACACCATCAGTGTTCAATTAAATCACCCATAAACATACAATAAACTTCACTCCTTTTTATATTTAATTGACAATTACACACCTCTTTGGCCCAGATGTACATCCGGGTCCACCCATTTATTTAAATTGTACACTATGACCTGAATGTACATCCAGGGCCCTTTCTTTTGCTTGTACCAGTTGGAGCTAGTGTGTAGACACATGCCCTTCTCTAGTTCCTGGGGCCTCACCTTGGAGCCCCCACTCCCCCCAGTCCTAGTGTAAGCCCCAGGCTGGGATCCTCCCTCTCCCCTTTTTCCCTACTATGCTACCTCCAAACCCCCCTTTGTATTACTTCCTCCTTTCTGCTGTCCACCTTTAGCAGGTACTTTTATTAAATCCTGCCATCCACCTTCAGCAGGTCCTTATGGGTCCCTCTTTGACCCTCCCCTTTAAACCAACACTTCCTTCCTTGCCTCAATCAGGGTGGGTGGGTGGGTGAAAGCATCACCACTCAGCATAGAAAGTGGGCCTTCCTGCTCGGGTCTTTTGATATTATCCCTTTGCTCTGCCCTTTCTCTCTCTCTCTCTCTCTCTCTCTCTCTCCCTCTAGCAGCCAATCCCCTTCCCTCCTTACCTGGGGCCCCTCCCTTTTCCCTGTCACTCACTCCCCTTCCCCCTGGGACTACCTCCCCTCCCCGTGAACTCGCTGATCTGTTGCATTCTGGGAGGGTCTGTCAGGGACAAATAGCCTTGTCCATTTAGTCAGGCAAGTTCCCTTGTGCCTTAACCATTCCCCCAGAAAATTCACACTTTACACTTCAAATCTGGGTGCTCAGTTGGCAGTTACGTTTATTATAAGATTTCTGTTTTTCATACACCATCAGTGTTCAATTAAATCATCGATAAACATACAATAAACTTCACTCCTTTTTATATTTCATTGATAATTACACACCTCTTTGGCCCAAATGTACATCCGGGTCCACCCATTCATTTACATT